>OU343224.1:200977247-201067637 GCA_910596185.1 Chrysanthemum makinoi | reverse complement strand
TTTTCTAGAAGCTAAAGCCTATCTTAATTTGAGTGTTTTGACTCTACTAAGTGTTTTAGGATGAGAAGGTACTTGAATGATCATGGGTAATAAGTGTTTGTAGCTAATGATTGTTTCTTATAGGAAGAGGATAGGACAAGATCACTACCAATGGATATCCAGTTTAACACTAAAGTGTTTGAGGAGTGTTAAGTCAATAAATGATCCTAGTGATCATATTTTGAGCTTGTGGTGAAATTTGAAAAATCAAAACAATTGAAAAACTAGTTTTTGACTCACTTTGTGATAAGGATGACTAGAAACAATTTTCTAAAAATGTTTAATGTATCCAATTAAATGTTTTGAAAGATGAGAATTAGCTTGTGAGTATTGGAGCGGAAATATGGTGGTTTTTGATTTGTTAATAAATCAAGAGGTATTTAGGCTAAGATCTTAAGTAAGTCTTTAGTGAGTCTAAGCCTTTTCTCATCCTTGAATTAGACTTTAGTTAGGTTCTAAATTCAAATGCTTAACTAAAGTGAAGTTTATCTAAAAGCAATCTTGATGTAGGGAATGCTGTATTACTGATCTGATGACACGGATCCGGTTCCCTCAAGGAGGGATCCAGCTAGGCTATCTAGGGATCCGGCATCTGCAGATCAGAACCTACACAGAAGTGATGTGCAGATATTTTTTACACTATTAAATCTATAAAAACAAGTAATAGCAATAAGTAAATTATCATAAAACACCACTTTATGAGTTAAAGAAACAATATCCAAAGTACCATAAACTAACAATGTTAAAAAGAAATCATTCACGCATAAAATAAATGAAACTAAGCACATTCCTAATGTCTCTTTCGTGAATTCTTCCTTTTCCTTTTGTGGCTTAGTGAGGTTTATGTGAGTTTTGAATCATGCCTCTTATTTGTTTAAATTCCTCAGATTCGTTTGGAATGGTTGGAAGTTGTTCATGGTATTCAAGGATTTCCAATTTGATGTTGGATCTGGTTGACGTCTTCCTCATCTTCTTCTTCTTCTCTATGCCGAGGAGTCCGAGAGAGCTTCGGGTTTCTCTCCATTGATCATGAACCATTTAGAGGGTTGTTTGGTAAGAGGTACCATGACGTGATCGGAAAGGTAATGATCATCGTTGATAGGGGATGGTTGCAAGGCACTAACATACTTACAAAGTCGTGTTAGGAGCATACCATATGGAAGTACCATGTTGGAAGCTTTGAATACCCCAGCCATTCTCCTTACCATGTAATAGGCAAGATTAAATGGCCTTTGGTGGGTAAGACAATAGATCATTTGCACAAGGCATGCGTTTGGATGATCTTTGTTTCCAACTAGGCTAATGATGTTTTCCCTAAGGATTTCTTCCCATTTTCTAAACATGAGATGCATTTCAAAAATTTCCATTTTAAAGGGATCACGGTGAATGAGCTTTTTGTTACGATCATAACGAGATTGGTTGGTCCTAATTTTAAAGATAGTATCACGAATGGTTTCGGGATTGTCGAGAGGAGTATTGTAAAGAGGCTTAGGATCAAGTGCAAGGTTTTGAGCGTTAATTGCCCAATCTTGAGAGTACATACAAATTCCTTCACAAGGAATGCGAAGAATTTGAGCAAAAGTGTTGAGAGAAAAAGTAAAGTTTTGTGTATTGATGATAAATGCGATTGAGATGCTATCATCGGTGTTTCTAATGATCCTAAAGCTTTTGTAAAACTCAAAAATAAAAACCGGACAAATTTGTTCATCAATGTCAAGGAGACAATCAAAGTTGATTGTCGAGAAAACTTGACGAATGTCGGTATCTTCAAGGAAACATTCCTTGACTACACGACCTTTGTGGATAAGTCGTTTTACAAGGCTTTTGAAAATTTTACGGTCGGTTTTGGTCAATCCACTTTAGTAGTGGTAAGATAGTGGACGGTGTCATGATGATCTTGTTGAGTAGCTTTGGGCATGGTTGGTCCTAAAATACAAATTTTCCAATTAGGTAAAGTTAGTTGGGATGGGTTTATGGTTTTGATTTGTATTAACAATTTTGTGAACACAATGTGATTTTGTTAAAAGCCCCTTTTCATGATTAATTTAAAGAGCCCTAATTAAATTAATTGATTAAAATTAAGAAACCATAAACCCTAGGATGAGGATGATGAAAATTAGAACAAGTTAATGTAATTACTTACAATGATGTTCTAGGAAGGAATACTTGAGATTATGGAAGCCAATGAGGATGGATTCATGGCTTAGTCGCTTTGGTGTTATGTGAATAGGGGAAGATCGGTGGTGAATTTTTGAAAGCGTATAGGAAGTTCGTTCCACGGTTCCCGGATCCTTTGTATTTGGGATCCGCTAGTACAACTAGAGGGATCCGCTCTGTGGACGAGAAAGGGAGTTGTTTGGTATTATTTTTGTAGTAGGCTTATAAATTAGCTTGCCCAAAAAATGGAGGTATTTGATGAGGATTGTTTTTGAATGATGATTTTCGATGAATTACATATCGAGGGTTCATATGTGATGATGGCGTTAGTTTGACGAGAAAAAAAATAATATCATCCCCTATGTTGAAAAAAGACTAAAGGTGCCGAAAGAGACTTAATGATGTTAGTGATTAGTTAAGCAAAGATAACTTATGACAATAAATGGGACTCATGTAACCTATCTAATGAAGAGTAAAACATACCTCTATGCTTCTTGATTTGGTATAATACCAAAAATACTTCATGAGCTTTTAAAGTAATCCTTTGTACTCGGTGTACATAGGTTGTGATTACTTTTTAGATCATTCCTTGAATGTTGACTTCATTAATCTTTGAATGAAGACTTTGAAGAGATTTACTCCTTGTTACAACACCATCAAGGATATCACCATCCTTGTAGATAAACAAATACACATATGTATAACGATGCACCTCATCGATTATACGACCTAAGCATTCTCCCCAAATGCTACTTGATTTGATCCTTTGGCATCCTTCACTAATGCCTTTGACACAACGCTTGGCACCCTTCACTAATGCCTTCGTCTTGACACCTTTAGCATCCTTCACTAATGCTTTGACACAACGTTTGGCACCCTTCACTAATGCCGTCTTGACACCTTTAGCATCCTTCAATAATGCTTTGACACGGATGATGAGCACCTTTCACTAATGCTTTCATCTTGACACTTTCGGCATTCTTCACTAATGCCTTCAACCCAACATCTATGGAGAAAGGAAGAACTATCAACAAGAGAACCTTAGTAGTCTTGATGATGACGAAACATGGCAACTCATGGACTTGAGCTTGCGCGTCTTCAAGAGGTGGTGATCTCTCCTTTAAGAGGAACCTAGTAGATCACACAAAAACAAAAGACAAACTACATAGATCACTTAGATCTGAGGTTAGATGGTTAGAATACTTTGGGGAAGTATGTGTGAAAAACCATGTGTAGAGAGAAAGAAAATGCTCTCTATTTATAGAAAAATTCTCTTTCGTTCCCTGGATCCCACGGATCCCTACCACAAGGATCCAATAGCACAAAGCTAGGGATCCGTGGTCCGCTCCTCTTTTCCCATGGGTATTTTTGGTTATGGGTCATGGGTCATGGGTTATGGGTTGATCCATGGTTTTCTTTCTAGATACAATGAACTTGGTTAAGTGGTATATATAAACCATGGGTTATGGGTCAAAACCATTTGCTAGTATTTTACCCATTTAGTATATACTTGTATTTACCCATTTTAGCATACACTTAGTTTTTACCCATTTTAGTATACTTAGTTTAAGTATATGTTTAACCCAATATGTAAACACTAGTTGTTGTACATATGTATCTAAATCATAAAATCACTTATACTTGTTTTAGTGTTTTATGTGAAAGCGTAAGTGTTAGAAAACTATTAACTCAAACTATTTCATTACTCTATTTGTTTCGTTAAAATGATTTTACTTTTGTTATCGACAAAACATTAGAAGATCGTAAAATATAAATAAACGTTTTTACGGCTTATTTGTATTAACAACTCGGTCACAATTAGGCATTGTCAAACCCATTAATCGTCTCTCACTTCATACTTCTTCTATCTCGCCCTTACCTAAATCTCCCTCTCTCGCTCTTCAAAATCCTCATTGGAATAATGCTATGTATGATGAGTATAATGCGTTAGTTAAAAATGGTATTTGGATTACGGTACCTGGCCTGCCGATTGTTAACATGGTGCGATCTATGTGGTTATTTAAGCATAAATTTCATCTTGTGAGGACTTTGAGCCGTTATAAGGCTCGTTTGTGGCCAATGGCGGCCGATGCAACTTGGTATTGATTGTGATGAGACTTTTAGTCCAGTAGTCAAACCGGCTACTATTCGCACCGTTCTCAGTCTTGCGGTATCGCGCAAGTGGCCTATTCATCAGCTTGACGTTAAGAATGCCTTTCTTAACGGGGACTTATCTGAGACCGTATATATGCACCAACCACCAGGATTTGTAGACTCCCGGTACCCTCATCATGTCTGCCTACTGCAGAATTCCTTAATGATAATTAGAACCATCAACAATGCCATTCGTACACTTTTATATGGACTAAAGCAAGTTTAAGCTATAATTGACTGATTGATGCTTTGGCAATGTCAGAAAAGAAAGGAGGCAATTGCTCGAGGCACTTTTATGCATGCTTATCACTTTTTATCGTTTCACTTATATTACATAGAAGCGCTTTAAAAATATTGCCAAAGAAGTACAATACATATCCAGTAAAGTATGCATATGCTGCATTAAATATGCAACAAATAATGTGTCCTTTTTAAGATTACTTGAGAGCGAGGCGTCTGCGTCTAGCGGCGATAATACAGTTTTTCTATGAAAGTTAGATGACATAAGTTTCTTTCAAATATTTGTATTTGTAGAATTAGAGAATCGATTTTCGAATAACTACAATTCCGATGCGTGGTTGCATAGCAGCATAAATATATAGTTTTTTAAAAAATTATGTGAGTATCAGGGTGTGTGAGTATATTTTCTAATAGGATTGTTTTAAGTTATTAAGATTTTTTTAGTAATAATAGATTGGCATTCTGTAAATAGCAAAACACTTCTGATCTTGAGTACCAACCTTCAAAAAAAATTGTCACGGGTTCCAACTACTTCAATCATTTTCATATAATTTTGTAATTTGAAACCCGATTTCAGGGTGGTTCAAGCTGGTTGAACCGTTCGATAAAAAAGCAATTCGATTTAAGGTCAAAGCCGATAGGTTAGATTAGAAAAATGTCAAATTAAGCGGGGTATTGGCCCAGGGTTTGAAGCGTCCCGTCAACGTGCTCGGTTCAATGGTTGTTTTAATTTGGTAGATGTCTTTTAATTGGGTGTCTGATGTGAATAAATTATTGTCTTTTAAAATAATGAGGTGTTTAATAATAGTATTAATTATATTATTTATTTACTCTCCATTGGCATGTTTTTTCACATTCATTTCAGCATTTTCACTTTTTAGCTTTGACCATTTTTCCATTTTATATAGTATAGATATATGTGTTTATGCATAATAGACAAGCAGCGGACAAGTTGAGCATGTCAATTTTTTTAACAACTTACTTCCACTATAATGGGTAGAGTAAATTGCAAAAATCGTCCCTAAACTATGGCCAAATTGCACGTTTCGTCCCAAAACTTTGGAAAGTACAAATATAGTCCACTTAGAAACTTTGGGCGAAATGCGTCCCGGCCTAGATCAAATGACTAAAATACCCTTCTCTCTTTATTACTTTTCAGTTTCTTGCGCAAATGGTCCTGTGTTTTGCAAAATTTTGCAAATTTAGTCCTTTTTTTTTTTTTTTTTTTATTAGTATTAGTATTAATTTTTTTCTACGTTTTAAATTGAGTTTTTACGTTTCGTCAGATTTTTACATTTTAGTCCGATTTTTTCGTTTTGTCGATTTTTACTTTTCGTGTCGGATTTTTTACGTTTTAGTCCGATTTTTTTTCTACGTTTTAAAATTAGTTTTTCACGTTTTATTCGATTTTTCGTTTTTCGTCAGTTTTTAGCGTTTTCGTGTTAGATTTTTCGTTTTCGTCAGATTTTTTTCGTTTTCGTAGGATTTTATCGTTTAAAATTGATTTTTTAGGTTTTAAATTAGTTTTTCGTTTCGTCCAGATTTTTACGTTTTGTCTCTTTTTCGTTTTAAGTTTTTTCACGTTTTAGTCTCTTTTTTTTACGTTTTGTCCAGTTTTTACGTTTTTCGTCCAGTTTTTACGTTTTCATCCAGATTTTTTACGTTTTTGTCTCTTTTTACGTTTTTAGATTCGTTTTTCGTTTTTAGATGCAGTTTTTTCACGTTTTAAAATTGATTTTTTACGTTTTGTCTCTTTTTTTTCACGTTTTTAAATTCGTTTTGTTTACGTTTTGTATCGTTTTCTTAGTTTTTCACGTTTTGATGCGATTTTTTACTACGTTTTAAAGTCAGATTTTTTACGTTTTAGATTCGTTTTTTCTACGTTTTTGTCAGATTTTTACGTTTAGTCAGATTTTTACGTTTTAAATGCGATTTTTCACGTTTTTCGTCGGTTTTTTTACGTTTTAGGTAGAGGATTTTTCACGTTTTGATACTGTTTTCACGTTTTCGTCCGTTTTCGTTTCGTCAGTTATTTACGTTTTGGGACGAAAACGTAAATCGGACAACGTAAAAAACGAAAACCTAAAACGCTCGGAAACGTACTCGGCATGTAACTCGGACAAAATGCGAGCAACGTAAAATCGGCAGCGTAAACGCCGACAGCACAAAATCCGGCGTAAAAATCGGACGAAAACAAAAACGGATAGCGACAGCGTAAACAAGCGGGCCAGCAAGCTATCGGGACAACGTAAACAGGCAATGCTCGGGCAATAGCAAAACGTAAAGAACGAAGCGTAAAAATCGGACAGCGTGCTTAAGCAACGGCAGCGTAAAAATGACGCTTGTCGCCGGAAAGCGTAAGCTCCGGACTGGCGAATCGCAAGGCGAAAACGTAAACGGCAACGTCGCGGATGAAAAGCAACGCGGCGAAAACGAAAAACGCGACAAAAAGCCGAACCAAAACTTTGACGCTGCAAAAATCGGACGCATCAAAAAGCATCGCAAACGCTAAACCGGACAAAACGTAAAATCGGACAACGTAAAAAAGCAGACGGCGTAAAAATCGGACGAAAGCGTAAAAAAAAGCGGGGTGGCGTAAAATAAATAATACTAATATTAATTGTTAATTAAAAAAAAAAGGACTAAATTTGCAAAATCTTGCGAAACACAGGGACCATTTTCGCTGAAAAGTAATAAAGAGAGAGAAGGGTATTTTAGTCATTTGATCCCAGGCAGGGGCCGATTTCGCAAGTTTCCCCGAGGGACGATATTTGCACTTTCCAAAGTTTTGGGACGAAACGTGCAATTTGACCATAGTTTAGGGACGATTTTTGCAATTTACTCTAATGGGTATTTTGTAGAAGGTGGCAAATTCGGCTGATTTTGAGTTATATTTTAGCTTTAACTGGTCAATACGAAATAGAGTATAAAGTAAAATAAAATACAAATAGCTGAACAAGAAGAAATTGAAAGTCGTACAAGATTTGACTTTAATTTATTATAATCACAACAACAACAAACTCAATCCCGCCTAGGCAGGGTATGGGGGAGGTAAAATGTAGACAGATCCTACCCCTACCTCCGGGTAAACCCGTGTTAATAAAGAGCTGCCAACGAGACCTCCGGGCAGTCGTGTGTCTTTAGTGCGAAAGGATAGATATAGCATACGACAAAACAATAGAAAACGTAGTAAAAAAAGCAAGCAAACAAGCATACAGGGCATACACCGGGAAAAGAACCACCACGAGCACACGCAAAATAAGCCAATAGCAAAGCGCAAGAATGAAATAAAACCAAAAGGCCGTGCACTCCAAAAGATCAACAAAGGAGTCAACACATAGCAAAGCAAAGAAGCCACGAGGCATAAAGCTAATGCAAAAACACGTAGCACCAAAATCAAACCAGGAGCAAGGCAAGCAGGCAAAACCAAAGGGAGCAACAACAGCAAGCGCAAAACCACGACGGGGCCTAAGACTACGGCAAAGCAAAGAGAGTCCACAAAACAAAACACAGTGAGGCAAAGGTACACCTAAAAGGCAAGCACCTAGCACCGGTACGCACAAAGCATCCAGCACCTAGCACCACTACCCGCAAATCCTAATTCTATCCCTCCACCCTTCCTATCGAGATCATGTCATCGGTCAAACTAAGCTCCGTCATGTCAAGCTTAAGTCTATCCTCCCACCCGATATTGGTTACGCTTCCTCTCCTTCACGCCATCTACATCAAGCGCCGCCCTTCTAACTGGCGGACCGGCCTCCTCCGATATGTCCGAACCACCTCAACCTTCCTTCTCTCATTTTCGATACAATATTCCCAACCTCAAGTTTTGCTCAAAACTCGTTCGATCATGTCAACAAGATTTTACCACAAGTCCATCTTAGCATCCTCGTTCCAGCTACTCTACCCTGTTAGCATGCCTTTAATATGGGCCAACATTCAGAGCCGTACAAGATAGCCGGTCTAATCGCCACCTTATAGAATTTTCCCTTTAACTTAAATGGGATGTTCTGCCGAAAGGACTCTGAAGCCGCCTCCATCCGCCCACCCGATCTAATCCGGTGGGTTACGTCCTCATCGATCCTCCCCGATTTATGTATTATCGATCCTGTATCTAAAGACTCATTGGGTGTCAGGATCTGATCACCGATATGAATATCAATTTGTTCGTGGTGACCTGGCTCAGTCCTCCCAAAATCACATCTCAGGTATTCAGTCTTCTCCCTGCTCACCCGAAGGCCATTGTCTTCGAGAGCCTCCCTCCAGTGCTCAAGTATGGTGTTTAACCCCAACTATCAATTATAATTGGAGGAGAGTTATTTTACATACCAAAATTTTTTTACATACCAAGGGACTCATCTCCACCATCCATCTAAAAAGAAATCAATAGATGAGATTAAAAGCATTTTATTATTTCACATATTTTTTATAATTTAAATATCTCTTAAACCGTTAATCGTTAAGTGAAAATATTTACACCGTCCCGAAGAGCATTTAATTATCTTTCTATAGACGCTGACTTTGATATACTTTTGAAAAAAGAAAAAAATTTAGTTTTTTTCACGTTTTTTCGTCTTTTTTTACGTTACTTGAAATTTGCATGAAAATATCATATATGATTAAATACTAATTTGATTATCACATGTGACATTAGTGTTAAATCATATATGATATGTGATATCACATGTGATATTACACTAATATTACATATCATATATGATATAACACTAATATCATATATGATATAACACTAATATCACATGTGATATTCAAATTAGTGTTTTATCATATATTATTTTTTAATGCAATTTTCCGTAAAAAAAAAAAACTTAAAAAAAACGTGAAAATACGAAAAAAATTTTTGTCGAAAGTATATCAAAGTGCCTATCTATAGAAAGATAATTAAATGCTCGTCGCAATGATATTTTTTTTTTCGCTTAATGATTAACGGTTTGAAAGTTATTAATATTTAAAAAAAGATGATGAAAGTGGTTTTTTTAAAATGTTGGGATTAATCTCATCCATTATATCAAATAAAATTGGATGGTGAAGATTGATCCTTGGTATGTAAATAATCTTTTTTCCTCAAATGATCTTAAATCTTATAATTGAGAGATAAAATCCAGAAATCTACACCTTTTACAAAATTTTGTGTTATATTAAAACCATATTTGATTTATGTCTTGAACACGTATGTGCACGAGCTTTATAAGTACCCTCTTTCTAAAATTCAATCTTTAACAAGTTAGAAAAAGTAAAGATTTTTTGACTTGCCTTTTAACAAGCATCTTTTACAAGTTTTAAATTTAAATTATCATTAGTGTAGAAGATTTGACATAAATCTCAACTTTAAATGTAACACAATGGAGAACAAGACACGTGTCTTTTTATTTATTTATTTATTTTTATTTTTTTCTGTTCTCGAGTTTTTGATTAAAGAAAAGAAAGTGATAAGGAAGAAACGAAAAATAAAGAAAGTGTAGAGTAAAAAAAGCTTATATTCTTGAGTTGAAAAATAAAGAAGGGAAAACGAAGAAAAGATTAGTAAAACTTTGTATTCTTGAGTTGAAAATTAAAAAGTGAAAATGAAAATAGTGGGTCCATTTACAATTATAGCTAGGGATGAGCATTAGTACCGAAAAAACGGTACGGTACCGGAACCGTCGGATGCCGACTCGCATTCCGTACCGATTAACCTATCGACGGTCTGTACCATGAAATTCGCTAAAAAATCCGGTGCCACTAAAAATCGGTACGGTACCAAAACAGGAAATCCCGATTTTAGTACCGAAATAAAAAAAAGCTTAATTTGTTTTTACTAAACTCATTATCTAAGCGCTCCTAATTTTTTTTACTAACTTATCCAGCCACTCATGAGCTTTTGGCAGTAGGACACGCACTCACGGACGGCCACACATCGCTTGCAGTTTGTTACTTTGTTATGTGTTGGTTTAGATTCTGTAAATATGTTATGATTGTATTTATAACATATATATGAAAATACACATCTCATCGTGCATTCATTTTTCTCCCCCTACATGTTTATAACACAACATGACATCTATGGTCACATAGTTCTTTCATTCAGAGATTAAAATAAAATTATGGATTAAATAACCATACTATAACTAAATAGGAACAACTAAAAAAGTGTATTAATTCTGGGACATTGCTTGATAAATGTGAAACCTTATTATGATTCTGTTTTACTACGTAGAACACACAGTGGTCATTCAATAAGGAATGAGTATCAAAAGGAAAGTGCCAAATTGATACAATTTGTGATTATTTTTATTCTAAACGGTACTCAATTCGGTATAGTATCGGTTTTCCGAACTCGGTACCGGAACCGCCGGTACCGATGTACCTCTCGGTTCCGGGATCGGGACTACATATTTTGGTCGGGAAAAAATACGGTACCTTGGAAACGGTGCCGGTACGGTACCAAAATGGTACCGTGCTCATCCCTAATTATAGCCATATGCTTAAGTTTTAAAGTTAAAAAAATGAGGATTGTTTTGTCATTTGACAATTTAGCGCTGAATAGAACTGTACAATTTGGCGTTGAATAAATCAAAAGTGCTGAATGAAAATGTTTACTTAGGGGCTATTTACTTATGGGTACGTTTGATAAAGCTGAACAATTTAGCGCTGAACAATTCAAAAGTGTTGAACAATTCAAAGGTGCTGAGTGAAAATGTTTTTAAAGTGTTTGATAAATTCTTGAATATCAATTCTGAATAAACATATTTACCATATTAACCTCCACTGTAATTTAATGAAATATGTTACTTGATAATGTTAATCTATAAAACTTATAGTATAAAAAGTGATGTAACTAAAAAAGAACCATATAAGTTACATAACTTTTTCACAAATATCATTACATGTTTTAACAACTTGGTAACTTCATGGACCAGCGAATATATATAACCAAACCCAACTCAACATAATTTTAGGGTATGTATGACGTGTTTACGATTTGGATTTGGATTTGGATATGGATTTAGATTAGGATTAAGATTTGGATTTGATGAGGAGAGAGAAAAATATTTAAATTTATATTATATTATAAAATATAATTTATTTTTTTATTAAAATATATAAATTCAAATCTGGTTTATTATTATTTTAAGGTAATAAGTAAGTGGAAGATAAGTCCTACTAATTTTATGTGATTGAAAATACAAGCAATTCAGTTTTTCAGAAATACATATACTACTCCCACCCATCGGGTAGGGAATTGCAAAAATCCACTGCAGAAGGTATTGGGGCCTCACTTAAACCCTATCCCTCCATATCAAACAAATTAAGTTAGCTTCAATCCATTTCTTTGAGTCAAAAACCGGATAACAAACGCACCTTTAATAAATAAAAGTATACCAATAGATAATATAATATAAGTAATAAATGTATAATGTATGTCAATAATATGATTTCTTTAATTGATTTTCAAATTGAATAATTGAGAGAGACAGTCTACGTGACCAAACAAATTAAGTTAGCTTCAATCCATTTATTTGAGTAAAAAACCGGATAACAAACGCACCCTTAATAAGTAAAAGTATACTAATAGATAACATAATATAAGTAATAAATGTATAACGTATGTGAATACGTGGTCCACTTAATGGTTTAGCATGCTATATCACACAAAATCGGTCAGCGCCTAATATATCATTCAGCGACCAATTTCTTTTTGTCAAATACTCTAACCGATTAATTTGGTAGTAAACAGTGTTGAATCATCTCATTAAGCACTAATCAAACACACCCTTTAAGTATTTTTAAGACAAAAACTAATAATAGCTTTATACTATTCTAAATTTTTTTTTGAAAGGATTTTTTTGCATTGCATTAAAAGTTTTTTGAAAAACTTTTTATAAAATCTTGATTAACTTCAAGTCATTTCTCAAAGCCTTAGTCATTAAATGTGATATATATGCAAAAGCCCCTATATATTAAATGCATTAAATACATCAAGTTTTTAAAAACTTGATGTATTAAAGATGCTTTTATATTTTCTCCCATTTTTTAAAGGACAATTGTAGCCACATTTTTCTCCCAAATTTCCTTTATTTCATTCTTTTTTATCCTTTAAAAAAACTGAAGAAATCCTTGACAGTTTTCTTTTCTTTTCTTTCATTTCTTCCCAAAATTAATCTTTTGAAAACTTATAAAAGTAAGTAAATAAAATAAAAATTAAACCAAAAAGATACGGAGTGACACTGTTTGTAAATAAATACAATTCTCACACACTCCCTCCCAAATCTCACCCAATTTCAAATCCTAACTCCACCGTATCATCCCAATTCCCAAATGTATAAATCCTAACTCCACCGAATCATCCGAAAAAGCAGACAAGTTGGTGCAAGCGGTTAAAGACACAAATTGCTTGAAGACAAACATGGGTTACAAATGCCCATCTGAATGTTTTTTGTTGAATCCAGAATCTGAGTGGAGTTGTCTTCTACATGTCTTTGGATCATTCCCGGTTCTTGATGAAAGGTTCTATGGAAGTTCAATTAAATCAATGTCGGTTGAATTAAAGAAAATTGGTGTTATTGTGGATTTTGAGGACACTGCAAAAGAGTTTGCTCGCATGGTTTCATCATCTTCTATCACAAAAGAAAACATTTTTTCCTTTCTTGAATGTTGAAGAAAAACAAGGTGAAAATTCCTAAAGAACTGCTTACACGAAGAAAAATGGCTAAGAACAAAACTTGGTGATTATAGATCACCAAATGAGTCCATTCTTTTTAATTCAGATCATTGGTTACCCATTTCTAGAGTTTCAATGCTTCCGTTCATTGATGACAGTAACAACTTTTATTGGAGTGAGATATATCTTTATCGAGTGGAGTTAAAGCTGTTAGGTGTAACTACTGATTTCAAAGATGGTGCAAAGTTTGTAGCTAATGGCCTTTGCTTACCTCAGGATGGCAGAAGAATTACTCGTGTAAGTGTTTACTCTTTGCTCGATTCCGCTAAGATGCTTCTAGAAAAGAAAGCAGAAATTCCGGCTAAATTTCTAGATAATCTGTCACAGAAAAAGTGGATAAAAACCAAATTCGGATACAAACGCCCCGGATGAGTGCTTGCTGTTCTATTCTGATTGGGAACCTTACTTAAAACTTGGCGATGCTATATTCATTGATGAAGAATTTTATGGATCTGAAATTGGATCTTACAAAGAGGTGCTTAATGTTTTAGTAGTTATAACTGATGTCAAGATGGGATGCAAGTTGATTAGTAGTTACCTCAACTCTCTTTCCAAATTTGAAAGCATTAATCGAGTCTATATTTACTTGTCTGAAAATGAGTGGGAGCCTGCTAATGATGAGAATAAAAGGATTTGGATACCAAGGGGGACCAAAAACGGAGAGTGGGTAACACCACAAAAATGTGTTATTCATGATAAAAACAATCTGTTTGAGTTTGAGCTGAATGTTTTGTCGAGTTTTAACTATGATGAGAAAATTCTTCCATTTTTTGCTAAGGTTTTTAATGTGAAAGATCATCCTTCTGTTGACGATTACTGCAAGCTTTGGAAGGTTTGGGAAAGCTCAGGACGTAAGATAAAAAATACCAAATGTAGTTCCTTTTGGGAGTTTGTTGCTGAAAGTTGGGACTCAAAGACAGAAGATGCTTTCATTAAGAACATATCAAAACTTCCTGTTCAAGATCCTAATTCTGATGCAATTTTGTTAATTGAAAAGAGTGATGTTTTCATTGGTGACGATCTTTATTTAATGGACCTCTTTCAAAGATCATCACATCCCACATTCGCATGGTATCCTCAGCCTAGTATGAATTCTCTATCCCGAACTAAGCTTCTTGATATCTTCACGAAAATCGGGGTTCGTAGTTTATCTGAATCTGCTCAGAAAAACATATTTGATGTCGATCTTGAGAAATTCCAGCCAGTAAATCCAAAAGAATATATTATCAAAAAGGGGCTGTTTAAACTCATTCTAGGCTTTCTTGCTGATCTGAAGTTAAAATTCGAAGCAAAAAGGAGACAGGGAGCTGTTTGCCGGCTACTTAAAATTACAGCGTACGAGACATCAGAACCTATGATGGTGCAATATAGCTTAAACATTTCTTCTGGAGACATGGTTAATGTTGAAGCAAGGCAAATGATACGTTGGGACAAGAAGAATTGTCATATATTCTTTGTTCGGAGTATGGAAAAATCTTGCGGTCGTAAGATGGAATATGCCTCTAATTTTGGTGAAGTAATAGCCCACGGGGTGTTGTGGGAGAATGCAGAACTTGTGCCACATCTATCTGAACTAATAAGGTTGGGTTACCTTGTGGCTTTTGAAGAGGAAGAAGTGGATTTCCTTCTGAAGATAAAGAATCTTCAAATCTTTAAGGAGGACCAAGACTACCTTTCTTCCACATTTTTGTCTCAAAAGGTACGTCATATCTGATACTGGTCTTTTATATGATCCCTATTTCTGTATATAAGTTTTAGATACTTGTACGAATTTCCTCTAATTACTGTGTCAGATATGATAATATTATTTTTCTACATTTCATGTTATGCAGGATAAAGGAGTAGAGAAATAAAGAGAGTGATCAGATGGTAAATGGAGTTCGGTTCATTTTTACATATTGGTATGATACTTATATGTTAACCTTCAATTATTTATCTTTTTCCACTCTATGTTTCTTTAAGTTAATTTAATTTAGGTCTACTTATTCATATTGTGCACTAACTTAATGCTTTTTACAGATGATGTCCTTATTCAAACATTAGAAATTGCTGGAAATTTGGCTCTTTTTTAGGTAAGTTTTTACGAATTTTTTCTTGTTATTGCCTACCTAGGTTAAGTTTAGTTTGTTCACTTGAATATTCCCTTAGTTAGGCATAAATAATACCGTAATTGGCCAATAAGAATGATTCATTGCCAAAAAAAAAGACTATCTTGTAAGCTTTAGCTTCTATGTCCCCCAGCCATATATATATGTGGTATCACTCAAATATTAGAAATAAAAGTTTAATCTTTCTGTGTACTTGTTGACTAAAAGTTATAAGTATAATGTAAACATGTTAGTTTCCTGTTTTGCTTGGGTGTTTTGGCACTCAATTATTGGCGTTTTCTGTCATATTAGTAACACTACTCGAGTTACTGCCAATTTCATGATCTTGATTTTTCATTAGTTACATTACTTGTGTCAACTCCTTGCAAATTGACCTTTGCATTATTATGTCATAGTCATGAAGGCATATGTGTAGTGACCTATAGGTCACTAATATCTCTTAAGATTTTTTTAATATGAATGCTATTTGGTTAAATTTGAACATTAGCTATGTTCCTCTAGATTTGTGACAAGTCAATTATGTTGGACTTTGGTGAATTGTTTCTTCATACGAGTTATTTTTGCAGGTGCTTTAGATGGACTTGATGATTGAAACTAAAAGGTGGAAAGTTATTGCACAAACAAAGTCTTTAAAGATGGAGAAAAACATTTAAACAGAGAGGGGATCATATTCTAGCATTTTTCTTAGTTTCTGGCTTCTGTAGATATATCAGCAACTCTTGTCTATTTTTGATTTTTCACGTTACTACTTTTGCAGCCAGTGTTAAAATTTAGTTTTATCTCTCTGGGATTGTTGCATATTGTTCATTCAGAGAATGAAAATAGTTTCTGTATTCTAGCCACATTGAAAGCCTTGATTACTTATCAGTAGAGAGATCTTAACGCTTTACTTTTAATCAATCATTTGAGTAGTTGTTTATTACACTGATATTAGAGTTATTAATTTTGAAATCATGTTTTTATGTATTATGATTTTTTATTAATTTTTTACCTGTTTGCAATTATTGTCTCAGAAAGTAGAACAAATGCAACCTTTCAGTAAGAAATGTTTGAATCAACAAAATGGTTCTATTTAGTCATACATGTGAGCTAATGTGTTTTGCAGTAAAAGAAAAGGAAAATCATTTTTGAGACAAGGCCGTCTATTGAAGCTTGATAACAGAATAGTTGGAAAAACTTTTTAGACATGATTTTGTGGCGAAAAAAAGTGAAGTTTACTTCTACAAACTAAGTCAAGTAACAACTGAAAAATAAGCAAACATGTTGAGTCAGTAAATTCACCTACAATGGTTGACATTACATTTATTTCATGGCAATGCAATCGTTTTATAAAAGGAACAATGTATTAGTAGCCAAATGTACCAAACCAGCTTATTTGAATCCAAACTATATTTATAAACTAGCCATGGCACGACTACAAGGTTTGGAACTTAGTCATGGGCTTTTCTGCTGCAACGAAAGCCTGTGAAACAAATTGAAGATGTTTTGGGCTTCTCATGCAAAAAAGAGCAAGTCCACTATGGAAAACTAAAAAAAAGTGAAAAAAATGCGCCGTTGCCGGGGATCGAACCCGGGTCACCCGCGTGACAGGCGGGAATACTTACCACTATACTACAACGACCTTGTTGTTTTCTAAATATTAATTTAATTTATTATTATCTAGTGATACAATAAATCTAACTAACATGATTTCATTGCAATGTCATATACAAGGCTTACCTGATCTAACAAAGTTGCTCTAATCTATGTTTTCTAGCAAAATTGTTATAGACATTAAAATTATGCCATCACTAGTCATCTAAAGAAGAAAAAAAAATCCAACTTTGTTTTTTGGGGAACCATGATCATATAAAGAAGAAAAAAATCCAACTTCATGATCATATTAAGTATTAACTTAAAATCACAAACAACAAGAAGCAATTTTTATTTTTATTTTTTTGGGGAACCATGGTTTCAGACATCCAGTGCGATTATATGCTTGGCATTAACTCAAGACGTCTTTGCAAACATGAGATGAAAATCAATGAAAATTTATGGTAAATCATGTACTTTGTAAAGCATATCTTTGTTGCCACAAACTTTGATTGATAAATAATTTGATTGGTTAGATTCAAAAACTAAAACCATAGAAGTTCAAAAACTAAAACCCACATTATATCAGCTTTGGTGATTTCGCGTTTAAAGTGGGAAAGAGAGGAAGCATTGGAGATTTCGAAATTTGAAAGTATCATAACGAACAGCTTAGTCTCACAGCAGGCTTTTAAAAAAAAGAAATGTGCAGCATAAGAGGAAACCACTTTTGACGAGTACAAACCCAAACCACCAAATCGAATGGGTAAAGAAGCAAGTCACCACTGTAAGTCTCCAAAGAAAGGTCTTTTATAAACCACTTTGTTTTCGATTGACTCACACGATCCTTTGTCAAAGAACAATGTCACATCCTCCATGTGTACAGGTTGACAAGTCCTTAAATCAAAAAAGAGTTTGACAATACACATACATGATCGAAGCAAAAAGAGCTCACTATGCGGGTTATGTAACTGTGAAGAAGACTCATCAAATCAACAGCATTCGCGCCTCTCTTCATAGTCAACCTACTAATAAAATATGCGTCAGAGGTCCGAGTCTTGACTTGCGCTCACTCCAGTTGGTGCCCCACTAGGTCAGGAAAGTTTCCGGAGCTATTCCTTGTAGGGTGAACAATAGCTGATGTCAAAAAATATCTGAGATCAGAGTGTTCTCGTCAATTTACACCTTTTTGTAAAACTATATATTTAAAATATAATTATACACTGTATTAATGTATATATTTGAACCTCTTACGTGCACAAACATTAAAGCTAATATTTGTCAACCTCTTTAATTATTAGTGCATATGTAAGAGAGAAAAAGTGACTAATTTATATGTTGATTTATATAATTAAACGAGGCTACATAAACCCGTGCATTGCACTGATTGGGTAAGGGTTGAATGTATACGCTTTTTTTACGTAATATTGTATGCAAGTAGTTACATATAAGATATTGCAATTGATGGTATCATAAGATTTGTTATCATAGGTCGGAGGTAAATTCTTGTTGCGTAATGTTGTTGTAACCTTGTCGGGTAATGTTTACCTGGGTTTCGTTATGCAAATTTGCATGGTTCGCAAATTAATAACCACCGCATTCATTATCTGCCAAAGTTGCTTCTTCAGTTCTACTGTAGATGACTACATAAACCCGTGCGTTGCACCGATTGGTTAAGGGTTGAATATGTGTGATTACCAAACATGTACGATAATCTAAAATGAAAGACACATGTATGATTTGATGCCATTTAACAAAAACTTAGCTCGAAGACAAATATTACGATTTTTAGTACATATTAATAATGTTTTTTTTGTCATGTACGTGTAATCAAACGTGTTCTCAAAATTGCATAATAATAAAGAATAATCTTCGAAGCAAATTTTATAAGTAATATAAACTTTAGCCGTGTAAAATTTATCAACCCGTGAAAATTTGTAAGTCCAAAATATCACTCTTTTTGCCAACTAATATGCTAAAGTTAACATCATGTATTAAAATACATTGGATACTAAAATCATTCTAGCCCAATACTTGAGCACACAAGACAATTGACAAATATTGTTTTTCTTTCTGATATATAGTTTTTTAGGAAGTATGACAGAAGATAGAAATTAAGCATTGCCGAAGATAATGTAAGGGGGTTTCTCGTATTTTTCTTGAATCAATTGTTTTGCCAATTGCTCTGTTCAACAACATTGCCTTCGTTTGCCCGCCTGTTCACTTCTTATTTCTGTCGATCTGTCCTTTACCAAGACTGATAGGCAGTGGTTAGAACTTAGAAGTCAAACTGGGCTTGCCATTTGGGATAACATGCATGCATTAGATAGTGATGCGTTTTTTTTTTCACCTTTAGTAGTATGTTTAATCACTATACCTATTAGTTTGAAGTTGCCAAATCTTCAATAGAAACCGACATGATACTAAAAACTCAGCTAAGATATTAAGTATTTGAGGTTAAGCTTTAGTGCTTCACTTGTGAGTTGTACGTGTTCCTCCATATATGGCTCTTTTATAATGTTTAGCCACTTTGATAGTTGAAATGTAAGCTTACTCGTGATCATGTTATTGACCATTGATTGATATATTTAATTGAGCTATAAAGTTATTAATCTTAAAAAGGGTATGCTTGAATGTTACTCCATGCATGCATGCATGGCATGATCATCTAGATGCTTTTGTGATACTTGGTCATTATATTCTTGCTTGCGTATGCATATTTGTCCAGTCAATAAGTGTGAATTGAATAACTTCCCTAGTTGATCCGTACGTGCAAATGAATCTTTGATTCTTCAGGTCATGTCAAATACCCGACATTTTTTCATGAACTATAGATGTTTCTGAAACACAAATACATATTTCACATCAAACTCATCATCAAAAACACATACACACAAACATTTTTCATATAATCCTACAATGGATCCATGTCCATTCGTTCGTTTAATAGTAGAATCATTGTCTCTGAAACTCCCAAACACAACAAAACCCATCGGATCCACTTCGGGTATCCACTCAGCCGCTACCCCATGTTACTGCAAACTACGTATCAAAACTTCCCGCCAAAAACTGCATTAGTCCCATTAACTGCAAATATTGACTCTCCACCTGAGACCTCATCACCAACAGTTAGTTTTCATCTTGATCCTGCAGCTTTAGTAGGCTACAAAACAAACCGGTTTTGCTTTTTCATAAAACACACTCGAAAGCTCTGAATGTGCTAGACTGAACACAGAACAAAAGTAGACATATATTTCAATTCTAGGAACTTCGTATAAATACTACATAATTCTTGAACTCACCTTAGAGCCCATAGACGAAGGTAGGAACTCACCTTAGGTAGGAAGCTATGTTAAAAATCTTTTGTAGATTTTTGTTTTGTGTTCAAGGTGATATTTTTAAAATTTTTCACACCTGCAAATTTAATACCTCGTTAATTATTGTTAACTAATAAGTGCATCCGAAACAACCTTTTTCGGATTAATCTGCATGTAAACTAACTAACCTTTCATATTTTTGTATTTGGAACTTGAAGTCATTCGCTGCACACATCAACCATAACACAAAAATATATAAGCAAGCCTGTGACTTTACTTGGATTGACTTTATAATCTATACCTTTAAAATAGTAAATTATTATGGACAAAGTAGCTTGCTTACCAAATACGGCTCTGCAAATCAGAAAGTTAACAGCCTAAAACCACATATACTGACAGAAATAACATGACAGTCAAAGCCAGTGGCTACACATTTTTCATTTTTTAAGAAGTTCAAGCTAATATTACTAACCTGCTTCATTTTGATGTAATTGAGTAAACTTTGTGGCAAGTGGAGACAATGGGTAGTCTCTTTGTCGATTGTTGTGTCTCGAGCTAGAAGGCTCTGCAAATCAGAAAATTGAACTGATTAAAAGCACATATACTGACTGAAATAACTCGATAGTCAAGCCAGTAGCTACATATATTTCGATTTATAAAGAAGTTCATGTTAATATTACTAACCGGCCACGTTTTGATGTAAGTGAGTAAATTTATTGGCAGGTGGAGACAGTGGGTAGTCGCTTTGTCGATTGTTGTGCGTCGAGCTAGAAGGCTCTTCAAATCAGAAAATGAGCTGACTAAAAGCACATATACCGACTGGAATAATGCAACAGTCAAGCCAGTGGTTACGTATATGGATAATTATAAAGAAGTTCATGTTAATATCACTACACCCACTAATATAGAATGTAAAAGTATTGTATGGCATAAGATAGACAACGATGGAGGCCCTTACCAGCAATAACCGGTGTTTGTTCCATGTGTAACCCTGCTGCTTTCCAGTACTTGATGAAATATATCTTGACCCGCTTCATGAGCTCCAGCCACCAAACTATGCATTAATTTCCTGTTCAAAAACATTAGATATAGATTAAAACTAATCCAAAATAAACGTGTGTGGCAAGACAAAGATAAGAACCCGTACCTTGAGCGCCTTGTCTCCAAGAAGTATGAACCCCATATTTGTAAGAAGAAGGATCATAATTTGGGAAATCCACGTAAGATAAAACATTTCTCGTCCTGCACATGAAAAAATAAATTAGCTTAAATTTTGATATAAATTTGGACCAGCTGCTCGGACTAATATGGTTTTGTAGGGTACTTGCCAAAAAGGGAGCCCATAAGATCTTGATATCTAATGAACCGTTGTCCATTTACAAAGTGAAAACATGCCAAAAGCCAGCTAGAATAGGCGCTGAAAGCTGCAAGGACTATCAGGCGATGCCCCAAGTCCAGCCAAGAGGCACCAACATTAGGTAGGAAAAGGAAGCTCCTTTTATATTGACATTCTATTATCTGTTTATAAGTTGTAACTTATGGAAGCCAAAGAGACGTAACTATAACTCCATGGTGGTTTGTAATTGCATGAAAACGAAGTGTTGCAACAACTAAATGCAGTGTTTCTTTGTATACCTCCAAGTAACTTCATGTCTCTTCATATACCTCCGATTAATGATCATACATGAATGTTGTAGCCTTCAAAGAACACTTCATATTCACCTTCATTTTATTACATTCACTTGAGAGCTTATATTTCAATACTCGATATTCAATCATATGGCTTTACACGGATTGTACCGTACAAATTATTGTGCACAAACACTCTTACACATTAAATTAAGGGGTTCAACTTTATAGTATTATAGATGTGATTGATTAATAAGTATATAGCTAAATGTGATTGATTAATACGTAGATAATATAGCCACGTTTATATGTGATTGATTTATATAATTATAAATGTGATTAATTATTAATACCTAGATATAGATAATAGCTAGCTTCATAACCCGCCCAATGGGCGGGTTAGCTTCATAATATTATTTGACAAATTCTAATAGACGTACATAAATAAAGAATAATTTCATACATGTATTCTATGAAGATAATAATAATAATGAATGCATAAAAATTTATGAGCCAGTAGTAATTATGTTCTAACACGTTTAGTTATTTTATACAAAACCAATACATGAGTATGCAACTTTTAGTTAAACTGGACTATGATCAATTACAATATATTAAGTTAAATTAAAGAAAAGCTTTCAAAAAAGTCATTTCAAGGCAATAAAACGCATTACTACCCATTATATTAAGCTTTTTCCATAGCAATTTTCCAATGATCATGATTTTAAATAACCTTTGAACATATTAAATAACATACTTTGAAGGATATCCATACTCGAGATTTGGCAACAAATATTTAGCATGTATATGATAATGAAATAAACGGCTATATAATAAACAACATGACTTCCTTGACGTGAACATAAATTTATCAAACAACATATTGTTATTAGGTCAACAGAAAAAAATAGACATCAAGTTACAATGCCTTGACCACTTCCAGAAATATAGAATTTTACAATTTTGCAAAAACAAAAAAGAGGCCCATACAATGGTCACAAATGGCTACAACAAATTGAGGTTAATCATTTTTTTATGTAGTCGTCTCAAGTTGGTTACCTTTTACCATGTCAAGGGATGGTTTTTAGGCCACTCTGTATCCGAAGTCCATATCACAGTTTTTTGAAGCATCCGCGTCATATAGACTAAGGCGATCGCCTTTTATCCCAATCTGCAAAAATTGTAAGTTACCCACTTTGGCATAAAATTTTATGTGGATGATCATCTGAGCCATTAATTTACTGCTTATGATTCTCAAATGACCTCGGGTTGGCCGTTAGCTCCACCTTTTCCCGAACAAATCTATTGGAACATTATATGTTGTTATATATATCTAATCATTTGGAATAAAAAGGTAAGCTTAGAAAAGTTTGTACAACAATCAAACTAAAAATAACACATATATAGGTAATTGCAGCTACCTTTAGCTCTACTTGAGAACACATCAGCAAAAATGGTATAAAAACCTCAGTCTCTTCTTCAAGTGTCAGCAAAAAACAATGATACACCGAACCTCCCAAATGCCTAATCTATATGCATACCAGTTAACTACTGCAAAACTACAACTACAACTGTTCCAAATTTAATTTCATCGTATTTTTTGTCTAATTGTTATACAATTTCCAAAAAAATCATACGGGTTCTAGAGGCAATCTCGTAAGTGTGGTATGAGCTACCTGTTAAGTATGCCCAAACTCTACGTTGTGTTTTAACATAAATTATAAGTGCTTCTAGATAACCAAATACACCATTTTGACATCATAACCAAACACTCGGTGCTGTGATAACAAAAATAACAATCCATATATTATATACCATAGTTTATCCAAAGAGGAATTACATACAGTAAACTAATGTGAGTTATTGGTTTAGTATCATATTGTGGTCCAACCCAACCCGACTAATCGAGTACCTATATTGGCTAATTATCTTTATACATCTTGCCACATGATATTATCGCTATTTAACTGTTCTCACAATTTTACCACATTCTATTACGCCATGGTCGCAATACCCCAAACATGTTATAATATAAAAAAAGGCAACTAAATATCTCCACTTTCAAGTAAAAGCGTTAACTAATTCTTAGACTTCGTAGTTCTTAAGAACATGCTGGTCTAGAACATACGAACTGGTATAGAATGCCATTAAGATAACATGCATTGATGAACAAAATGTCACGGAAAAAATAGTGATTAATTTGATAAATTCTAAGTTGCTACATGATGAATTCTACATCTCTAAAACAATATATATTGACTATTAATATATTTTGAATCACATTCCTCAAATGACAGCCTAGGAAAATATTTCTTTTAGGAAATGTTCTTCACTAAGTATTCGACTCTTTTCCTCAATAGTCTAAGATCGCCGCAGCACATATCAACATTTAACTATAGTAAATTGATAACCAGAAAATAATGTAAGGAATGTACGAATGCCTTAATTAGGTTTTAACAATAATGTGGAAGAGACATGAGTGAGCCTTGAGTTACTTGTGTTTACCTGAAAGATACTAACGATGTTTACCTGGTGTTAACTCACGTTCCAAAGGAATATGAGTTACCAAAAAAAAGGTCACAGAAATTCAAGTAATATATAGAACCATATGGGTTATAAACTTCGTACCATTTTATGTATCGAGATTAACACAATTATACATATGGGCTGAAGCATTGGCGACGTGCTTTTGTTCACTTTGGTTTTATATTGGTGACCACATATAACCTATACAAGGAGTATCCTAAACTATATACTAAGATAATCCCAACGAAAGTTAAAGATACAATACCAATTGTAACAATTCGCATTTTCAGGATTTCTATCCATTATCAAATTTTTCTATTCATCTCGAGAAATTACTATTCACTTTCACTCTTCATCCCGTAAAATTTTTATTTCACATTCTCGTAAGATAAATTATTTTAGCAATGACCTGAGAGTTCGACAATCGTTAGATCATTTTCGCAAAAGTTATTAAGAAAACATCGTTATAAAGTTTCATTTTGGTCGGAAAACCGTTTAAACATCAGCGCATACGAAAATCAACTCTGATAATTTTCCTCACATCAGATAAATTTTTAGATCACTCATGATTAATTTGAGAATTTTTAAGATTTATTTTTATGTTACCAAATAAACCCTGCGCTGTACGAAACTAAGCTTACGTTTTAAACAATTCTACTTACATCCAGACTTAACGATTCCTGCACCGTGTTTCTAATATGTTTCTGACACTTTTACATTTTTGGAAAAGTCAAACATATTTCCCTCCTCCTTTGACCATAAAGGAATTAACTTTGTACGTTCTACATTTTGCTTAAATCAGCGTAACTTTTAAACTTCACAAATAACTGTTAAGTTATCCCGCGTATGTGAAAACCACATTTTGACATCTCATATCACTTTTAGACTAATTTTAGTCTACTCTAAATAAATTTACGGTCGTTTCCCTGAAATTTCGTTCTTTTCCGATAAACTGCCAATTACACGTTTTTGACCCGTATTTCCAGTTTTAAGCAGCGTTTTTGCACCCAATAAGACTTATCACCCATTTTATATTTTTAGATAGAGTATAATGATGAGTTTAATCATTCCTATAAGTTTCATATTTTTACGATACCCGGTTTTACGTTTTATGGCTTTACAACTTACGGTTGGCATTTAACGGAACCAAAACTCACTCCGTAACCAAGATATTATCAAGACTTATCATCTAAGCCTTGTCACATGTTATGACAGCCTCTTAGGGGGGGAGTCATCATCTTGGTGTCTTCATCCTAACCATGGTTCATGTAGATCATTACATGTGTCCTAAACTTAACCATGGTTAATATTTAACCGAATATATGGTTAACCAAACTTACCCTCCTATAAATAGGAAGTGAAATACATCCTAAGATCCCTAAAATACTGAATTGGGTCGTTATTAGCTTAAATCATTCATATCTTTCATAATTTGATCTATAAACTTCAAGTTTATGCAAAGAAGTTTCATATATCAAGTTACTACATCAAATCTCTAGCAAGTTTAAGTGATCTTCTTGAGTTTAGATCCACTCAAGTCACTTATTACTTCATCATAAACTCTTCAAGATTTCAAGGGTGCCAAGGTGTAGAAAGCTAGCTCAATCCGAAGTCTTAAGTGTTCAATCAAAGTCCGATCCTTACTAGTTACTCTTTTCTTAATTGAAAGCCAAAAGTTGTAAGCAACTAATCACCACCATCATCTCATCTTTATTATTCATAATCTTAACAATTTCATACTATATATATAGTTACTATGTTGATTCATGATGTACATATACTCAATCACATGTTTTAATTTACATATTGTCATAAAAGTAACAAACTTGAAAACTAATCATATTCTACACATTTGAAACCATTAAAATCAGTAACCTATGGACTTTCTAACTTACATACTATGGTAGAAAAGATAAAAAGGTAAAGATAACAACTTGAATCACCTGAAACGGACAAACGAGTAAAAAGTTATCGTCAAAAAAGAAGTTAGCGAAACTAAAACGCCAAAACTGCCATGTAGAAGCTGTTTAGGGTCTGGTCGTGTAAAAAGTGGTACTTCAGGTCCGAATCATCAAAAAGTTAAAACACAAAAGTTGTCCGGAACGACGTTTTCCTCCAATGGCAAAGAAGATCGGACCTTAAAAACGCATAAATGGGCCATTATCTCTTAAAAACAGAAACTGCCCTTTATTTAGTCTCACAACTATACTTTTATCACAACTAAAAGCAAACCAAGAGGCCTAATGGCCATAAACCAAGACCACGGCTATGGCTAAGGTCAAGGATGAGTCTCAAGACCATGGTAGTCAAGACCAAAGTCACGGCAAGGCCATGGCTAAAAGCCTCAAGGCTTATTTTCCCAAGACCGTTAACTAAAGTGATCGTATATATGAAACGACGAGAACTTGTAAAAACATGATAAACTTATTTATATAACAATCTTCACTCAAAACATATGTCTTATCTATTAAAGTGCTACAAAACTAGGGAGCTTCATGTGAGGGGTTTCATTTGAGTAAAACGTATCGACGAGTTGCTGGATTTATGATTTAAAGTGTCCTAGCTCCTCGAACGTTTACTACATGACCTCTGAATTGTGATGGCCCGAACGGTAGTACGATATGTATAAACTAAACTCATTTTCACAACTAGACCATTTTTATAAAACGACATACACAAAAACCATGTACTACATCATGATCAACATAGACGTATATAGGATGGTTTATGTTTTCCTAAACATTATTCCAAACCTAAGTCGCAACATTCTATTTTAGGTTGCTCGTAGAAGTTCTCACGGCATATCCGTCATTCTCATTATACATTTGATATCATTTACTCTAAGGTGAGTTCATAGCCCCACTTTCTATTACTTAATTGTTTTACAAACCCTTGGGGGAGATACATGCTTTATTTTAAATCGAACACATTGCTTTCAAACTGTATACTTATCTGATTGTTTTATTAGCACTAAGTTACCGCAATTGCCAAACTTAAGTCCCTTAATCATGAATCATTAATCACTAGTGAGAGTGGGCGCGAATATGGTGAATAGATCTATTGGGATTGACGAATCCTGTTTGTGTTGGCCCCGTTAAAGGCAAACAAACGCACTATATTTGAGTAACATTAGGTAAAAATGGCAATTTTACCTATTAGGGCACGTACCAACAATTTCTCCAATTAAATTTGGAACACGTTAACGCCTTGATTGCATGATGCTTAGTCTAATAATATCTGTTTTGTTTTCAAACCATTGGTGTGAATTTATAACTCACACTACAAACATTATGTGTTCAACTGATTTCCTAAACTCTATGAATTTCACTCAACCTTTGTGTTGACCGTTTTAAGCATGTATTTCATGTCCATAATGTCGGAACTTAAGATTGGCACAACAGTCATAACAATAGATTTCCTAAACTCTATGAATTTCACTCAACCTTTGTGTTGACCGTTTTAAGCATGTAACACCCCCAATTTCGTGATACGCAGCGGAATTCAAACTAGGTGTTACTTCATGGCACAACAGTCATAACAATAGAAAACGAACTCTAATTGAGTCGTTTTAAAAGATTTATCATTCGATTTATATAAATATCATTGTCACACCCCCAAATTACCTGTTTTGCAGCGGAATTGAATACCTTGGGGGAGGACTGTCATAGCATCAAAGTTACAGTTATATCGAACGACCTAAAGTGTCGTTTGGAAAACACATCGTTTAATTTATTTAAACAATCAGAGTTTACAAAGTATTGGTCTCAAATGAAAATCAACTTGTGCGGAAATAAGTTTGTTACAAGCCAAACTATGTTTTAAAGTTTATAAAACCCAAGTGAGACGCGTCGTCACCACGACTCTATGATATGTCCATATGCATGCCATGAAGTGAATGCCTTAGATACCTGAGATAAAACATGCTAAAAAGTGTCAACACAAAGGTTGGTGAGTTCATAGAGTTTGGTTAACAAGTAAAGCCTTAAAAGAGTGTTTATGTAACAAAGGCAAAGTTTTTGGTCATATATAATAGTTCGCAAAGCAAAGGCATCGTAAATCCACTCAGTTCCAAGTCCCGCCCATACAAAACTTGCAATCTGTGTGTTTACAACCCACTGCTAAAAATAGTATGTCAATCATGTATGCATGCATCATAGTAGTTAAAAGTATAAATGTCACCACAAGGGTCTTCCAACAACTCGTGTTGGGATGTTCCTCCAACGCTCACGTTGGGCTGTATCCATAAAATGGCCTTCCAACATATAAATGCTGGGATGTTTGTAAATTAATAGCCTTCCAACAACTTAATTTGGAGCCACTAATTCGTGTATGTTTGTAAATTAATAGCCTTCCAACAACTTAATTTGGAGCCATTAATTCGTGTATGTTTGTAAATTAATAGCCTTCCAACAACTTAATTTGGAGCCATTAATTCTTGTATGTTTGTTCCAAATGTGCATATGAAATCAAGTATAACCCAATCAAGTATATAACGCAATCAAGTGTAAAGTATAAGTAATGTTGTTTGGCAAAAGAGTTTAAATGTTTGGATAAATAAGCATATATCTCGCCCCAAATAGTTTATAGGAATTTAAATGAGTATAAGCGGGGTATGAACTCACAGTAATATGTAAGAGTTGAAAGTACTTGTGAAAGTAAATGAAAATAGTTTGAGCATGTATCTCCCCCAAAGAGTTTGTAAGACAAATAAGTAATAGAAAGTGGGGCTACGAACTCACCTGGTATGATTGATATGCTAACAAAATGATGTGCACTAAAATGAGGCTCGAAAACTATCCGCGACCTAAAATGAATGATATGATACTTAATGAGTTATGATGTAATGTTATGCATGCATTTCGTATGTTATTTATACCATTTATGAGTTTTGAAAATAATACTCTTCGTTTGAAAAATACCCCTTTTGACGTCTTGACCGTTCTTAAATTACTTTACAAGTATTTACGTCAAAATGTCATCCTACGATAGTTTCGTAATGATTTATTGTGAAATTTTAACTTTTCGTCGTAAAATAATGTCGTTGGAAATTTTATGAAAGTGACAAAAATGGCTTCGAAAACCTAGTCGTAAAATGGTGTACGTCGAACGTTAGGAAACGAACTCGACGGTTTTGAAAAGCTTGTATCAATGTATAGAAGTTTTGTCATTTAAGTTTTCGTCATAAAGGTCTCGAACATAAAGATAATAGAGGTTAAATATGGTGATTTTGTCCAAATGTTGTGTAAAAAGTGAGTTTCGGCAAAGTTTAAGCATCCGTAAATAATTTATTACAGCTCCGCTATACAAACGGTTGGTCGTTTTGAAAAATATGCTTGGTGATCTCGATTTTATTAGAAGACATTTCGTTCCAAAAAGTTCTACATCATAGATAAAAACAGCCTTCAACATGGTCGATTTAGTTACCGTAACACTTGTCTCGTAAAATAATATAGTTTTTCTGAAAATAATAGTTACGGCAATTTTATGAAAACGTGTATATCTTAGTCGTTTCAAATCCGTTTTTTTTTTACGTATTATATGTCCTTAGCTTCGTATCAAAGTATACTAATATATTTTTGATAATTCGAAATAATTTGTAAAGCTTAGGACTCGTTTTTTACTCGAATAAAACAATAATGGTGTGCTGAAATTTTCAGAAAATATATATTTCGTCGTCAAACTTGAAAAATTCATAACTTCTTCGTTATAACTCCGTTTTAATCCGTTCAAGCGGCCACGGATTCGTTTTAAAGTATATTTTCTAATTATCAAGGCCAAAAATTCGTGCCTACTGTCGGATTTTCCAGAAAAACAAAATAAGGACAGAACACTTTTTATACTAGTCAAAAATAGTTTTTCTCGTACTAAACCTATTCCAATCCCTTCAAATCAACTCCAAAGCTAATCTAATCCTACCATACACCTTCTTAGGGTGTCATGGGTTCCTAGACATCATCAAGACCAAAATATAACAAGGGGATAATTATAGGATGACCTTTATATATATAACTCTAAAATCAATGTAAAAATGGTATAAATAAACACAAGTCTTGCATGCTTTAGCTCAAAAATGATGAGATGAGTATGAAATGAATATGTAAGATGAAAAAATAAACATGAGATGCTTACTAGTGATATGATGAGATGATTAGAACAAAGGATTAAACCTAAACACCCTAGGTTTTTATTTCAAAACCTTAATAAGAGTGTAATCTAGATTGTTATAAACTTGATCTTGCAAAATTTATGAATTCCTTGCTACTCCTATATGATGGCCGGTTTTTGGAGAGGATAAACAAGAGAGAAGAACTTGAATGAACTATGTATTATTGATAGTGAATGAGATGTAAGTAATATTGAGTATAAATATCAACTTGTAAGAAAATTTTTCAACAAACAATTAATACATTCACCCCCTTGGTCGGCCAAGGGGGAATGTATATGTTAAAATACATTTTTTTTTTAAATATTGTATATAATTGTAATAAGTGTAAGAAAAATGTGTAGGTAAGAATAACTTGTAAAATTGTATATTCATTAGTGTATTTAAAGTAGTTTTAGGTAAGAGAAATTTTTAATAGATCAAAGTAAAGTACAATGAGACTATAAAAATTGTAAAAGTACATTTCTTGTAAATTTTGAGTGATATAATAATTATCGTGTAGTTTTTAAGAAAAGCGTCGTAATAATATAAACTTAACGATTTATATACCAAATAAATTTAAAACACTAGGTAAACTCAAAATATAGTTTTTATAAACTAAATGTAAGTATAAAAATATATTGGGATCATTTTTGGAAGTATCGGATTAAATGTTCAAAATAATAATTTACGCGATAACGTTAATTTAATATAAAATTTACGCGTTTAAGGTGAAATGCAAAAATCATGAATGAACCGATATGAAATGATGAATATAGAGTTTGAGAAATGACCGAAAATTGAGAATTGTGACAATCATAGTTTACAAAAATGAGGTCCCAGTTGGTTCCATTGTTTACAAAATACATTAAATAGATTTTCGAATGATAATAAAATTTATAGCCTTCTTGATCTAGTCCTTGCTCTTCCGTGCCAACTTCCGACATTATGGACCTGAAATACATGCTTAAAACTGTCAACACAAAGGTTGAGTGAAATTCATAGAGTTTAGGAAATCAGTTGAACACATAATGTTTGTAGTGTGAGTTATAAATTCACACCAATGGTTTGAAAACCAGAAGAGATATTATTGCACTAAGCTCATGATACCGAAAACGTTAACAGATTGTCAATAGAAATTGATATAATAGTAACAGTTTCCCTAATAGGTAATTTACCAATAAACCTATAGATGTTCAAATATAGTGCGTTTGTTTGCCTACCCGGTCAACACAAACGGGATTCGTCAATCCCAATAGGCCTATCCATAATATTCGCGTTCACTCGCAAGTGATTAATGGTTCATGATAGTAGGGACTTAAGATTGGCAATAGTGGTACTTAGTGCAAATAATACATTCAGATAAGCATACAGTTTGAAAGCAATGTGCTCGATTTAAAATAAAGCATGTATCTCCCCCAAGGGTTTGTAAAACAATTAAGTAATAAAAGTAGGGCTATGAACTCACCTCAAAGTAAATGATAGCAAATGTATAATGAGAATGATAGATATGCCGTGAGAACTTCAACGAGCAACCTAAAATAAAATGTTGCGACTTAGGTTTGGAATAATGTTTAGGAAAACATAAACCATCCTAGATATATTTCTATGTTGATCATGATGTAGTACATGGTATTTGTGTATGTCGTTTATAAAAATGGTCTAGTTGTGAAAACGTATTTAGTTTATAGATATCGTACTACCGTTCGGGCCATCACAATTCAGAGGTCATGTAGTAAATGTTCGAGGAGCTAGGACACTTTAAATCGTAAATCCAGCAACTCGTCGATACGTTTACCCAAATGAACCCCTCACATGAAATTCCCTAGTGTTGTAGTGCTCAATACGTAAAACATGGATTTTGATTACTTGATTATATGATATATTAAGAGTTTATAATTACAATAAATAAACTAACAAAGTTTATAAGTATTTAAATAAGTTTGAGTTTTATAAATACTTACCTTAATATAGAATGCTTGAGTATTATGGAAAAATAAAATATTAGCGGAGCTTCGACGTAGAATTTGCAATCTTCGAAAACCCAAGGCTATTAGAATATTATAACAACGTCTTTTTGGAGACTTGAAGTTATTTGAAGATTATAACGACTCTTTCTTGAAAACTTCCAAGAACGAAGATCAAACGCTAGTTTTCTTCAAGAACAAGTGAATGTTCTTACAAGATCTATAAGAAATGCCTTAGGTTTAGGACTTTAGATGTTAAGAAGGGGTGGTGCAAGAAAAAATGAAGTGATTTGCTTGGTATTTATAGGCTAGAGATTTTGGTTAACTATATATTGGGTTAAAAACTAACCATGGTTAAATTTACACATGTAAATGATCTAAAGGAAGTATGCTTAGGATTTTGACACCAACATGATGACTCCCCCCCCCCCTAGAGGCTGTCACAATTGGTGACAAGGCTTAGATGATAAGTCTTGATATTATCTTGGTTACGGAGTGAGTTTTGGTTCCGTTAAATGCCAACCGAAGCCATAAAACGTAAAACCGGGTATCGTAAAAATAGGAAATTTGTAGGAATGATGAAACTCATCATTATACTCCATATAAAAATATAAAATGGGTGATAAGTCTCATTGGGTGCAAAAACGCTGCTTAAAGCTCGAAATACGGGTCAAAAAAAGCGTAATTCGCATTTTATCGGAAAAGAACAAAATTTCAGGGAAACGACCGTGAATTTATTTAGAGTAGACTAAAATTAGTCTAAAAGTGATATGAGATGTCAAACTTTGGTTTTCGTCATACGCGGGATAACTTTACAGTTATTCGTGAAGTTTAAAAGTTACGCGATTTAAACAAAAATGTAGAACGTACAAGGTTAATTCCTTTATGGTCAAAGGAGGAGGGAAATATGTTTGACTTTTCCAAAAAATGTAAAAGTGTCTAAACATCTTAGAAAATACAGTGCAGGAATGGTTAAGCCTGGGTCTACGTAGAATTGTTTAAAACGTAAGTTTAGTCTCGTACAGCGCAGGGTTTATTTGGTAACATTTAAAAGTAATCTTAAAAATTCTCAAATTAATTATGAGTGATCTAAAAATTTATCTGATGTGAGGAAAATTGACAGAGTTGATTTTCGTTATGCGCGTGATGACTAAATGGTGCTCCGACCAAAACGAAACTTTAAGACGATGTTTTCTTAATAACTTTTGCGAAAATGATCTAACGATTGTCGAACTCTCAGGTCATTACTAAAATAATTTATCTTACGAGAATGTGAAATAAAAATTTTACGGGATGAAGAGTGAAAGTGAATAGTAAAAGTGAATAGTAATTTCTCGAGATGAATAAAAAAAATTGAGAATGGATAGAAATCCTGAAAATGCGAATTGTTACACCAATCATGTCACTAAAATAGCTAAGCAAATGAGAAATTACTCTGGAGGAAATATGTGAGAATCGTAAAGATTAGATTGGCTTTTAAGTTGAAAGACAGATAAACTACGTATGCCACCAACATTATAGAGCTACTAAATCTTGAAAGTGCCAATTCTGACTTCTAGAAATGGACTTCTGTGTGTGTAAAGTGAAGCACAGTTGGGAATAGTAGACCCATTACAGCTATTAACAGCAGTCCCGAACTAATAATTGCAGTTGTCTACATATAAAAACACTCAATTTACAATAAGGTCAACTGAACCTTATTTACACCACATAATAGCATAAAGAAAAGAATCGAAATCATAAACTACCTTATTGAACACCTGGATTTTTAGATAATGCACAATGCCACCGGTGAAAAAGGCACAACCAAAAACGCAATGCACATTCAATAATAAGCCATACACAGAATCTAAAAATAAGCAATCCAAACACCCTCCAAGAAAATCTTCTAATTACTTGCTCAATCACATGTACAAAATAATAGTAGGATTAAAATTGGAAAAACGAAATGCCACATTGTTATTGTGTGCAAATGAGCCTTATTTGAATCCACATAGTAACTTTGACGACAAACATCCAAACACCACTAAGATAATGAGTTCTTATGAGTATAGCAAGTATGCAAGTCAATTACCTTTTGAATATTCTTGATCTCCAGAAGAATGTCATTTTTTAGTTTCTTCTCGAATGGACTTCTTTTTTGTTTATGCTAAATAGCTTCTCCTGGAGATCACAAAAAAAAATGTGATGATAGTAATTTTTTTTAAGCTTTTTAGGTTTTTGTTTCAGCAATTATTTTTAATGTAGGTATTTCAGGTGTAAAAAATAAATTAATAGCGCTTACAGAAACATCTTGAAACTCATTTAAATTAGTAGCAACTGTTTTCCAATGGTAAGATGGAGCGGAATGTTAACCTTATTAGCATGTTTTATAATTTATGCATAAATTTGACAACTTTTATCTTAATAACAGTAGTCTTTAAGCGTGTTTGGTACTGAGTTTAGTGATGACTTACTGCTGCAGCAAGAGTTGTTTGGTTTTGAGTTTAGTGTCGCAGCAAAGGCCGTTTGGTATTGAGTTTAGTGCTGCAGCATTGGTTGTTTGGTACTGAGTTTAGAGCGGCAGCCGGGCTGTTTGGTACACATTGCAGTGATTTGATGGTACAATTGCTGCTAAGATAAAATAGTTTAGCTTTCTTAAGTAACTCAAAAAAAGAAAGAATCTATCGCACACTGATAATAAGAAAGTAAATGAAAATCTTTTAACAAAATACGTTTTAAATGATTCATCTTTTGAACAAAAACACAGCTTGGAGCTTTCGGATTAACTTTATGTTACATGTTTGGGACATTCTTCACCATTCATAAAAAAACAACTGAACCCTATTTTGTCTATGTCTCAACTTGCCTCTGGAATTCAAAAATAAAAGAAATAATCAAGAAAAAAGTATCCAAATACCTGGTTAAAATTATGAGTTCATAAAGCAAACAAAATCATTATACCTTGTTACAAAAACAAAATGCATTAATGAAAAAAAGAGGCTAAATTATTGGTGATTTCGAATCAAGATGAATCGAGATAGGGATTAGGGTTTTGTATAATATTGTGGGATTTGTGAATCGTATGGTGGAAGAAAGAAGACATTAAACTAATATTATCTCCATATGGTAAGGATTGATACGGGTTATTGATTAAGAAGAAATGTCATATTTGTAGGAGAGGAAGGTTATTGATTGCCAATATTGTAGCTAATTTATTGAAGAAAGGCTGGTTTTTCATAGTGTTTGACCATTTCAAAGCTGGTAATGGTTTCGGTTGAATATCAATTAGGGATGAAGATTTTGTATCACAATTTGTGGATTGCTCCACTGGTTAAGGAGCTTATATTCGGACGTCGAGACACGAGTTCGAACCTTGCAAGTTACAAAATTTTTTCTTATTTAACCGGGAATGGTGCCATGTCATCATTTCCACCTCATCATATGATGCTCCATGTCATCATTAGTGTGTCTAGTAAGCATTAGTGATGTGTCAATGTAGTCCCATGTATAGATATATACCATGTGACTTTCGTTCAAGACCACGTTGCCTAACTAAATCTCGAGTAAGGACATACTATCAAATTCAGGTCTGATTTGAATCCATTGTCAGTAACATAAAGTCCAAAAACAAAAAAATAAACTAGTACAAAAACAACATCAAGAACCAAATTATACAGTCATTTCAGAGCTAGCCACCTATCTTGAATGGTATCTAAACTCTCATTTCGACTCTTGACCCCAAATTTTATTGGCTATAAGAAGTCTAGAATGGTTGATGATGAACCAGAAACAAAACCTCAAATGGCAGCGTAACGCGTTGTTAAAAGTTATTGAAAAATGCCGAATCTCACCACCACACAACACAGTCATCGAACAATCAATACCACTTACTTTCTTTGATATGGTATGGATACTATTACATCCAGTTCACCAACTTTTCTTTTACGACTACCCTCATTCGAAAGCCAATTTTGTTGAAAAAGTTGTCCCAACCTTAAACACTCGTTGTCCGTAACTCTTCAACACTTTTACCCTTTCGCAAGCAACTTGATCGCGTTTCCTGAAGAAAACCACTCGGGTCAATCAAGAAAACCAGAGTTTCGTTACGTGGAGGGTGATTCAGTTGTACTTACATTCGCAGAATGTGATCCAGATTTCAATGATCTTAAAGGAAATCATCCACGAGATTGTAATAAGTTTCACTCTCTATTACCTTTACTGGAAGGTGGCATTAAAGTTGACGACTATGTGAAAATCCCTGTGTTTGCTATTCGAGTAACGATTTTTCCCAACTCTGGTATTACTATCGGGCTCTTTGTGATGCAAGGTCTTTGTGATGCAAGGTCGAGGTACGATTTCTTGATGGCATGGACTTCAATAGCAAAATATGGTACGGATGAAATGTTTTTAGCTAGTGCTAGTTCTTTACCGTTTTATGACAGAGTGATCGAATATCCTAATTCTTTTGATGAAATGCTTTTGAGTCTACCGCCAATAAAAAATCTTGACGAAAAGTACAAGCCACTTGAACTTGTTCACCAAACCGATAAGGTTCGGGCCATATTTGTCTTGACCCGAACCCAAATCAATCGGCTAAAGAAATGGCTGTTGGTTCAACTTCCAACACTAGATTATGTATCTTCCTTCACTGTAGGTTGTGCATATGTATGGAGTTGCATAGCCAAATCGCGTGTTCATGTTGATGGAAAGAAGGGCGAGTATGATGTAGAAAGGTTTGCTTGTGTCGCGGATTTGAGGGGTCGTTTGGATCCACCTGTGCCTCAAACTTATTTTGGCAATTGTGTTGGGTTCATTGTGGCCCCAACAAAAACTACCTTACTAACAGCAGGAAACAAAGGATTTACTCATGCTGTTGAAGTGCTAGGAAACGGTATAAAGGAAACCCTGAAGTTTAAGCAAGGAATTTTCAAAGATGTCGAGACAAGGTTGAAGATGCTGTTTCTACCGGTTCCAACAATTGGTGTGGCAGGAACACCAAAGCTCAATGTTTACGATGTTGACTTTGGGTGGGGGAAACCGCAAAAGTATGAGACTATATCACTTGACTTCAGCGATTCAATTTCGGTTAATTCGGGCAAAGATTCACCGGGAGATCTTGAAATTGGTTTGTGCCTTCCTAGTAAACAGATGGATGTTTTTCTTACCATATCCAGCAACGAATTAGAGAGCATACTTTTGGAGCAAGAATGAGTAATTCAAATTAGCACCTTAAGAGGGCAAGGTATGGTAATGTAGGATCGGCGTTAATCCCACGTAGCCCGGCGTTACCAATTTATGCTTTTCAGTTCGTCAAACTCGTTGGACTACTATTGATAATCACATTCTTTCAACCGGGCTATTTAAGACTTTCTGGAACAAATTTGTTCCGGAAAGTTAATATATTTTTTTGGAGATGTCGTTTGGATAGACTTTCTACTCGTTCTAATTTGGACTCTTGAGGTATAGATATTCCTTCTACTCTTTGCCCCATTTGTGACTCTCATGTTGAAACCATTGATCATATCATCGTTGCATGTCATGTTGCTTTGGATATTTGGGCTTTCGTTTATAGTTGGTGTGACTAACTCCGCCTAATGTACGTTCTATTCTTGACTTGGTTCATTGGATGGAGCAAGTTCGTCTTACGAGTTCTAAGAGATTGAGATTGATTGTAGGTCGCTTTAAAAATTCATGAACGCTTTGATCTTTGACGCTAACAAACCAAGAGATATGTTGGTCGATTCTATAGTTGATTTATCGTTTTTTTGTTTTTGTTTGTTAATAGAAATAGAAAACTTCGTCCCAATCGGACAGTATCACTAGTACAATATTTAAGGTATATAGATATATGTATATGTTTTGGGACGGGACGGGGCGGGGCGGGGATAGTGTGCCCCATCCCCGCCCCAAACCCGATAAGAATCCCCGTTAAGGCCTCAAAACCCGCTCCGAAACCCGATAAGCATGCCCCGCCCCGCTCCAATAAGTTCGGGTTTCCGGTTTCCCCGTCGGGTTCGGGTTTTTTTTTTCATCCCTATGAATAGCAGTTTGTTATGATGCTATACGTGAAAAAACCAATCACGTGGCAACCATTGTTAAAACTGCAAACTATTTAAGGTGCCAAAGCAAATTAACCGCGTGACGCAAAACAAAGCCAAAAGAAATGCAAACGAATAAGGTGCCATAATCGATGTCAGCTATGGTATAGCAAACCGCAATTCCAACACAGTATAGCATCGAAACTCTATTAGTATACTTATTTGTTTTTCTTGCACGTCTCTTTTCCATCATGTCACCACTAGAAAAGAAAATTTATAAGCATTATACTATATAATTCATGCGACCATCCATGCAATATTTATTCTCAGAAATCTTCTAGTCTCAGCTTCAGTTTATAGATTTTGATTCTTTCATTTCAACGTAATAAGCCAAGATATGCAACAGAGGCTACATTATCTATGTTTTCTCCCATTGTAATTTATTCAATTTAACTAGTTACAAGTCACAACTAACTGTGTTTCTCAAACTGGCATAACAAAGCCTGTCACGGAATGATGAGGTGACAATGGTTTCAATTAAAAGTTGAAAATCGACCACTTTCAAACTTGGATTAGACACCATATCTAACAAGCAGTAGAACACCATACGTGCATAACCAACATAGCAACACAAACAGCTAAGCATGCTTCTAGAAGTGAAAAGGCTGAAACTGTCCTTTCACCCTTGATCTCGGTTCTTTAGGGGAAAGGCAGGTTTTAGTGCACTTGAGGAAGAGTTTAACAAAATAAAAGGTTAGATACATCAGTTTGAAAAACGAATCTCAATGTGGCATGCAAAATCCTATCTTTGCCTCAAATACTTTGGTTTGCGAGCCAATTCTCCATTTTCAGCTTACAAAAGAGCAACTCAAATACTAGTTTCAACTAAGGGATATCATAAGCTTAAAACCACCTCTTCCAGATCAAAATAATAGTACAACAGTGACTTCACCTCAGCAGTAAACAACTTGGAACAATCTGAAAAGATGCGAAAATCACTAAGACAAGAAACATGGTTGGATCTGGTTTCCAATTTCTACCTACTGTTCCATCTACAACTTCATTGATCTCAGCAATCCTCATTCCTGATGCATTCAATAAACAAGAGTTACGTCAAGAGCTGTAGGGGCACAAAGAGAAAGTATAACAGTTGGTTGTCAGGTCAAAACAGGTACAGTAGGGTGGCAAAAACAGTTGGGTTAAGCCACAAAAATTTTATAGACATTCTGAAGAACATAATCATCTATTTGTTTGAAATAATTCATTTTAAGCAGTTGTCATCCACAACTTTAAACCATCCTCCTTGTTTCTTTTGTTAAATTAAAAAGCAACCGATACCCATTATCCCGTTATTGATAGTATATAACTGAACTTGACCCGCTTTCGTATAAACGGGTCTATAAATCTGTAAAAGACATAATCTAATTAGACCCCTACCTGCTCCATATCTGTAGGACCATCCTCTGTCGCTTCTTTACCACCATCTGTGGCATTTTTGTTAGTTGCATTGGTATTCCCAATCAAAAGATCTGCTGGTACTTGACCAGACTTCAAAGCCTGATCCACCCATCAGCGTTAGTACATCAAACAGTCAGTAGTTGAAATTAGACCATTATCTAGTTACAATCTGAGATTAGAAGAAATCTCACCTTTTCAAGCCTTGCTACCTCTTCAAGAGTCTGGGAATTAACAATGGCAGCCTGCACATGCCATGCAAGTTATTTAGTGTGCAAATTAAATGCATAAAAAAACACAGTAATAAATCATATTTTACAAACACATATTAAAAATATAGTTTCAATTTTTTTTAAGAAAGATGAACGATGGATTTGTAAGAAGGTAGGATACCTTTATAGCGATAATTTGCTCTGGTGTGGGACCAACTGGTTTAGATGGTTCCTCTTCCATAGGCTCCTCAGCTGTAACCTCACCAGGTACCACTGTCTTGACAGATTCTTTTTGAGCCTCCTTTTCAGCCTCTTCAGATGCAAATAACTTGGATGCTTCAATTCGCTCCTATTATCAGCAGTACAATATTACAAACAATCTTCTCAAAAAAGGAGCACCAAAAATGAACTTAATAGCAGAAGATAAACAAGCATAACTCATAAGCATAGAAATATGATAAAAGAGTAAGCATGTAGTAAACTGCATGGCAAATAGCAAGTGTGGGTTCAGAGGTTAATTTGCATCCTCTATATGAACATTGGCATAAAAAAACCGAGTCACAGCATATATAGTATGCAAGCGTTACACACACACTAACATTTAAGTTGCACCATATCATCTATCAAGCTAGCCAGCAGACTATTAATGACACAGAGCTTCAGTCTTAAACTTTATTTCAATTGAAGTAAATATGCCATAACATACTTATATATGTTTGATCATCACTATCATAAAAAGGTTGAGAGATGATCAAGTCCAGCTCACTTTAAAACAAGATGGCAGAGACATTATACGATGCTATCTAATAAGTTGAGTTCGTTTATGCGGGAGTGACTTTGGAAGTGAAACATCAAATTATTTCCTAGAATGACAAAACAAACCATTATCACTTACAATTTTGCTAGTGGCTGTTTCTGCAGTACTTAACTCCTTTCAACATAACTTCAAGGTAGAATGTGATCAGGGTGGAGCAATACTTTATGATTTTATCCCTATGGTATATAAACTAGGTACACATTAGTTTTCTTTGGTTAAGAACAACCAGTGATCGTTACTGCAAGACTCCATTGCTAGTGTACATAACACTGACAGATTAAATAAAAATTTATCCTAGAAGGTTCATCAATTTAAGAGGACTATATGTCATTTACAAGCCAGGCGTATATATAAAACCATTACATTAGTGTAATTGGATACTCCCTCCCTCCCTGGCTCCCTCCCATAATAAGTCTCCACCTAAATATTATAGTTTCTCCCAAAATAAGTGTCCACTTCCAAGCTCTAACCAATAAAAAAAAAACTCTAAAAAACAGGTGACATCCTATTGGCTGACACAAACTTCTCTAAAACAGTGTGCCACATCCAAAATGGACACTTATATTGGAACGAAGGGGGTATATCAAAGCACTGAGGTCCATGAGGATAATAACACACGATTATAGTTGCCTTTGTTCTTATTCTAATATTCTTAGTCCAGAACTATTAACCAATCTATAGTCTTCCTTCTTATCCGATGAATGTCATGGGAAACATAGGTTTCTATTAATGTATCTGGTCTAAATGTGTGACTGGTAATGGGCACATTTTATAAGAACACAAAGTACATCACTTCGCAAAACATCAAATCATCAAAGAACGGACGAGATAATATGGGTACATTTGATAAGGACACAAACTATGGTTATGGCTGCACCTACATGCCCATCTATCAGAACCGAAAACAGCAAACTACTGATAGAAACTTTGCACAAATTAAACAATAAAATGAAAAGAAAAATACAGCAGCATTCCCAACATAAGTATGCAGAAATCAAATAACTAACCTTTTGTTTGATTTTCTTGAAGTCGAGCAAACGAAGAGATTTCAACTTGTGGATAACATACAGTCGATAATTTGGTTTCTTTGTGATGTTATTGTCCAGTAAGCTCAAGTACTGCAGCTTTGGTAGGGATGCCAGCGGATCAATCTCAACCAAATTAACAAGTCGATTGTTAGTAAGAACCAAAGAGTGCAGTTTCGGCAAGAACTCTGTAAATTTAAACACCACAAACTTGTTATAGAAAAATCAAAAACAATAATACGGGCCGTTCAGATAGGTCATAGTACTTCTGTTCTCTTTTAAGCTCAAACTTTAACAATAGATCCAAACAGGAAGCAACTTCCCAAAAGATTCAAACATCATATTTAATTGGTATTTTGGTTACAAGATGACTCTTCCCCTCTGTTTATATAGGTACATAATATGCACTTTATGACATGACTTGACCCAATAACCAGTTGAAACATAAAAAGTGTGCTACATTTGACACATCAGAACAAGTAAAATAGAAATACTATGCCTTAGAGGCGTCTCTGCTTATTTTTCAGCAAAAGCAGATTGGTGTCATCCAAACTGCTTCTGCTTATCTGCTTATTTTGAGGTAAAATAAGCAGTTCTGCATAAGCATGCAAGAGCTGCTTATTTCAAAGTTCTTATCTTAGATGAAATCAACATTAATAGGCGGTCTTGATTAATTTTCTAAACAAAGTGCTATTGAGTATTATTGCTTTTTTTACAAACAAGCAAATCCAAACACTATTTGAAGTGCTTAATTTAGGAAACTTATAAGTACTTACTATAACAGAAGCATAAGCAAACTCACACACCCCATTTACCTAAACGGCCCGTATTAAACAAATTAAAAAAAAAGTCATAGTAATACCTCCAATGTTGGGGTTAATACGAGTAATCCTGTTGTTATTGAGCAACAACGTTCCGAGTCGATTTAAGTGGGGGAAATTCTCAAGTTTGACAATCTCATTGTCAGACAAATCAATAGTATCAAATTGGTCCTGTTTATAAGAGCAACAAAATATCATCAATATCATTACCAAAAAACACGAACTATCCCAAACCCTAGCATACACTAATACATCAAATAACCTCAAATTAACACATTCAAAACCCTAACACTAACAAGCAATCACACATATAAAAGCTAATCAACACTTTCAAAACCTTAACCTAACATAGGGGGTGTTTGTTTAAGCTTATATGTGGGCTTATGAGCTTATTTGATTTCGGCATATATTTCATAAGCTCCAAATTTCCGGTTTATTTTGAGACTTATCATATCATAAAAACTTATATAAGCCCACAAGTCTCAAAATAAGCCGAAAAATTGGAGCTTATGAAATACAAGCAGCAAAACAAATAAGCTCATAAGCCAAATATAAGCTTAAACAAACACCCCCATGGATTTACACATCAATAAGGTCAATTTAATCAAACTAATCCTGTTCATTACTAACAATCAAGGTTGTAAAAATCGCTAGGCGCTAGTGAGGCGGTCGGGTAGGGCCTAGCTATTAATCGGTTAGGCGGGGATTAATCGGGGATTAATCGGATTGGAATTTTTAAGCACAAAATTGTAATTTTAGATATTATTTTATATTATATGTATGAGATAAGCATAATGCATCAAAGTTCAAGTATTTCAAGTGTTCAAATATAAACATAATACATAATTCTTCAAAGTTCAAAATCAAATATAGCTATTACTCGGTTTGTTGACCATTTTTAAGCGATCTTTGACCGATTAATCGGTTTGTTGACCGATTTTTAAATGATTTTGTCTGATTTTTAAGCGATTTTGTTGACCGATTTTTAAGCAATTTTGTTTGATTAATCCAATTAGATCGATTTTGTCCGATTAATCGGTTTGTTGACCGATTTTTAAGCGATCTTTGACCAAAACGATTCAACAGGCCGATTATGATAAATCAAGGCGTTTAGTGAGCAATCAGCGATTATGCGGGGATTAATCGGCCGCCTGGACCGATTTTTACAACAGAGTTAGCAACAAATCCTAACCCTAACCCTAACCCTAACCCTAACCCTAACCCTAACTGTAACACTAAGCATAACAAACAGTGATACATAAATAAGCTTTGATTTAATCCTAACTAAGGCTTGTGACTAACATGACCAAAATGCAAGAGGTCTCAAAAAACCATGAAGTGGCCACGCCAACTTCCTAAAAAAGGAAAGTGAGTTTAAACCACGTGGCCGAAAACCACGTTTTAAAAAAAAACCTAATTAAAAAGAAAATAATCTGAACCTCAATAAACCCTAAGCAGTCAATTTAACCTAATTTAACAGTATGAAAATCCTAAAACCCTAACCCTAAGAGATAGAGTAATGTAAGGTGTGGTAGACTGACCTCAGTAGCACCTAAGTTTTCAATGACGGGTATCTTATTACCTGTGGATTGAATAAAAAATAATAATTAGGGTTTGGAATAAATATAATAAAAAAAGGAGATGAATGAAGAGGTACCTCTGAGATCTAGTTCACGTTCGCGAAGAGCATTGAAAAAATGAGGGCTCTTCCATATTAAATCTGCCGTCAATCGAACCATTTTTTTGTGTTTTTGTGTCTAGCGATGAAACTAGCAGCCGGAAGGAAGTAATAACAAGCTTAAACCCCAAAGAGGTGCAAAGGGAATGAGAGTATGAGAGCTTTCACACCCCTCAAACCTTTTTATTAACATTTTTTTTACTTTTACAAAATCATTTTTTTTTTTTTTTTACTTTCAATTTAGTCTTATTAAAAGAGATGAGTAGGGGTGTAAACAAGTCAAGCTGCTCGTCAAATACTCGGTTTTGGTTTGATACGACTCAAGCTTTATTATGTTTAGGTTCATTTATGATCTTGCGTCGTTGTGAATTTTGTCATGAGCCGAGCTGAAACTTAAAATGTAACTCTTGAAATTAGTTCTAACTTGAGCTTTGGCAATCTCAGGCTTGGGGTTTCATTTAAAAAAAAAAGTAATTATTGACAACAACGATGTATCAACTTATCATCGGACTATTATTAGTATGCTCTAAATTTTTTTTATTTGGTTATTGTGAACATTTACTTTACTTATTTATTTTTTCGGGACTTTAAAAAGTAACAAACGTCAACGGATTTTTTTATTGTTACGTTATTTTTTCCTTTCAATTTAGTCTTAAAGGGTGTAAACGAGTCAAGTTGCTCGTCAAATACTCTGTTTTGGTTCGGTGCGAGTAGAACTTTATTATGTTTAGGTTCGTTTATGAACTTGCGCCGAGACCGAGCTTTTGAATTTTGTTATGAGAGTGCTATTTAGTGTGGCTCTAGTGAAATCCATTTTTGAGTGTCATATCATGTCAACTCATCAAAACACATCTTTTCACTCACACACTTAAAAACTCCCTCTCATAACTAAAAGCCAAAACACCTCATTTAGACTCACCCTATCCAATTGGGAATTGATAACTACACCTCATTTTTTGATTTATGCATCATAATTTGTGCATTCACGGTTTATCTGTAATGTCGTAAATTGTGGTGCATGAATCAAAAAATGTGGTGCGAGTATCACCTCCCTATCCAATTACATAAACACAAACCCAATACAAAAACCCAATTAACTTTTTTTTTTTTACAAAAAACTTCTATTGGCTCAAATCAAAGAATTGGAGGATGAAATACCGCATAAGGGGGCGGTATCATGGTGTCGTTAGATGCGTGGTACAAGCGTAGTTAAGCTTCAAGCTAAAATTCTAACTCTTTAAATTAGTTCGAACTCGAGCTTTGACAATCTCAGGCTTGACTCGGCTCGTTTCACTTCTACGAAAAAATAATTATCGACAACAACGGTGTTTCAACTTATCATTTGACTATTACTCCAATATGCTCTATAATTTTTTATTTGGTTATTGTGAATAGTTACTTTACTTTTTTTCTTTTTACTTTTTTGGGCCTTTAAAAAGTAGCAAACGCCAAATGAAGGTTTGAATCATATTGTCTTCTAGACTTTGAAAACTGCTTACCACTAAATCATCTTCGACACATTGCTAGAAATGATTGTTGATGCTAAAATGGGTTTTGCTTTTCATAGCTCATTGTGCATTTGTTGTTGCTAGCTTATAATATCGCTTTTCTGTTTTGCACCTCTCCTTTTAAGGGCTGTTCATCGATTTGGGTCGAAGATCATGGAGTGTGTCATAACACAGTTCTTTTAAGTCGAGAAGTTTCTTTGTTATCATGAAGATCATTGCAAGACCTTCTGTCTCGCTAAGTGCAACTTTAACTTTTAATACACACTATTCTTTTGCAACAAAAGAAAAAAAAAATACACACACACACACTCAAATACATCATTTGTTACAGGAAAACTGCAACAATCCATGGTTTAAAAAATTACCCATTTGCTGATCATCAAATACAATTGAATTCAAAATTATTAGTCCATACAATTCTTCTTCAATAGGTATACAACTGAAGACCTTTATAAAGACAGACTATAAATTAACTATGATCTTATGTACCAAGTGAGGCAAGTTACAATTTAATTAAACAGCTATGCTCTACCAAACGTTATGATAACCCTAATATTATGCACCAGCATTAGCTTAGCGCAACTCATCTTTGCTGATACAAGTAGGATGAGCGTGACATACCACTACGTGATGCATGAGAACCGTGTGATTCCATTTCAACCTTGTCAGCAAAACTGTAAAGATCTGAGGTCGGGCCCTGCCTTGTTGGAACAGATGGGGAATAATCTGGCAATCTGGTATATGATTCTAGTGATGTAAGCCCTGATGGTCTACTATACAAACCAGTTGATGAAGGTTGTGAATCATATGTTTGACTTTGTCTCGAATAGGGTTGACCCAAATACTTCTCGATTAAGGCTGAGTCGACAGTATGCACCAATTGGTCAGTCACCGTTCTCGCATAAGCACTGGTGCCACAGGGACCCGTTAAACCACTAGTGCCATAAGAACCAGCTAAACCAGTGGTGCCATAGGGACCCGTTAAACCAGTGGTGCCATAGGGACCCGTTAAAGTATTGGTGCCATATGGACCCGCAAAACCACTGGGTACCGAGCTAGTTCTGTTTTCGGGTAGTGCAGATGCACTATACACAGATGGAGCAGAATAGGTAGTGACATGATTACTGGAAAGGTTTCGATCAAAGTCAAAGTAGCTGCTACTCGGTTGTGTTGACCTGTAATAGGGGATCAGACCATATTGATCATCAACGGGTTTCTGGTCATGTGAAATATTTTCATGAATAAAATGTTTTTGTTTTAGATGTTTGAGGTTTTCTAAAGACTCGTCTTCTATTGCCTTCCTCTTTTGGATTGTTTTCTCTTCATGTCCATGCGTGCTAGAGACCGCCTTTCTAGCTTTAGGTTCTTTACGATTAACCTCACACCTGTTGGCTTTGGGGCCTGTTGGCGGGGGCGCCCGGGGACTCTGTTTACCCATTCTTTTTTTCTCTTCGGCTATTTCATGTTCCATATGCTGTATTTTTTCATTGATATTGATGTCGGGAAGGAGTTTTGAAGGGTCAATTTTGTGAGATTCCAAACATCTTTTGACAGATTTGAAATTATACAACAGCTGCTTCTTTGCTGCTAACTGAAACGTGCAAATAACAAACAACATTTGTCAGCCAAATGTTCAGTTTAACTTTTATAATTACAAAATAGAATAATATAGCTGACTAAAATCAACTTACTAAGTTTAGGTAGGAATGTCATTTTAAAATAGTTTACTAATTCATCTCGTTGTTGCGTTTTCAAGTTGCAAATAGTCAACTTTCAATCAGTGTTCAGATGGATGCAGCATATGTAAAATTATTTACTTCTTCTAAGGTGAAATAATTACTATAGTTTTTGGTGATCAGTTTGGGACTTTGAGAGTGGCTATTAGAAACTGATTATCTGATTATTTCATATTACATAATCTATTTCAAAACGCGATTCCAAACACCACTCTCCACCACCACACCTCCTTAGAGGTGGCAATTTCAATCATTTACTCAAAAGTACGTTTATTTGAGTTATGTTTAATCTCCAAACACCAACAACAACAACATCAACAAACCCAATCCAAACACCAAACGGGTAAAATACAAAAATTGCTTCAAAGGAAACAAGTCAAATGGGTCAAAGTTGTCGCAAATTTGATTCCAGTAACCTTCTAATTTATTTTACTAAAAAAAGAGCATTACTGAGATAATACAAGGGTCAACTGATATGATATACGCCACTGCTTAATTTCTTGATAGTCATGACAAGGAGCAAGTATGTAAATTCAGATCAGAAGGTTATTATAATAGAACACGCTTAGTAAAAGAAAAAGACTATGACTTACCAATTGGGAAGAAGAACCGTTTTCAATGCCTTTATCTTTATTTTGCAAGAATGTCTTCAATATGGTCTCAGGGTGGCACTTATCCTCCAACCCGAAAGTATAGGCAATATCAGCAGCTTCGATTCCCAGATTATCTTTCACCATCAAATCAATTACCTCTGAAATTGATACAATTTACCAAAGGAATTTGTTAAGCTCCTAAAAAGGAATGCAAAAGGGTCAAAGGTGACTTATACTGGGCTACTGGCCGTTTTCTTACAGTTATAGATAGTTTAAGGTTCTAAAAATAGACAGTTACTCAACCAATCTCTTTTACAAGAGCTTGCATTCGATGTTGTTGATTTCACTAATTACCTCGTAACTCTTCAAAATTTTCACAATAGCTTTCTTATAGTGAATTAAGTTTTTTTTTTCCGATTGTGATTAATTATTTTCACTTTGTTACTCATCTTGGCTCTAGTTTTGTTTTGTTCGCTTTTACATTTGACTAGTAATACAGAAATATGTTCCAAAATTCTCTGTTAGTGTGCAGTTGGTCACACAATGAGATTGATAATACCTATTGTTCAGTACATCAATTGTTATAGTATATATTTTCATTTCTTATGTCATGAAATAGGCATGTGGTATAGCACTCGTCACAGACCATGGCTCGCTTTCATGCTGGCACTATGCAACTACAGCATGCCATTAGAGAACATTTTGTTGCAGCAACAAAAAAATTATTGGTTTTGTCTCAGTAAAATCAACATCAAGAATCATATTTTCAGAGAAACGCAAAACCGATCAAATTTACAGCGGACCCAAACACCCATCATGTTTACATAAACTGAATATTGAATTATAGGAAAATCATAGTACCAATTCTATCTAGCCATCAGGCAACCCAAGATGAAATTCTAGTTGATTGCTGCATAACATTTGTCTTGAATTTAAAGCTGACAGTTGAAGATAACCCTCCCATGATATACCTGATACTTCGAATAGCATTCTTTTACTAATAAAACTAACAACGAAAACCAAATGTATAGGGGTTGTCTGGCATTGCGTTTTGAAAGTGTTTCTCATTCTTGCATTTTGTTTTAAGAAGCAGATAACCAATTCCCTAGTGTCTGGTATACTGAAATTGAATGTGATTATCTGTTTGTTTTATGGGTCAAAATTATACCCGTTAGAGATAGATTAAAACTCAACATGACGCATTGTCAGGTAAATGGGTTGTGATAGGCACCTAGTTTTTTAGTGCTTTATTCAATGGTGAATGTGGGAGGCTGTTAAATGCTTAAATAATATGCTAAATTGTAAGATAAAAAACAAAAACGGTTACATACAAATTACACCAAGGACAGCCTCAATATCAACTAAACCATCAACTCATCAATCATGTATTGAATACGCTCAATACTACGGAACACGAATGACCTCCTCCAAGTTCCATATACATCAAACCTAACCTGCTAAATTTTTATATTTAACTGTATTTCACATTGTGTATACTCCCAAACCAATATGAAAACATTTGCTTTTTAGGGGGTGTTTGGATATGAGTATTTTTACTGACGTTCAAGAATCAGAATTAGCATCCCCAACAGAGTGAATTAAGCCAGGGTAGTAGGGGTATTTTGAATTTATCTTTACCAGACAGTTTTACAGCAGAAACTCGAAATCTGATTGGTTTCTCGATAAAAACAAACACTAAAAGTCATACGTACCAATCACCAGCGAATCCATACACCTGATTAGTCTAATCAAGAGAAAAAGTATGCATAATACAAAATAGAATATGTACCTATGTCTTACACTCTTACATCCCAAACAGATAATGTACATAAAATCTCCTACTTTATAATATGATACTTTCAAATTTGAATAGCATATTAGTATTAGCATAATAACACAATCAACAACGACTTAATGTATGAGTTTGTTTGACATTGCATTCTTAAAGTGACTTGATGAATTCTTAAACACAGCTAAAAACCGTCTCATACAGCCTGTTTCCATTTTGTTAGAGCTCAATATCCAACTATAAGCATTACACATCACATAATCACTTTCAAAAGTCAATACCAAACACCCCATATAAATCAAACCTGTTCAATCACCACAGCATAATTGGTACACAACCTTACTATTATAAAGTTATAACTTGCCGCGACAATTCGATCACTTGTAGAAAATGATTTAGTAAAACTAATAAACTTTCCATATTGGTCAAAGAGTAAAAATGTCGCGGGTGTTTGTTTAAGCTTATATTTGGGCTTATGAGCTTATTTGTTTTATCGGCTTATATTTCATAAGTTCCAATTTTCCAGCTTATTTTGAGATTTATGGGCTTATATAAGCTTATATTTCACAAATCTCAAAATAAGCCGGAAAATTGGAACTTATGAAATATAAGCCGATAAACAAATAAGCTCATAAGCCACGTATAAGCTTAAACAAACACCCCATCAAATTGAAGTTAGAATAATTGCAGTTTTCTTAAACTATGTGTTTTTGTCTATCACACACAATTATTCCACGACAACGGGAGCAATACTTAAACCAATCATTAAACCAAGTTAACAATTCATTTTTTTACCAAGCAAACTAACCTGGCACCTTGGGAATAAAACTAACCGACCGCCTCAACGCACCCGCAATCCCTTTCACATTCGCACGCCTAATCAAATCCCTCAACACCCCAATCCCAACACCCGTCACCCCGAACCCACCAACAAGCAACAACAACCCTCTCGCATCAACCTCCTCCACCTTTCCAACTCCCCCTTCTCTCACCATCCTATTTCGCCAAGCCACCGCGCCTTTCGCGGCCAATTCCCTCACACATTCCCCCACTTCCACCTCCTCATCACTACTTATCATGACAAATGCTTCTAGTAACATAACTGAAGCTACCCTTGAAGCTATTTGTTGGCCATTGTTGTATATTTTACTGCTGTTGACATAGTATTTGCCGATGGCCTCGAGAACGAGTTTCGCGGGGTTTTTGGCGAGTTTTAAAGAGGGGGGAAGGTGGGATTTGAGATGTGGGTTTGTTGAGATGTATTTTTTTAAGGCTTTGGAACGCATGCTTGTGCATAAGTCTTGTAATTCTGTTACATCAGGGTTAGGGTTAGGGTTTGGATTCATTGTTGGTTTCTGTTAAGGGTTGATGAAACTGAGGTGATTGTGATTATTGGATTAGGAAATGAGAAGGAAGACTTTTGAGGGATTGGTTTTTTTTTTTATCATTTTGGGATTGTGTCATGGAAGTTAAGGGGGTGTTTGGGTCATCTTTTTGTTTGGGTTACATTTTTTTTTAGTTGTTTGTGTGTAAAGATGATTGGTTTACAAGCTGTTTGGTTTATAGGTTTTTTCCAAAAAGGTTTAGGATTAAACTGAAATTCATCGTTTGGTTGGTGTACGTGGGATTTAAGATTGGGACTTACTCCTGAAAATAAGGGGATTTACAAAACCCTTTGTGGTACCTTCTTTTTTTGACTGATTTCTGACAAGGCCCACTTATTTTCTTTTTTTATTAGTTTTCTTGTGTAAGCTTCAATTTCACACATATATTCACGTTCAAAACAATATGTAATTTAAAATTTTCAAATGAGTCCATTAATAATCTATATGTTTTTAATATTAAAATAATAATAAATTTTAATCATACCATATACCTCAATATGCAAACCAAACAACTTTTATTCTTTCAACCCAAACACAAATTCTAATCCAAATCCTAATACCAAACCCATCTACAAACCAAACGGCCCCTTAATGTTAATGTTAACTCCAGATTTGTTTTGGACTCGATGCATTTTGTATACGTTTTAAACTTGATGTGACTCGTTTTGAAAGCCGCATCTCAAATTATGTTTAAATGTGTTTTACAAATCGGGAATGTAAGGATTTGCATTTGGGCTTGCTTTGATGATTGTGCAGGTTGCTTGTGTTTTGGGCTCTCAGTGAGGTTTCATCGAAACATGACCATTTTGAGGACTTTCTTTGTGATGGTTTATTTAGGCTCGGGTCTTTCATTCGGGCCCTATTGGGTGGGGCATCTTGTGAGCCAATGCGTATAACTTGAGCTTTCTTAACATGGCTCATTTGAGAACTCAGTACATAGATGTCACGAGTCTAGTGGCGTAAAATATGGAATCTTTTTAACGTAAGCTGGTTGTACAAAATTTGTTTGTTCAAAATAGGCAGTGTGATTTGAGGATCTTTTGTTTGCTCCAAAAGGTAACCACAACCTGTTTTTCACTAAATAGGCATAAGAGTATTCTAACCACAGAAAAATAGTGCGGAGAACTAGTTAGAATTGGGCCTGCCGTGACATGGATGATCCGCCGAATCCATTGTTGACTTCACCACGATTGATTAGGTGAAACGGTCATTGAGTTCTGACCCCATAAAACGTTTACATTAGGAACAAGTGCCTAGTACTGGCACCAAAGTTGTTGTCCGAGGGTATGCACTTGAGCTTCAAATGAAGAATCTCTAAGTCTCGCCAAAGTCGTAGCATGTAGGATTTGATTTACTGCCTTATGTTATTTTATACTCACATAGAACATATTTGATAAATTAGGAAAATATGACATTTTTATGTTTATATAATTTTTCCCTTTAAAAAACGGTAATAGTTTTAATGATTATACAACAGCAGCCAAATAACATCAATTCATATAGTTCCCTTTCCCTAACATTTCTACTCTTGATTTTTATAAACAAAATTAGTCATTAGAACCATTGATCATTACTGATGCATTTACCAAAAACGGTACTCCAACACCTTACCATCAAATCTCCGCAACTTTTTTTAAAACCAGATATACCACATATTTATACCAAGAAGAATTACAGCTCTACAAAAAAACGACCTGAACTAATAACATAATTTGCTCAGAACAAGTAAGACGAACTAATAACGTGCTGTACCACTACCCACTGCACGAGAGCCACGTCTTTCCTTTTCAACAACATCAGCAAAACCATAAAGATCCGAGCCCGGGCCACGCCTTTCCTTTTCAACAACGTCAGCAAAACCATAAAGATCCGAGCCCGGGCCACGCCTAGCTGGAAACCCACCAGATGGGAAATATCCCGGATATCCTGGATGGCCTGGCATGCAAACCGGAAATCCCGGCCGTCTCCCTAACAAACCAGTCGATGAAGGTTGTGAATCATATGTTTGGCTGTGTCTCGGCAAATACTTCTCAACCAACGCCGAGTCATCTTGACAGTCATAAGGCTGTGAATCATATGTTTGACTTTGTCTCGGCAAATACTTCTCGACCAACTCCGAGCAATCCGAGTCATCTTGCCAGCCATAAGGCCGAATATTGCCACCGGGACCCGCTAAACCACTGGGTACTGAGTTAGTTATGTTTACTGGTAGTGCAGGTGCATTAAGTAAAGACGAAGATGAATAGGCGGTGACATAATTACTGGAAAGGTTTGGGTTAAAGTCATGGTAGCTGTAACCTGGTTGCATTGACTGGTTGTATGAACTGATGCCACGCGGCATGGTTTTGTGACTGGAACAAGCACGCTTTGCTTCCTGATGATTCGGGTTTGGTAAAGATTCGATGTCCATTGCCTTACGCTTTTGAACTGGAAACCGCAGCTTCAGTTCTTTCTTCAGACGATGTATTTTCTCAGCGATTTTGAACTCGGGAAGAACCTTTGAAGGATCAATGTTATGAGATTCTAAACATTCTTTTACGGATATAAGATCATCTAACTGCTGCTTCGTTGCCTCTAACTGAAAAGTAGCAAATCATAAACACAGTTTTTAGTTCCCATGTGATATGAAATATCCATGCTTGACTAAACAAGTAAATTCATAAGAAATGGTTGACTAGGAACCAAATGTTTCAGTTACCATTTAACAATGACGCATTACAATCTAGCTGACCCAAATCAATTTACTAATTTAGAGGATGAGATTTCGGCCTATTTACAGTGATTCACATTATGTCTAATCTCTAAACAGATTAAATTAGAATTATGACTGCCTCCAACCCAAAATATAATCTTCACAAAAAATAAAAAAATTAAAAAAATAGGAATATATCATTGATGCATTATACGATAGCTAAATGTCAATGTTATCCTTTTGAAATACACATGGGTTTAGAGATTTACAATTAATGCCATTTTGTAATAGTCATTATGAATAAGAAGTAAACTTGACATATCATGGAAGTAAACATTCTTTTTAAGAAAAACTAAAACATAAAGGTGGATTTGTATTTGGAATAGAGCTTTGAAAAATATTATATGCCGATTTTTAGATTATGAGATCATGTTCTGGGAGTTTGTATATATTGGGATCATGTATCATCTTTTAGCAGTTATTAGATCAGATCACAGAATCCTCGGCTATGTACTACGGATAGATTCCGATTGTTCATTTTTCCACTTTTCAAGCTTTGTTTTGAAGAAATGAATGTTGGTTCCATCTATTATCACACTCCTTTGCCTTGTTTTACTTCTTGCAACATCTCTTAGGCGTTCCAACAAACCGGTATCAATGTCATCTTGTCAGGGACATGCAACTGATAGAAAACACTTTTCTAATTTTCTATGAACCCGTGTCGCTGCAGTGGACTTGCATGTCTTCTCTCTTCAATGAAGAAGGTCGCCTATCATGTGCCACCTGCAAGAAATGAGGCACATTTGATGACATGTGTTTTCTCGGTTTCTTAGGAAGATCAATGGTGTCTTCCGAGTAACCACTTGGCCTCCATTATTGCTGGTCACACGTGATATAGCCTTCACCATCGAAGAATGAAAAACATATATTGCAAGTGCAGGGGTTTCTGGATCCATATAGGATGAAAAAAGATATGTTCTCTTTGGGTTACAGCCCAAAAGAAGAGAGGATCTCATAAAATTTTATGGAAACTTTTATTGATATGTTGCAAATTTAAGACATAAAACAAGGCAAAGAGAGAGTGATAACAGGCTGCAGATAGAAAACTCGTCGCAATCATTTGACAAAAACAAAGTTCGAGTAGAGAAAAATAAACAGCTAGAACCTAGAATAAGAAGTTATATGCCTCATGACTCCATAATCATAATCATAAGTACTAAAAGAAGGTTGATAAACCAATGATCCACAATTTCTTAGAAACAAAATCAAGTATAATTTTGATAAATTAATAGATAGTGAAATAACTAAAGCATGATAAAATCCACTGGTTGGCTAACATCTTGTAGTAGCTGAAAAAAATCTTCAAAAAGCTTAATATGAGATGGAAAAAGGGTTCAAAGCATGGTTGCAAAAAGCGCTAGGCGCCAGTTGGGCGGTCGACCACCGCCTAACTAGTAATCGGCTGAGATGGTACCTAGGCGGGTTGGACTTTTCTAAATATAAATTTTAAATTATATGTATATTGATAAATTTAAGTATATCTATATCTATATCTATATCTATATACTATATATAAAGGAAAAACCCATATTCTAGAAAATGAAAAATTAAGAAAACTATAAATGGAAACAATAAACTTTTATTATTATTTTCGTTTATAACCCATAACCTATATTATTTTCATTTGTTTAAATCGTGTTTAATCCCCAAATTCTTAAACTTTTATTATTTTTTGTTTATAACCCATTAACTTTTTTTTATCACTACAATTATATGCCGCTATTAAATCCCGTTGTTATGCAATTTTTGCAATTTTCATGGGATAGATGAAGTGCACTACTAGAGTAACACAACATCCACCACCTGAGAATAAATTACAGGTTGTCCTCCAATTCTTTCTACGGAAAACTAGGGGTAAATAAATATATGTTTGGTAGCAGACAAAATGTTGGAATTGACGAGATAGTGCAAAACTTCAATTTGAGACTATAGAATATTCTTTATAAGAAAGAGGATACGTGTACCACCTGAACAGGTGATCCGCTAATATTTCGCAAGAACTTCTTCAATATGGTAAGCGCGTGACACTTGTCCTCCAATCCGAATGTATAGGCGAGATCAGCAGCTTCAACTTCCAGCTTCTTCATAACCATCGTATCAATTACCTCTGAAACAGGTATAAATTATCAGAAAGAGCTTAGCTATTAGATTCACTGAAAGCATATATGATGGGTCAAAATAATGTTATGATGCACATACTTGAAAATTTGCAATCACAATTGTTCATTCAAAAACTATGTTCAGTTACATTTTGGAAATAAAAAAGTATGTTTACTTACTGAAAAGATAACTGTAAATGAAACCTTGACATTATCCTAGTTGTTTCTCACAATACTTGAATTGTCCATTGTGAAATACAAAATGTAGCAGCATAGGATTATTCCACCAAACACTCTGTATGTCCATTGTGAGATACAAAATGGAATTTGTTCACGTAATCTATCGTTTATGTCTTTGTCATTAAAGTACTAACTTATGATCTCCACTTCAATGTTTAAATCTACACTAGATTTATTATCATATATGTCCACTTCTTATGTCTTCAAAAAAGGTCTGCTAGTGAATAATATTGGTTGTCTACAAATCTTTATAGGAGTTGTTCGAGTAGGCTATTCTGTTCGATCTTGAGGCATGTCACGAATCTTGGTTTTTTTTATTGGGGTCCCATCATTTAGCTGTACAATTATATTTGATTCATAAATTTTGCCGAATACAGTCCCGGTAATTTTAAAAAAAAAAAAAAAACACCCAAAAGATGATGCAATTGATCAAAGTATAATGAACAAAATCTGAACGGTTACATAATCCGCTATACCAAAATCAATCTTGATCTCACCAAAATCAATCTTGACCATGAGTGGATCTAGAAGGGATTTAGGGATGCACATGCATGTCCTAATACTTTTTTTAGCAGGTTTATGAAATGTAAACATTGCAAGTATTTGTAACACTAATGCATCTGTTAATATGCATTTCTAATATTAGTCTGTACCTGCTTAAAACTTAAACCCTAAAATCCGTCAATGCTTTTGACTAAAAAATATACCTCTTCCAAGTTCAATACAGTATACACCCACTAAGTCCAATTAATAAGAAGGGTATGCTGTTTACAATATATAAAAGGAAGTAAAAAAGATGTTCCCATATTTCAATACCATCTAACCATCATGCAGCCAAAAATGAAATCCTAATTAATGATCAGGGAGAAAGTGTACCTACCTCTGTCTTTAATTCAAAGCAGCATAGCATGTTTTTATTAACACAACAAAGCTAAGAACAAAAACCTAATGTACTATTTACCAAGTATGGAAATCAGAATATCATATACGAAACAAACCTGGAATTTTCGGCATAAGAACAATTGAACGGCGAAGTATGTTGGAAATTCCCTTCACATTACTAGCCATCATCAAATCCATAATATCAACAATTTTGAAATGGCGATCAATAATCCCAAATCCACTGATAAGCAGAAGCAAACCCCGGGCATCCGCCTCCTCTATTTTTTTTAACCCACCTTCTTTAATCATCCGATTTTTCCAACGATTAGCAGTTTTTGCTGCATACCCTTCATTTCTTCTACTAATCTTGATCTCGTCACCACTGATTATCACAAAACACTCCAAAATCAAAACTGAAGCCTGCCTTTCACCAATCTGGTCATTCAAATACTGGTATGAGCCCCGGTTGTATGTTTTACCACTCTGTAAGAAGTGCGTGTCAATGCTATCTAGGACAAGTTTTGCAGGATTAATTGCGAGCTTTAATGCCTTTAGAAGTTCTTTTTGGAGTTTATCAATGTCGGAAATATGTTTGACTACATATTTCTTCATTTCCCGACCACTCATACTTTTACACAACCTTTCTAATTCAGAAACTGCTGGCTTCGGATCCTTTAAGATCTCAACGTTTTCAGGCTTCTCCAGTACATCAGTTTCCTCGGGATTCTTCGCGGTATCAATTTCTTCAGGTTTTTCCGATACATCAGTTTCAACAGGATTCGCTGGGATATCAATTTCATCAAGTTTTTCTGATACATCAGTTTCTACAGGATCATTTAAGATATCAATTTCTCCCGGCTCCATTGATACAGCAGTTTCTCTGTGATTCTTCGAGATATCAGGATTCATTGAAACATCAGTTTCTTCGGAATTCTTCGAAGAAGTCGGGCTTTGAGGCTTGTCAAAGCTCTCATCGGAATCACTTGCAGTTCTGTTAGGTTTTGGTACTACATCAATGTCTTCTAGAAGTTCGGTTACAATACGGTCATAATCAGCATCTTCAGGTTTCTTCGATGCCTCAATTTCCCCATCCTCGTCATCGGTTTCTTCACTATTAGTATTCTCCAAGGAACTACTGCTTTGAGGCGTCCTCACCTCGTCGCATTTACTTGCGGTTCTGATAGGATTTTTTTCTATAACAGCTATTTCTTCTAGAAACTCATTTATAGCGCGATCATAATCCGTTTCTTCAACATTCTTCGCTGCATCAATTTTTTCACCCTCGTCATCAGCATTGTTCGTTGCATCAATTTCTTCACCCTCATCATCTGTTTCTTCACAACTCGTAGAATACTTAGGACTTTCACACATCTTCACATCGTCGTCACTCTGTTCACACTCAATTACAGTTCCTTTAGAGCTTTCATCCGAAACAACAGCTTTTGGAACATCAGTTATGATCTTAGCACAATCACTTTCTTCCATCTTCACATCTTCATTTCTCCCTTTGAAATCACTCTCATCTCCCTTAGGCTTTTCTTCCAAAACATCATTTACAACACGATCACAATCACTTTCATACATCCTCAAATCCTCATCACTGCGTTCACATTCGCTCTCATTCTCACTCACGCTACCTTCACACTTTCCTTCCGTTACAACAACGCCTTCTAAAACATCATTTACAACACCGTCACAATCACTTTCATACATCCTCATATCCTCCTCACTCCGTTCACCCTCGCTCTCACTCTCACTCTGTTCACCCTCGCTCTCACTCTCACTCACACTACCTTCATACTTTCCTTCCATTACAACAACGCCTTCTAAAACACCATCACAATCACTTTCATACATCCTCATATCCTCATAACTCCGTTCACTCTCGCTCTCACTTTCACTCACACTTCCTTCACACTTTCCTTCCATTACAACAACGCCTTCTACAACACCATCACAATCATTTTTTTCATAATTCTTCAAACCTTCATCACTCTGCTCACACTCACTCTCAGTTCCTTCACCTTTTCCTTCCAAAACATCGTATACAACACGATGATCACTATCCTTAATGAAACTGTCACTACTTGCATGAATCCTAACATCATCATTCACTACACACTCGTTACGCTTTCGCTCCGAAACAACGCCTTCTAAAACACTATTATCATCATCATCATCCACTACACACTCATTACGCTTTCGCTCCGAAACAACGCCTTCTATAACATTATCATCATCACTAAATAAACACTCACTAACATTTACTTTGGGGTTTCGTTCAACAACAGAACCTTCTAGAACATTCCTAACAGAATTATTATTAGTACTATCTATTAACGGCGTTAATTCAAAATCGTTAACGTTAACGGCAATACCTTCAAAATGAACCGATAGTTTTTCATCGATTGCGGAGTTTACAAAACCTATGTGGCTATGTAAGTCGTCGTAGTCACGGAGGAACTGTGATAGTGCGGCGGAGATGTGACGGAGTTCGGCGATGGACGGCGGTGGTTGTGGTAGGGTTTTGAGATTGACCGGTGGTTGTGTGGTGGTGATAGTGTCCATTGACGGGGGTTGTGCGTTGGTGTGACGGTGGTGACGGTTTTATTAAGAGTGTGGTATATATAGGGACGTCATGGAAGTTGCTAATGATTAGTTTAATGTAATCATAGTTAAAAGGCAAAATTAAGGGTTTTAATAAAGGAAATACTAAAATACACCGTTGGTCCATAATCTTGTCCCGAATCATTACGCTAGGATAAAATTTGTCTTTTTCATCGTGAGGAGTCCAAAACAAGGTTTTTATAATATAAATCAGTCCCTTTTAGTCAACATCTGTTATCTTCTCCCATGTGCCTTGCACATGAGGGCAAAATGGTTATTTTATCGTTTTTGTTGATTATTTTGACAGTACAACCTTAGGGATGAACGGTGCACTTAATAAAAAGTTATACAATCACTACCACCACCCTCATGTTATCTCTTTTTCTGCTTCTTTCTCTAAAATTAACATCAAAACTGATGACTTACCCTCCGATCAGGTCGAAGGACACCCCTTCGACCTAAGTTGAATTTGTATTACGAAGACCCAAGTCTTTCTTCATAAGTCATTGGTGGCGTAAAATCAGTGTCCTTCGACCTCAGTTGAATTTGTATTACGAAGACCCAAGTCTTTCTTCATAAGTCATTGGTGGCGTAAAATCATTCATCATTGATATGGTTACCAGTTGGGAATTCGCCAGCCCTCTTCTCTTGAAGGCACTACGACAAAGGAGAACCTTGACTTGGTCTTCCCTCACGTTCCAACTATCTCCTTAGCTTCCCCGCCAAGACAGAGAGAGTGGGGATGAAGCCCTAGCGGTTACCACAAATCATGGGACGCCCCCATGATCTCCGAAACATGTGCTAACACTCTCCAAGCTTATTTCTTCATCTATAAATAGGTTTGACGAGTCATTTCAATTGTATGTTCACTCAACACAGTATTTCACATACTCCATATCACATACTTACTCTCACGCCGGAGGTGGTTCGCAGGGTCCAACCCCTGCGCAATCACTTAACGAAGTGTCTATTATTTCTTATTGCAGATTGGCTACAAGTTTGGCGCAAGCATATCACCCCTCAAACTTATAACCAGTCAATCACACTCACTAGTTTCACGGCATGAATCAAGGAAGAGAGGATACACCCCCTCCGGGTTTCTCGACCTTGACACCAATCCCAGTCAACGACCCTAACAACCTTCCCAACATAACCAAGCGCCCACCTTACCACACGATCTCACCCTGAAATAACTCCCAACAACCATGCTTCAACTTCGCTAACCCCTGAACCCAGACCACCCCTGTTCGTCGGCTAATATCGAAGCACTAGAATCTTTACTAAGGGCTCGAAAGAGGCAAGCTCGGAACATGGAGATGCGGAGGGAGTTGGAATACTCTAGCGATGAGTATGACGAAGAGTTAGAAATTGAGGCTAGGCCCTTGGCTCCTGGGGCTACACGCTCAGTGCTGAGGATAGGGTCTCCGAGCAGTCGAAGGCCGAGTGGAAGGTCGGTTGGTTTTGAAGATGTTCCGGAGAGGGCTCCGACGAGAAGGGAAGGAACAATTGAAGGCTCCAATGGAAGGAGTCATCGAAGGGAGACTACGGAGGTTAACTTGCCACCACTCTTGGCGGCCCATATGGGGAGAACTGAGGCAGGGGTTCCGTTGCAGCCTTCTCACGCATCCGGCGTAGAAGGCAATCCATCTCAAATGAATGGGGAAGGAAATCTGTAACACCCCCAAAATCACAAAGTGACAGCGGAAGACTAATTGGGGTATTACATAGAGGATCATAGTCATAAGTTACAGAAAACGACTCTAAAGAGACGTTTTTAATAAAAGTTTGTTACCATTTCATAAACCTTGTTCAGAACACCAAAAGGAGATGCCACATGTCTTGATGTTACATAAAAGATAGTTTAAATGTTTCGAAATGATAACTTTAATTTAAAACAACACCACTTCTAGCGCCTCGTGACGTCCACTCCACACCTTCATGATATTCTAATTTGTACCTGAGATAAACATGCTTAAAAAGATCAACAAAAATGTTGAGTGATATTCATAGGTTTAAATAATTAGTTGAACACAAGTAAGAGATGATAATTGCTTCGAATACAATCACCATGGAAAACATAGATTATTATTATGCACTAAGCTCATGACACCAAACTAACTGCATACACCTAATTACTGGTGTAAGTAATAATATTGCCCTCAGATGGAATTGCCAATTCCATAGTTAACCAAATATAGTGCCCAGCTTATTTCCGATAACCGAGTCGGGGTCGTTAATTCCCATAGTACTATCCACAATATTCGCGCTCACTCGCAAGTGATTAATGGTTCATGATGTAAGGGACTTATGGCAGGCAACTTAGGCTATAATAATAATGATCAGGCAAGCATACAGTTTAAGAAAAGACTTGTGTTCTAGTTTATAGCATGCATCTCCCTCGCGGGGTTTGAAAGAATAAGTAAAGGCGAGGCTATGAACTCACCTAAGCAAACAGAAATCCGAGTAGTGTAAGGTCAAGTAGTGTGATCACGAAGTACCGTCACGCAACCTATAATTAGTATGGCAAGTCTTAGTTTATTATTTTCATTCATAATTTAGTGTATTGAAAACGGTTGAAGTATTCTCAAGAGTTTGTGTTTATTATTGCTTGTGTGGCAATGGTTAAGTTTAAATAGTTTTCGAAACGTTTGTAAGTTTTGGCTCTTGGAAAAGTGCTTACGTATATAATTATATGAAAAATAGTCATGACGAAAAAGTCCTCGGTTTGAAAGTAAACGAATGACTAGGTATTGAAAAATATGCGCAAGAAAAGTGATTGTGATGTTTATACGGCGTCGGTAATTAATAAATATTTACATCAAGTATTTATAATATAAGTGTTTATAGACTACGATAAGTATTTATATATGTTTATATGTACTATATTTAATTATTGGGTGATATGTTAAAAATGTTAATGTTATATTTATTATCTAGTTTTCGTGCTTATAGTCATATATATGAAAATAAACTAAGTATTAGAGTTTTTAACAAAAATTGGGCATGACCCGATCGTAAATATTAGTTTTCCCTTATTAATTAAGTATTGTAAAAAAAATAACTCATGTCAATATATTTGATATGATAAGTTACCCAATTAAATATGTTTTGTATTAATTTAGTTGAGAAAACAATTAACTCTTAATGACTCAAAATACTAGAAAATTAATAACTCAAAAAGTGATGAGCACAAGGCTCGAACACTGTATCCCTACAATCCAAGGACAGCGCCCAAACCAAGGGACTAACTCATCTTTTGTGTTTTACTAAAGCAATTGTTGGTATGTATATATACTAGTTTGACTTAGTAGTTTCCTTTATCAACTTTCACAGTGAACATGCATATGTCAACTTTTCACTTGTGCATGAGAATGGTTTGTGTTTATGCGCATGAAACCTTAGTCCAAGGTAAATAATGAAGTACATAAAAATCGAAAACAAGCTTTAGTTAAGCTAATATGAAGACTTTTCCAAGACGAGCCAATACTTAAGCATACTTTAGATCCATGTTTTCTTAGTCGTTTTTAGTTCAAAAAACTCAAAATAGTCTCAAGTCATACGGGTGTCGAATAAGCAAGCAAATAAGCACTAGCTTATATTCTTTTCGAGATGCTTACAAGTAATAACAAGTTCAAGATTTCCACACAAGCTTTAAACGCAAATCTTAGTTATCTTTGTATGTATATCTAACGTGTATATACATGTCGAGCAAGAAAAGTTTTTAAAGAACTCATTTTCTAGTTAAACATTAAGCATAAACATGTTTGTAATTATAAGAAACTCAATGAAACATATGCTAAACGAGACCAAGAATTCTTACAATGGGAAAGTGATTGTGTCGACCAAGATGAAACAAGAACCCAAGATTTTATAACCCAACTCCAAATGCTTGCTTGCTTACCCAATACTTTTACCCAAGATCTTCCAAATACTAAGTTGTTTACCCAAGATTTTCCCAAGGCTCCAAACTCTTAACTACTAGTAAGTTATTGTGAGAACTTGGAAAGGAAATGTGAAGTAATTGGGTGTGTATGTTCGATTATATGGAGCAAATATGGAATCTTGTTCAAGCCATATTACTAATAGATAAAACTAGTTTCTTGGGTAATAGTAAGAATGTGTATAAAGTGAGACCTCTTAATACCCATTTCACTTATCAAGGTATGCTCCCTTTTCATTTGAAGAGAATCTAAAGCTGGGAAAGTGTGTGTGTGGAGGCGTTGGTATGCAAGCATAAAAGGGAGGGAAGACTTTTGTCAAGAGGACTAGTGGGTAATAGATAGTGAGCCCAAATAAATGTAAATGTCCATATATTAGGAAGTAAAGTTACTTTGTTTAGTGTTGCAAGTTATACATGTGATTTGATGAAATGTATTAGGCGAAAAAATAAGATTAGGAGGGGAGAAGGTTATTTTGATATTACGTCTTGTATTTCGTGTCCCGATTGAGCTTAAGTGTGTGTCGCGGTGTCCCGGTTTGACGTTTGACAAAACGTGTAATATATAATTTAGAGCACGTTTTTATAAAGATAAGATAAAAATATTAATTCTAATTCATAAAAAAAAATATTTATTCGACTTTAGCCATAATTAATTGAGTGTCGGTACGCGTGCGGCTCGTAAGACAAGAAAATTTCTTGTGAGACTGATCTGGCTATCAGTAAATATCGGGCATGATCAAATAAGACTACTCGGAGATGCATAAATTTTTATGCAATAAAATGAAGCGTACATGCTAAAATGCTCAACTTGGCTCAAATAAATTTTGATGAATAATCTAGTTTATTAATATGAAAGTTGATGATAGTGAAATTTTACAGGTGGCTACAGTACCAACCCCTTAAGAGAATTCCGTCCGCGGAATTTTTAGTTTACGGTGGTTGTCGGAGTTGAATTTGCAAATAGATGCGGGTACTTAACACGCATGGTGTCTTCACATTCCCACGTGTACTCCGTCCTCTCTTGAGTTCCATCTAACCTGACGATAGGAATGCGACTTTGCTTAAGTCGTTTGACTTCCCTATCCATGATTTCAATAGGTTCTTCGACAAAGTTGAGTTTGTCATCGAGTTTAATCTCTTTTAGCGAAACAACAAGAGATTCATCCGACAGGCATTTCTTCAGGTTTGAGACATGAAAGGTAGGGTGCACTCTACTAAGTTCTTCCGGGAGGTCAAGTTTGTAAGCAACCGGGCCGATTCTTTCGAGAATTTTGAAAGGGCCAATGTATCGAGGATGTAGCTTTCCTCGTTTTCCAAATCGAACCTTTCCTTTCCAAGGTGATACTTTCAACATAACTCGATCACCAACTTGAAATTCCATGGGTTTCCTTCTAACATCGGCGTAACTCTTTTGTCGATCTCTAGCAGCTTGAAGTCGTTGACGAATTTGCACAATCTTCTCGGTTGTTTCTTGAACAAGTTCAGGTCCAGTGAGTTGGGCATCTCCAACCTCGGCCCAACAAACAGGCGATCGACACTTTCGACCATAGAGTGCCTCGAATGGGGCTGCCTTGATGCTAGCGTGATAACTGTTGTTGTAGGAGAATTCCGCCAAAGGTAAGTGTTTATCCCAACCTTTTCCAAAGTCGATCACGCATGCTCGAAGCATGTCTTCCAAGGTTTGGATAGTCCTTTCGCTTTGGCCATCGGTTTGAGGATGATATGCGGTACTCATATCCAAACGAGTGCCTAAAGCCTTTTGAAGAGACTTCCAGAAGTGTGAAGTAAAACGACTGTCACGATCAGAAATGATGGAAATCGGCACTCCATGCCGGGATACAATTTCCTTCAGGTATAGTTGAGCAAGGGTTTCCATTTCGTCATTTTCCTTGATGGGTAAGAAATGAGCGGATTTGGTAAGGCGATCGATGATAACCCAAATGATGTCGTAACCTCTAGCGCCTTTGGCGTTTGGTTATGAAATCCATGGTGATTCTTTCCCATTTCCAAACGGGGAGTTCGGGTTGGGTTAACAATCCTGAGGGCTTTTGACATTCAGCTTTGACTCGAGAACATGTAAGACATTTCCCGACATACGTTGCAATCTCAGCCTTCATGTTTGGCCACCAATAAAGCTTCTTGAGATCTTGGTACATTTTGTCAGATCCGGGTGAATGGAATATTTAGACTTGTGAGACTCATGCATAATGAGTTCCCGTATTCCTCCATAAAGTGGTATCCAACTTCTATCGCCAAAACATAAGGTTCCATCCGATCTTTGCGCAAAACCATTCTCGTTTTCTGGCATTCCAAAGATTCTCTCGTTGGGACGGTTTTCAGGTTTGAGAGCTTCGGCTTGAGCTTCAAGGATTTTTGATGGAAGAGGTGACTTAATTGTCATTCCCAAAGATCTTACTCGAAGAGGTTTAGGTCGATCCTTTCGACTAAGAGCATCAGCCACGACATTTGCCTTTCCCGGGTGATAACGGATTTCACAGTCGTAATCACTAAGCAATTCTAGCCATCGGCGTTGTCGCATGTTTAACTCCTTTTGATCGAGAATGTGTTGGAGACTTTTATGGTCGGTGAATACCGCATTAACTTGGTCCCATATAGGTAATGTCTCCATATTTTGAGAGCGAAAACCACGGCTCCTAATTCCAAGTCATGGGTAGTGTAGTTCTTTTCGTGAGTTTTGAGTTGTCGCGAAGCATAAGCGATCACCTTGTTTCTTTGCATCAATATCGCACCTAATCCTAGGTGTGATGCATCACAGTAGACCACAAAATCTTCTACCCCATCGGGCAGGGCTAAGATAGGAGCTTCACAAAGTTTTTGCTTCAAGAGTTGAAAGGCTAACTCTTGTTCTTCACCCCAGTCAAAAATTTTCTTTTCTGGTTAGCTCAGTAGAGGTTTAGCGATTTTTGAGAATCCTCAATAAATCTTCGATAATAACCGCAAGACCTAAAATTGGCGTATTTCGGTTGGGGTAGTAGGGGATGACCAATCTTTGACAGCTTCAATTTTTGAAGGATCAACATGAAGACCATTACTATCTATCACGTGACCAAGGAATTGAACTTTTTGAATCCAGAAGTCGCACTTTGAAAATTTAGCATACAGCTTCTTCTTGAGCAGCTCTAAGATGGCTTTCAAGTGTTCCGCATGCTCTTCCTTGTTGCGGGAATAGATGAGAATGTCGTCAATGAACACAATCACAAATTTGTCCAAGTAAGGTTTGCACACTCGGTTCATTAGGTCCATAAATACCGCCGGTGCATTTGTCAAACCAAATGGCATTACTTGGAACTCATAGTGGCCGTATCGTGTTCGAAAAGCAGTTTTTGGAATATCTTCTTCTCTAACTCTTAGTTGGTGATATCCAGATCTCAGATCAATCTTGGAGTAGACGCTTGACCCTTGCAGTTGGTCGAACAAATCGTCAATTCTAGGCAATGGATATCGATTCTTCACTGTTAGTTTGTTCAGCTCACGGTAATCGATACACATACGAAAAGATCCGTCCTTCTTCTTGACAAATAAGACCGGAGCTCCCCAGGGCGAAGAACTCGGTCGAATGAATCCTTTTTCGGACAGCTTCTTGTAGTTGATCGACAATTCTTGTAGTTCGAAGGTGCCAATCTATAAGGTGCTCGTGCTACGGGTGCCGCTCCCGTACTAACTCAATTTGGAATTCTACTTGCCGAATCGGAGGAAGGCCGCAAGTCTTCGTGGAATACTTCGAAAGTCCTAGCCACGGGACATCTTTTAGTTGTTTCTCATCCGCTTTCTTCTTCTCCGTTACTTGGGCTAGAAAAATGTGGCATCCTTTTTCTATGTACTTTGCGCCTTAACGCGACGAGATGATATTCAATCGGGTTTTACTACGATCACCCCGAATGATTAGAGTTTCGCCATCGAGAGGAAGGTGAACGACTTTCTCGTCACAGATGATTCTTGCACGATTCTTGGATAGCCAATCCATGCCAATGACATCGGCTACCAAGTTGAATAGGCATAAGGTCTATATTGAATGGGTGATTTGATAAGGATAGGTTGCAACCTCGAAGGATAGTGTTAGTTCCTACTATTTTTCCATCGGCTAGTTCTACTTCATAAGTGGTATCTAGGGTAGTTGGGGTGACTTTTAACAAAGGTACAAACTTAGAGGACACAAAGCTTTTGTCTCCCGAATCAAATAACACTTTAGCTAGATGATGGTTGAGTGAAAACGCACCGTAACGACGTCCGGTTTTCTTTGTGCGTCTCCATCTCCTAGCACATAAGCTCTTGCTCTAGAAGGGTTGTTGTTGTTATTGTTGTTGTTGTTCCCTGCAGCTTTGGGCATCTACTCTTGACATGCCCAGCCTCTCCACATCCAAAGCAAGTTATCCCAATGGGTTGAAAGTTACTACCAGTAGCAGGGCTTCGGCAATCCTTGTGGGTATGACCCACCTTGTTACACTTTCCACACTTAATAGTGCAATGTCCCACATGATGCAGGTTGCATCGAGTGCATAAAGGGTGTGGTCCAGATAGCCTCTTCCAAGAGCGGGGTAGCAAAGATAAGCCCGCGCAACTTCTTGCCTACGGTTTTGTTGATTGTGGTGGTTGTTTCGGTTTTGGTGGTATGGGTTGGGGTTGTTGTTGCGGTGTTGGTTGTGATTGTTGCGGCCTTGGTTGTTGTTGTTACGGTTATTGTTGTGATGGAAAGAGTTGTTGTGATGGTAGTTGTTTGAAGTGTTGCCTCGGCGGTCATCAAATTTCCTTTTGTTATCATTAGTGCCTTGCACGGATCCATGCTTCAAGACTTGATCCATGAGTTGGTAGGAAATTGTGATCACTTCTTCCACGGTCTTGGGCTTTGATGCAGTAACATTGCCCTCAATGCTTCGGGGTAATCCCTCAATGAGATTTTCCAGAACTTGACGTTATCCAAAACCATGGAAGGGCATAGAGCTTTCAATTCTTGGAAGCGCTTGAAGTAGGTCTTGAGATCATTGCCCTTAGTAGTCATATGGTAGAACTCATCTTCCGTTTCTTGATCTCTCGTTCTTGGGCGTATTGCTTCATCATCAATTGCTTCAGTTCACCCAAGTGGTTTTGTAAGCTTCTTCCATGCCAATAGGTTGAGCATGAGCTTTCCACCAAGACAATGCATCCTCTAGTAAAGTACCAGTAGCAAATTTCACCTTGCAATCTCCCGAGAAATCGCTTAGAAGAAACACGTTTCGGATCTTTCGAACCAATGAATAAGGCCAACAGCGCCTTCAGTTCCTTTGAAGAAGGTAGGTTTGCAATTCATGAACTCCTTGTATCCACATTTGCGATTCACCACAGTTTCATTCCGGTTGGCTTGATTTGGGGCTTCGTTTGTTCGAGTTGCCTCAGCAGGTCTTGCAGAAAAGCAGCACCATTTCATTGGTAACCAGCCTCGAATTGCTTCGTGGGTCATCTCGAGTTTCAAGTAGAGGTAGAGGTAGTTCTTGTTCTTGCCATTTTTCTAAAGACATACACTCAGATTTCAGAATCATTCAACATAATTGTGAATTATTATAAAAAAATGATTTCATAATAGTCAAGATCATCACATTATATCAATAGAGTATAATCATCATAAGAAGAATCATAACATGTTAGAACCACACAAGAGAATATATGTAAATGATCACTTCGATTCACACAAACCGATAAATAAGGAAGATCACCATACATAAGAACATAAAGAAACGACAACCATAATGTCATAGGTCTATCATCCGTACATAGTGATACAATAACCATACAATGTCACACCAATAGCTTGTTCGATAGTTTAACAAAACATGCGAATACAAAGCCTCTATTAGTGCCACAGGCGGCAGGCTAAAGTACTAGAAAACTAAATAGATGAATCACCACTCTAGAGGCTGTCAGGTGTGCTCCTCAATCGGCGCTGCAGGTCATGGACTAGCTCTGCCAGCTCATCCACCTCTCTATCTCGTGCCTCCAATCTCGCTCCAAAGCAAGAGCACGAGTCTCCATGATAGTCATCCTCTCTGACTGTCGTCGCACAACCCCCTCCAACATCTCAGCGGCCCGAAGTCCTAATCTATCTGACTCCATCCTCCTCTCCAACATCGAATCGCTCCACTAGCTCTATCACTGGCACCAATCCGTCAAGCACTCCCTCCATCGTACTCCTCCCTTTCAGAGCTCCAACCTCATCTTCAATGTTCTCGATACGTACCAACGGAACCTCATCAACGAATGCCACAACATCCTCGAGCTGATCCTCAAATCGTAGAACTCGGGCAGCTAACAACGGAATGGTATGATGAAGGGGTTCTCCCGTAACCGGAAGAGTCTCACCAGCGAACCGATGCTCCCCAAGCTCCACAGCGCTAGGTGCACCCTCCTCCGACCTCCATCGACTAATGAGCGGCATCATGTAAGACCAACGTCTAGCATCGACCCTCTTACGGGCTCCTACCGAGGTACCAAACATAGCCTGGTAGTATGGATCCGAATATGCGGGTGAGAGACGGGCTCTCTTCCCAAGAGATGTCACCGGCTCAGTGCGCCACCAAGGGTGATGGTGCACGGGATGAGGATGAAACCGCAGTGGTGGTCCGATAAATGAATGTGGTAGGTGGTGGTAGTGGTGAAACAGTATGAGTGGTGGTGCAGTGCACCGATGGTGGAAAAGCAGAGGACGATGGTATGTCGATGGTGGAACAAAAGTGATGGGTGCCCTCACCGCTTCCCGAGCGGTATGTACGAAGGTAGCACCCTTCTTTCGGTAACGAAATGGTGACCAAACGCGCTGGCTCGAGGGTTTGAGAACCTTAGCTCGCCTACGCCTTCGGCGAATAGGCAGTGATGATGAGCAAGAGGTAGAAGATACGGAATCAGTGGATGAGTGTGTCTGGGACATAACATCAGAGGGTGATAGCCACTGCTGTGACTCCAAATATCTGTCATAAGTGGGGGACCAAAGAGCAAATGCTCTGTATGGTCAAAGCAAGTGGGGTAGCAACGACTTCACCCTCCTCGAAGGGCTCAGTCTCAGAGGACATGGGTGTGATGAGAGCCGGTGCCAATGGAGCAGGGGCAGAGGACATAGCATCCTCCATCTCGGTGTCAGAGGTCAGATCGATAGGGTGAGTAGCGGACGACATGGTACTGTAACAACCCAAAAGAAAATATGCACTTATAAGTAAATAAAGCCATGCAGTAAATAAGATTTAGTTAGTTGCGCATAATCTGCCACGCAAATCTAAATGCCTAACTAAATGAAAGCTAGCATTATAAGTTTTTATCATGCAAAGTTTTACTAGCCATGTATTAACCGCCAAACGAATCTCTACGTGCAATCGGTACGAAGTAGGCGCGGAGGACGTGAAGTGGTGGCTTAAAACGGTCCATTTGAAAACGTGGTTATAGTCCAAATTGTTTTAAAAATGCAAGTTGGTTCTCTATAACCTAGGCTCTGATGCCAATCTGTAACACCCCCAAAATCACAAAGTGACAGCGGAAGACTAATTGGGGTATTACATAGAGGATCATAGTCATAAGTTACAGAAAACGACTCTAAAGAGACGTTTTTAATAAAAGTTTGTTACCATTTCATAAACTCGTGTTCGAACACCAAAAGGAGATGCCACATGTCTTGATGTTACATAAAAGATAGTTTAAATGTTTCGAAATGATAACTTTAATTTAGAACAACACCACTTCTAGCCTCGGACGACCACTCCACACCTTCATGATATTCTAATTTGTACCTGAGATAAACATGCTTAAAAAGATCAACAAAAATGTTGAGTGATATTCATAGGTTTAAATAATTAGTTGAACACAAGTAAGAGATGATAATTGCTTCAAATACAATCACCATGGAAAACATAGATTATTATTATGCACTAAGCTCATGACACCAAACTAACTGCATACACCTAATTACTGGTGTAAGTAATAATATTGCCCTCAGAGATGGAATTGCCAATTCCAAAGTTAACCAAATATAGTGCGCCCCAGCTTATTTCCGATAACCGAGTCTGGGTCGTTAATTCCCATAGTACTATCCACAATATTCGCGTTCACTCGCAAGTGATTAATGGTTCATGATGTAAGGGACTTATGGCATGCAACTTAGGCTATAATAATAATGATCGTGCAAGCATACGTTTAAGAAAAGACTTGTGTTCTAGTTTATAGCATGCATCTCCTCGGTTTGAAAGAATAAGTAAAGGCGAGGCTATGAACTCACCTAAGCAAACAGAAATCCGAGTAGTGTAAGGTCAAGTAGTGTGATCAATGGCATACCGTCACGCAACCTATAATTAGTATGGCAAGTCTTAGTTTATTATTTTCATTCATAATTTAGTGTATTGAAAACGGTTGAAGTATTCTCAAGAGTTTGTGTTTATTATAGCTTGTGTGGCAATGGTTAAGTTTAAATAGTTTTCGAAACGTTTGTAAGTTTTGGCTCTTGGAAAAGTGCTTACGTATATAATTATATGAAAAATAGTCATGACGAAAAAGTCCTCGGTTTGAAAGTAAACGAATGACTAGGTATTGAAAAAATATGCAAGAAAAGTGATTGTGATGTTTATACGGCGTCGGTAATTAATAAATATTTACATCAAGTATTTATAATATAAGTGTTTATAGACTACGATAAGTATTTATATATGTTTATATGTACTATATTTAATTATTGGGTGATATGTTAAAAATGTTAATGTTATATTTATTATCTAGTTTTCGTGCTTATAGTCATATATATGAAAATAAACTAAGTATTAGAGTTTTTAACAAAAATTGGGCATGACCCGATCGTAAATATTAGTTTTCCCTTATTAATTAAGTATTGTAAAAAAAATAACTCATGTCAATATATTTGATATGATAAGTTACCCAATTAAATATGTTTTGTATTAATTTAGTTGAGAAAACAATTAACTCTTAATGACTCAAAATACTAGAAAATTAATAACTCAAAAAGTGATGAGCACAAGGCTCGAACACTGTATCCCTACAATCCAAGGACATGACCAAACCAAGGGACTAACTCATCTTTTGTGTTTTACTAAAGCAATTGTTGGTATGTATATATACTAGTTTGACTTAGTAGTTTCCTTTATCAACTTTCACAGTGAACATGCATATGTCAACTTTTCACTTGTGCATGAGAATGGTTTGTGTTTATGCGCATGAAACCTTAGTCCAAGGTAAATAATGAAGTACATAAAAATCGAAAACAAGCTTTAGTTAAGCTAATATGAAGACTTTTCCAAGACGAGCCAATACTTAAGCATACTTTAGATCCATGTTTTCTTAGTCGTTTTTAGTTCGAAAAACTCAAAATAGTCTCAAGTCATACGGGTGTCGAATAAGCAAGCAAATAAGCACTAGCTTATATTCTTTTCGAGATGCTTACAAGTAATAACAAGTTCAAGATTTCCACACAAGCTTTAAACGCAAATCTTAGTTATCTTTGTATGTATATCTAACGTGTATATACATGTCGAGCAAGAAAAGTTTTTAAAGAACTCATTTTCTAGTTAAACATTAAGCATAAACATGTTTGTAATTATAAGAAACTCAATGAAACATATGCTAAACGAGACCAAGAATTCTTACAATGGGAAAGTGATTGTGTCGACCAAGATGAAACAAGAACCCAAGATTTTATAACCCAACTCCAAATGCTTGCTTGCTTACCCAATACTTTTACCCAAGATCTTCCAAATACTAAGTTGTTTACCCAAGATTTTCCCAAGGCTCCAAACTCTTAACTACTAGTAAGTTATTGTGAGAACTTGGAAAGGAAATGTGAAGTAATTGGGTGTGTATGTTCGATTATATGGAGCAAATATGGAATCTTGTTCAAGCCATATTACTAATAGATAAAACTAGTTTCTTGGGTAATAGTAAGAATGTGTATAAAGTGAGACCTCTTAATACCCATTTCACTTATCAAGGTATGCTCCCTTTTCATTTGAAGAGAATCTAAAGCTGGGAAAGTGTGTGTGTGGAGGCGTTGGTATGCAAGCATAAAAGGGAGGGAAGACTTTTGTCAAGAGGACTAGTGGGTAATAGATAGTGAGCCCAAATAAATGTAAATGTCCATATATTAGGAAGTAAAGTTACTTTGTTTAGTGTTGCAAGTTATACATGTGATTTGATGAAATGTATTAGGCGACAAAATAAGATTAGGAGGGGAGAAGGTTATTTTGATATTACGTCTTGTATTTCGTGTCCCGATTGAGCTTAAGTGTGTGTCGCGGTGTCCCGGTTTGACATTTGACAAAACGTGTAATATATAATTTAGAGCACGTTTTTATAAAGATAAGATAAAAATATTAATTCTAATTCATAAAAAAATATTTATTCGACTTTAGCCATAACTAATTGAGTGTCGGTACGCAGTATGCTCAGAAGACAAGAAAATTTCTTGTGAGACTGACCGCTATCGTAAATATCGGGCATGATCAAATAAGACTACTCGAGATGCATAAATTTTATGCAATAAAATGAAACGTACATGCTAAAATGCTCAACTTGGCTCAAATAAATTTTGATGAATAATCTAGTTTATTAATATGAAAGTTGATGATAGTGAAATTTTACAGGTGGCTACAAAATCTTCCTCCTCATGGTATGTACCCTCCTTTTCAGGCTCAATCTTACCCCTAAGGGGTTTATCCCCCACCTAATGGGCAGGCTAGCAACCCTAGCTTTACTCAACCATATGTAGCATGCCCTACGGGCAACCTATGGTATACCCTTCAGATCCTCGCCTCGAAGTCACCCACCTTATATACCTACGCCGCACCCTCAATATGTTAACCAAAACCTGTCATTAATACCTCCAACCATAACCTATACAATGTTGTCCCCACTTACATGCCACCTTACAATGCGCTTTTATTCGGAGCCCATGGGTTCCACAACACCCTTCGTAAGGTGGATAGAAGACTACCCTTTACCCGATGGATTGAAAATGCCCGCACATATTGGTACTTATGATGGAAAGGGGGACCCGGATAATTTCTTACATTTGTTCAAGGGCTATCAGAATGCGAAGTGGGTTATGCCCATTGCTCGCCACATGTTCACATATACCCCTGCGAGACTCGCTCGATATGGTGGAACGGGCAAAAAGTAGGTAGCATTGTAAATTTGGATGATCTCAAGGCCAAGTTTAGATCACACTTCAAAGCAAAAGTTTACAAGAACGCACCTAACAAAGGCACAACATCAAGGAAGGAAAACGAGAGCACCGTGGCTTTCGTTATTAGATATACCGATGACATCTTGCAAATATTGGGTCTGCACGAAGACCAACGATCTCAGTGTTTCGTGCATGGCCTACGAAAAGGAGTCCGTGGAATTTCTATCTACTGACCTTCCCGCAACCTACAAGGGCTTAGTGGAGAAGACTTACACCTGGATCGAAGCCAAAGAAGTATCTACCAACGGGGCTCCGATCGAAAATAAAGAAAGTCACAAAGAAAATCCCAAGCATCCTTCGTGGGAAGGGTCAAAGAGCAAACACAAAGGCAGAGACAGGTTTACGCCCTACCACAAAAACATCAACCACGGGCTCTTGGCTAATCTGTCCAAATCTCCAAGGGAGATACTTGCTACAGAAAGGGCTGCAAAGGCCTTTGATCCTCTTCCTCGTTTGGCAAGTAGGGGAATAAGCAGGGATACCTCCAAATACTGCTATTTCCATGACGATTACGGACACGACACCAACAATTGCAGAGAGCTCAAGAAACAGATGGAAGAGGCCGTGAAATCCGGCCAATTGGGATATTTGGTGAAGGGCATAAAGAAAGGTAAAGAAAAGGTCTTCGACACACAGTTGGAGAAAGACACCACACCTGTCGAAGCACCCATCCTCATGGTGTACATGGATGATTCTGGTTTAAAAAGGAAACCAGCAGAGGAAGCATTATGCGGAGTAGGAGACGTTACTTTCCCTTCGATCACAGGCAAGGTTCTCTCGAATGACCCCGCGGTCATCAAAGTCCTGATCTCCAACAGAGAAGTAAACAAAGCTTACTTAGACTCTCGTATCTCTTGCGAAGTAATCTAGGAACATTGTTTTCTAAAGCTCAAGCCTTCGATAAGGTTGAAGAAAGTAGATTCGAAGGTACCCTTGGTGGGATTCTCAGGGGAACACTCATGGCCCCTGGGAGAAGTCCCTATAGAGGTTACGATTGGAGAAGGAAGGCTAAAAAGAACAGAAACCCTGGTTTTCGCGATCGTAAGGTCTGAATCTCCCTATAACCTGTTAATAGGGAGAACCGCAATGTAGAAAATGGGCATCGTTGTCTCCACCATACATGCCGCAATCAAATTCCAAACACCATTCGGTATTGAAACGGTTTCTCCAGTTACAACACTAAGAAGCCTACGGAAGTAGGCAAAAGGGTCAAACAAATTCTGGAGGAGCCTCCGAAAGATGTTCTCAGCTGCACCGATGCCGAAGAGTGCATTGTAGTAAACGATCTCTACCCTGATCAGACGGTGGTAATTGGAAAGCAGCTCCCTACCTCCTTTAAGGCTGAATTGGAAAAGTTACTAAGGGCTAATGCAGATGTCTTCGTATGGACTTACTCTGACATGACGGGGGTCCCTAGAACTCTCATCATAGATGAAAAGCCCTTCGGCACCGAGCACAAGCTTAATGAGTTCAAGCACATTGAACCTATCAAGCAAAAGCGTCGAAGCCTTGCACCTGAAAGGAATGCCGCAACATGCAAGGAAGTGGATGAGCTCGTAGCAGCAGGCATACTCAGAGAGGTGAAGTATCAAACCTGGGTAGTCAATCCGGTGATGGTTAAAAAATATGACGGAGGGTGGCGGATGTGTGTAGACTTCACAGATATTTACAAAGCCTGTCCGAATGACTGCTATCCTCTACTAGAAATCGATTGGAAAGTGGAATCCTTATCAGGGTTTCGACTAAAATGTTTTCAGGACGCTTACAAGGGTTACCATCGATACGATGGCGAAGAGGACGAAGAAAACACTTTTTTACAGAAAGGGCGCGTATTGTTACAAGAAGATGCCTTTCGGTCTGAAAAATGCAGGTGCTACCTACTAACCGCTAGTGGACAAAGCCTTCCACAAGCAGATAGGTAGGAATCTCGAAGCGTACGTAGACGATATGGTTATCAAGAGTAGAACGGAGGAGGACATGCTCTCCGACATAAAGGAAACCTTCGACCCGCTTCGCGCCATCAACATGAAGTTAAATCCCAAGAAGTGTTCCTTCGGCGTGGAAGAAGGACAATTTTTGGGACATCTGATCACCAAGCAGGGTATTAAGGCCAACCCTTAGAAGGTTAAGGCCATCACAGACTTGCAGCCTCCTAAATCCCTCAAGGATGTGCAAAGTATGAACGGAAAGCTAGCAGCCCTCAGCAGATTCTTGTCGAAGGGTGCAGATAGATCTTTGTCGTTCTTCAAGACACTCAAAGGATGCACGGATAAAAAGACGTTTCAGTGGAGTGCTGATGCAGAAGCTGCCTTTCAAAAGCTCAAGGAGTTCATGGCTATTCTACCTACACTTACCGCCCCAATCAAAGGCGAAGCGTTGTTTATGTACATCGCACCTCCTTCCAAAGCATCGTGTTGTATTATTGGCAGAGAGGAAAAGAAGCAACCTATCTACTTCTAGCAGTGGTTCTACAGGATCTGAGTTAAATTACCCAGAGTTAGAGAAGTTAATCTTGGCTTTGGTTCATGCTGCGAGGCGCCTCCGAAGGTACTTCCAAGCTCATCCTATAACCATACTCACTAACAAGCCTATTAAGCAGATACTTTCGAAGCCGGAGAAATCTGGAAGGATGGCTAAGTGGGCTATCGAGCTAGGAGAACATGAAATTGAGTACAAGGGTAGAAACTCGGTCAAAGGTCAAATATTGGCAGACTTAGTCAAACACCCTCCGAACCGAAGCAGACACCAAAGTTGCCTGAGAAAAAGCCTCGCTAAAACGGTCGAAGGGTGGAAACTTTACACCGATGGAGCCTCCAGCTCTGACGGTTCTGGCGCAGGTCTAATGCTTGTTGATCCTGAAGGGAAGAAGTATACTTATGCACTCCGTTTCGAATTCGATGCTACTAACAATGAAGCGGAGTACGAAGCCTTGCTGACATGGAGGTAGAAGACTTGGCTATTTTTGTTGATTCACAACTGGTGGCTAATCAGATAAAGGGCTCCTACGATGTGAGACAACCTGTGATCAAGCAATACTTGGATAAGGCCAAGGAAATGCTCGAAGGGTTTACATCCTACAACATATAGCATGTTCGAAGAAACCAAAACAAAAAAGCGGATGCACTTAGCAAACTGGCATTAATGGAATTTGCTCATTTAACTAAGGAGGTTATGGTCGAAGTATTGGCAGATAGGTCCATCGTCCAAAATGAGGTGTCTTGCGTAATACTGGAGGAAGATTCAAATTGGATGACTCCGATTAGAGAGTATCTAATAAGTGGTATACTGCCGGAGGATCATAAGCTAGCTCGAAAGGTTCGCATCAAAGCACCACAATATAGAATCATGGGGAACTACCTATACCGAAGGTCCTTCTTGTCTCTATGGCTTCGTTGTGTAGGACCTAGGCAAGCCGCCAACATCATTCAAGAAGTGCACAAAGGATCTTGCGGGCTACACGCAGGACCCCGCTCCGTTGTTTCTAAGATCATGAGGATAGGATATTATTGGCCTTCGATGCACAGTGACGCAGTAGAAATCATCCAGAAGTGTGAAGCCTGTCAAGTCCACTCAAGAGTGTCAAGGCTACCAAAACAAGATATGAACTCCGTGACGTCCGCATGGCCTTTCAGCCAATGAGGGGATAAACATCGTAGGCCCTCTACCAATTGCTCCAGGAGGAGTAAAGTTCTTGGTCGTAGCTATCGATTACTTTACGAAATGGGTGGAAGCTAAGCCTTTAGCATCCATCACAGGAAGGCACATGGAAAAGTTTGTGTGGGAACACATTATTTGCTGGCTCGGAGTACCCCAGATCATCATCTCAGATAATGGGAAGCAGTTTGCCGAAGGAGTATTTCCAGTGTTTTGTAGAGGCCTGAACATAAAACAATCTTTCACATCCGTCTACCATCCTCAAGGTAACGGACAAGTGGAAGTTACTAACAGGGATATCATCCAAGGCATAGAACGAAGGTCGGGATACGTCACCACGCTTGGGTAGATGAGCTACCTCAAGTACTCTGGGCTCACATAACGCACACAAAGTCAAGTCATGGGGAGACACCTTTTAGCTTGACATATGGCAAGAAGTTGTCATCCCTTCTCGAAGTAAGTGTCGAAACAGAAAGGGTCATGAACTTCGAAGCAGCAGACAACGAAGAAAGACTCTGTAGCAACCTAGACCTACTCGAAGAACAAAGGGAAATAGCCTCAATCGGGAGGCTATCTATAAACAAAAGATTGAAAAGTACTACAACAAGGGTTCAGCCTTCACCTTCAAGCCGGAGAATACGTCCTCCGACTCAACAAAGGCAAGTAAAGCTGAGTATCAGGGTAAACTAGGGCCTACATGGGAAGGACCCTACGTTGTTAAGGAAGCATATGGCAACGGAGCCTACAAGCTGGAAACCCTCGACGGAGACGCTATTGATAGAACTTAGAATGGCACTACCCTTCGTAAGTTTTACGTATGAAACTTACAATGTCCAAGGACATTTTTTAATTTGCTTTCAATCAATGTATTTGCATTCTTCTCACTTGGGGAAAGAAGCATTAATGGTAGGCGTCTAGTATTCATTTCTTAAAATGATGTAATCCTCCCTACCCACTTAATGATATAACGCATTTCCCTCAAATCTCTTGTTTCGTTCAATACAACAAAGATTTGTCCACCAAGTCGCTTTTATAAGTTTCAATGTCGAAGGGATGTACAAAGACTAACAATACGTCTTGCTCATATGCATAACATCCATCTCAACTTCACATTAACTTTCCTATATGGCCTTAAGGTATTTCAAGCCTTTCGCTGCCCAAAGGATCAAGATGGAATGGGTCGCAACCCTCTGTCAGCAATCAAACTATATGATTGCTATATTCTTGGTGAAGTAATTACACACAATGAGGCTATGCATCTACCATACGCCTTAGGTTGTAAACATTTTGCGTGCAAATGAAACGTAAAGAGAAGAATCACACATAGCAAAATACAGGCCCTAGTGGCCTTGATGTAGTTATTAATTTATGACTAGTTTAACTAGTCCAAACAGGCCGTAGCCTTAATGATCAAACAAACAAACTATTGTCTTAGGCCAAAGCCTTTGCCACACACATCAAATGTAAATTATTTCATCAAGCATATAGCTTGGAAAGAGACACAGACAAATTGTTTGAAAACAGGGTACATACCACCCCGAGGGATCAAATTACTACCACATGGTAGCCTTCATCAAACTTTGGAATGGGTCGGATCAGCAGAACCTGGGGATGGAACCTTGGGAGATGGTGTCTTCTTCGAAGAGGAGGCAGGATGGACTTTCCTTGGCTTCTTGGCTAGCAGGTCCTCAATGGAGGCCTCTGGGTCCTTCGTCATTTCGGCAAGGAAGGAGAACTCTGAAGTAGTTAAGGCATTGCTTGCATCATCATATTCCTGCTCATGAGTTGCCTTGTAGTATGGAACATTTTCCAGCTTCACTGGTTTCCCTGTCTCAGCTATCTCCTCCAAAGTGGTACACTTGCCATGAAATATGGATGGGTTCACCAAATTCCCAATCACGATACCCACATCGTCACCATGGTACAGTTCCATGGCGATGTATGGGATGAAATTGGTTACCAAATCCACCCTATCCTTCTTGAGCATTTTCAAACGAAGGTTTAACCCATCCACCTTTTCCCTGAGCTTGATCTCCTGGTCCACTAGCTTAACCCTCTCTTCTTCAAGGCCTCCACACTTGGATGTAAGAACTGATATTTGCTCTTTGAAGCCTATGACATTCGCACCTTCGAGAGATAGCCTGCTGTGACTCATTTTGGCTTGCAGCTAGCTGACCTTTGAACTTTTCCACATCAGCTCTGAGATCTTGAACCAAGGGATTTTTTCAAGTCCTCCATTGCTTCTTCACACTTTCTCTGCAGGTCTGCATACTTCTTGTCCCTAGCCTTCTCCCTGGCAAGCATGACATCTATCTCTTCCCTAGCCTTGGTGACAGCACGAAGAAGCTCCCTTGTTCTGGTGTTGAGTTGATTATCCAGCATACATTGTCTGACATAGCTCTTGTCATGAAGATCACATAGCCTTTCCATGGACATGTTGTCCATCACCCCCTTCCAATTGGATGGGGTCACACGCTCCACAAGCAAATGACAAGCTAGGGGGGATGGAAGCTCCTTCGTATCAAGGAGTCCTGTAGAATAAATAAACTTGTTAATATATTATTACTTGCATATAATCCTTTGTAACAGGAAAGAAACCTTACCATGGATATCATCCGTGCTGGGCCCTTCGATGGCTGGAAAAACCACAGCCTTACCCTGGGCACTCTTCGCGGGTAGTTCGAGAGGGAGGAGTGCACAGGATAAGCTTCATCTTTGATGCATCACTCGCAGCCTTCGGCTGGTATTCTTCCCGCTCGGACTCTCTCACCAATGCCGGAGGGTCCTACGATAGCTAACTGTTCTTCTGAGATAGGTTCATTAGAGTCTGCCACATTCTCCACTAGCTAGTCTTCAACATCTATAGGCTCTTTTCAGAGGAGCAGATGACACAGGTTCGATGGGTCGAGCATCAACATCATTGTTGTTCACAGACACCAAGGGGAGCCTACATCACGCTAGTCTCTTGGGGATCCTTCGGGATAAAGCTTACTTCCTTCGCACCACCAGCAACAACAAAATTCCTGAAGGACATTTCTACAAAAAAAAAGGGAGAAAAAAGATGAATATCAGAAAGATAAGTTCCTATCTCTTATTTTAATTAAAAATTTACATACTTTCTCCACAACATATAATCTCAGGATGCAATGGAGATCCCTCCCAGCTTTCAGCAAGACCAGCCATAAAAAGAATTGGCTCAGGGAATGTTTGACAATCAGCTAGATGACGAGCTAAACGCTGATACAAAGGATTTCTCCTCACAGTATAGGGCAAGGGGTCATTAAACCTCTTTTCATCATATTGAAATTATGGGTTTAGCAAAGCAGGGAATTGTAGAGGAACAATGGTATTTTGGATATAAAAGAACTTTCCCTTCCAATTCCTGATATTCGTAAAAGGCCTATCAATGAGAATGGGCACATCCCTTTCACCCCTTTTTGACAATGTTCACCAGTCTCCTCCAGGGTACAAGTTCAAGAATCCTCTAAGCACAGTCAATGACGGTTCATGTTGTGAGCTTGGCTAGGCCAAAAGGGTTAAACCTAGATATGTGTACTTCGTAGTACTGAAGGAGTTCTAAAATCAAAGGGTGCAAGGGTATCCTAAGGTTAGAGGTGGTGAATGCATGGGTGTATAAGCCTACATAGTTCTCTGGGGCATCAAAAATACCTTGATTTTTGCTGGGTAACATGATTTTGTATTCTTTGGGAATAGGATAATCAGTGAGGAACGCTTTAAGCTCCTCCCTAGTCAAGGTTCAACCTTGTTATTTGATTACAAACTTCTTATTGGTAGACATGATCCTTCTAATCGACAAAAAAGTATTGAAAACGTAGCAGATACGAAGGAATACTTTACATGTTTGCTCGAAAGCTCGCTCAGAAGGAGATTTAGTAGGTGAAAATTTGGGCGTGAGATAAAATTGTGTTAGGGTTTTACTGTTTTTTGATTTTAAATACCCTCACACATGTTAAATCTCAACCCTACACGTGTCCTAAGATATCACCTAACCTTCGGATTTCAAATCCTTTTTTAAATTTTGAAGAGAAGTTTTGATTTTACCGAGAAAAAGGTGGTTAGGATAAGTACATGCATTAATTACGGGTCAATAGTTGCTAGACTTTTCATCTTCGTTCGTTTTTGTGACGGAGGGGAGGTTTCGTACCTATTTTCGAGTCGTAGCAATATTTCTAGTTCGTACATATCACTTTCGACCGGGGCTTGATGACGTACCCTCCGACGTCGAAGGACACCCCTTCGACCTCAGTTGAATTTGTATTACGAAGACCCAAGTCTTTCTTCATAAGTCATTGGTGGCGTAAAATCATTCATCATTGATATGGTTACCAGTTGGGAATTCGCCAGCTGAAGGCCTATGCTCTTCGGAGTCTTCTATTGAAGGCACCAAGACAAAGGAGAACCTTGACTTGGTCTTCCCCCACGTTCCCACTATCTCCTTAGCTTCCCTGCCAAGACAGAGATAGTGGGGATGAAGCCCTAGCGGTTACCACAAATCATGGGATGCCCCCATGATCTCTAAAACGTGTGCTAACACTCTCCAAGCTTATTTCTTCATCTATAAATAGGTTGGACGAGTCATTTCAATGGTATGTTCATTCAACACTATTTCACATACTCCATCTTATTTACAACACATATCACATACTTACTCTCACGCCAGAGGTGGTTCGCAGGGTCCAACCCCTGCGCAATCACTTAACGAAGTGTCTATTATTTCTTATTGCAGATTGGCTACAAGTTTGGCGCAAGCATATTACCCCTGAAACCCTTCAATTGAGTCATTAAACTTATTAAAGCATCATACTTGTCACAAATGTCAGTTTGACGTAGCGAACAAAAAAATTAACTCTTTTAGACATTAAACTTGACATTTTTGTCTTCAATTGAGTAAAATAAATTTGTGATGACCATTTTACCCTTAAATTTATAAAAATTGCATCCTTTGTCCCAAGTATATAAATAACCCAATTAATCTTTTTAACTCATTTTAACACACAACCCAAAACAGTTTACTGCTAGTTTCAATCTCTAACCATGTTTCAATCGTCCTAAATCACATAGCCCCTAAATCAAAACAGTTTACATTCTCACCCGTTAGTTTGACTCCTCATAGTTCCTTCGCTTCGTTTCTTATCGATCTAGCTCCACAATCTAAACCCACTCGCACATCAAACTAGGTTTTGGAATTTTATTAGAGGTTAGGATTGACTGTTTTTGTTAGAGGTTAGGATTGATTGTTCCGTCATATCTATTAAACTGGTTTTGACATCTATTAAATCTGGTTTTGGATGTTGGGTGTTTTTGAGTTTGTGGATTCCTGAGGATCGATATTGCATAGCTTGTAGGTGATCCCTTTGTCCAGAAAATATCTTTGCAAACCTGATGGAGTGCTTTTGAGTTAAGGCTATTAATTAGCGCGTGTAGATGCTTGATACTTGTGTGCAAATGTTTGTGTAAGCTTGAATTGCTAGTGATTCCTAATATGCAATTATAAAACATATGAGTAGTTATTTGAAAGATTGGAGGGTTATGTTTACTGTAAGGTTTACTGTAAGGCATGTTTTATTAGTTGATGTATCAATGTGAGCTGAAAGATATGATACAAAGATATGCTCATACGGTTGTTTTAAATTTGATTCAATTCACTTCATTCTTGTACAAAATTGATTTCGTTTAATTGAGATCGAGTTAGAGAGCTTAAGTCATCCATTGATCAAATTTGTAATTGAATAAGCCAATAGTGAATAGGCCCAAATGAAAGTGAACTTTTCTGTTGAACATGTTAAAGAAAGATGGATCATATAGCCTTGTCTGCTAGATCATCATTTTGACATGTCATTAGTCATTAGTTATTCTTTGCATACATTTGTGAATTAGAGATAGTATATATTGCCACAACAATTTACGAAAACTCTTATGAGTTAAAGTCCTGTCAAAAGTCATGAATCAAGTGCCAAAAAATCCGAGCTCCATTATTAAGGTAACACAATTTTACAGATGAGCTTATGTTTCGGCCGACAAGAAACAATTACCATGTTGGTGAAATCACGAAACGCCAACATTGCAAATGGCTATATAAGATGAGGGCCTGAATGCACAAAGTACTGATGGACTTCATAAGCTAAAATTTATACTGATGCTAGTCTACTGTACTTTCAGAAAGCATGACACTAAACTAGAATCATGGATGCAAACGTCAAATACTTGGTTATAGTGGTTGCAGTGCCGGAGGGTTTACCATTAGCAGTGATGTTTTTTGTTTTTTTTTTGTTTTTGTAGTTATGGAATCCGTTATGTGAAGTGATGTAATTATTGTAAGGGACGATGGACACAATTTATTCCAAACGACAGGGACCATTTATGTAACTTAGCCTAGGGACGATGGATGCAATTTTCGCAAGCCCACAGGGACCATTTATGTAATTTGGAAGGGTAAAATTATCATAATACTTAAACGAAGACAAAAATGTCAAGTTTAATGTCTAAAAGAGCTATTTTTTTAGTTCGCTACGTCGAACTGATATTTGTAACAAGTATAGTGCTTTAATAGGTTATTAGCCCTAACTAAATCAAACACCAATCTTCATTCTTCATCTTCGCACATACACAATATCAAAACCAACAAAATATTTGGGATGATCCATAGATACGACAACCAACACCTAACGTTTGAATGTAATCATACTCAAAGGAAAAATTAACGGTAATGGAAGTTGCTAATGATTAGTTTAATGTAATCATACTTAAAGTCAAAATTAACGGTTTTAATAAAGGAAATTTACAAGGGGAAAATGTAAACAACACTTTTTAGTTGGAATATGATAAATGGACCTAATTGGGAGGCCTAATGGAAGGCCTAAAAACACTTGGCAGGATCATGATGGTCTGAGACAGAACCACGTATTTTACAACCTATCAGGTGGCAAGTGTTTTTAGGCCTCTGATGTGCTTCCCGTGTTGCAAGTTTTAAAAATTTATAAACACGATTTAACAGTCTAATACTAAAAACACATACGAGCAAGTATACTCGTTCGCGATAGTAAAGGTGGGTAAGTCGAGATCGTCCCAAGGGATTTTGTGTTTGAAATTGTTTTTAAAAGATTGGTAGCAAGAAAGCTTTGTCAAGGCTTCCTCAAAAAGTGATGTTATAGTGAAATTCAATAATAAGAAATATATACTTGTGTGTAGTCTATAGGCAATCATAGTAAGTGTTCATGAAGGCTTGGTGTAAACTCTTGATGTGATGCACAAATCATAAGCAAATGATTTCCAACCATGGTTTATGTTTGCAAAAATCATTTTAAGAACAAAAACATATAGGTAATCCTTTCGGTCCTTATCCTAATGATTATCCTTTAGAAAATCCATTTGTTTGTAAAATGTTCTCATTAAACTCGTTCATACGAATCTTTCGACCTTTCGCGATGAAAATGTTTCTAGTCTTGTTTTAATAAGTAAACATGGTGGTTGTCAATCACCATATCTCCATACTAGTTTGTCACTTAACTTTTTGGAATAAAACACAAGAGAAATCCTTTCGGTCCTTTTTCTTAAAACATGTTTTACCAACAAATCAAACAAGACTAGTATTTTTCCAACAAACTCATTTAAACAAGATCATATATACATGCATCACATATGAGAACACTAGTATGATTTCCTACATCCCAACACACAAGTATATCCAAAAACTACTCCATGATCATAATAACAAAACACAAGAAATAACAAAGTAATTCCAATAACTCAAGAGAATAGAAATCCATAACAAAGTTCATAGAATACCTAAACTTTTGCAATTACAAGAATTAGAAATCATGGCTTATAGCAACCACACGCCTCCAATCACCTAGCTTAACCGTATAACTTCGAATAACCAAAACAATGGATGAGAATTGCTCTCTCCAAGCTCCTGGACGTTTTTCAGTGAATACTAGACTTTTGGGATGAATAAAATGGTTGGTAATAGTTTTGGTGTAAACTATCACACTTTGGGTTGTGTCACACTTAGTAAACTAAGTCTAGGTTCAATATATAGCCAAAGAGACTTTACTAACTGGCCAAAAACGTTCCCAACAAGTTAATATCAAGAAATGATCGGCCTCCAATGATTATGGGGAGTTAAGGCAACATTAAATGCGTTTTTGTGTAACTCCAGTCCATGCAACCGGATCGGCTACGCGTGCAACCGGATCGGTTACGAGTTACGACCGAACGGTTGGATGCTTTAGTTTTGACTTTTGTTGACTTTCATTGTTTGCGCATCTTTCTTTGTTTTCGTTGATGATTTCCAAGACAAAACTTGATCTTTCCTTGCTGTAGATACTTAGAAATCATTGCGCTTCCTAATCATTGAGTCCAAAAGCTTCCTTTCTCGACTTCCTTCCTTGGGAATTCTCCAAACGTGCAAAAAAACTTAGTTTCTTCATCATTTGTGATACCTGGCTACATATATACATACACAATACGCATCTTTTGCACTTTTGCAACAATTATGAGTAAATATAGCCGATTAACATGCACAAAACCAAAAATAACGCAACTAAAAACATGTTCATTTTAAGCGTTATCAAATTCCCCCATACTTAAGTTCTACTCGCCCTCGAGTAGGTCTAACATTTGCAAAGATCGATTTCAATGGTCTTGATACCGTGGTTCCGAAAATTTAACAATCATCCCAAAAGAGATAATCATTAATTTGCTTTTAATACGTGAAAAACTTTAAGAATGAACCAAATACTTTAGATAACATAACTAGAACACCTCACGAATGATTTTAAGAATTCACTCAACACTCATATATTGGTGGGTATATGTAAATCACTCAATGCCTAGTCATGATCAATGCTTTTTACCATAAGCTTGTACAAGTATCAAAACAAAGAAAATAAATTCATCAAAGAGGGCTTTTATTCAGGTTATATCGTTAAGGCTTCGGGTTAATAAAAGGTTTGGATAAGGCATGGGATGGTTTATGAAATTGGTGTTAAAAGAAAAATAAAGTCAAGTCTAAACCTCCATGTTGCTAGCCATCATACAAACCACAATCCCGAAAATGATTATATAATCTCCTCTTCACATATCGATCTCCAAATATATATATATATATATATATATATATATATATATATATATATATATCACGTCTTAGCACATTGGCTAATCGATATCTCAAACATACTTCCTCTTCCTTCATCTTCATAATATAGCACATTGGCTATAATGAAACTTTTTTTTAACAAAGTAAGTTCCCCCACACTTAGTGTAAGCATACACCACAAAAAATACAAATGAGAAAGACGTCTCCTTCATCTTTGTTGGAGAATGGTACACACTATAGACAAAGTGTAGCTTCTTCATAATCATTAAAAACAATCGAACACTCCAAACAACTAGCAACAAACCAATAGACATGACAAGGGTTGGCTAAGGTTTAAGGTGTAAAATCTTTTTGTATTTTTCTGGATTTATCAAAAAGAAAATAATGGCTCAAAGGGTTTAACTAAGGGTATCTAGTGCTAAAGATGAGCACTAACAAATGGGTCCATATAAGGTGGTTAACTAACCGATGTGGTTAGCTAATATATCATTAGATGTAAAATGGAAGACCATTTGGTTTAAATCCTACGATGCCTCTTATCACTTGAACATATTTTTATCACTCGAGAGTGATTTTAACCGTAATGCATAACTAGTACAAGTTCTAGAATCGACACAATCACCGGCACACTCATAGCAAATATAAAACAAAAGATGTATTTTATACAAAAAAGAAACCTCACAATTAAGTGGAAAAGGCTATAATGTGCGCTAGAAAATGCTATCGAATCCGAAATGAATTACTTTCGTAATTTGGTTCAAATCAAAATTTTTTCAAAAACCTTATTATACCATTGAAATACCCAAGTTCTATATCCCAAGAAATGTGTGAAAACAACTAGACAATCAAGGGCGATTTCTTGCTAATTACTTGCATCCAAAAGTTTATCTAATAAAATAAAACTAAAGGCTAAAAATTTAAAAATGGTATCATTTTTCCTATTTTCTTCCCTCCCCCATACTTAAGTTTTGCATTGTCCTCAATGTAATAAAAATAAACTTCAAAGAAAAGAAAATGGGGAAAAGAAATAGTCAAAAGATACCACGGGATAGAATATGCAATACGCATATTGGGTCATAAGCAAGCATGTGAGTTATCCAATTCCAAATATTTGACCATCAATAAGCTTCCGACACATCCATCCTGCAAACAAAACTGCAATACACAATACACAAACAAAACAAAACAAAACAATCCAAATGCTACTAAAAACAAAATAAAACAAAGTAAAAATAAAATATGATAATCATCCTAGAGAAATAGTTAAGAGATAGAGATAATATTGTTTAACACACAATAACCATTGTTTTTGAAACCATAAATCAAGAATGATCCACGATCATTCGTCGTCCTCACTCATCTCATCGCCTTCTTCATCATCATACTCATCATCATCACTCTCGGTTACATAGTTCTCGTCCACAATCTCAGAACGAACTCTCCTCTTCTTCTTCTTTCCTCCGACTCCTGCTGAAGATCCTCCAACATCATAGCTTGATCCACCAACTTCGGGTAATCTACCATATGCGGGCACTGGGTCAGGAAATGGTGCGTATCAAGGATATGGGCACGGATAAGGTCCAGGATAAGAAGTGTAGGGGAAAGGATATGGTGGAACATTGGGTGGATTGTAGGGTGGCAACTCGTAGTTGGCTTCTTGAGCCATGTGTTGAAAAATAGGCATTGAATAATCATTGATGTAATTGTTTCTCAACATCATCGAGTCTCTCCAAACTTCCCTACACTGAATTTCATTCAAATGTTGGTTCCACTCTCCCAACCCGAGTCAAAACTACTAGACGTACCCGTTTGCACGTTCCCCATCGGTATATTGCCCATTTGCACATTTCCTCGTTGTTGTGGTGGTTGTTGTTGTTGCGGTTGCGGTTCAATCCATGCCCCCCAACGTTTTCAATTTCCTATTCAAAGCATTTCCGATACCATTTGCACTCCAAATCTCACTAAACTTTGGCTCTCCACACTTAGCCAACTCACTACTATTGTAATACCCAAGATTTCTTGCCAACCTTGTCACAAAATGTCCTCCACAAATGTTGCTATTACTTTTGATTCCCGGGGCTCTCCTAGATAAATACTCGGCTATTAGCCAAGCCGCATTTCCGTCCTTAGTTTCCTCCAATAACATCATAGCCCACAAGTCCGGTTTCTGACATTTGTCCCTGCTTCCATATCTATGAAATGGCCCAGTGACTAGCAACTTGTGTTGTATACTCATCAACAGATTCCTAATGGTTGCAACATTCC
>OU343224.1:200916797-200977147 GCA_910596185.1 Chrysanthemum makinoi | reverse complement strand
AAAAAAAAAAAAAACCACCCAAAAGATGGTGCAATTGATCAAAGTATAATGAACAAAATCTGAACGGTTACATAATCCGCTATACCAAAATCAATCTTGATCTCACCAAAATCATCTGACCATGAGTGGATCTAGAAGGGTTTAGGGATGCACATGCATGTCCTAATACTTTTTAGCAGGTTTATGAAATGTAAACATTGCAAGTATTTGTAACACTAATGCATCTGTTAATATGCATTTCTAATATTAGTCTGTACCTGCTTAAAACTTAAACCCTAAAATCCGTCAATGCTTTTGACTAAAAAATATACCTCTTCCAAGTTCAATACAGTATACACCCACTAAGTCCAATTAATAAGAAGGGTATGCTGTTTACAATATATAAAAGGAAGTAAAAAAGATGTTCCCATATTTCAATACCATCTAACCATCATGCAGCCAAAAATGAAATCCTAATTAATGATCAGGGAGAAAGTGTACCTACCTCTGTCTTTAATTCAAAGCAGCATAGCATGTTTTTATTAACACAACAAAGCTAAGAACAAAAACCTAATGTACTATTTACCAAGTATGGAAATCAGAATATCATATACGAAACAAACCTGGAATTTTCGGCATAAGAACAATTGAACGGCGAAGTATGTTGGAAATTCCCTTCACATTACTAGCCATCATCAAATCCATAATATCAACAATTTTGAAATGGCGATCAATAATCCCAAATCCACTGATAAGCAGAAGCAAACCCCGGGCATCCGCCTCCTCTATTTTTTTTAACCCACCTTCTTTAATCATCCGATTTTTCCAACGATTACCAGTTTTTGCTGCATACCCTTCATTTCTTCTACTAATCTTGATCCCGTCACCACTGATTATCACAAAACACTCCAAAATCAAAACTGAAGCCTGCCTTTCACCAATCTGGTCATTCAAATACTGGTATGAGCCCCGGTTGTATGTTTTACCACTCTGTAAGAAGTGCGTGTCAATGCTATCTAGGACAAGTTTTGCAGGATTAATTGCGAGCTTTAATGCCTTTAGAAGTTCTTTTTGGAGTTTATCAATGTCGGAAATATGTTTGACTACATATTTCTTCATTTCCCGACCACTCATACTTTTACACAACCTTTCTAATTCAGAAACTGCTGGCTTCGGATCCTTTAAGATCTCAACGTTTTCAGGCTTCTCCAGTACATCAGTTCCATTTCCTCGATTCTCGCGGTATCAATTTCTTCAGGTTTTTCCGATACATCAGTTTCAACAGGATTCGCTGGGATATCAATTTCATCAAGTTTTTCTGATACATCAGTTTCTACAGGATCATTTAAGATATCAATTTCTCCCGGCTCCATTGATACAGCAGTTTCTCTGTGATTCTTCGAGATATCAGTATCATCAGGATTCATTGAAACATCAGTTTTCTCGCAATTCTTCGAAGAAGTCGGGCTTTGAGGCTTGTCAAAGCTCTCATCGGAATCACTTGCAGTTCTGTTAGGTTTTGGTACTACATCAATGTCTTCTAGAAGTTCGGTTACAATACGGTCATAATCAGCATCTTCAGGTTTCTTCGATGCCTCAATTTCCCCATCCTCGCCATCGTTTCTTCCACTATTAGTATTCTCCAAGGAACTACTGCTTTGAGGCGCCCTCACCTCGTCGGCATTTACTTGCGGTTCTGATAGGATTTTTTTCTATAACAGCTATTTCTTCTAGAAACTCATTTATAGCGCGATCATAATCCGTTTCTTCAACATTCTTCGCTGCATCAATTTTTTCACCCTCGTCATCAGCATTGTTCGTTGCATCAATTTCTTCACCCTCATCATCTGTTTCTTCACAACTCGTAGAATACTTAGGACTTTCACACATCTTCACATCGTCGTGATACGATCCTGCATTCAATAGTTTATTATTATTATTATTAATTAATTAATTAGTTTATTTAGTTTCCTTTATTATATTTTCTTAGTGAACAAGTTAAGTCTAGGGCCTTTTATTATAAATAGGGTATTAGGGTTGTAATTGAGATTATGCAGAAGATTATTAATGGTTTAGTTATTTGACTTCATTATTGGGAGAGAGATCGGCCTCTCGAAAGTTGATCACCTATCTTTATTGTTCTTTTATCTCTTAATCGAATCGGTTCGTATCAATTGGTATCAGAGCTGTTCGATTCTAGGGTTTCAAAAAAAAAAAAAAGTTCCGTTCACCACTGCCATGGTTACTGTTCACCGGAATTTACTGTTCATCCCGGAGTTACTGCTTAGCATCATATTAGTCATGAGTAACAATGAATATCATACACAAACGGAAGATCAAATTTATAACTTCGAGAAAAGAATGGAGGCTATGAGAGTTGAATCAGCCCGTAGACATGAAGAAATTATAGATTTATTGAAGAAATTGGCGATTTCAATGGGCCGCACTAAAGAGGTTGAAGAATGGGAGAAGTGGCGTGATCCTAAAAGCGATCAGCAAGCAGAAAGCCACATCATCACCTCGGTTCCGCCAAATTGATTGCATGAAAAAAAGTAGTAAGATAGTAGTATTGTGGAGGAGGATTGGTGCAAAAATTCAGGGAGCCAAAATTATGATGAACAACCCATTCCTTTAGTAACAATGACCGGAGTCAACAATCGATAGGTTATATTGCTTCAAAAACCTCAAGGAGCGTGGTAAATGAGTTACAAGATTGACGATGTTGAGGAAAACATGTTGTTTTCAATGAATATGGAAGCAAAACAGTGTAAACAACCGGCTTGTCAAATTCGTAACATGGGCGCCAATAGGTAGCCGACATCATCGCATGAAGCGGGTTGAAATTTGAGCAGACCAGTTTCAAGAAGATCCTAGGCCTTTTATTGAAGGGTTTCGTCTGTCATTACAATGTTGTCTTCCAAGAAGAATATGGGATCCCGGAATCACTCAATGTGACGTTTTGAAGCAACACCTTGAGGACAAGGTGTTTTTGGGGGCGGGAGTATTGATACGATCCTGCATTCAATAGTTTATTATTATTATTATTAATTAATTAATTAGTTTATTTAGTTTCCTTTATTATATTTTCTTAGTGAACAAGTTAAGTCTAGGGCCTTTTATTATAAATAGGGTATTAGGGTTGTAATTGAGATTATGCAGAAGATTATTAATGGTTTAGTTATTTGACTTCATTATTGGGAGAGAGATCGGCCTCTCGAAAGTTGATCACCTATCTTTATTGTTCTTTTATCTCTTAATCGAATCGGTTCGTATCACGTCGTCACTCTGTTCACACTCAATTACAGTTCCTTTAGAGCTTTCATCCGAAACAACAGCTTTTGGAACATCAGTTATGATCTTAGCACAATCACTTTCTTCCATCTTCACATCTTCATTTCTCCATTTGAAATCACTCTCATCTCCCTTAGGCTTTTCTTCCAAAACATCGCCTTCCAAAACATCATTTACAACACGATCACAATCACTTTCATACATCCTCAAATCCTCATCACTGCGTTCACATTCGCTCTCATTCTCACTCACGCTACCTTCACACTTTCCTTCCGTTACAACAACGCCTTCTAAAACATCATTTACAACACCGTCACAATCACTTTCATACATCCTCATATCCTCCTCACTCCGTTCACCCTCGCTCTCACTCTCACTCACTCCTGCCCCTCGCCTCACTCTCACTCACACTACCTTCATACTTTCCTTCCATTACAACAACGCCTTCTAAAACACCAGCACAATCACTTTCATACATCCTCATATCCTCATAACTCCGTTCACTCTCGCTCTCACTTTCACTCACACTTCCTTCACACTTTCCTTCCATTACAACAACGCCTTCTACAACACCATCACAATCATTTTTTTCATAATTCTTCAAACCTTCATCACTCTGCTCACACTCACTCTCAGTTCCTTCACCTTTTCCTTCCAAAACATCGTTTACAACAAAATTATCACTATCCTTAATAAAACTGTCACTACTTGCATGCATCCTAACATCATCATCCACTACACACTCGTTACGCTTTCGCTCCGAAACAACGCCTTCTAAAACACTATTATCATCATCATCATCCACTACACACTCATTACGCTTTTGCTCCGAAACAACGCATTCTAAAACATTATCATCATCACTAAATAAACACTCACTAACATTTACTTTAGGGTTTCGTTCAACAACAGAACCTTCTAGAACATTCCTTACAGAATTATTATTAGTACTATCTATTAACGGCGTTAATTCAAAATCGTTAACGTTAACGGCAATACCTTCAAAATGAACCGATAGTTTTTCATCGATTGCGGAGTTTACAAAACCTATGTGGTTATGTAAGTCGTCGTAGTCACGGAGGAACTGTGATAGTGCGGCGGAGGTGTGACGGAGTTCGGCGATGGACGGCGGTGGTTGTGGTAGGGTTTTGAGATTGACCGGTGGTTGTGTGGTGGTGATAGTGTCCATTGACGGGGGTTGTGCGGTGGTGTGACGGTGGTGACGGTTTTATTAAGAGTGTGGTATATATAGGGACGTCATGGAAGTTGCTAATGATTAGTTTAATGTAATCATAGTTAAAAGGCAAAATTAAGGGTTTTAATAAAGGAAAGACTAAAATACACAGTTCGTCCATAATTTTGTCCCGAATCATTACGTTAGGACAAAATTTGTCTTTTTCATTGTTGGGAGTCCAAAACAAGGTTTTTATAATATAAATCAGTCCCTTTTAGTCAACATCTGTTATTTTCTCTCCCCTGTGCTTGCATATGAGGCAAATGGTTATTTTATCGCTTTTGTTGTTGATATTTTGGCGGTACAACCTTAGGGATGACCAAGCACTTAATAAAAAGTTATACAATCACTACCACCACCCAACTGTTTTCTCTTTTTCTCGCTTTTCTCAAATTAACACCAAAACCGATGACATTTATTCTCTCGTCGGTCGAGGACACCCCTTCGACCTTAGTTGAATTTGTATTACGAAGACCCAAGTCTTTCTTCATAAGTCATTGGTGGCGTAAATCGTGTCCTTCGACCTCAGTTGAATTTGCATTACGAAGACCCAAGTCTTTCTTCATAAGTCATTGGTGACGTAAAATCATTCATCATTGATATGGTTACAGTTGGGAATTCGCCAAAATTCTTCTCTTAAGGCACTTCGACAAAGGAGAACCTTGACTTGGTCTTCCCTCACGTTCCAACTATCTCCTTAGCTTCCCGCCAAGACAGTAGGAGTGGATGAAGCCCTAGCGGTTACCACAAATCATGGGATGCCCCCATGATCTCCTAAACGTTGCTAACACTCTGCCAAGCTATTTCTTCATCTATAAATAGGTTGGACGAGTCATTTCAATGGTATGTTCACTCAACACAGATTTCACATACCCATATTATTTACAACACATATCACATACTTACTCACGCCGGAGGTGGTTCGCAGGGTCCAACCCCGGTGCAATCACTTAACGAAGTGTCTATTATTTCTTATTGCAGATTGGCTACAAGTTTGGCGCAAGCATATCACCCCTCAAACTTATAACCATTCAATCACACTCACTAGTTTCACGGCATGAATCAAGGAAGAGAGGATACACCCCCTCCGGGTTTCTCGACCTTGACACCAATCCCAGTCAACGACCCTAACAACCTTCCCAACATAACCGCGTCCACCTTTACCACACGATCTCACCCTGAAATAACTCCCAACAACCATGCTTCAACTTCGGCTAACCCCGAACCGTTAATCGGGCCCGCCGTTCAGTCGAAGCTATATCAAGCACTAGAATCTTTACTAAGGGCTCGAAAGAGGCAAGCTCGGAACATGGAGATGCGGAGGGAGTTGGAATACTCTAGCGATGAGTATGACGAAGAGTTAGAAATGGAGGCTAGCCCCTTGGCTCCTGGGCTACACGCCGCTGCCGAGGATAGGGTCTCCGGCAAATAAGGCCGAGTGGAAGGTCCGTTGGTTTTGAAGATGTTCCGGAGAGGGCTCCGACGAGAAGGGAAGGAACAATTGAAGGCTCCAATGGAAGGAGTCATCGAAGGGAGACTACGGAGGTTAACTTGCCACCACTCTTGGCGGCCCATATGGGGAGAACCGGGCGTGGGTCCGTTGTTCCTTCACGCATCCGCGTAGAAGGCAATCCCTCTCAAATGAATGGGGGAGGAAATCTTCCTCCTCATGGTATGTACCCTCTTTTTCAGGCTCAATCTTACCCCCAAGGGGTTTATCCCCCACCTAATGGGCAGGCTAGCAACCCTAGCTTTACTCAACCATACTGAAGCATGCCCTACGGGCAACCTATGGTATACCCTTCGTATCCTGTCGGAAGTCACCCACCTTATATACCTACTGCTTACTCTCAATATGTTAACCAAAACCCTGTCGGAATACCTCCGAACCATAACCCATACAATGTTGTCCCCACTTACATGCCACCTTACAACTGCCTTTATTCGGAGCCCATGGGTTCCACAACACCCTTCGTAAGGTGGATAGAAGACTACCCTTTGCCCGATGGATTGAAAATGCCCGCACATATTGGTACTTATGATGGGAAGGGGACCCGATAATTTCTTACATCCGCTCGGCGGGCTATCGAATGCGAAGTGGGTTATGCTCGTGCCTGCCACATGTTCACATATACCCTGCGAGACTCTGCCGTATATGGTGGAACGGGCAAAAGCGGTAGCATTGTAAATTTGGATGATCTCAAGGCCAAGTTTAGATCACACTTCGCCGCAGAAAAAGTTCATAAGAACACCTAACAAAGCACAACATCAAGCAGAAGGAAACGAGAGCACCGGGCTTTCGTACTAGATATACTGATGACATCTTGCAAATATTGGGTCTGCCCGAAGACCAACGCATCTCGTGTTTCGTGCATGGCCTACGAAACAGGAGTCTGGTGGAATTTCTATCCATTGACCTTCCCGCAACCTACAAGGGCTTAGTGGAGAAGGCTTACACCTGGATCGAAGCCAAATAAGTATCTACAAACGGGGCTCCGATCGAAAATAAAGAAAGTCACAGCAAAATCCCGAAGCATCCTTCGTGGGATGGGTCAAAGAGCAAACACAAAGGCAGAGACAGGTTTACCCCTCCCCACCACAACATCAACCACGGGCTCTGGCTAATCTGTCCAAATCTCCAAGGGAGATACTTGCTACAGAAAGGGCTGCAAAGGCCTTTGATCCTCCTCCTCGTTTGGCAAGTAGGGGAAGAAGCAGGGATACCTCCAAATACTGTTATTTCCATGACGATTACGGACACGACACCAACAATTGCAGAGAGCTCAAGAAACAGATGGAAGAAACCGTGAAATCCGGCCAATTGGGACATTTGGTGAAGGGCATAAAGAAAGGTAAAGAAAAGGTCTTCGACACACAGTTGGAGAAAGACACCACACTGTCGAGCACCCATCCTCATGGTGTACAGGGATGATTCTGGTTTAAAAAGGAAACCAGCAGAGGAAGCATTATGCGGAGTAAGAGACGTTACTTTCCCTTCGATCACAGGCAAGGTTCTCTCGAATGACCCCGCGGTCATCAAAGTCCTGATCTCCAACAGAGAAGTAAACAAAGCTTACTTAGACTGAGGTAGCTCTTGCGAAGTAATCTATGAACATTGTTTTCTAAAGCTCAAGCCTTCGATAAGGTTGAAGAGAGTAGATTCGAAGGTACCCTTGGTGGGATTCTCAGGGGAACACTCATGGCCCCTGGGAGAAGTCCCTATAGAGGTTACGATTGGAGAAGGAAGGCTAAAAAGAACAAAACCCCTGGTTTTCGCGATCGTAGGTCTGAATCTCCCTATAACCTGTTATAGGAAAACCGCAATGCGTAAAATGGGCATCGCTTTCTCCACCATACATGCCGCAATCAAATTCCAAACACCATTCGGTATTGGAACGGTTTCTCCAGTTACAACACTAAGAAGCCTACGGAAGTAGGCAAAAGGGTCAAACAAATTCTGGAGGATCCTCCGAAAGATGTTCTCAGCTGCACCGATGCCGAAGAGCGCATCGTAGTAAACGATCTCTACCCTGATCAGACGGTGGTAATTGGAAAGCAGCTCCCTACCTCCTTTAACGTTGAATTGGAAAAGTTACTAAGGGCTAATGTAGATGTCTTCGCATGGACTTAGTCTGACATGACGGGGGTCCCTAGAACTCTCATCATAGATGGAAAGCCCTTCGGCACCGAGCACAAGCTTAATGAGTTCAAGCACATTGAACCTATCAAGCAAAAGCGTCGAAGCCTTGCACCTGAAAGGAATGCCGCAACATGCAAGGAAGTGGATGAGCTCGTAGCAGCATGCATACTCAGAGAGGTGAAGTATCAAACCTGGGTAGTCAATCCGGTGATGGTTAAAAAACATGACGGAGGGTGGCGGATGTGTGTAGACTTCACAGATATTAACAAAGCCTGTCCGAATGACTGCTATCCTCTACTAGAAATCGATTGGAAAGTGGAATCCTTATCAGGGTTTCGACTGAAATGTTTTCAGGACGCTTACAAGGGTTACCATCAGATACAGATGGCGGAAGAGGACGAAGAAAAAGCGCCTTTTACGTGAAAGGGCCGTATTGTTACAAGAAGATGCCTTTCGTCCGAAAAATGTAGTGCTACCTACTAACCGCTAGTGGACAAAGCCTTCCACAAGCAGATAGGTAGGAATCTCGAAGCGTACGTAGACGATATGGTTATCAAGAGTAGAACGGAGGAGGACATGCTCTCCGACATAAAGGAAACCTTCGACCCGCTTCGCGCCATCAACATGAAGTTAAATCCCAAGAAGTGTTCCTTCGGCGTGGAAGAAGGACAATTTTTGGGACATCTGATCACCAAGCAGGGTATTAAGGCCAACCCTTAGAGGTTAAGGCCATCACGACTGCGCCTCCTAAATCCCTCAAAGATGTGCAAAGTCTGAACGGAAAGCTAGCAGCCCTCAGCAGATTCTTGTCGAAGGGTGCAGATAGATCTTTGCTGTTCTTCATGACACTCAAAGGATGCATGGATAAAAAGACGTTTCAGTGGAGTGCTGATGCAGAAGCTGCCTTTCAAAAGCTCAAGGAGTTCATGGCTATTCTACCGACACTTACCGCCCCAATCAAAGGCGAAGTGTTGTTTATGTACATCGCAGCCTCCTTCGAAAGCATCAGTGTTGTATTATTGGCAGAGAGGGAAAAGAAGCAAATCCCTATCTACTTCGCGTAGTAGGGTTCTACAGGGAGCCGAAGCAAATTACCCGAGTTAGAAGTTAATCTTGGCTTTGGTTCATGCCGCGAGGCGCCTCCGAAGGTACTTCCAAGCTCATCCCATAACCATACTCACTAACAAGCCTATTAAGCGATACTTTCGAAGTGAGAAATCTGGAAGGATGGCTAAGTGGGCTATCGAGCAGGAGAGATGAAATTGAGTACAAGGGTAGAAACTCGGTCAAAGGGCAAATATTGGCAGACTTCTTAGTCGAAACACCCTCCGAACCGAAACAGACACCAAAGTTGCCGAGAAAAAGCCCGCTAAAATGGTCGAAGGGTGGAAACTTTACACCGATGGAGCCTCCGCTCTGACGGTTGGCGCAGGTTCTAATGCTTGTGATCCCTGAGGGAAGAAGTATACTTATGCACTTCGTTTCGAATTCGATGCTACTAACAATGAAGCGGAGTACGAAGCCTTGCTGACATGGAGGTAGAAGACTTGGCTATTTTTGTTGATTCACAACTGGTGGCTAATCAGATAAAGGGCTCCTACGAAGCGAGACAACCTGTGATCAAGCAATACTTGGATAAGGCCAAGGAAATGCTCGAAGGGTTTACATCCTACAACATAGAGCATGTCCGAAGAAACCAAAACAAAAAAGCGGATGCATTTAGCAAACTAGCATTAATGGCATTTGCTCATTTAACTAAGGAGGTTCTGGTTGAAGTGTTGGCAGATAGGTCCATCGTCCGAAATGAGGTGTCTGACGTAATACTGGAGGAAGATTCAAATTGGATGACTCCGATTAGAGAGTATCTAATAAGTGGTATACTGCCGGAGGATCATAAGCTAGCTCGAAAGGTTCGCATCAAAGCACCACAATATAGAATCATGGGGAACTACCTATACCGAAGGTCCTTCTTGTCTCCATGGCTTCGTTGTGTAGGACCTAGGCAAGCCGCCAACATCATTCAAGAAGTGCAAAAAGGATCTTGCGGGCTACACGCAGGACCCCGCTCCGTTGTTTCTAAGATCATGAGGATAGGATATTATTGGCCTTCGATGCACAGGGACGCAGTAGAAATCATCCAGAAGTGTGAAGCCTGTCAAGTCCACTCAAGAGTGCCAAGGCTACCAAAACAAGATATGAACTCCGTGACGTCCGCATGGCCTTTCAGCCAATGAGGGGATAGACATCGCAGGCCCTCTACCAATTGCTCCAGGAGGAGTAAAGTTCTTGGTCGTAGTTATCGATTACTTTACAAAATGGGTGGAAGCTAAGCCTTTAGCATCCATCACAGGAAGGCACATGGAAAAGTTTGTGTGGGAACACATTATTTGCCGGCTCGGAGTACCCCATATCATCATCTCAGATAATGGGAAGCAGTTTTCCGAAAGAGTATTTCCAGTGTTTTGCAGAGGTGTAACACCCCTAAATTTTGTTTAGTGAAAGCATACGTGTTATTCGGGAGCATTACGGGATTGGTAAATCATAACACAAGTAATAAAGAACGGAATACATACTCCGTTTGATTTCATAAAATATATTTAAAACATTGTCTTACAACATAGTTTAAATAAATAGGCACATCCCATTAGTTTTAGTGGTCCCAATGTAAAAACATCATTTTTGTGTAAAAACACTTCTTTAATACTACTACGACCATACATCCGCTTCTTGCCTTGCCTTCATGAACATAACTTAAACACCTGAGAAAATATGCTAAAAGGTCAGCTAAAAGCTGGTGAGTTCATAGGTTTAAGTTTTAAATAGTAAGTTCGGACCATAAGCAAAGTCATATAATCATTACAACGAATATAATGATATATGGATGAAAGTCTATTACGTTAGCTCTAAGTTCATGCAACCGATACTACGACAGTTCCTGTATGCTAAAAGATGTCATACAATATAGGGGCCCATAGCGAGTGTTTTGTCCCTCTACACTCGGTTCCGACATGGTATACGTTTCGCCTTGACCTAAGCATGGCCAACCGAACGGAGGAGTCACCCTCAATAGATCTATTTATAACATTCGCGTTTCCCAATGGGGAATTGATGGTTGATGAAAAAGGGCATTCTCTAAGGACATAAGGGCTTAGGCTAAACCACGTAATAGTAGTCATGTGATGGTTTAGGTCCATAAAATGTTTTGCATAATTCTCACCCCAAATGTATAAAACAGTTCATCAAGTAAAAGTGGGGCTATGAAACTCACCTTAGTAAAATGCAATCAAAAGCGGATTTAGTGTTTGTTATGAAACGGCACCGACACGCGACCTAGATAAGGAGGGCAATATTTAGTTCATTGTTGTAAGTATTCCTTACTTAAAATAGTTCAATGGTTTTTATAATTGTGTTAATACTAAACGTAAGTTTGTAAAATTCGTTAAAATGGTTTTTACTAGTAAGTATAACAGTATATATACTTTTCATATCGATATTAATATGGTTTTAAAATCCAAAGTTTGATTTAAAACAAATAATTAAAATGTTCCATTTGTAAGTATATAAACGTATATATACTTATTTAAGTTGACACAAAATGATATTGTCAAAATCATTTATATATAATTGATTTATTTTCTAATTGTATTTAGAAAATACTTGAGTTAAATTCGAAGACTTTCAAATTTAATATATGATCAAATGATATAGTGGTCTTTATTTGTTTAACGAGATTTGATATATATAGTTCTAATGGAAAGTTCACTCGACATACATATGTTGTCGTAAATTTTGACGTGCAATACTACTTGAACCATGTTTTTAGAATGCTTGTTGTTTATGCCAAGCTTTTGTATATTTTTCGTTAAGTTACAACTAGTTTACATATTTGACGTTAAGACGATACGTTAACAAGTGGAAAGAAATGATAGACAGTTGAATGGTTTCCGTTATTGTCGTCCGATAAACGTCCCGGTATCACCTTATTTGACAAATTTAGACACACTAACAGTTATTACATAGTTACCCATGGGCGTGGCCCAATCTAGATGTCAACATGGTATCAAACCTTGGCCTGGCCCGTGTGATGATCTCATCGAGAAAAGAAAACGAAATGGGTTGGCCCAGCAATAATACCACATCTTTGTTAACAGAGCTTTTTAGAAAAAAAAAATTCATTTCCATGTTTATATTGTAGAGGTTCTTATCCTTGGCTTTCAACTGTGACGTGAGTATTATGGCTCTAGTCGCTTGTTTCGTTCACGCTCCAACCTATGAAGCCGAAACTCTCGACTAGTGATTATGACTATGTTACCATGGTACTACCAAGAATGGAGTTGTCGACTTATACATCTCTGAAACATTATTATTTTCGATGGCAAAATGTACTTATGAAAGAAAAGGGTTAACGAAAGGAAATCGACTATGAAGGAGATGTGTCTCAAATGAGACTTGACTAAACCATCGACGGCTAGTAAAAGCAAGGTGTGATGAAACCACATGGTAGTCGAGTACTACTCAACTTGGTCTCATCACGTCCACTATTTTACTCTTACGGAACTTGACAAGTATAGACTACTAATATGCTTTGACAAAAGATCACATTTTTACTTGAGTTTCTCCCTAAACTTACATCACAATTAAACACCAAGCTCACAACTGAAATACGGGACGCAAGGCATTAAGATAACGCGCATTAGTTTCTCGAATTAAGACAAGATTTTAACATGGTTTCGACGCGTTTTTAAACGACACGGATGTCAACTGAAAAAGGTTACTAGCATCGAAAATATGTTTCGAGTCGAATCAGACAATATTCACATCTCATTACCAAGATTAACTTCATGTATCTAATATGACATTTACTTCCTACAAGGTTTATAAAATTTTTCTCCTTTATCACTTTGGTTCCTATCTCGACAGAAACTCAAACCCACATCTAATGACATTAATTTAAGTTTTCAAAGTGACAATCTTATTTATCATAACACGGGTTTATACACATTTACCACACCTAGCTTATACACTCGAATCACAACAAGATACCACCATTTAACATTTTATTATCAAAGTTTATGTTACAACAAATTTACATGGAAAATAATTAAAGGTGAACCTTATGAAAGTGAGGCGAAGATGACGAAGATGAAGGCTAACTCGAGAGCTCCACACAAACCGAATCTCTACCGAGACTGAATCAGAGTTTAACCCACTTTACAGTACCTTCGAAAATATTACTCTTTGGAGTGGATTTGAGATTTGATTTGTGTGCACCTCAGCCCTTCGAGTAGCTTAAGAAGGATTAAGAAAGGAGTCTTTGACCAAGCCTTTTCATCTTGCAACTTTGTTTGAAGCCAAAATAGTTTACTTCCAAAACCAAACTAATCTTGGATATAAGCTCAAGATAGATTGGTGGAAAGATTTGTTTCTCTCTTGTGGTTTATCTTGATCTTCCTTGGATTCCATCGATGGGTAGCGGCATCAAGAGGATTTGGGAAGCAAAACTTACATGGATTTGGGTATGAGAGAGATGGATATGTTGGATGAATATGTTGGGTTAACTTCTTTTAGAGAGATTCGGCCTAGGAGAGGCGCAGGGCTAGGGGAGGAAGAAGAATATTTGGATATCTCTCACTTTTCCTTTTTCCTGGTTTGTGTGGTCTTTTTGTCGTGAGTAGAGGAGAAGACAAAGAGGGTTCACCTACTTTTTATTAAGTCTTCTTTGTAAATGTATTTTATGTATAAAAACAAAGTAATATAAGGTAATGTAAGTAACAAAGTGAGGGTAGGTGTAATGTATACCTATAATTTATTTTGTATACATGCACTTGGGTTTCACTTGTATTTGAGTTTTATAAAAGTTCATGTTTAAAGGTAAGTGTGTTATATACTTTGTGTCTCGCGATGTTACATTGTGACCAAGGTATCGTTGTTTGATAACTTTTATTCGTAGTATTTTATTGTTACGTGTCTGAAATATTTTTATCTTTGTAATATTCCATGTCACGGACATTTGTCGTTTGTTTTAGCGAGTCCTTATCATAGTGTCAGTACGCGTGCATGGCGGTCACTGGGAAAAACGAGATAACCTCTCGTCTTACAATTTAAATCATAAGACAAAATGAAATATTCATAAAATGATATGAATGCAAGAGTGGTGAAATTTTTATTGTATGCGAGTTATCTACTCAAATGATCAGGCAAAGCTTATGCATGCTTAATGACTCATGCTTAGTAATAGTAAATTACTAATTATCGCTAAATTTTTGTGAAAATTTACCGTGTGTCACATCCTCCCCGCTTGGAAGAGAAACGCTCCTCGGTTTTCAGTTAGGATTACTTGGCGAAGTAGAGAAAAGGTGTGGTATTTGCGCTTGAATTGGTCTTCACGCTCCCACGTGTACTCGGGACCTCTTTAAGAGTTCCAACGGACTTTGACGATCGAGATGCGGCTTTGCTTAAGCCGTTTGATTTCTCTATCCATAATTTCAATGGGTTCCTCGACAAAATTCAATCTTTCGTCAACTTGGATTTCTTCCAAAGGAATAGCAAGAGTTTCGTCGGAAAGACATTTCTTTAAGTTGCACACGTGAAACACGCTGTGCACAGAGCTGAGTTCTGGTGGTAATTCAAGTCGGTATGCTACCGGTCCGATTCTCGCGAGAATTTTGAATGGTCCAATGTAACGAGGATTTAACTTTCCACTTTTCCGAACGGATTACGCCCTTCCATAGCGCAACTTTAAGCATAACTTTATCTCCCACTTGAAACTCAAGTGGTTTCCTCCTTTTATCCGTAGCTCTTTTTGACGGTCACGAGCCGCTTGCAGTGGCTTTTGATTTGTACAATCTTCTCGGTAGTTTCTTGGATTAACTCCGGACCAATAAGTTGACTTTCTCCAACTTCGGCCCAATACACAGGTGATCTACACTTCCGACCATAGAGTGCTTCATATGGTGCGGCTTTGATGCTTGTGTGATAGCTGTTATTGTAAGAAAACTCGGCTAATGGCAAGTGCTTATCCCAGCCATTTCCAAAGTCTATCACACATGCTCTTAGCATATCCTCCAGTGTTTGGATTGTTCTTTCGCTTTGTCCGTCAGTTTGAGGATGGTAAGCGGTGCTCATGTCGAGGTTAGACCCTAAAGCATCTTGAAGTGATTTCCAGAAATTCGAGGTGAACGGCTATCTCTGTCTGAAATGATGGAGATTGGCACACCATGACGTGCAATGATCTCCTTCAGGTATAGTTGTGCAAGCTTTTCCATTCCATCACTTTCTTTCATCGGTAGAAAATGTGCTGACTTGGTGAGACGGTCAACTATTACCCAAATAGTGTCGTAACCCTTAGAGGTTTTAGGTAACTTAGTGATAAAGTCCATTGTTATACGTTCCCATTTCCACTCGGGGATTTCGGGTTGTACTAGTAGACCTGAGGGTCTCTCGATGTTCACTTTAACCTTTGAAGGTTAAACACGGCTGACATATGTTGAAATGTCGGCTTTCATGTTTGGCCACCAGTACAATTTCTTCAGATCAAGGTACATCTTGTCGAATCCTGGGTGGATGGTGTATTTAGACTTGTGGGATTCGTGCATAATAATGTCGCGAATTCCTCCGTAGAGTGGTATCCAACTTCGCTCTTTGAAACACAAAATTCCATCCGACCTTTTTACGAATCCGTTTTCACTTTCTGGCATTCCGTAAAGGTTCTCATTCGGACGATTCTCTTCCTTGAGTGCTTCCAATTGAGCCTCAAGTATTTTGGTTGGAAGAGGTGAACTAATTGTCATACCCAAGGATCTGACTCTAAGAGGTTTTGGTCGCTCTTTTCTACTCAAAGCATCGGCAACTACATTCGCTTTACCCGGATGGTAACGAATCTCGCAGTCGTAATCACTGAGTAATTCCAACCATCGGCGCTGTCTCATGTTCAGTTCCTTCTGATCCAAAATGTGTTGTAGACTTTTGTGATCGGTGTATACGACACACTTCGTGCCATACAAGTAATGTCTCCAAATTCTGAGTGCGAACCCAACTGATCCTAACTCTAAGCCGTGCGTTGTGTAGTTCTTCTCATGAGTCTTCAACTGGCGAGAGGCGTATGCTATCACTTTCTCTCTTTGCATTAACACCGCTCCTAGCCCTTTGTGTGAGGCGTCGCAATAAACAACAAAGTCTTCACTACCTTCAGGTAAGGCCAGAATGGGTGCACTACACAACTTTTCCTTAAGGAGTTGAAAAGCTTCTTCTTCTTTTTTCTCCCCAGTCAAACTTGGTGTTTTTCTGGGTTAGCTTGGTTAAAGATTTGGCAATCTTTGAGAAACCTTCAATGAATCTTCTGTAGTATCCAGCGAGTCCTAAGAATTGGCGTATTTCAGTAGGAGTTGTGGGTGTCGCCCAATCCTTTATTGACTCGATCTTAGCGGGATCTACATGAATACCCTGACTGTCGATTACATGACCTAGAAATTGTACAGTCGGTATCCAGAATTCACACTTCGAGAACTTCGCATACAGTTCTTCCTTCTTCAACAATTCCAAGATCAATCTAAGATGTTCTTCGCGTTCTTTCACACTCTTGGAATAAATTAGGATATCGTCAATGAATACGATCACAAATTTATCCAAGTAGGGTTTACACACTCGGTTCATGAGGTTCATGAACACAGCTGGTGCGTTGGTTAACCCAAAAGGCATGACTTGGAACTCGTAATGTCCATAACGAGTTCTGAAGGCTGTTTTGGGAGTGTCTTCTTCCCGAACTCTTAGCTGATGGTATCCGGACCTTAAGTCGATTTTTGAATAAACGCTTGAACCTTGAAGTTGATCGAATAAGTCATCGATTCTCGTAGTGTAGCGGTTCTTAATGGTTAGTTTATTCAACTCACGGTAGTCGATGCACATTCTAAAAGTTCCGTCCTTCTTTTTGACGAATAAGACTGGTGCTCCCCATGGTGATGAGCTTGGTCTAATGAACCCTTTTTCTGCAAGTTCCGACAACTGGTTTGACAACTCCTGGAGTTCCGTTGGAGCTAATCGATAAGGTGCTCTTGCCACTGGCGCGGCACCATGCATTAAATCGACTGAAATTCAACCTGTCGTCGGCGGAGTCCTGCAAGTCTTGAAAGACTTCAGGAAATTCCTTACTATTGGCACGTCCTTCCAGACGTTTTTCTTCCTTTTTTTTTTCTCTTTTCCAGTGATTTGTGCTAGGAAGATGTGACATCCTTCCTCGATACACTTTAACACCTTGGTACAGGAAATGACATGCAGTCTTGAAACGCTTCTTCTGTCACTTCTGTCCCCTTCTATTGTTAGGACTTCATCTCCATAGGGTAATTGACTAGTTTCGTCACAAATGATGGCAGCATGATATTTTGCTAACCAATCCATTCCGACGATGACATCGAAACTGCCCAATGCTACTGGTATCAAGTCGATATTGAATGGGTGGTTTAATAGGTTAAGGGTGCAACCTCTTATGATGGTATCTACCCTTTCTACGTTACCGTTAGCTAGTTCCACGTTGTATGCATTTCCTAATGCAGTTGGGGCAATATCGAGTAGTGGACTAAATGTATTAGAAAAAAACTCCTATCGGCTCCCGTATCAAACAATATGGATGCATAACGGTTATTTATAAGGAACGTACCCGTCACAACATTCGGATCTTCCTGAGCTTCCACTTTGGTTACGGCATAGACTCTCCCACGAGCTCCTTCTCCATTACCCTGATTACTCGTTTGGTCCAACATCAATCCTCGCCATTCCCATGGCTCGATTTCCGCTTCCCTGACATTTCCTCCTGGCCTTGGTTCCCGGTCTTTCATCATTCATTCTTATAATGCCCCTTTCACAACCAAGCCAGTTATATTAGCTTTTGGGTCCGAGCTGAGCTGTTTGAACCGTCGCCAATGATTTGGACCCGCAGCTGGTTAAGTGTCCCATTTTTCTGACGTTACGACTTAACGGTACACCGCCCCTTGTGATGCAGTGTGCATCGATTACACAATGGTGCAATCCCCGAGTACGGTTTCCTTCCCCAATACCCGCGTGCATAAGCTCTACAGCAACATTTTGCCTCTTGCTTTGATTGTTGCTGTTGTTTCACCGTTGTTGCCACGTATTCATTGTTGTTGTTGCCTTGAGAATGGTCGTCCCATTTCCTCTTATTGTCAACCACTTTGTCCATGGAATCCTCAATCACTTGGTCCATGAGTTTGTTGGCTACTTCGATAGTTTCATGAAGATCAGAGCCTTAGAAGTGGACGTTGCCCTTGATAGGTTGGCGCCCTCCGATATATCTCTAACAATCGTCTCAGTGGGAACCATTTTCAGACACATAAGGCTAGTTCTTGAAATCGCCGATAAGCAACCATATTGGTGCCTTGAACTTTGAGGTTCCAAAACTCATGCTCGAGTTTCTTAATCTCATTACGAGGACAGTACTTTCGAAGTACCATTTCCTTGAAGTTCTCCCATGGCATGGCATAGGAAACATCGAAACTAGCAGATTTCAGAAAATTGTTCCACCGGTTAAGGCAGATCCGTGAAAGTGAATGATGCATACTTAACCTTAGACTCTTCTTCACAATTGCAGATTCGGAACACAGTCTAGAGCTTTTCGATCCATCTAGTCAGACCGACAGCTCCTTCGGTTCCACTAAAGCCTCCAGTCATGGTTTTACAAAAGTCTTGATAAGTACAAGCGCTGTGAGTAGGTGGTCTCAAGTTCCAGATTAGTAGACGAGTGGTCAGCAGCTAAAGCGGTGTTCACTCGCTCATTGACTAGTTGGTCAATCATGGCTTGATTCATGATAGGTTGGATTGGAGTAGCCCTAGCAGGAGTAGTGGCTTCGCAGTCTCGATCGTGGTGTGACTCTTTTGGAATAGCAAAGCGTTGCTTTGTCTGGAGCTACTCTCTGGAATTGGAGCATTGGAAGCTCCACCAAGGTTGGTACGTTTTGATCTTCGTTTTGGCGGCATTTCTGCAGTAGGAAAAGTGGTAAGATATATAACCTTTTAGTCAAGGTAAGTGCCAAGTAATAGTGTAAATATTGTAGATCATATAAGCAATCTATAAAAGAAGAGACAATTGGATAGGAAAATAAGTTTGACATAGATAGAACTTCGGTTACAAGGTTCCTACGGTACATAATGAGGTACTAGCTGGAATACAACCGAACACAATGGAAATACAATGGAAATACAACAGAAATACAACGGAAATACAACTGAAGTACAAGAGTGATAACTAACACTAACTGTTATAAATCCAGTTTAGTGTGATACATCATGAAATCATATCTAAGGATATCCACGCCAGACGAGTCGCCAATGGTAGCAATCAAATCTCGCTGCGTATCCTCCAAACTCGCGATACGTCTCATCTGAGATGCTAACATAGACTCTAAACCAGTAGTCCTCTGCCACTCCTCTCTGGCAAAGATTCTAGCCATCCACTGGACGCTCTAGCTCCTCTAGTCGTCCGTGCATCTGAGCTTGACTCTGCCCAAGGCTCGTGGCTCTCTGCTTGTCCAACTCTCTGACATCCTCAACCTGAGTCTCAACCCTAAGACCCATCGATCCGCTGCGGTGTCTCTCGAGCTCCATGCTCTCAAACAATACATCAGTAATCGGTCCAACCCTCAACACGCTGCCGCAAGTTTCTTGCAAGCGTTGGATCGACTCTCTCTAGCTGACAAGATGGACTCCTAGCAGAGTCTCATGAGAGTCCAAATTAATAAATATCCTCTCAGTGAGGGTCGATCACCATCCGGAGATCCTGATAGGTCTGCTCTGACTGCGGCCTCAACCGGTAGCTTCCTCGATGGTCTCTGGGCCGTTCAGGTGGCGCTCAAGGCGCTCCATGTCCGCTGCAAATGGTATGAATGAAGGTGATGATGGACTGAGCTCGACTGGCGATGTGTGGTACGGAACGGTCACACAATCAATATCCTCCAAGTAGCCATGCCACTCTCCTCCGACTATGGAGGAAAGCAACTCTCCCTAATCCAAATGGTGCATCAATATCCATGTCCTCGCCACTATCTCGAGCCATCCCGGAGCTCTGTCCTAGCTCCTGAATACTATGGACAATCTCCAGACCCTGTGTACTCATATCTGCTGCAGTGCTAACATATCCGTGAACACTCTCCGGCAAAGGCTCTGGTAGTTCCTCCTCGGTGATCCTCTTCCGGATCTTCTTCCGGTCTTCCTCCGAGTAGGAATCAGTAGATCTCCGGAGTCTCCGATGAGGTGGTGACTCAGTAGATGATGGCGCGTGACTGGTAGAAGAAGGACCCATGTAAGCAGCGCGGGTCATCTAAGAGGCTAGTGCAGGCACAAATGAATACCGCTCTAGATATCCAGGTACTCTCACAATCATGCGGGTTTTTTGCCGCGCTCCAACAAAGCCGATGGAGTGGTGGTAAGGTAGGTATAGATGGAGTAGGTGCAATAACCTGGCCGAGATGCTAATGTGGCCTGAATATACGGATCAGCTGGCTAAGTGTGCAGCTGACGGATGGTAGGTGAGTGAGTTAGTAGGATGTCCTCCTGAACATCGTGAGGGAAGGCTGGTGAAGGCATAGTCTGTGACAAGACGGTGCATATGTGTAAGTATGTGGAAAAATATGCTCATAATGAATATGAAGTAGTGCATAAGTAAATAGGAAATAAAACATGTAATCTTATTAAATGAATCTTAAGTAAAATGGCAAGTAAGGCAAGCGGCAGTCGGTGGTCGTAGTATGATGTTTTTGGTGAAAAGTAGTTATAGTTTAGGGTTTATATGTACCTAGTTCTCTATAACCTTGGCTCTGATGCCAATCTGTAACACCCCCAAATTTTGTTTAGCGGAAGCATACGTGTTATTCGGGAGCGTTACGGGATTGGTAAATCATAACACAAGTAATAAAGAACGTAATACATACTCCGTTTGATTTCATAAAATATATTTAAAACATTGTCTTACAACATAGTTTAAATAAATAGGCACATCCCATTAGTTTTAGTGGTCCCAATGTAAAAACATCATTTTTGTGTAAAAACACTTCTTTAATACTACTACGACCATACATCCGCTTCTTGTCTTGCCTTCATGAACATAACTTAAACACCTGAGAAAATATGCTAAAAGGTCACTAAAAGTGGTGAGTTCATAGGTTTAAGTTTTAAATAGTAAGTTCGGACCATAAGCAAAGTCATATAATCATTACAACGAATATAATGATATATGGATGAAAGTCTATTACGTTAGCTCTAAGTTCATGCAACCGATACTACGTCGTTCCTCGTATGCTAAAAGATGTCATACAATATAGGGGCCCATAGCGAGTGTTTTGTCCCTCTACACTTGGTTCCGACATGGTATACGTTTCGCCTTGGCCTAAGCATGGCCAACCGAACGGAGGAGTCACCCCCAATAGATCTATTTATAACATTTGCGTTTCCCAATGGGGGAATTGACGGTGATGAAAAGGGCATTCTCTAGGGACATAAGGGCTTAGGCTAAACCACGTAATAGTAGTCATGTGATGGTTTAGGTCCATAAAATGTTTTGCATAATTCTCACCCCAAATGTATAAAACAGTTCATCAAGTAAAAGTGGGGCTATGAAACTCACCTTAGTAAAATGCAATCCAAAAGCGGGATTTAGTGTTTGTTGTGAAACGGCACCGAAACGCGACCTAGATAAGGAGGGCAATATTTAGTTCATTGTTATAAGTATTCCTTACTTAAAATAGTTCAATGGTTTTTATAATTGTGTTAATACTAAACGTAAGTTTGTAAAATTCGTTAAAATGGTTTTTACTAGTAAGTATACGAAGTATATATACTTTTCATATCGATATTAATATGGTTTTAAAATCCAAAGTTTGATTTAAAACAAATAATTAAAATGTTCCATTTGTAAGTATATAAACGTATATATACTTATTTAAGTTGACACAAAATGATATTGTCAAAATAATTTATATATAATTGATTTATTTTCTAATTGTATTTAGAAAATACTTGAGTTAAATTCGAAGACTTTCAAATTTAATATATGATCAAATGATATAGTGGTCTTTATTTGTTTAACGAGATTTGATATATATAGTTCTAAGGGAAAGTTCACTCGACATACATATGTTGTCGTAAATTTTGACGTGCATTACTACTTGAACCATGTTTTTAGAATGCTTGTTGTTTATGCCAAGCTTTTGTATATTTTTCGTTAAGTTACAACTAGTGTACATATTTGACGTTAAGACTATACGTAACGAAGTGGAAAGAAATGATGGACAGTGAATGGTTTCCGTTATTGTCGTCCGATAAACTGTCTCGGGTATCACCTTATTTGACAAATTTAGACACACTAACAGGTATCACATAGTTACCCATGGGCTGTGGCCCAATCTAGATGTCAACATGGTACCAAACCTTGGGCCTGGCCCGGTGTGATGATCTCATCGAGAAAAAGAAAAACGAAATGGGCTGGCCCAGCAATAATACCACATCTTTGTTAACAGAGCTTTTTAGAAAAAAAAATTTCATTTCCATGTTTATATTGTCGAGGTTCTTATCCTTGGCTTTCAACTGTGACGTGAGTATTATGGCTCTAGTCGCTTGTTTCGTTCACGCTCCAACCTATGAAGCCGAAACTCTCTGATGAGTGTCTAAATACTCATCATTTTTGTACCATTTAAACTGCAAAAACATCTGAAAACACTCAGAAATGCATCAAAATGATAAAAATATCACAAATAAGTGTTTTATGTGTTTTAAATGCAAAAATATCAAAATCTGGTGAAAAACGTGTCAAGTTTGCATAATTGGCAGTTTTAGTCCCCAAGTTTCAAAAGTTGTCAAAAACAGTCCCTGGTAAATCTAAATAAAAAAAAATGTTATTCAAGGTCCCTGAATTATTCTAACTTGTCAAAAATGGTCCTTGAATAAATCTTTTGTTAAATGGCGAAAAGGTCCCAACTTTCATAAAATGTCAAGTTTGGTCCCTGAAATTTGAAATTGTCAAACGGTCCTTGTACTATTGAATTTTGTCAGTTTTAGCCCTTGTATCAAGTTTGGAAAATTACAGGATTGGTCCTTCACAATTTCAGAATTACAAAATAAGCCCTTGTCATTAATACTTATCCAAGCCTTGTCAAAATGATTTTGACCCTGCCACTTACCCATTGTGACCCCCTGTCACTTCCTTTTTGAACCCCCAAGTCAAAAAGCAGATAAAACCCGCCCTTCACTGTGCATCTTCCACCTCCTGCTTCTTCTTCCACTTGCCTGCAACATCACCTGCTCCATCCCATCACCTTTTCCACCCCATCATCATCACCTCCCCACTCAACCCCCCACAATTAATGCCACCCCCCCTAGTTGATAAAGGTGGCTACAAGTCAAATTGAGTCTTCCCGCCAAAATGATAAAAATGGCTATCTCACTCAAGACTCTCCCATTGGCTCTCAGAAGTGGTGGGATCTGCTCAAGAGGACACGTGGAACATTATTAGAGTATAAAAGGAGGAAGAAAGACAGAGAAGAAACTAACTTTGGTTTTTACCATTGTTCACGTAGTGTAACTTTTACAAGCTTTCTTTAAATTACTTGTCTTTTAATGTTTTAATGCTGTCATCTTTCTTAAATTAGTGTAATGTAATGTAAATTCCAGTTTAATTTCAGTTTTAAGTTTTTGCTCAAATCCTTTAATTTTCATGTTATTCGATTTCAAGTTATGTATTTGTTTATTTGATTCTATAAGCCATATAAGCTGATGACAAAGCTTTAAAGCTTTTAGAAACTTAAAAACAGCTATAGTCTTTTAAATTCAGAAAAGTAATAAAAAACTAAAAAAAGTCAATAGAAGTCAAGCGGGTCCAAATAAGCACGATTCTGGGGAAATGGAAGCTAAGTCGATGGATTTCTGTTTTTAGCTTATTGACGTAAGCTAGGAGTGGTTTCTATACCTTGGTACTCGCCGTTTGCCTTGATCATTAGTGAGTTCCATTTTTACTATTTTTACCCATTTCTCTTTGTGTCATTACTTTTTATGCTATGATTTCTATGTTCTCATGTTTCTGTATTGTTATTGGATGTTATTACAGCTTAAAATAAGTAGGTTGTTCATTATAATTCACTTGTGCTAAAAATTAGAAGTTACTCAGTTGAAATCACAAATTTGACAAGTCTGTGTTTTTGGCCTGGGCTCTTGAAGTTTTTATGCTCAATTAGTCTTATTATGTTATATTATAATGATTGGAATCTGGTTTAGACTCAAAATCATTTGAATCTTTGAAGTTCATGTGACAAGTGAAAGTTACAGGGTTGTTTGGATTTGCTGATAAACAAGAGCTCCAGACCATATCTGTTGTCATTTATACTTGTTTCATGTTTCCTTAGTATTAAATAGCTCAGTCAAGTCCTAATATTAAGTCCTTGTTTGTTAAAAGTCAAATCTCTTTTAATTCTGCATACACAGTTTACTGTCATAAATTTAGCTTGTGAAATTCATAGGAATAGCTTAAAACTTGTAAACATAGCTCTAGATAATCTTATTACAGTTCATTACATCTTATTCAGTCCATAAATTTAATCCTAAGTTCATATTAGTCAACCTTTAGTGTAATATTAAAGTCAAATTTTCATAACAGTTTTGCCCCCAAGACCACAGTTTTAGGTGTCAAGTTAATGAGCTTGCATAAGCTTCATTACTTGACCTTAGCCTGTGTACTTAGTTTCTTTGTGTAGCCTTTCTATTCTTTTTAGTATATGTAAGCTTGCTTTTATATTTTTAGCTTATTTGCATAGCTTAATTACCCAAATCTTTTTGTCCCATCTCATCTACTACACTGAAGCAAACAGTGTAGTAGAGTTGTTGCAAAAGCTAATGAAAAGTTCCTTTCTAAGCTTGAGCTTGTGAGCTTTGTGTTTTCACAAAGCTAAGAAACCATAATCTCTAGTGCAGTGATTGTTGAGCTCTCATTAGCTTATTTGATAAGTTTTTATTGAGCTTGTAGTTTGCCCATTCCCAACAATTCAATTCATTGAATTTATACCATTACCTACAGCTCTTTATAAAGCTCATTTGTGATCAAAAGCCTGTGTAAATTAGCTTCTTGTAAAGCTTATCTACCCAACTTCTTGATCCAATACTCAGATTTCACTTTGCAGCTTATTAACAAAGGTCATGCAATTGGCTTTAACTTATCACCATATTGATAAGTATGCTGAGAACTCAGTGTACTAATAGCTACTTCATAAGCTCCTTTTAAGCCCATTTGTAATCCCCACAGGGAGAGCTTTGGCATTTTAGAGAGCTATCCAGTTCAACTTGCTACCCAATTCCTATTTTGCCTTTTTAAGCTTATATCCTTAGCTTAATTTGCCAATTAATAAGGTATGCAGGGCTGTTTGGTATTGCAATGGACTGAGATAACTTATTAGCTTATTACAAGCTTATGAGTGAATTCCAGTGCACATCATTGTTCATACTTGTCCATATTAATTGTAAAACATACTTTTACTTCCTTTTCTCGTGTGAAGCTCATTACAGGCTTTAGAAGCCTCAACTCCATCCAAGTTGAGCTGTCAAAAGCTCAACTGTCTAAACCATGGGCTTGCACTTTTGTGCTTAATTTCCTGTGTTTCCTTGTTCATATTTGGTCAAAACACATGTGTGCACATTTTCCTTTTCCTTTCTTTTGCTTAGTACAGCTTTTTCCAAGCTTATTACTAGCTTGAGCTCCAACAGTCAAGCCAAAAGCTTAACTGTTGGACTCATAAGCTTCTTAATGTGCTTATTTTCAAGTTTGTAAAGTTCTCTTTTCATTTACATGTATAATATCAGTATATATTTAGTTCCAGAAAAAGAAAAACCAAAAAGAACCATTTTTGAGATAAGTAAAAGCTTTTACTTAGAAGCTAATTTGCTTATTAGCTTATTTATGTTAATAACATATAGTTTTTATACTTTTCCTAGCTTCTTTTATTTATTTTAGAATTTTGTAAAAAGTTTCAGATTTTTCTTTAATCATTTAGTATTTTTAATAAATCTATAATAGTTTTTAGTAATTAATATTAGTAAATAATTAATAATAAATAGAATAATTGTGTAAAAAATAAATTTTCAGTTTTAAAATAAGTTTTATAATATTTTAGATTTTTCTCAATCATAATTTTATTTTCCTAGCCTTATTTCATATTTTCTTCTATTTTAGGTTATTAATAAATAGTTAGAAATAGTTTTTAATTAATAATAATTAATTAAATAGTTGTAAAAATAATTTTCTTTTTCTAATAATTTTCTTTTATTATTAGGATTGTAAAATGTCATTTTATATTTGTAGGCCTTTAAAACTTAAAACTCACGTTTTATTTTGTACGCTTTACGTAATTTTATTTAAACGCATATTTTAGGTTTTAAACGTTCATCACTTTAAAAATAGTGATAGCGTTTATTTAATATTTTTTATCTCTTATTTCCTTTAATTTGCATTTAAGTCGCTAAGACATGCAAATCCCTACTATAGTTATAATCGCTTTGTTTTATTACGCTTTCACGCTTTTAGTTAAACGCACGCTTGTATATCTTTATTATTTTTAGGTTTCTGATTGTACGTTTCTTAATTGAACTAGCTGTGACAGAGCTATTACTATTCACATTCAGTGTTAGTCAATCAGATTCCTGTTTTCCTATACTAATATTATTTTCGACAATTCACAAGTCATTATACCAGAATATCACGCCTCACCAGGACATAAACGATCCAAGAATATTTTTAATCTTTGGTAAACAAATTCCTCTCCCGGGCTGTCGCCCTTTTATCATCTGTTACGGTTGACCGTTCGCAAGCGGTTGATTAGTGTGACAGAGAAATAAAAGATGGGTAGTCCGGGAGGAATTACTCTCGACTAGTGATTATGACTATGTTACCATGGTACTACCAAGAATGGAGTTGTCAACTTATACATCTCCGAAACATTATTATTTTCGATGGCAAAATGTACTTATGAAAGAAAAGGGTTAACGAAAGGAAATCGACTATGAAGGAGATGTGTCTCAAATGAGACTTGACTAAACCATCGTCGGCTAGTAAAAGCAAGGTGTGACGGAACCACATGGTAGTCGAGTACTACTCAACTTGGTCTCATCACGTCCACTATTTTACTCTTACGGAACTTGACAAGTATAGACTACTAATATGCTTTGACAAAAGATCACATTTTTACTTGAGTTTCTCCCTAAACTTACATCACAATTAAACACCAAGCTCACAACTGAAATACGGGACGCAAGGCATTAAGATAACGCGCATTAGTTTCTCCAATTAAGACAAGATTTTAACATGGTTTCGACACGTTTTTAAACGACACGGATGTCAACTGAAAAAGGTTACTAGCATCGAAAATATGTTTCGAGTCGAATCAGACAATATTCACATCTCATTACCAAGATTAACTTCATGTCTCTAATATGACATTTACTTCTTACAAGGTTTATAAAATTTTTCTCCTTTATCACTTTGGTTCCTATCTCGACAGAAACTCAAACCCACATCTAATGACATTAATTTAAGTTTTCAAAGTGACAATCTTATTTATCATAACACGGGTTTATACACATTTACCACACCTAGCTTATACACTCGAATCACAACAAGATACCACCATTTAACATTTTATTATCAAAGTTTATGTTACAACAAATTTACATGGAAAATAATTAAAGGTGAACCTTATGAAAGTGAGGCGAAGATGACGAAGATGAAGGCTAACTCGAGAGCTCCACACAAACCGAATCTCTACCGAGACTGAATCAGAGTTTAACCCACTTTACCGTACCTTCGAAAATATTACTCTTTGGAGTGGATTTGAGATTTGATTTGTGTGCACCTCAGCCCTTCGAGTAGCTTAAGAAGGATTAAGAAAGGAGTCTTTGACCAAGCCTTTTCATCTTGCAACTTTGTTTGAAGCCAAAAATAGTTTACTTCCAAAACCAAACGAATCTTGGATATAATCTCAAGATAGATTGGTGGAAAGATTTGTTTCTCTCTTTTGGTTTATCTTGATCTTCCTTGGATTCCATCGATGGGTAGCGGCGCATCAAGAGGGATTTGGGAAGCAAAACTTACATGGATTTGGGTATGAGAGAGATGGATATGTTGGATGAATATGTTGGGTTAACTTCTTTTAGAGAGATTCGGCCTAGGAGAGGCGCAGGGCTAGGGGAGGAAGAAGAATATTTTGATATCTCTCACTTTTCCTTTTTCCTGGTTTGTGTGGTCTTTTTGTCGTGAGTAGAGGAGAAGACAAAGAGGGTTCACCTACTTTTTATTAAGTCTTCTTTGTAAATGTATTTTATGTATAAAAACAAAGTAATATAAGGTAATGTAAGTAACAAAGTGAGGGTAGGTGTAATGTATACCTATAATTTATTTTGTATACATGCACTTGGGTTTCAATTGTATTTGAGTTTTATAAAAGTTCATGTTTAAAGGTAAGTGTGTTATATACTTTGTGTCTCGCGATGTTACATTGTGACCAAGGTATCGTTGTTTGATAACTTTTATTCGTAGTATTTTATTGTTACGTGTCTGAAATATTTTTATCTTTGTAATATTCCATGTCACGGACATTTGTCGTTTGTTTTAGCGAGTCCTTATCATAGTGTCGGTACGCTGCAAAGGTCGGTCACTGGGGAAAAACGAGATAACCTCTCGTCTTACAATTTAAATCATAAGACAAAATGAAATATTCATAAAATGATATGAATGCAAGAGTGGTGAAATTTTTATTGTATGCGAGTTATCTACTCAAATGATCAGGCAAAGCTTATGCATGCTTAATGACTTATGCTTAGTAATAATAAATTACTAATTATCAGTTAAATTTTTGTGAAAATTTACCGTGTGTCACAAGAGGCCTGAACATAAAACAATCTTTCACATCCGTCTACCATCCTCAAGGTAGCGGGCAAGTGGAAGTTACTAACAGGGACATCATCCAAGGCATAGAACGAAGGCTGGGATACAGTCACCACGGTTGGGTAGATGAGCTACCTCAAGTACTCTGGGCTCACAGAACGCACACAAAGTCAAGTCATGGGGAGACACCTTTTAGCTTGACATATGGCACAGAAGTTGTCATCCCTTCGGAAGTAAGTGTCGAAACAGAAAGGGTCATGAACTTCGAAGCAGCAGACAACGAAGAAAGACTCCGTAGCAACCTAGACCTACTCGAAGAACGAAGGGAAATAGCCTCAATCAGGGAGGCTATCCATAAACAAAAGATTGAAAAGTACTACAACAACAGGGTTCGGCCTTCGACCTTCAAGCCAGGAGAATACGTCCTCCGACTCAACAGTGCAAGTAAAGCTGAGTACCAGGGTAAACTAGGGCCTACATGGGAAGGACCCTACGTTGTTAAGGAAGCATATGGCAACGGAGCCTACAAGCTGGAAACCCTCGACGGAGACGCTATTGATAGAACTTGGAATGGCACTACCCTTCGTAAGTTTTACGTATGAAACTTACAATGTCCAAGGACATTTTTAATTTGCTTTCAATCAATGTATTTGCATTCTTCTTACTTGGGGAAAGAGGCATTAATGGTAGGCGTCTAGTATTCATTTCTTAAAATGATGTAATCCTCCTTACCCACTTAATGATATAACGCATTTCCCTCAAATTTCTTGTTTCGTTCAATACAACAAAGATTTGTCCACCAAGTCGCTTTTATAAGTTTCAATGTCGAAGGGATGTACAAAGACTAACAATACGTCTTGCTCATATGCATAACATCCATCTCAACTTCACATTAACTTTCCTATATGGCCTTAAGGTATTTAAAGCCTTTCGCTGCCCAAAGGATCAAGATGGAGTGGGTCGCAACCCTCTGTCAGCAATCAAACTATACGATTGCTATATTCTTGGTGAAGTAATTACACACAATGAGGCTATGCATCTACCATACGCCTTAGGTTGTAAAAATTTTGCGTGCAAATGAAACGTAAAGAGAAGAATCACACATAGCAAAATACAGGCCCTAGTGGCCTTGATGTAGTTATTAATTTATGACTAGTTTAACTAGTCCAAACAGGTCGTAGCCTTAATGATCAAACAAACAAACTATTGTCTTAGGCCAAAGCCTTTGCCACACACATCAAATGTAAATTGTTTCATCAGGCATATAGCCTGGAAAGAGACACAGACAAATTGTTTGAAAACAGGGTACATACCACCCCGAGGGATCAAATTACTACCACATGGTAGCCTTCATCAAACTTTGGAATGGGTAGGATCAGTAGAACCTGGGGATGAAACCTTGGGAGATGGTGTCTTCTTCGAAGAGGAGGCAGGCTGGACTTTCCTTGGCTTCTTGGCTAGCAGGTCCTCAATGGAAGCCTCTGGGTCCTTCATCCCTTCGGCAAGGAAGGAGAACTCTGAAGTAGTTAAGGCATTGCTTGCATCATCATATTCCTGCTCATGAGTTGCCCTGTAGTATGGAACATTTTCCAGCTTTACTGGTTTCCCTGTCTCAGCTATCTCCTCCAAAGTGGTACACTTGCCATGAAATATGGCTGCGTTCACCAAATTCCCAATCACGATACCCACATCATCACCATGGTACAGTTCCATGGCGATGTATGGGATGAATTTGGTTACCAAATCCACCCTATCATTCTTGAGCATTTTCAAACGAAGGTTTAACCCATCCACCTTTTCCCTGAGCTTGATCTCCTGGTCCACTAGCTTAGCCCTCTCTTCTTCAAGGCCTCCACACTTGGATGTAAGAACTGATATTTGCTCTTTGTAGCCTATGACCTTCGCACCTTCGAGAGATAGCCTGCTGCACTCAGCTTGGCTTGCAGCTAGCTGACCTTTGAGCTTTTCCACATCAGCTCTGAGATCTTGAACCAAGGGATTTTTGTTGAAGTCCTCCATTGCTTCTTCACACTTTCTCTGCAGGTCTGCATACTTCTTATCCCTAGCCTTCTCCCTGGCAAGCATGACATCCATCTCTTCCCTAGCCTTAGTGACAGCACGAAGAAGCTCCCTTGTTCTGGTGTTGAGCTGATTATCCAGCATACATTGTCTGACATAGCTCTTGTCATGAAGATCACATAGCCTTTCCATGGACATGTTGTCCATCACCCCCTTCCAACTGGATGGGGTCACACGCTCCACAAGCAAATGACAAGATAGGGGGGATGGAAGCTCCTTCATATCAAGGAGTCCTGCAACATAAATAAACTTGTTAATATATTATTACTTGCATCTAATCCTTTGTAACAGGAAAGAAACCTTACCATGGATATCATCCGTGCTGGTCCCTTCAATGGCTGGAAAAACCACAGCCTTACCCTGGGCACTCTTCTGCCGGGTAGTTCGAGAGGGAGGAGTGGGCAGGATAAGCTTCCTCTTTGATGCAGACTGCGCAGCCTTCGCGCTCGTACCCTTCCTGCTTCGGACTCTCTCACCAATGCCGGAGGGTCCTACGATAGCTAACTGTTCTTCTGAGACAGGTTCATCAGAGTCTGCCACATTCTCCACTAGCTAGTCTTCAACATCTATAGGCTCTTTCGCAGGAGGAGCATATGACACAGGTTCGATGGGCTGAGCATCAACATCATTGTTGTTCACAGACACTGAAGGGGAGCCTACATCACAGCTAGTCTCTTGGGGATCTTTCGGGATAAAGCTTACTTCCTTCGCACCACGAGCAACAACAAAATTCCTGAATGACATTTCTGCAAAAAAGGGAGAAAAAAGATGAATATCAGAAAGATAAGTTCCTATCTCTTATTTTAATTAAAAATTTACATACTTTCTCCACAACATATAATCTCAGGATGCAATGGAGATCCCTCCCAGCTTTCAGCAAGACCAGCCATAAAAAGAATTGGCTCAGGGAATGTTTGACAATCAGCTGGATGACGAGCTAAACGCTGATACAAAGGATTCCTCCTCACAGTATAGGGCAAGGGATCATTAAACCTCTTTTCATCATATTGAAATTATGGGTTTAGCAAAGCAGGGAATTGTAGAGGAACAATGGTATTTTGGATATAAAAGAACTTTCCCTTCCAATTCTTGATATTTGTAAAAGGCCTATCAATGAGAATGGGCACATCCCTTTCACCCCTTTTTGACAATGTTAACCAGTCTCCTCCAGGGTACAAGTTAAAGAATCCTCTAAGCACTGTCAATGACGGTTCATGTTGTGAGCTTGGCTAGGCCAAAAAAGGTTAAACCTAGATATGTGTACTTCGTAGTACTGAAGGAGTTCTAAAATCAAAGGGTGCAAGGGTATCCTAAGGTTAGAGGTGGTGAATGCATGGGTGTATAAGCCTACATAGTTCTCTGGGGCATAAAAAATACCTTGATTTTTGCTGGGTAACATGATTTTGTATTCTTTGGGAATAGGATAATCAGTGAGGAACGCTTTAAGCTCCTCCCTAGTCAAGGTTCAACCTTGTTGTTTGATTACAAACGTCTTATTGGTAGACATGATCCTTCTAATCGACAAAAAATTATTGAAAACGTAGCAGATACGAAGGAATACTTTACATGTTTGCTCGAAAGCTCGCTCAGAAGGAGATTTAGTAGGTGAAAATTTGGGCGTGAGATAAAATTGTGTTAGGGTTTTACTATTTTTTGATTTTAAATACCCTCACACATGTTAAATCTCAACCCTACACGTGTCCTAAGATATCACCTAACCTTCGGATTTCAAATCCTTTTTAAATTTTGAAGAGAATTTTTTATTTTACCGAGAAAAAGGTGGTTAGGATAAGTACATGCATTAATTACGGGTCAATAGTTGCTAGACTTTTCATCTTCGTTCATTTTTGTGACGGAGGGGAGGTTTCGTACCTATTTCTGATTCGTAAGCAATATTTCTAGTTCGTACATATCACTTTCGACTGGGGGGCTTGATGACGTACCCTCCGATCAGGTCGAAGGACACCCCTTCGACCTCAGTTTAATTTGTATTACGAAGACCCAAGTCTTTCTTCATAAGTCATTGGTGGCGTAAAATCATTCATCATTGATACGGTTACCAGTTGGGAATTCGCCAGCTGAAGGCCTATGCTCTTCGGAGTCTTCTATTGAAGGCACCAAGACAAAGGAGAACCTTGACTTGGTCTTCCCCCACGTTCCCACTATCTCCTTAGCTTCCCCGCCAAGACAGAGAGAGTGGGGATGAAGCCCTAGCGGTTACCACAAATCATGGGATGCCCCCATGATCTCTGAAACGTGTGCTAACACTCTCCAAGCTTATTTCTTCATCTATAAATAGGTTGGACGAGTCATTTCAATGGTATGTTCATTCAACACAATATTTCACATACTCCATATTATTTACAACACATATCACATACTTACTCTCACGCCGGAGGTGGTTCGCAGGGTCCAACCCCTGCGCAATCACTTAACGAAGTGTCTATTATTTCTTATTGTAGATTGGCTATAAGTTTGGCGCAAGCATATCACCCCTCAAACCCTTCAATTGAGTCATTAAACTTATTAAAGCATCATACTTGTCACAAATGTCAGTTTGACGCAGCGAACAAAAAAAAAACTCTTTTAGACATTAAACTTGACATTTTTGTCTTCAATTGAGTAAAATAAATTTGTGATGACCATTTTACCCTTAAATTTATAAAAATTGCATCCTTTGTCCCAAGTATATAAATAACCCAATTAATCTTTTTAACTCATTTTAACACACAACCCAAAACAGTTTACTGCTAGTTTCAATCTCTAACCATGTTTCAATCGTCCTAAATCACATAGCCCCTAAATCAAAACAGTTTACATTCTCACCCATTAGTTTGACTCCTCATAGTTCCTTCGTCGGGTTTCTTATCAGATCTAGCTCCACAATCTAAACCCACTCGCACATCAAACTGGGTTTTGGAATTTTATTAGAGGTTAGGATTGACTGTTTTTGTTAGAGGTTAGGATTGATTGTTCCGTCATATCTATTAAATCTGGGTTTTGACATCTATTAAATCTGGGTTTTGGATGTTGCGGGTGTTTTTGAGTTTGTGGATTCCTGAGGATCTGATATTGCATAGCTTGTAGGCTGATCCCTTTGTCCAGCAAAATATCTTTGCAAACTGATGGACAGGTGCTTTTGAGTTAAGGCTATTAATTAGCGCGTGTAGATGCTTGATACTTGTGTGCAAATGTTTGTGTAAGCTTGAATTGCTAGTGATTCCTAATATGCAATTATAAAATATATGAGTAGTTATTTGAAAGATTGGAGGGTTATGTTTACTGTAAAGTTTACTGTAAGGCGTGTTTTATTAGTTGATGTATCAATGTGAGCTGAAAGATATGATACAAAGATCTGCTCATACGATTGTTTTAAATTTGATTCAATTCACTTCATTCTTGTACAAAATTGATTTCGTTTAATTGAGATCGAGTTAGAGAGCTTAAGTCATCCATTGATCAAATTTGTAATTGAATAAGCCAATAGTGAATAGGCCCAAATGAAAGTGACTTTTCTGTTGAACATGTTAAAGAAAGATGGATCATATAGCCTTGTCTGCTAGATCATCATTTTGACATGTCATTAGTCATTAGTTATTCTTTGCATACATTTGTGAATTAGAGATAGTATATATTGCCACAATAATTTACGAAAACTCTTATGAGTTAAAGTCCTGTCAAAAGTCATGAATCAAGTGCCAAAAAATCCGAGCTCCATTATTAAGGTAACGCAATTTTACAGATGAGCTTATGTTTCGGCCGACAAGAAACAATTACCATGTTGGTGAAATCACAGCAACGCGCCAACATTGCAAATGGCTATATAAGATGAGGGCCTGAATGCACAAAGTACTGATGGACTTCATAAGCTAAAATTTATACTGATGCAAGTCTACTGTACTTTCAGAAAGCATGACACTAAACTAGAATCATGGATGCAAACGTCAAATACTTGGTTATAGTGGTTGCAGTGCCGGAGGGTTTACCATTAGCAGTGATGTTTTTTTTTTTTTTTTTTTTTTTTTTTGTAGTTATGGAATCCGTTATGTGAAGTGATGTAATTATTGTAAGGGACGATGGACACAATTTATTCCAAACGACAGGGACCATTTATGTAACTTAGCCTAGGGACGATGGATGCAATTTTCGCAAGCCCACAGGGACCATTTATGTAATTTGGAAGGGTAAAATTATCATAATACTTAAATAAAGACAAAAATGTCAAGTTTAATGTCTAAAAGAGCTATTTTTTTAGTTCGCTACATCGAACTGATATTTGTAACAAGTATAGTGCTTTAATAGGTTATTAGCCCTAACTAAATCAAACACCAATCTTCATTCTTCATCTTCGCACACACAAAATATCAAAACCAACAAAATATTTGGGATGATCCATAGATACGACAACCAACACCTAACGTTTGAATGTAATCATACTCAAAGGCAAAATTAACGTTAATGGAAGTTGCTAATGATTAGTTTAACGTAATCATACTTAAAGGCAAAATTAACGGTTTTAATAAAGGAAATTTACAAGGGGAAAATGTAAACAACACTTTTTAGTTGGAATATGATAAATGGACCTAATTGGGAGGCCTAATGGAAGGCCTAAAAACACTTGGCAGCATCATGATGGCTGTAGACAGGAACCACGTATTTTACAACCTATCAGGTGGCAAGTGTTTTTAGGCCTCTGATGTGCTTCCCGTGTTGCAAGTTTTAAAAATTTATAAAGACGATTTAACCGTCTAATACTAAAAACACATACGAGAAAGTATACTCGTTCGCGATAGTAAAGGTGGGTAAGTCGAGATCATCCCAAGGGATTTTGTGTTTGAAATTGTTTTTAAAAGATTGGTAGCAAGAAAGCTTTGTCAAGGCTTCCTCAAAAAGTGAGGTTATAGTGAAATTCAATAATAAGAAATATATACTTGTGTGTAGTCTATAGGCAATCATAGTAAGTGTTCATGAAGGCTTGGTGTAAACTCTTGATGTGATGCACAAATCATAAGCAAATGATTTCCAACCATGGTTTATGTTTGCAAAAATCATTCTAAGAACAAAAACATATAGGTAATCCTTTCGGTCCTTATCCTAATGATTATCCTTTAGAAAATCCATTTGTTTGTAAAATGTTCTCATTAAACTCGTTCATACGAATCTTTCGACCTTTCGCGATGAAAATGTTTCTAGTCTTGTTTTAATAAGTAAACATGGTGGTTGTCAATCACCATATCTCCATACTAGTTTGTCACTTAACCTTTTGGAATAAAACACAAGAGAAATCCTTTCGGTCATTTTTCTTAAAACATGTTTTACCAACAAATCAAACAAGACTAGTATTTTTCCAACAAACTCATTTAAACAAGATCATATATACATGCATCACATATGAGAACACTAGTATGATTTCCTACATCCCAACACACAAGTATATCCAAAAACTACTCCATGATTATAATAACAAAACACAAGAAATAACAAAGTAATTCCAATAACTCAAGAGAATAGAAATCCATAACAAAGTTCATAGAATACCTAAACTTTTGCAATTACAAGAACTAGAAATCGTGGCTTATAGCAACCATACGCCTCCAATCACCTAGCTTAACCGTATAACTTCAAATAACCAAAACAATGGATGAGAATTGCTCTCTCCAACCTCCTGGACGTTTTTCAGTGAATACTAGACTTTTGGGATGAATAAAATGGTTGGTAATAGTTTTGGTGTAAACTATCACACTTTGGGTTGTGTCACACTTAGTAAACTAAGTCTAGGTTCAATATATAGCCAAAGAGACTTTACTAACTGGCCAAAAACGTTCCCAACAAGTTAATATCAAGAAATGATCGGCCTCCAATGATTATGGGGAGTTAAGGCAACATTAAATGCGTTTTTGTGTAACTTCAGTCCATGCAACCGGATCGGCTACGCGTGCAACCGGATCGGTTACGGGTTACGACCGAACGGTTAGATGCTTTAGTTTTGACTTTTGTTGACTTTCTTGGTTTGCGCCTCTTTCTTTGTTTTCGCTGATGATTTCCAAGACGAAACTTGATCTTTCCTTGCTGTAGATACTTAGAAATCATTGCGCTTCCTAATCATTGAGTCCAAAAGCTTCCTTGCTCGACTTCCTTCCTTGGGAATTCTCCAAACGTGCATAAAAACTTCGTTTCTTCATCATTTGTGATACCTGGCTACATATACATACACAATACGCATCTTTTGCACTTTTGCAACAATTATGAGTAAATATAGCCGATTAACAAGCACAAAACCAACAATAACGCAACTAAAAACATGTTCATTTTAAGCGTTATCAAATTCCCCCATACTTAAGTTCTACTCGCCCTCGAGTAGGTCTAACATTTGCAAAGATCGATTTCAATGGTCTTGATACCGTGGTTCCAAAAATTTAACAATCATCCCAAAAGAGATAATCATTAATTTGCTTTTAATACGTGAAAAACTTTAAGAATGAACCAAATACTTTAGATAACATAACTAGAATACCTCACGAATGATTTTAAGAATTCACTCAACACTCATATATTGGTGGGTATATGTAAATCACTCAATGCCTAGTCATGATCAATGCTTTTTACCATAAGCTTGTACAAGTATCAAAATAAAGAAAATAAATTCATCAAAGAGGGCTTTTATTCAGGTTATATAGTTAAGGCTTCGGGTTAATAAAAGGTTTGGATAAGGCATGGGATGATTTATGAAATTGGTGTTAAAAGAAAAATAAAGTCAAGTCTAAACCTCCATGTTGCTAGCCATCATACAAACCACAATCCCGAAAATGATTATATAATCTCCTCTTCACATATCGATCTCCAAATATATATATATATATATATATATATATATATATATATATATATATATATATATATATATAGGGGAGAGTTAATGTGAGATCAATCTTAAAGTTGTAAAAATAAGATCGAGTCTAAAAAACTACTAACACATTTATAAGTAACTATTTTAGCAATAATACATAAAAAAATAATATTTTAATACAAATTAACATTTTAGCAACTAATAACCAAATGATACATGAGTTTAGATTAGTGATACACCTGATACACATTACACTGATAAATATTCCAAAACCTGATACACATACAAAAACCTGATACACATACACTTCAAATCAAAGTGTATCACCAAGATTTCGTAAATTTTAAAAATAAATCTATCAAAACTTTAACAATTTTAGTTGTAGTTAATAAAAATTTTATTTTTGTTGTAAGGAGAGTGACACTTGTCAAATTTTAGTTGGATCTCATTTTAAGAACTTTAAGCTTGATCTTATTTGATCTAGATTCTATATATATATATATATATATATATATATAGGGGATATCTTGGCTACAATTTTGGTAGCCAACTAGCTACAATCCTCCACAAAAAATACACAAGAAATTAATCAGGGGCCCGCAGTAATAACTCAGGACCCACAAAAAGAGTCAGGGACCCACAGTTTGAAGCACAATATTGTAGCCAATTAGCTACATAAAATTGTAGCTAATATATTCCCATATATATATATAATATATATATATATATATATATATATATATATATATATATATATATATATATATATATATATATATATATATATATATATATATATATCACGTCTTAGCACATTGGCTAATCGATATCTCAAACATACTTACTCTTCCTTCATCTTCATAATATAGCACATTGGCTATAACAAAGTAAGTTCCCCCACACTTAGTGTAAGCATACATCACAAAAAATACAAATGAGAAAGACGTCTCCTTCATCTTTGTTGGAGAATGGTACACACTATAGACAAAGTGTAGCTTCTTCATAATCATTAAAAACAATTCAACACTCCAAACAACTAGCAACAAACCAATAGACATGACAAGGGTTGGCTAAGGTTTAAGGTGTAAAATCTTTTTGTATTTTTCTGGATTTATCAAAAAGAAAAGAATGGCTCAAAGGGTTTAATTAAAGGTATCTAGTGCTAAAGATGAGCACTAACAAATGGGTCCATATAAGGTGGTTAACTAACCGATGTGGTTAGCTAATATATCATTAGATGTAAAATGGAAGGCCATTTGGTTTAAATCCTACGATGCCTCTTATCACTTGAACATATTTTTATCACTCGAGAGTGATTTTAACCGTAATGCATAACTAGTACAAGTTCTAGAATCGACACAATCACCGGCACACTCATAGCAAATATAAAACAAAAGATGTGTTTTATACAAAAAAGAAACCTCACAATTAAGTGGAAAAGGCTATAATGTGCGCTAGAAAATGCTATCGAATCCGAAATGAATTACTTCCGTAATTTGGTTCAAATCAAAAAATTTCCAAAAACCTCATTATACCATTGAAATACCCAAGTTCTTTTTAATATATCCCAAGAAATGTGTGAAAACAACTAGACAATCAAGGGCGATTTCTTGCTAATTACTTGCATCCAAAAGTTTATCTAATAAAATAAAACTAAAGGCTAAAAATTTAAAAATGGTATCATTTTTCCTATTTTCTTCCCTCCCCATACTTAATTTTTGCATTGTCCTCAATGTCATAAAAATAAACTTCAAAGTAAAGAAAATAGGAAAAAGAAATAGTCAAAAGATACCACGGGATAGAATATGCAATACGCATATTGGGTCATAATCAAACATGTGAGTTATCCAACTCCAAATATTTGACCATCAATAAGCTTCCGACACATCCATCCTGCAAACAAAACTGCAATACACAATACACAAACAAAACAAAACAATCCAAATGCTACTAAAAACAAAATAAAACAAAGTAAAAATAAAATATGATAATCATCCTAGAGAAATAGTTAAGAGATAGAGATAATATTGTTTAACACACAATAACCATTGTTTTTGAAACCATAAATCAAGAATGATCCATGATCATTCATCGTCCTCACTCATCTCATCGCCTTCTTCATCATCATACTCATCATCATCACTCTCGGTTACATAGTTCTCGTCCACAATCTCAGAACGAACTCTCCTCTTCTTCTTCTTTCCTCCGACTCCTGCTGAAGATCCTCCAACATCATAGCTTGATCCACCAACTTCGGGTAATCTACCATATGCGGGCACTGGGTCTGGAAATGGTGCGTATCCAGGATATGGGCACGGATAAGGTCCAGGATAAGAAGTGTAGGGGAAAGGATATGGTGGAACATTGGGTGGATTGTAGGGTGGCAACTCGTAGTTGGCTTCTTGAGCCATGTGTTGAAAAATAGGCATTGAATAATCATTGATGTAATTGTTTCTCAACATCATCGAGTCTCTCCAAACTTCCCTACACTGAATTTCATTCAAATGTTGGTTCCACTCTCCCCAACCTGAGTCAAAACTAATAGACGTACCCGTTTGCACGTTCCCCATCGGTATATTGCCCATTTGCACATTTCCTCGTTGTTGTGGTGGTTGTTGTTGTTGCGGTTGCGGTTCAATCCATGCCCCCAATGTTTTCAATTTCCTATTCAAAGCATTTCCGAAACCATTTGCACTCCAAATCTCACTAAACTTTGGCTCTCCACACTTAGCCAACTCACTACTATTGTAATACCCAAGATTTCTTGCCAACCTTGTCACAAAATGTCCTTCACAAATGTTGCTATTACTTTTGATTCCCGGGGCTCTCCTAGATAAATACTCGGCTATTAGCCAAGCCGCATTTCCGTCCTTAGTTTCCTCCAATAACATCATAGCCCACAAGTATGGTTTCTGACATTTGTCCCTGCTTCCATATCTATGAAATGGCCCAGTGACTAGCAACTTGTGTTGTATTCTCATCAACAGATTCCTAATGGTTGCAACATTCCTTCTAGTGCAAAAAGTATCTCCCACTCAATTCCAATAAGCGGGCACACTAGGGTATTCTTTTTCAAACCTCCGAAGCCTCGAAAAGTGAGCTTCAAACAATCGATGCTTAACCTCATTCGGTTCATACAAGCCAAGAGCAACAACAAAATCCGGCAAAGTGTAGGCATGATCACGCCCACAAAGCCTAAACCAAACACAAACTTCTTCCATCAAGTTCCGAACATTGACCTTTCTCTTAAAGTACATAGTCGAAAATAACTCCATACACCATTCACGATAAACCTCTTCATTTATGCCAAATGCTCTTTCCCATGACAAATCATCAAACGAATCCCCATCAGCCGGATACACATAAGATGTCCGCATCATTTTTCTCAAATCCTCTTTACACTCATATTCGGCAAACAAATCCCAATCAATCACCCTCGGAACCAAACATGACCTATTTTGAAACTTTGATAATCGTTCCCGGAAAGCATGTTTCTCCCCGTCGGTGAGATCTTTGAACTTCAGGTTTGCATTTGCTTCCGTCTTCAGGCTATACTTGACTTTCTTCTTTTCATTCCTTTGGCAAAACTTGGTAACAATCGGGTTTAGTGGAACCTGCGTCGAGCTTGAACTACCTACAACAATTCTCTGTAGAAATCATAAATATAAGTCAATATAAGAGTGTTAGAACAAATGGGAAGGTACATGGAAGCCTCTAAGGTCCACTTCAAAATTTTGAAAAATCCCAAAACAGAACCTGGAATCGGATTCGGTTGCAGGGCAACCGGATCGGTTACTCCTATTGACCAACTCCAACCGTTCAGTTGCGCTTCGCAACCGGATCGGTTACTCATCCTGCATAAGGCTTTGCCTTCTATCCATCACCCACTCGATTTTTCTAAGTCCAATTCACTCCTAGACTGCATTCTAACATCTCCAATGATTCCTACATCCTCATATTACTCTAAATTCACTTTCTAAACCTCTAATCATCACATATTCATATGCTTAGAACTCAACAAATAAGACCTCAATTCTTCAATCACTTGTTCTAATCAACAATGTGGCATCTATTATTCATTAAAAACGCATCATCTACCAACTAGGAATCACCAATTGCAACTTAATTTGATTCAATGGCATAACCTAATTAAATCCGAAAATTCAATCATCTAATACTCATTCCATGTTGAATCAATCACTACAATTCTTTTTGCAATGCATTCCTATATCAATTACCCACTTAATCCTAAAATATTACAACTTAATTCGAATTATATCCAAAACCCCCAAATTAGTGACCTAATTTGTAATTCGAATCAAATGCTCTAATTAAACCTTGATTGAGTTAATTGAATGCAAATGCTTACTTGTTTGGGTGCCATGATGATCTTCTACAACTTATACAACCTTCAAATGGCTTCTATTGGTCGAATTTTTGCAAAACCCAGCTGGAGGATTAGTGTGTGTGTGTTTTTCTGGAAAAAGTGAATTTTTGGTATATATACTTGTATGCAACCGGTTCAGTCATGGACACAGCCGTTTCGGTTAGCATTTTTGCCAAATTTTGCATTTTTCATGTTACTTAGGCATTTTACCTTCCAAGCAACAATCGTTTACTCAAAAATCCTATTAAAGATGCACACAACATTCACCCACCATTTGAAAATTTCAACAATCATCTAATCTCAAAACTCAAATCATCATACTCAAAAACTAAAACTAAACTAAAACTCAAACTCATAATGCATTAATCAAATAACCTCAACATAATAATAAAGATAAAGACTGAAATGAAAAACAAGAAATCCTAAATGCATAAAATTAAAGAGAAGTGCATGAAATTCAAGCAAACAATTGCTTGTTTATTATGGTGCCTTGTTTCTCCTTAAAATTCCTCGAAATACTCATGCCTTAAGATGTCCTCACTTAGAAATTTACCGGTCAATTCACGGTGTGTTTCATAAGTTTTGAACTTCTTTATAAATCTTCTCCCATCCGGACATAGTATATCAAATTTGACGTGCCATTCTCCATCCCCATCCTGTCTCTTGTAAATACCCGACCCCTCGGGGCTCCATTCCAAATTCTTGAGTTGAACCGGTAAAGAACCTAAGAAATTGGTTAGCTTCTTGTAAACAAGGATGTTTTTGAATGGATTGTAAAATGCTTCCACCGCTAGTGCGTGTTCCATCTCATCCTCAATATCAAAATATGGTGGAGCTAGTGGTCCATACATCGGGTTTCCTTGGACATCACGTCCTACTTCAAAACAAGTTAAGTCCTCGTCCGCTTCCATCAATTCTAAATCTTCCATGAATTCCACAACTGGTCCCCTCGGTTTGGGATAATAGGTTTGTTTCGAAATTCCATCATCGATAGTCATCGTACCTCTACCCATGTCTATGATTGCACCACAAGTGCGTAGGAATGGTCTTCCTAATAGAAGTTGTAAACTCTTATCCACCGGGATGTCTAGGACTAGAAAATCAGCCAAGTATGGTTGATAACTAATTTGAACTCTTACGTTTTTCACCTCCCCCATTGCTTTTGCTTGGGAATTATCCGCCATGGTAAGTTTTGAATGATTTGGTTGTGGCTTACTAAGACCCAACGTCTTAAACAATGGATAGGGCATAACATTAACACTTGAACCCGTATCGGCTAAGGCATACACTGGTGTAGTCCCGTTCACTTTAATTGGCAAAACAAAATTTCCCGGATCTTTCTCCTTACGTGGCATACCTCTAAACAAAATCCTATCTCTATCCTCCTCCGATAAATCTTTATCCTCCAATCTTGCTCTTGCTAGCATCACCGCATCTAGTTTCTTGCGGTAGAGAACGTAATCTTGTAGTACCTCAATCACCGGCTTTTTCTCATTTAGCTCAAGAAACTTTTGTTCAAGGTTTTCCAAAATAGCTTCTTTTTGTTCTTGGGTTAACGGTTTGAAAGTGTTTGGTGTAGTAGGTGGTGAAGGTGCGTAGTCATTTGTTTTGTTGCTTGATGTGGTAGGAGTTAATTTGTTGGATGAGGTTTTCTTCCTATTTACCTTCCCCATCTTTACGACTTCCACATCTTCCTTCTCCATATTAGCACATAACTCCACAAGCATCTCGTTCACCCCTTTTCCTTCTTCCAAATCGGTGATATTGATCCTCATTTCCCCTAAAGCAAAATCCAATTGGCATTTGGTTGTTACAAGAAAATCCCACCCAAAACATACATTGGGCTCATCGGCGTTCCCTTCTTCCAAGACAACAAAATCTGTTTCAAAAATGTGACCATGAATGTTAACCCTAAGACCCTTAACCATTCTTCTTCCGTATGCTTCATAATCCAAACGTACATGACCAATTTGATCAAGAACCTTTTCGACAATGTAATTTTCACCATAGGCCATATTTAGTTGCGCGTCCTAAGCACTCACTCCCTCTACACTACAAGGTGTACCGAACCTCATAAGTGGCGAATCATACTCCGTTAAAGGTACTTGTGTGAATATCACAACTCTTCCCTTCTTAGGAAGTTGAACCTTGTTTTCACCCGTTCCTTCCATACTAACCGTATCAATTCCCAAATCCTTCTTACTTCCTTCCAAGATATCTCCAATCTTCTCAAATGAATTCCCGGTGTCTTTGAACATCTCAACCAAGTTACGAAGGTACTCAGAAATTCCGCTTAAACTATCCATAATAACTATCTAACAAGACAAAACAAAACCAAAGAAAAAAATCCAAATCATTAGCGTTAGATTTAGTACAAACAAAAGCAAACTATAGAAACATATACTAAGCAAGTAAAGACACTAAACAAAACTGAAAACACAAGCTAAAACTCAAAATTTAAAAAGTATAAATTTTTTTACCGAGAGCTCCAACCGGATCGGTTGGCTCACCAACCGATTCGGTTGGTGGTAAACTTCTTAACCAAAACCTCCAACTGATCCGGTTGCGGGTTGCAACCGAACGATTGGATTGATTTTTTTTTTTTTTTTTAAACCTGAAAATTAAATTAAATTAAAAAAAACTATTAAGTGTACTTTAAACTCTAAATTAATTGAGACTCCTCATTATCCTTATTAATTATAAAATAATTAAGCTATTAAATGAAAACTACATTAACTAATTCTATTAAACCAATCATTAAGATTACTAAAACCTTAAAAACTGAAAATTAACTACTTCTAATAACTGAAATTAAAACAATTAACTAAAAAGTAAATAAAACTAAAATTAATAAAAATAAAAGAAAAACTAAAATTCTAAGAAAAGCATAAACAATCCAAGATATGATCTATAAAAATAAAAAATGACAAGAATTAATCTATAAACTATAACACAAATCACTGAATAAACTAAAACTATGAAAATCAAAATACCAAAAATTTTCCGCGAGCACTAACCGGATCGGTTAGTGATCCGCGCCAAACCGTCAAGTTTTCTCACGCAAGCTGACCACTTGTGAATGGCCAACTGTAAGAAACTTAAAACGGTTCAAGCACAAACTCAATGAAGATCTGAGGAGTGTAGGGTTTCCCCGGGTCGTTATCTCCCAGCGAGCTATGCAATGGATTATCAAACGTAAAGTGATCGAGAAATTTGAACAGAAAAGGGATTATGATAGTGATTATAACTACAGAAAAGCCAACAGAGTACAACGGCTTAAATGCAAATTAAAGGAAATTAAAAAGATAAAAAATATTAAATAAACGCTATCACTATATTTAAAATGATGTTTTTGTTTTTATGTTTTTATAAAAACTGAATTAAAAACTACGTAGCGTACAAAATAAAAAATGAAACTAAAGCAATAATAATCCTAAAAATATGAAAATGATATTTTTACAAACCTAATGATAAAAGAAAATATTTAGAAAAAGAAAATTATTTTTACAACTATTTAATTAATTATTATTAATTAAAAACTAATTTTAACTATTAAATAATAACCTAAAATACAAGAAAATATGAAATAAAGCTAGAAAAATAAAATTAAGACTTAGAAAAATCTAAAATATCAAAAGAGAATTTTCAAAACTATTTTTGTATTTTTATGATTATTTTTCTATTTTCTTGGAATTTTAAACTATTAAAAACTAATTAAATTATTTAAAAATACAAATTTAACTAAGAAAAATCTAGAAAAATATTTTTTTGTCTTTTTATATTTATCTTAACTTAAGAAAAATGAAAAATTATTTTTTTGAAGCTTTTCTTAATTAATTGTATTTAAAGCTAATTAAAAAGGCCTAAAAATTAATTTAAATGCAGAAAAATAGCAAACCAACTTAGAAAAATCTGAAAATTTAAGGAAAACTCTAAAATTATATTAGGAAGCTATGAAAAATGGAAAAACAGATGCTTGTGTGGAAGAATATGGAACTGCTAAGCCAAGGGTTTATAAATAAGCACTTGAATAAGCCAAATGATCAAAACAAGCCACCAACAGTTTACAGAGGTTCTAATATGCTAAAATAACAAGAATACAACAAGTTACAGCTATCTTATACTACTGAATTACAAGCTACAACAGATTTGCTTATTTGGGTTATTGCTTAAGAACAGTTTTAAGGGGCAACTTGCAGCTTAAAGATAAGCACTCAAATAAGCTAGACAACAAAAACCAAATACAGAAACTTAAACTAGACCTGGGTGAGACCTATCAAACCAAAAATCAGACCTTGGGAAGCTCTTATGAGCCCTGTGCAAGCTTGCACAAATCTGAGAAAAACTCAGCTTAAACTGAGAAGTGTGAACAGGGCACTTGGGACCTAAAAGAGAAGCAGTTTTGAGGCTTCTAAAAAAATTGCAAAAATCTAATAAAATGGTGATAAGAAAAAAGACCAGTTGAAGTTTTAAAATCAACAAGTTTCACTGAATTAGGCTCAGAAATGAATCCAAGAAAAATCACTCTCAGTTGGCTCAAAACAGGATTTTCAGTTTTTGACTTTTGCACTAGAAAGTAAACTTTGACTTTTTTGAACTTTGATTCAAATGTAAGGACTGATCTAGGTGTTATATGATGAAATGACACTAAGGCAACCTTTATCTATGTATTTTAAACACAATTCAAGACTTTGAATTTGCAAAAATCTCAACAGTTAAACTGTTGAGACAGTTTAAGTTGAATTTTGACTTAGGCAGGTAACAAGCACAAAAATAAGACAGATATGAGTTTATTTAGACTTAACAAACATGATCCAACAACTATTATCCACTGCATAAGCCTATGAGACAGATTAAAGAGCAAAGCCAAACACATCTTAATCAACTGTTTTGCAATTTTATTGAGACAACTACTGAACCAACTTGTTTAATTGATCACACTAAGCTTACTTAACCTAATTACTACTAATCCAACAGATTTGAACAGATTACAACCACAGAAACAGATAATGCAATGAAACTGTAAAATGCACTTACAAGCAGTCCTTAGCCACTATGGCTTGAACAAACACCCAATGAACCTCTAACCTATTTTATCCAACCCAATGATCTCTGAATTAACCTAAATCCATCTCTGCATCACCCATTGACCATTTCCATTGCCATTTGACCCAGTTTGACTTTTTGTTGACCAAGAACCAAAATGAATTGAAACTTAAATGTGAGCTTATACAAAGCTATAATAAGCTAATATGAACCTTTTTGAGCTTAAAAATCAGCTAATGAAAGCTTGTACACAAGGCTTTGAGATGAAAATTTTCAACAGTAGACATGAAATGTGAATTGTAAACACAAACTGATATTAATGCTTGAAATGAGTTCCAGTACACTTAAAAACTTTAAATTGATACAAAGTAACAAAAGATTACAGAGTTTCTGCTAAATTAAGAACTTTAAGATAAAAACGACATTTTAAGAAAATTAAAAACTACAAGACTACTCTTTGCTTCTTCTCTTGCTTCCTTTTTATATCCAAAGTCTTTCTCTCTCTATTCTGATTGTTTCCCAGCAATATCCTCAGCCATTGGATGGCTTAAAATGATCCTAGCCATTAAATCAAGTTTTGGCGCCAAAATTGGATTAACAGCTGGAGAGGTTGAGTGAGGGTGAGAAGAAGCATTTAATGCTTTCTTGGATGTTAGCTGAGGTGGGGGGAACAAAACATGGAGTAGGGGGAGCTAGAGGAGGGGGGATGTGTCACACCCCCAATTTACCTGTTTTGCAGCGGAATGGAATTCCTGGGGATTGACTGTCATAGCATCACAATCACAGTTATATTGAACGACCTAAAGTGTCGTTTGGAAAATACATCGTTTGATTTAATAAAACAATCGGAGTTTACAAAGTAGGTCCCAAATGAAAGTTACTATGCACGGAAAATAAGTTTAGTACAAGTCAAACGATGTTTTTAAAGTTCATAAAACCCAAGTGAGACGCGTCACCGCGACTCTATGATGTGTCCAAATGCATGCCATGAATTGAATGCCTTAGATACCTGAGATAAAACATGCTAAAAGTGTCAACACAAAGGTTGAGTGAGTTCATAGAGTTTGAGTTGAAATGCAAAGCCTTTCAAAATCGTTTATGCAGCAAAGGCATTGTAAATCGTTGAAATGTAAAGACTATCAAAATCGATTATGTAGCAAAGGCATTGTAAATCCACTCGGTTCCAAGTCCCGCCCATACAAAACTTGCAACCTGTGTGTTCACAACCCACCGCCAGAATATGCATAGTTTATGTTTAAACAGAAATCGTCAAATGAATTCACATAATAGTGCATGGCTCAATGTATCGAAATCGTTTATGCAGCAAAGGCATTGTGAATCCACTCATGGTCCAAGTCCCGCCCAATACAAAACTTGCAACCTGTGTGTTCACAACCCATTGCCGAAATGTATAGTGTATGCTCAAATCGTTCCAAGACCGTTAGTCCATAATCGTATACCAAGTCCGTTAGATCAATATTATACCAAGTACGTTAGACCAATGAATATACCAAGACCGTTAGACCAATGAATATACCAAGACCGTTAGACCAATGAATATACCAAGTCCGTTAGACCATTGAATATATGATATAGAAATTCTAAGTATGGCAATAATGTTACTTCGTATGACTAACATTCAGTTTAGATAAACATGTAGTTGCAAATAATCATGAATGTCATAAAAGTTGTTGATGAGCATGTATCTCCCCCAAAACAGTTATGAAAGCAAGTAAAAGTAGGGGCTACGAACTCACTTGGTGGAATGATGCGAAGACAAAAGTGAGTACACCGAGATGTAACGTGATGCGTTATCCGGTACCTAGTACCAATGATATGATCTGATATGAGTTGCAATGTAATGTTATGCATGCATTTCGTATGTTATTTATACCATTTACGAGTTTTGAAATATTACTTGTCGTCGAAAAATACTCGTTTGACATCTTGACCCTTCAAAAATGACTTTACATGTTTTTACGTCAAAATGTCATCCTACAATGGTTTATTATGATTTTTAGAGAAATTACCACTTTTCGTCGCAAAACAATGTCGTCGGAAAAATCATGAAATTAACAAAAATGGCTTTGGAAAACTAGTCGTAAAACAGTGTACGTCGATCGTTAGAGAACGAACTCGACTGTTTTGGAAAGTTTGTATCGATATCTAAAAGTTTCAGTTCAGGAGTTTTCGTCCAAAAGGTCTCGAACATAAAGATAATAAGGGTTAAAGATGGTGGTTTTGGCTAATTGTGTGCAGAAAATTAGTTACGGCAAGTTTATGAAAAAGTGCATATCTTTGTCGTTTCAAACCGCTTACGTTTTATACGTCCCTAGCTTCGTATCAAAGTATACTAATATATTTTTGACAAGTCGAAATAATTTGTGAAGCTTAAGGCTCGTTTTTGACCCGAACAATGTAAAAACAGCATGCTGAAATTTCAGAAAACTATAATTTTCGTCGTCAAACTTGTAAAATCCATAACTTTCTCGTTATAACTCCGTTTTATTCCGTTCAAGCGGCCACGGATTCGTTTTAAAGTATATTTTCTAAAAATCAAGGCCAAAGTTTCGTACCAACAGCAGGTTTTTCCAGAAATTCGGATTAAGGACAGAACGTAAAATATAGTTATCGAAAATAGTTTTTCTCGGACAAAACCTATTCTAATCCCTTCAAATCAACTCCGAAACTAATCTAATCCTACCATACACCTTCTTAGGGTGTCATGGGTTCCTAATCACCATCAAGACCAAAGAATACCATGGGGATAATTATAGGATGACCTTATATATATAAACTCTAAAATCAATGTAAAAATGGTATAAACAACACAAGTCTTGCATGTTTTTGCTCAAAATGATAAGATGGGTATAAAATGAATATGTAAGATGAAAATAAACATGAGATGCTTACTAGTGATATGATGAGGTGATTAGAACCAAGGATAGCCTAAATACCCTAGGTTTTTATTTCAAAACCTAAATAAGAGTATTATCTAGATTGATTATTAGCTTGATCTTGCAAAATTGATGATCCCTTGTACCTATGGAGTTCGGTTTGATGGAGAAGAAACAAAGGAGAGACAAGTTTTCTTGATTTGAATAATTTGATGAAATGAAATGAATGACTATAGAAGAGTTGGAGTATACATATTATCTTGCAAGAAAATTTTACCAACATAATTAATGCATTCCCTCCCCCTATGGCCGGTTTTTGGGGGAGGATGCTTCCTCATTATATTTTTTTTTTTTTTTTTTTTTCAAATGTGTTGTGTATACATGATCACTTGTACAAGTTGAAATAAAGTATAAATAATTGTGAAATAAAAGGTATAAGTAAAGGTAAATGAGAATTTTTTTTTTGGTACAAGTAAGTTTTTAGTAAGTCAAAATAGAATGTATTGAGATAATAAAAATTGTAAAAATACATTCCTTGTGAAATTTGGGTGATAAAATAATTATCGTATGATTTTTAAGAAAACGTCGTAATAATTTAATTTTAACGATTTAAGTACCAAATAAATTTGAAACACTAGGAAAACTAAAAATATAGTTTTTATAAACTAAATGTAAGTTTAAAAATACCTCGGGATCATTTTTGAAAGTAATGGATTAAATATACAAAATAATAACTCACGCGATAAAGATTATTAAATATAAAAATTACGCGTATAAAGTGAAATGAACTGTCATGAATGAACTAATGAGATGCACATGATGTCAATGAAATGTAGACTAATCATAGTCCATATGAAATGTACGTGATGTTATGATCATGAATTCGCCGCTAAACCTTCAAGGTTACGCGAATTTGAAACAAGTAAACCAAGTTTACTATAAATGTTGAAATTGTAAGGCATGCATTGTGTCGAGAAATGACCTGAAAGTACGGGTTGTCACATTCGGCCATCCAAAAAGGAATTCAGTCCCTGAATTCAGTCGTTGTTAGGTCTAACGGTTTAGGGTTTGATGTAGCAAACTTTCCCATTCCCGAGCAAAACCTCAAAAGACTTTTTGGTAACCGATTTTTACATAATCCCACAACTCATCAAACAAGAACTGTCATACGATTAGGCTAAATCGGTTTAGGTAACAACTTGTTTCTAGCTCGATCTTTGCAACTCATCAAACAAGAATTGTCACGCGGATCAAACTGGAAACAAGTGGTTTGAAGAAAATCTTTTGAAAATTTGGCTCGATTACGGAATTGCTTGCACATATAAGCCTACTACTCCCTTCATTGCATGATTCTTCCTGAATTAGACATAGGTGATCAGGCTATGTATAATTTAGGAGTAACTATGCAATGCTTGGACTAATCGACTCATATGATGTTTGGTGTTAAGTCAACCGATGTTAAAATTGTGATGAATATCGAGGAGAGAAGACATGGAGAAGTGTCGCTAAAATGATAGTTAAAGTAAAAAGAATTAAAATCCTCGTAAATGATAACAAATCGGAAAGAAAATAAAGTACGATAGATGAGAGTATTTTACAACGGGTAGTTTAGCAAAAGTAGTACATCTTAGGTTATAAAGATTCGGATACGATGAAAAACATAAACTTAGTACGACATAGAACATAAGGAAAAATTAAGACTGTTAGTTTCCAAACTTCTTCAGTCTTCCGCGTCATTGATACCTTGACGAGCTCCTCCTCCTCCTTCTAACATATATACATTCCCATGAGCACCTTCGACTTGTTGGCCTTGTTTTTGAGGACATTGATTCCGATAGTGTCCTTGCTCCCCACATCCGAAGCATGTGACTACGGCTTTGCCCTTACAGTCCTTAGCAAGGTGTCCTACTTTGTGACAGCTAAAACATATACCACATGGACCATTATGATGTAGCGTGCATTGGTGGCATCGCGGTAAGTTTCCTGCATAAGCTCTTCCCCTTGCTGGTGCAGCAACATAGACCCTGGCGACTTCTTGTCTTCTATTCTGTTGTTGATGATGGTTAGTGTTATGGTTTTGGTTGTCGTTATCATAACCTTCCTGGTCATTTTCCCACTTTCTTTTGTTGTGGTTGATTTGGTTATCGTCGTTGTTGTTGTTGTTGTTTTGGTTGGTGTTGGTGTACTTGCCTCTCTTCACTATCTGGGCCATGAGCTTTTGAGTCAATCGAATAGCTTCCTCAATCGTTTGCGGGTCAGAAGAAGTCACGTCACCTTGAATAATTTCGGGAAGTCCTTCAATGAAAGCCTCCAGTAGTTTCTCATTATCCGAAACCATAGATGGGCATAACACGGCCAATTCTTGAAACCTCAATGTAAGTGTCAATATCGTACCCAATAGTCTTTAGTTCATAGAATTTTGTCTCCAACTTTTTCACTTCGCACGAGGACAAAACTTCTTAGTCACCAAACTCTTGAATTGCTCCCAAGTAAGCTTGAAAGCATTCTCCATTCCAATCGGTTGAGCATAAGAATTCCACCAAGACAATGCTCCATCGAGTAATGTGCTCGTAGCAAACTTAACCTTACTGTCATCCGGACAGTTACAAAGCAAAAACACCGATTCCAATTTTTCAAACCATCGAACCATGGCTGTAGCTCCTTGGTACCTCGAAACTTAGTGGGATCTCCACTCTTGAAATCCTTGTAAGAACACTCTTAACTCCGATCCTCCTGCATTTCCAGCAGTAGCAAGCAAGTCTAGCGCTTCAGCAGCACAAGGCCTCTGCAGCCTACAGCCCATGTTTCCCTTTCAATCCTTAATGCCTCGGCTACACTATCCCTTACCAACTTTTGAATTGCCGCTTGAGTCATTCCAGGTGTAGCTTTCTTCGGTGCCATATCTTCTTCAAGACAAGAGGAAATGTGAGACGTAGCAAAATCCTATGTTAATAATAAGCGCTTCAAAGAAATGTGATAAGAAACGATAAGTTTGAAGTTATTTTTCAAAATGATCGACGGTTTCCGAAAAGATGGGTTATGAGGTGTTGTGAGTGCTTCAATGTATGATGGTTTAGAGACTTAATGTGTGAATAAAGTGTAACTCGACATGTTAGTGGTGAAACAAGGAGTGAGAGTGACTTCGCCCTATATAAAGATTCATCTCGGCATTTGACGTTATCGGTGACGAATCAGCTGATATAAAAATTGTGATAGGGAATGACAAGGAATTCTCCACGTTAGAGTATGGGGAAAAGATAATGGGATGGGCATTTAAGGGCATCCATGTGACAATCGTTTTGAAATGAAAGTAAATAACTCGAAAAATGTACGTATAAATCGCATGCAAAGTGAACATGCACTTATGATGAAATGATGAGATGCTATGATGATGTAGTTATAGTCTAGGGTCAATGATGCAACCTAGTTCTCTATAACCGAAGCTCTGATGCCAATGTCACACCCCCAATTTAATTGTTTTGCGCGGAATGGAATTCCAGAGGATTGACTGTCATAGCATCACAATCACAGTTATATTGAACGACCTAAAGTGTCGTTTGGAAAATACATCGTTTGATTTAATAAAACAATCAGAGTTTACAAAGTAGGTCCCAAATGAAAGTTACTATGCACGGAAAATAAGTTTAGTACAAGTCAAACGATGTTTTTAAAGTTCATAAAACCCAAGTGAGACGCGTCGTCACCGCGACTCCATGATGTGTCCAAATGCATGCCATGAATTGAATGCCTTAGATACCTGAGATAAAACATGCTAAAAGTGTCAACACAAAGGTTGAGTGAGTTCATAGAGTTTGAGTTGAAATGCAAAGCCTTTCAAAATCGTTTATGCAGCAAAGGCATTGTAAATCGTTGAAATGTAAAGACTATCAAAATCGATTATGTAGCAAAGGCATTGTAAATCCACTCAGTTCCAAGTCCCGCCCATACAAAACTTGCAACCTGTGTGTTCACAACCCACTGCCGAGAATATGCATAGTTTATGTTTAAACAGAAATCGTCAAATGAATTCACATAATAGTGCATGGCTCAATGTATCAAAATCGTTTATGCAGCAAAGGCATTGTAATCCACTCTCCCAAGTCCCGCCCATACAAAACTTGCAACCCGTGTGTGTTCACAACCCATTGCCAAAATGTATAGTGTATGCTCAAATCGTTCCAAGACCGTTAGTCCATAATCGTATACCAAGTCCGTTAGATCAATATTATACCAAGTACGTTAGACCAATGAATATACCAAGACCGTTAGACCAATGAATATACCAAGACCGTTAGACCAATGAATATACCAAGTCCGTTAGACCATTGAATATATGATATAGAAATTCTAAGTATGGCAATAATGTTACTTCGTATGACTAACATTCAGTTTAGATAAACATGTAGTTGCAAATAATCATGAATGTCATAAAAGTTGTTGATGAGCATGTATCTCCCCCAAAACAGTTATGAAAGCAAGTAAAAGTAGGGGCTACGAACTCACTTGGTGGAATGATGCGAAGACAAAAGTGAGTACACTGAGATGTAACGTGATGCGTTATCCGGTACCTAGTACCAATGATATGATCTGATATGAGTTGCAATGTAATGTTATGCATGCATTTCGTATGTTATTTATACCATTTACGAGTTTTGAAATATTACTTGTCGTCGAAAAATACTCGTTTGACATCTTGACCCTTCAAAAATGACTTTACATGTTTTTACGTCAAAATGTCATCCTACAATGGTTTATTATGATTTTTAGAGAAATTACCACTTTTCGTCGCAAAACAATGTCGTCGGAAAAATCATGAAATTAACAAAAATGGCTTTGGAAAACTAGTCGTAAAACAGTGTACGCGTCGATCGTTAGAGAAAAAACTCGACTGTTTTGGAAAGTTTGTATCGATATCTAAAAGTTTCAGTTCAGGAGTTTTCGTCCAAAAGGTCTCGAACATAAAGATAATAAGGGTTAAAGATGGTGGTTTTGGCTAATTGTGTGCAGAAAATTAGTTACGGTAAGTTTATGAAAAAGTGCATATCTTTGTCGTTTCAAATCCGTTTTCTACGTTTTATACGTCCTTAGCTTCAGTGATCAAAGTATACTAATATATTTTTGACAAGTCGAAATAATTTGTAGCTTAAGGCTCGCTTTGACCGAACAATGTAAAAACAGCATGCTGAAATTTCAAAAACTATAATTTTCGCGTCAAACTTGTAAAATCCATAACTTTCGATAACTCCGCTTTTTTATTCCGTCAAGCCGCCACGGATTCGTTTTAAAGTATATTTCTAAAATCAAGGCCAAAGTTTCGTACCAACAGCAGGTTTTTCCAGAAATTCGGATTAAGGACAGAACGTAAAATATAGTTATCGAAAATAGTTTTTCTCGGACAAAACCTATTCTAATCCCTTCAAATCAACTCCGAAACTAATCTAATCCTACCATACACCTTCTTAGGGTGTCATGGGTTCCTAATCACCATCAAGACCAAAGAATACCATGGGGATAATTATAGGATGACCTTATATATATAAACTCTAAAATCAATGTAAAATGGTATAAACAACACAAGTCTTGCATGTTTTTGCTCAAAATGATAAGATGGGTATAAAATGAATATGTAAGATGAAAATAAACATGAGATGCTTACTAGTGATATGATGAGGTGATTAGAACCAAGGATAGCCTAAATACCCTAGGTTTTTATTTCAAAACCTAAATAAGAGTATTATCTAGATTGATTATTAGCTTGATCTTGCAAAATTGATGATCCCTTGTACCTATGGAGTTCGGTTTGATGGAGAAGAAACAAAGGAGAGACAAGTTTTCTTGATTTGAATAATTTGATGAAATGAAATGAATGACTATAGAAGAGTTGGAGTATACATATTATCTTGCAAGAAAATTTTACCAACATAATTAATGCATTCCTCTCCCCTATGGCCGGTTTTTGGGGGAGGATGCTTCCTCATTATATTTTTTTTTTTTTTTTTCAAATGTGTTGTGTATACATGATCACTTGTACAAGTTGAAATAAAGTATAAATAATTGTGAAATAAAAGGTATAAGTAAAGGTAAATGAGAATTTTTTTTTTGGTACAAGTAAGTTTTTAGTAAGTCAAAATAGAATGTATTGAGATAATAAAAATTGTAAAAATACATTCCTTGTGAAATTTGGGTGATAAAATAATTATCGTATGATTTTTAAGAAAACGTCGTAATAATTTAATTTTAACGATTTAAGTACCAAATAAATTTGAAACACTAGGAAAACTAAAAATATAGTTTTTATAAACTAAATGTAAGTTTAAAATACCTCGGGATCATTTTTGAAAGTAATGGATTAAATATACAAAATAATAACTCACATAAAGATTATTAAATATAAAAATTACGCCAGATAAAGTGAAATGAACTGCCGCATGAATGAACTAATGAAATGCACATGATGTCAATGAAATGTAGACTAATCATAGTCCATATGAAATGTACGTGATGTTATGATCATGAATTCGGCCAGCAAACCCTTCAAGGTTACGCAAATTTGAAACAAGTAAACCAAGTTTACTATAAATGTTGAAATTGTAAGGCATGCATTGTGTCGAGAAATGACCTGAAAGTACGGGTTGTCACAGGATGGGTTGTTGCAGGCTATATGTTGGGGAAGACAGGAAAAAGGCGCTAGGGGTGTTTGTTTGACTTATGGGTTTGACAGGGGTATATTATGAAGGGGTCAAAAGCAGGGGGGTCACATGGGATTGACAAGGGTCCAAATGGGTATTAAGGGTTTTAATAATAACAAGGACCTTTTTGCAATTTCTGAAAATTAAGGGACCAGATCTGCCAAATTTTCAAAGTTGTTCCAAGGGTTAAAAGTGACAAGTTTCAATAATGCAAGGACCAAACTTGACATTTTCAAATTTCCAGGGGCCATTTTTGCCAAATTTCAAACTTGAAGGACTAATTTTGTAATTTCTCAAAACTTGACATTTTTCACCAAAGGACTAATTTTGACAAGTTATGATTTAAAAAGGACCTTTGGTGATTTTTCTTTTGAAATTAGGGCTCAGGGACTAGTTTTGACAATTTTAGAAACTGGGGACTAAACGCCAATTATGCAAACTTAGCTCATTTTTCATCCGATTTTGAACATTTTGCATCTGAAACATATAAAATGCAATTTTGGAATATTTTTAGTATTTTGATGCATTTCTGAGCATTTTTAAACGTTTTGCAGTTCAGATTGACCCAAAAATGATGAGTATTTACACACTCATCAGTTAGCCTCTAAACCAAAATATATTTTTTTTCTTAAAAAAATTCAGTTTCAAAACTACCAATTTTACAGAAAATGAAAAAATTCAAATTACTTAGAAATTCAAAATCCCCGGCAGCGGCGCCAAAAACTTGATGTGCTTCCCGTGTTGCAAGTTTTAAAAATTTATAAACACGATTTAACCGTCTAATACTAAAAACACATACGAGCAAGTATACTCGTTCGAGATAGTAAAGGTGGGTAAGTCGAGATCGTCCCAAAGGATTTTGTGTTTGAAATTGTTTTTAAAAGATTGGTAGCAAGAAAGCTTTGTCAAGGCTTCCTCAAAAAGTGATGTTATAGTGAAATTCAATAATAAGAAATATATACTTGTGTGTAGTCTATAGGCAATCATAATAAGTGTTCATGAAGGCTTGGTGTAAACTCTTGATGTGATGCACAAATCATAAGCAAATGATTTCCAACCATGGTTTATGTTTGCAAAAATCATTCTAAGAACAAAAACATATAGGTAATGTTTTCGGTCCTTATCCTAATGATTATCCTTTAGAAAATCCATTTGTTTGTAAAATGTTCTCATTAAACTCGTTCATACGAATCTTTCGACCTTTCGCGATGAAAATGTTTCTAGTATTGTTTTAATAAGTAAACATGGTGGTTGTCAATCACCATATCTCCATACTAGTTTGTCACTTAACTTTTTGGAATAAAACACAAGAGAAATCCTTTTGGTCCTTTTTCTTAAAACATGTTTTACCAACAAATCAAACAAGACTAGTATTTTTCCAAAAAACTCATTTAAACAAGATCATATATACATGCATCACATATGAGAACACTAGTATGATTTCCTACATCCCAACACACAAGTATATCCAAAAACTACTCCATGATTATAATAACAAAACACAAGAAATAACAAAGTAATTCCAATAACTCAAGAGAATAGAAATCCATAACAAAGTTCATAGAATACCTAAACTTTTGCAATTACAAGAACTAAAAATCGTGGCTTATAGCAACCACACGCCTCCAATCACCTAGCTTAACCGTATAACTCCGATTAACCAAAACAATGGATGAGAATTGCTCTCTCCAACCTCCTGGACGTTTTTCAGTGAGTACTAGACTTTTGGGATGAATAAAATGGTTGGTAATAGTTTTGGTGTAAACGATCACACTTTGGGTTGTGTCACACTTAGTAAACTAAGTCTAGGTTCAATATATAGCCAAAGAGACTTTACTAACTGGCCAAAAACATTCCCAATAAGTTAATATCAAGAAATGATCGGCCTCCAATGATTATGGGGAGTTAAGGCAACATTAAATGCGTTTTGTGTAACTCCAGTCCCATGCAACCGGATCGTTACGCTGCGTGCAACCGATCGTTACGGTTACGACGAACGGTTGGATGCTTCAGCTTTGACTTTTGTTGACTTTCTTGGTTTGCGCCTCTTTCTTTGTTTTCGCTGATGATTTCCAAGACGAAACTTGATCTTTCCTTGCTGTAGATACTTAGAAATCATTGCGCTTCCTAATCATTGAGTCCAAAAGCTTCCTTGCTCGACTTCGTTCCTTGGGAATTCTCCAAACGTGCATAAAAACTTCGTTTCTTCATCATTTGTGATACCTGGCTACATATACATACACAATACGCATCTTTTGCACTTTTGCAACAATTATGAGTAAATATAGCCGATTAACATACACAAAACCAACAATAACGCAACTAAAAACATGTTCATTTTAAGCGTTATCAGCCTCACATTAGGTCCATGTATCATATTCCTTTTTAGTTTGTCCTATAGTTATGTATTATGTAACAAGTTTACGTTTCTCATCTATCATGACTCTTATAATAAGTAAGGGCAAAATGGTTATAAAATATACAATAGACATAATTCAAAAGTATGATGTATACAACATAAAAATTAATATAGCTACACAACAAAATAATATGACAAGTTAGTTTCATTTCCGTGTCTTTTGCCTAATATACAAGAATATGTCATTTTCTAAGATACGTAGCAATGGCAGGTCGTCCATTTGATCATTTGACTCCTCAAACACGTCATCCCTTACCCTCAAAAATTGAATGGTAGTCACCTATCAGATTAAGTGAGAAAAAAGAAAAAAACAAAAAAACGGCTCTATTAATGACCATTGGGAATTTTTTTTTGAAAAAATAATACTACACCACTTTTCTTATAAATTCCACACCACTTTCATTTTTTAAAAACACTTCTCATATTCTTCAACTTATATACTCTACTATTAATCCAACTCGAAAAATGTCTCACAAAACTTCTAAAACCAAAACACCGACGTCAGCAAAACGTTCAAAACTTTCTGACATTGAATCCCAATTTTCAATTAACCGGTCACTCATTACCCATTAATCTTAGCCCCGCAAGTTTCATATCTACCTATACTATAATCAAGAGGGTTGAGATTACTGTAAGGCCTCAAAAGAAAAACACGTGTACTAGAATAGTTCGCTACTGTTAGAGACCCACATTTCTTCTTTGACTGACCACACTAAATTTCATTTTTCTCACTTTTTTCATTTCACTTTTCTCCCTACCCACGTTTTCTTCTTTGACTATCCACACCAACTTACATCTTTTTTACTTTTTCTTCATTTCACTTTTCTCTCTATAGTCTACAATCCATGCCTTGCAAGCTTAAAATTAAGCAGGTTTTCATAGCGATTCTCCAGTGATGATAAACTTTTACGTCGTCTGTCTG
>OU343224.1:200896455-200916697 GCA_910596185.1 Chrysanthemum makinoi | reverse complement strand
TTCTAGTGCAAAAAGTATCTCCCACTCGATTCCAATAAGCGGGCACACTAGGGTATTCTTTTTCAAACCTCCGAAGCCTCGAAAAGTGAGCTTCAAACAATCGATGCTTAACCTCATTCGGTTCATACAAGCCAAGAGCAACAACAAAATCCGGCAAAGTGTAGGCATGATCACGCCTACAAAGCCTAAACCAAACACAAACTTCTTCCATCAAGTTCCGAACATTGACCTTTCTCTCAAAGTACATAGTCGAAAAGAACTCCATACACCATTCACGATAAACCTCTTCATTTATGCCAAATGCTCTTTCCCATGACAAATCATCAAACGAATCCCCATCAGCCGGATACACATAAGATGTCCGCATCATTTTTCTCAAATCCTCTTCACACTCATATTCGGCAAACAAATCCCAATCAATCACCCTCGGAACCAAATATGTCCTATTTTGAAACTTTGATAATCGTTCCCAGAAAGCATGTTTCTCCCCGTCGGTGAGATCTTTGAACTTCAGGTTTGCATTTGCTTCCGTCTACAGGCTATACTTGACTTTCTTCTTTTCGTTCCTTTGGCAAAACTTGGTAACAATCGGGTTTAGTGGAACCTGCGTCGAGCTTGAACTACCTACAACAATTCTCTGTAGAAATCATAAATATAAGTCAATATAAGAGTGTTAGAACAAATGGGAAGGTACATGGAAGCCTCTAAGGTCCACTTCAAAATTTTGAAAAATCCCAAAAAGAACAACTGGAACCGATTCGTTGGGGCAACCGGATCGGTTACTCCTATTGTCCAACTCCAACCGTTCGGTTGCGCTTCGCAACCGGATCGATTACTCATCCTGCATAAGGCTTTGCCTTCTAATCCATCACCCACTCGATTTTTCTAAGTCCAATTCACTCCTAGACTGCATTCTAACATCTCCAATGATTCCTACATCCTCAAATTACTCTAAATTCACTTTCCAAACCTCTAATAATCACATATTCATATGCTTAGAACTCAACAAATAAGACCTCAATTCTTCAATCACTTGTTCTAATCAACAATGTGACATCTATTATTCATTAAAAACGCATCATCTACCAACTAGGAATCACCAATTGCAGCTTAATTTGATTCAATGGCATAACCTAATTAAATCCGAAAATTCAATCATCTAATACTCATTCCATGTTGAATCAATCACTACAATTCTTTTTGCAATATATTCCTATATCAATTACCCACTTAATCCTAAAAGATTACAACTTAATTCGAATTATATCCAAAACCCCCAAATTAGTGACCTAATTTGCAATTCGAATCAAATGCTCTAATTAAACCTTGATTGAGTTAATTGAATGCATATGCTTACTTTTTTGGGTGCCATGATGATCTTCTACAACTTATACAACCTTCAAATGGCTTCTATTGGTCGAATTTTGTGAAACCCAGCTGGAGGATTAGCGTGTGTGTGTTTTTCTGGAAAAAGTGAATTTTTGGTATATATACTTGTATGCAACCGGTTCAGTCATGGACACAGCCGTTTCGGTTAGCATTTTTGCCAAATTTTGCATTTTTCATGTTACTTAGGCATTTTACCTTCCAAGCAACAATCGTTTACTCAAAAATCCTATTAAAGATGCACACAACATTCATCCACCATTTGGAAATTTCAACAATCATCTAATCTCAAAACTCAAATCATCATACTCAAAAACTAAAACTAAACTAAAACTCAAACTCATAATGCATTAATCAAATAACCTCAACATAATAATAAAGATAAAGACTGAAATGAAAAACAAGAAATCCTAAATGCATAAAATTAAAGAGAAGTGCATGAAATTCAAGCAAACAATTGCTTGTTTATTATGGTGCCTTGTTTCTCCTTAAAATTCCTCGAAATACTAATGCCTTAAGATGTCCTCACTTAGAAATTTACCGGTCAATTCACGGTGTGTTTCATAAGTTTTGAACTTCTTTATAAATCTTCTCCCATCCGGACATAGTATATCAAATTTGACGTGCCATTCTCCATCCCCATCCTGTCTCTTGTAAATACCCGACCCCTCGGGGCTCCATTCCAAATTCTTGAGTTGAACCGGTAAAGAACCTAAGAAATCGGTTAGCTTCTTGTAAACAAGGATGTTTTTGAATGGATTGTAAAATGCTTCCACCGCTAGTGCGTGTTCCATCTCATCCTCAATATCAAAATATGGTGGAGCTAGTGGTCCATACATCGGGTTTCCTTGGACATCACGTCCTACTTCAAAACAAGTTAAGTCCTCGTCCGCTTCCATCAATTCTAAATCTTCCATGAATTCTACAACTGGTCCCCTCGGTTTGGGATAATAGGTTTGTTTCGAAATTCCATCATCGATTGTCATCGTACCTCTACCCATGTCTATGATTGCACCACAAGTACGTAGGAATGGTATTCCTAATAGAAGTGGTAAACTCTTATCCACCGGAATGTCTAGGACTAGAAAATCAGCCAAGTATGGTTGATAACTAATTTTAACTCTTACGTTTTTCACCTCCCCCATTGCTTTTGCTTGGGAATTATCCGCCATGGTAAGTTTTGAATGATTTGGTTGTGGCTTACTAAGACCCAACGTCTTAAACAATGGATAGGGCATAACATTAAAACTTGAACCCCGTGATCGGCTAAGGCATACACTGGTGTAGTCCCGTTCACTTTAATTGGCAAAACAAAATTTCCCGGATCTTTCTCCTTACGTGGCATACCTCTAAAAAAATCCTATCTCTATCCTCCTCCGATAAATCTTTATCCTCCAATCTTGCTCTTGCTAGCATCACCGCATCTAGTTTCTTGCGGTAGAGAACGTAATCTTGTAGTACCTCAATCACCGGCTTTTTCTCATTTAGCTCAAGAAACTTTTGTTCAAGGTTTTCCAAAATAGCTTCTTTTTGTTCTTGGGTTAACGGTTTGAAAGTGTTTGGTGTAGTAGGTGGCGAAGGTGCGTAGTCATTTGTTTTGTTGGTTGATGTGGTAGGAGTTAATTTGTTGGATGAGGTTTTCGTCCTATTTGCCTTCCCCATCTTTACGACTTCCACATCTTCCTTCTCCATATTAGCACATAACTCCACAAGCATCTCGTTCACCCCTTTTCCTTCTTCCAAATCGGTGATATTGATCCTCATTTCCCCCAAAGCAAAATCCAATTGGCATTTGGTTTTTACAAGAAAATCCCACCCAAAACATACATTGGGCTCATCGGCGTTCCCTTCTTCCAAGACAAGAAAATCTGTTTCAAAAATGTGACCATGAATGTTAACCTTAAGACCCTTAACCATTCTTCTTCCGTATGCTTCATAATCCAAACGTACATGACCAATTTGATCAAGAACCTTTTCCATAATGTAATTTTCACCATAGGCCATATTTAGTTGCGCGTCCTAAGCACTCACTCCCTCTACACTACAAGGTGTACCGAACCTCATAAGTGGCGAATCATACTCCGTTAAAGGTGCTTGTGTGAATATCACAACTCTTCCCTTCTTAGGAAGTTGAACCTTGTTTTCACCCGTTCCTTCCATACTAACCGTATCAATTCCCAATTCCCAAATCCTTCTTACTTCCTTCCAAGATATCTCCAATCTTCTCCAATGAATTCCCGGTGTCTTTGAACATCTCATCCAAGTTACGAAGGTACTCAGAAATTCCGCTTAAACTATCCATAATAACTATCTAACAAGACAAAACAAAACCAAAGACAAAAATCCAAATCATTAGCGTTAGATTTAGTAAAAACAAAAGCAAACTATAGAAACATATACTAAGCAACTAAAGACACTAAACAAAACTGAAAACACAAGCTAAAACTCAAAATTTAAAAAGTAGAATTTTTTTTACCGAGAGCTCCAACCGGATCGGTTGGCTCACCAACCGATTCGGTTGGTGGTAAACTTCTTAACCAAAATGTCCAACTGATCCGGTTGCGGGTTGCAACCGAACGGTTGGATTGATTTCCTATTTTTTTTTAAACCTGAAAATTAAATTAAATTAAAAAAAACTATTAAGTGTACTTTAAACTCTAAATTAATTGAGACTCCTCATTATCCTTATCTATACTAATTTATAATGCATTTAGGCATTCTAAAATTAGAAGGCTTAAAAATTCAGACTTTTTTACTTGCTTATTATGGAAAGAATTTCAAGCCTAACTCCTAACCAAAAATTAAGATAAGGAGCTCCAATCATGAGATGACACGTGTCACTTCTTAACAAACTACAAGCCTAACTTCTAACAAACTCCAAGCCTAACTCCTAACCACTAAAAATTAAGATAAGGAGTTCCATTATAAATGACACGTACTTCTCAACTAAAAATTAATCTTTATTTTCAAATTAAAATATCTTTTTATCTACTTATTTTTTTTATAATCTAATTTCACCATATTTTTAAAAATTTTGTGCTCTTTAATTCAACATCAATTTTGATATATTTTTATGAGTTTTTATATTTTTAGTGGGTTTATTTTATTTTAATTCAAATTTTACAACTTTAACCTTTATTTCATTTATTTCAATCAATATAATCTTGATTCGTCAAAATCATATATTTTTGGGGAGTGTTTGACGTAAGAGATTGCGGGGTATTTCTATATACGGGAATAATGATGTCGCGGGAAAGCTACGGGAAAGTTACGGGTAACCCAAACAAACACTTACAACTAACACATATACATTCGAAGTGTTGTGAAACGAATTCACTAAACGGGTAAGCAAATACATATAACTATACTTATCGCCGCCGCTGTGCGCGGGTATCCGACTAGTTAATTATAAAATAATTAAGCTATTAAATGAAAACTACATTAACTAATTCTATTAAAGCAATCATTAAGATTACTAAAACCTTAAAAACTAAAAATTAACTACTTCTAATAACTGAAATTAAAACAATTAACTAAAAAGTAAATAAAACTAAAATTAATAAAAATAAAAGAAAAACTAAAATTCTAAGAAAAGCATAAACAATCCAAGACATGATCTATAAAAATCAGAAATGACAAGAATTAATCTATAAACTATAACACAAATCACTAAATAAACTAAAACTATGAAAATCAAAATACCAAAAATTTTCCGAGAGCACTAACCGGATCGGTTAGCCTCTAAACCAAAATATTTTTTTTTTCCTTAAAAAAATTCAGTTTCAAAACTACCAATTTTACAGAAAATGAACAAATTCAAATTACTTAGAAATTCAAAATCCCCGGCAGCGGCGCCAAAAACTTGATGTGCTTCCCGTGTTGCAAGTATTAAAAATTTATAAACACGATTTAACCGCCTAATACTAAAACACATAACGAGCAAGTATACTCGTTCGCGATAGTAAAGGTGGGTAAGTCGAGATCGTCCCAAGGGATTTTGTGTTTGAAATTGTTTTTAAAAGATTGGTAGCAAGAAAGCTTTGTCAAGGCTTCCTCAAAAAGTAATGTTATAGTGAAATTCAATAATAAGAAATATATACTTGTGTGTAGTCTATAGGCAATCATAGTAAGTGTTCATGAAGGCTTGGTGTAAACTCTTGATGTGATGCACAAATCATAAGCAAATGATTTCCAACCATGGTTTATATTTGCAAAAATCATTCTAAGAACAAAAACATATAGGTAACCTTTTCGGTCCTTATCCTAATGATTATCCTTTAGAAAATCCATTTGTTTGTAAAATGTTCTCATTAAACTCGTTCATACGAATCTTTCGACCTTTCGCGATGAAAATGTTTCTAGTCTTGTTTTAATATGTAAACATGGTGGTTGTTAATCACCATATCTCCATACTAGTTTGTCACTTAACTTTTTGGAATAAAACACAAGAGAAATCCTTTCGGTCCTTTTTCTTAAAACATGTTTTACCAACAAATCAAACAAGACTAGTATTTTTCCAACAAACTCATTTAAACAAGATCATATATACATGCATCACATATGAGAACACTAGTATGATTTCCTACATCCCAACACACAAGTATATCCAAAAACTACTCCATGATCATAATAACAAAACACAAAAAATAACAAAGTAATTCCAATAACTCAAGAGAATAGAAATCCATAACAAAGTTCATAGAATACCTAAACTTTTGCGTTTACAAGAACTAGAAATGCGGGCTTATAGCAACCACACGCCTCCAATCACCTAGCTTAATCGTATAACTCCAAATAACCAAAACAATGGATGAGAATTGCTCTCTCTCCAACCTCTGGACGCTTTTCGAATACTAGACTTTTGGGATGAATAAAATGGTTGGTAATAGTTTTGGTGTAAACTATCTCATTTTGGGTTGTGTCACACTTAGTAAACTAAGTCTAGGTTCAATATATAGCCAAAGAGACTTTACTAATCGCCAAAAATATTCCCAACAAGTTAATATCAAAAATGATCTACCAATGATTATGGGAGTTAAGGCAACATTAAATGCTTGTGTAACTTCACCATGCAACCCGATCGGCTACGCGTGCAACCGGATCGTTACGGTTACGACCGAACGGTTAGATGCTTTAGTTTTGACTTTTGTTGACTTTCTTGGTTTGCTTTCTTTGTTTTACCGATGATTTCCAAGACGAAACTTGATCTTTCCTTGCCGTAGATACTTAGAAATCATTGCGGCTTCTAATCATTGAGTCCAAAAGCTTCCTTCGCCGACTTCCTTCCTTGGGAATTCTCCAAACGCATAAAACTTCGCTTTTCATTTGTGATATCCGCTACATATACATACACAATACGCATCTTTTGCACTTTTGCAACAATTATGAGTAAATATAGCCGATTAACATAAACAAAACCAACAATAACGCAACTAAAAACATGTTCATTTAAAGCGTTATCGACCTCATATTGGTCCATGTATCATATTCCTTTTTAGTTTGTCCTATAGTTATGTATTATGTAACAAGTTTACGTTTCTCATCTATCATGACTCTTATAATAAGTAAGGGCAAAATGGTTATAAAATATACAATAGACATAATTCAAAAGTATGATGTATACAACATAAAAAATAATATAGCTACACAACAAAATAATATGACAAGTTAGTTTCATTTCCGTGTCTTTTGCCTAATATACAAGAATATGTCATTTTCTAAGATACGTAGCAATGGCAGGTCGTCCATTTGATCATTTGACTCCTCAAACACGTCATCCCTTACCCCCAAAAATTGAATGGTAGTCACCTATCAGATTGAGTGAGAAAAAAGAAAAAAACTAAAAAAACGGCTCTATTAATGACCACTGTGAATTTTTTTTGAAAAAATAATACTACACCACTTTTCTTATAAATTCCACACCACTTTCATTTTTTAAAAACACTTCTCATATTATTCAACTTATATACTCTACTATTAATCCAACTCGAAAAATGTCTCACAAAACTCCCAAAACCAAAACACCGACGTCATCAAAACGTTCAAAACTTTCTGACATTGAATCCCAATTTTCAATTAACCGGTCACTCATTACCCATTAATTTTAGCCCCGCAAGTTTCATATCTACCTATACTATAATCAAAAGGGTTGAGATTACTGTAAGGCCTCAAAAGAAAAACACGTGTACTAGAATAGTTCGCTACTGTTAGAGACCCACATTTCTTCTTTGACTGACCACACTAAATTTCTTTTTTCTCACTTTCTTCATTTCACTTTTCTCCCTACCCACGTTTTCTTCTTTGACTATCCACACCAACTTACATCTTTTTTACTTTTTCTTCATTTCACTTTTCTCTCTATAGTCTACAATCCATGCCTTGCAAGCTTAAAATTAAGCAGGTTTTCATAGCGATTCTCCGGTGATGAAAACTTTACGTCGTCTGTTCGATCCGACCTTCCAATGTAAGTTGCCTTAAATTTTTTACGATTTTTCTTCATTCGTGGTTAGTGGTTGTGTTCGTCTAAATAACTCCATCAACATCCTATTCAAAACAATCATCACTTGGTTGGTTAAATCAAACCCGGTAACGTCACCTCTCTTCTTTTCTCTTTTGTTTTTATACCCACTTTACTTTTTCTTATTGTATTTTTTTGCCTTTTGCAGGTTGTGTTTTTCATCTTTATGTTTTTTCAAGAGAGGTGAGAAGATGATGCATCTTAAAATGTTCAAGGTGATGACATTTTGTGAAGTTAAAATACCAAGATATGTACAATAAAGTTTCTAGATTATAATCAGTTTTTGATCTGCCAAAAAGAAAAAAAAAAAAAAAAAAGGATAATTTTTATACATATATGGATTTAATTTATTTGTTTTATAGATCTTCACATGTTATTTTATTTTACACATAAAGTGATGATGTGTGCCTCTTCACTGGTTAGACGGACCTTACTTCGTCTAAAAATTAAAAGGTGCTATTTTTATTCTTCTTTTTTTCATGCTTTATCCTCATGATTAAATTAACATCTTTTATATTATTTTAATCATTAACCATAATGTTCATAAACTTATTTCTAAATAACAAATACCGGAGTAATAAATTGCATGCATATGTACTCACACTTCAAATGGCAATGCTAATATGTCTAGGAAATCTATAATGAGTTTTGATGTTATCAGAAATAAAATAAACAAAAGATATAAAAAAAATTATATAATCACTCTAGATTTTGACTTTATCGAGTACAAATAATTAATTATTTATCGATTGTTTTCTTTTACTTCCGGCATGTTTTCTTAAATATTTGTTATGATAGATATACACCTTTTTTAGTGTTTACTATGCATCAAGTAAGAGTGTAAGACAATTTCTTACCGATTAACATTGCATCATTCGCATGTATCTTAAAATCAAATGTTCATCGTGCAGGTACATGTACGTTCAAGTGATATTGCAATACAGAATAAAGTTAATATAATATACTACGGAGTAATAGAGAGTTGAAAAAGTATGAGAAAAAGTAAAAAAAAAACATCTAATGTTAGATGTCTAGGTGAAAGTGGATATTTGTAGTAGGGTGGGAATTGTCACATGCTTTTTATTTATGGATATTACAACCACATTTTTGATATTTCATCATCATTATGCATTACGTTATCGCATCGCAATACTATAATACATAAATGCGTATAAAATGCTAAGGCCAGATCAACTCCCATAAATAAAAAGCATGTGACAAAAAGTCTCCACCCTACACCTACCTACACTATCGGGTATGTTGGTGCATAAAACTTTTGTGAAAAAAGTTTTTATAATTTGAGTTTTATATTTTTAATTTAATGCAAAAAACTAATTTTGATGCGCTAAAAAAATTTTGATGCACAAAAATTTCAACTTGTTTTTAATTTGACTTGCAAAATGTTATTTTGATGAAAAAAGTCAAAGAAGTTGGGTGCAAAAACAAATTTTTGATGCAAAAATTTAATGCACAAACGTATTTTTTTATAAATTTTTTTCGGAAAAAGTATTCACTTTTAGAAAAACTTCATTCACAACTTTTTCATGCACCAACATACCCGATCTTGAGGGATTTTTGGAATTTTTAAGAACAATTTTTAAAAAAATTTCTTTTATTCTTTTTACTGATATTTGTCTTTTTATTTGATCTTTATCCTCTATATATATATATATATATATATATATATATATATATATATATATATATAGAATCCGGATCGATTGAGAAGGTTTTTATTTTGAGAAGATTGAGAAGGTTTCAAAATGATAGATTTTAACTTTGATTCATGTTTTTCAAGCGTAAAACTCATTTTAATGTGATTAAAATTCAAAATGTGCAAAAAAATTTGAATCAATGTTAAAAATCTCTCAATTTTGCGATATATGTAGAATAATTGAATCTTTTGTACAAATTTAATGAATCATCATCATAATTCGATTTTAACAATGATTTGTGAATCAAATTTGTGATTTATAGATTCGATTCACCACAAAATGATGTTTACTTGTGAATTAAATCAAAAACATAAATCAATTTGCTCAAACGAAGATTTCTCAATCTTCTCAAAATAAAAACCTTCTCAATGGAACCAGAGCCTATATATATATATATATATATATACTAGTGTCAAAACCCGTCCGATGGACGGGTATGACTTGTGGTTTTTATTTTTAGCTTTTAGTAGAACAAATATATACTAAAAAGTAATTAAAAGTTAAATGAAACGGTTAAGATCTATAATTGATGTTACCATAATCTATAAACGGCTAAAAGCAAGTAAGTATTTTGATTTTTGGTTTTTATTTTTAGGATTTAATAGAACAAATATATACTAAAAAGTAATTAAAAGTTAAATGAAACGTTTAAGATCTATAATTGATGTTACCATAATCCATAAACGGCTAAAAGCAAGTAAGTATTTTGATTTTTGGTTTTTATTTTTAGGATTTAGTTGAACAAATATATACTAAAAAGTAATTAAAAGTTAATTAAAAGTTAAATGAAATTGTTAAGAACTATAATTTAGAAATTTGACACCCCTAATTGAATTCAAAGAATCTATCAATAATGGGAGGCAACTGTTCAACATTTGTACCAGACATAAATCTCCTCCAAGCTGTCAATGTTACTCAGATACATAGGAAGTTCTTGAAGATCTGAACAACCATGGAGATCAAGAACTTCAAGATGCAAATGTTGTCTGGGATGACCATTATATCGTAATTAGAGGCGCGAAACACCTCTAGTGATTCCATGTGCTGGAGGTAAGTACGTGAGATTCTTGCAGTCATTGACATTCAAAGTTTTCAATGTTTGCACCTTCTAATAGTGTTTGGAAGAGATCTTATGCCAGTGTTTGATACGATAAGATTCTCCATAAATACTAATTGGTCGATATTCTCAGGAAAACCTTCAAGACGGTGAGACTCTTCAAGTAATTCATGCGATGTCTTTATACAATTGCAAGACATATATGCTAGTGCTCAAAGTATCTACAATTGTCTAGATGTGAGCAATTTTTATTATAATTCTGCCATGAAAGGACTTCAGTTATAATGCTATGTAATTAGTTAGAAACACAAACATGAATGTATAATTAATTATTAAGCTTATAGATATTAAGCTATATTTGGTTGAATAGATAAAAATTATTTTTCAATAAATACAACTTAAAATAGTATAAAAAGATGTCATAACATGATTGTAAAGCATGCACCCACACGCTCACGGGTAGACATTTTTAAGTTCATTGACTATCCTAAAAGAGCAAAGCTTCTATAATTTATGTGTACAATAGCATAATCAAAATTACTAATTTCATTCTAAGTATTTTATTACTTGTTGGACGCTTGGAAAATAGAATGTGAGAAATTACATACTTCAATGTGATCATCTACTCCCATTGTTTTGCAAGCGATAATGGCCCCCAACATCTATTGTTCGAACAGTGAATGCCAATGATACACCAGTTTCTTTAGTTGCACTCTTTTCTTCTGTTGAACTACTTGTGCAATATAACTGCAAATGCAAAATTGGTATAGTTGTATTAGAAGCCCATAAGAAAAATATAACTTACAACATCATGTGGTTTAAGAACATATAGCCTTATTAACACTCTACTAACACTATTATCTTATAAAACCTAAAAGAAGAATAAATAAGTACATTTCATAGTAGAAAAAAATGAAAACAATTTTTTTTTAAAAAAAAGACCAAAGTGGGCAAACTTTACCCAGACTACAAACCAAGATTGATGAAATTTATAAACCGATACCGGACAGATGGGCGGTTAGGGTCGGATTTTGTCTGGCTTCTCGGTTTGGTTCTTCAGTTTTGAGCCTGTAGGACCAAATAGGATGTTGGACCGTGGGGGCTGGGTCAGCCCTGGGTTTTTCCCGGGGTCGTGGTCCGGTTCGGTTTTCTATTGTACATGTAGTGCCCTAATTAAATCTAGTAAACTGTGTGTGTTCCCACAATTAATAGGTTATGTAGCAACTCACTAAGCCAATGATTTTTAAAGACCCGTGATAAGGTCTACATTAAGCATGCAATCAAGACCCGTGAGTTTCATTATAACATTGCTGCATGATATCTACTTATCAAGGAGCCAACACTATATATTATCTCAAAAACTATATCTTAATTGTTTCAAAAGATACATAAATTACAGTACAATGCTAATTAGCAACACACTCAGTTATCATATTCTAAAGAAAAATCGACCAACTGCCTCAACATATTAACCACCAATGTGTAGCTGCCCTTGTGGATGTACTTACATTAACTACAGAATAAAGGTCTGTCAAGTGAAAAAGAGAGACTTATTTGGTTATAGTAGTGGGTGAACCAAAACATTAAATAGTGCCATTAAGTTGCGTGCAAAAGACGATGGTCAAGATACCGACCTGGATAATACCTTGAATAGGCATCCTAGTTCTCCGTTTTCACCATGTTATTGGATTTACAAACATTAAGCTACGTGTTAATTAGTATGTGTTTTTATTAGTATTTCAATTCAGATTAATAGCAAGTGCTTATGATCCTAAAGTGAGATCATACTACACCAGAATATATTGCACTTAACAGGTGAAATAAACATGGAGTGCACAACCATACAAGAATAGAAAACAAAACTATCAAGCAAGTTCTATTCCAAATGACACGTAAGAAGCTCAAATCTCTAACCTTCTTGTTTAGTTTTGCCTTGAAATTGGACAGTGGGTCCTACAACCAATATCAGAATGCATCACATGTCAAATGAAATTCAACACCACAAAGATTACACGTTTGAGATACCAACTTCACAAACAACATGTATGTTTAAGTTTTGTTCTTTTGCTGATTGTTCTACTCAAGAACATATACTCAAGTCTTAAAGTATAAATATATATTTCAGTGACAAATTACACGAAATCCTTAAAGGGTCTATGGACAGTAGCAGTCTTTTGGAAAAAAAAAGCCATTTCCGAGAAATTTAAAACCACAATGTGTCAAAAAAGACGAGCAATAACTAAATAAACATATAGCTAATTGTACTTCTATGGACTTTTTATTCATTTTTAACCCGTTTATATATATTAATTTTTATATCACATGATTTTATTCTAGTTAACCAGTTGACTTACAACCATTAGCCCGTTGAAGCTTTCAAACGACTTCAAATTAAGGTAATCCTTGGCTATAGTTAATACCACATTCAGCTTTAACCATTTTCAAAGGTGCTATGCACTAACAAAACATTTCATGTCAGCATTAAAATTGAAAAGTTCCAAAGGTTTTCTGGGTAAAATAGAAAGTTATCCCCTTATATAAAAATTGGACTAAACAGGTTAGCTTGTTATTATATATACATACTAAAGACTTCATCACCATCCCTTTATTAGCAAAATTAGCATAATCTCTTGGTTTACAAATGACATAACATGATTAAAGATTAGGCGAAGAGGAATTTGTATTCGCTCGTTCAAAATATTATTCAGATCTTATGAGTACCTCAAGTATGGGCTCTAGTGTTGTTGGCACTTCAATAACAGGTCCCGATTTGAACTTCACACCATTGCTCCGGATAGTTATCACTAGAGGTAGAGTAAAGACCGGAGGTAAATGTGAATTCTCGGTTTTATCTACTTGTGTAGCATTATCAACATTTGAAGAGTCTGTAGATGTAGGTTCTTCACGTGACTCGCTTAGATTTTGAATTCTTTGCTCCTTCAAATTTCTCATATACAACTATAAGTATCATATGTGCCAAAAAAACTTGCAAATAATCTCTAGAAGACTGGTCGGCTCTTCCTACCTACCATAACTGAACTCATACTCTTAAACATGCTCTTCGTGCTTCCTTCCAAATCGAGTTCCATATTCAGAAATAGGTTCCTCCTCCCTACAACCATATCCATGCATATTCGGTTGTATCCTTATGTTCCCGGTAATATCCGGATATAGAATGTATCGGCATCTCAATACTTCTTCAAGCTCTTACTTGACAACATCCATGGCATGTCGTTGTTCCCGATCTTCGTTCAAGCATCTATATGTTCGAAAATCGGTCATAAAGTATATCCCCATATGTTCATTTAAATTAGGTTCAATGATCCTGGCCAAGTTTCCCTTTTCATTGTGTTTTTAACCGATTTGTTTGATAGAGAGAAGCCATCATCATCGCATTTAAGAATGCATAACCTCCCACGCAACACTTCGAAAAGTACAATGCCAAAGAGCGTCATATTTTTCGTCAAAAATCCTATAGTAAAGTATTCGTTCACAATAACCCTTTAATCCTTGTCTAAACCGCCGTTTAACCTCTTCACAACAACCTCTAGTACTTTTTCCATTGGCCGAAAGTACTCCTTTGTACACCTGACCATATCCGCCTCTTCTGATACGCATTTTGAAATTTTCAGTTGCTACTTCTATATCTTCAAATGGTATTTTGAGGTGATGCCAATCTTTCAATCTATCCACTTGTCTTTGGAATTGGGGCTAAGATAATTGTTTATATTACTGAAACCTATTGTCCAGTAGCAAGTAATATGCAATGCTGCCCTATAAAAGATGGCAAATATCAAGAACATTGAATTGAAGCATACAAGTATGTCCTAAGTACCCACGTGGTACTTGATTTTGCACTCGGTTGCGAAGTGAATCGATAAGGGTATCCTTGTCAAATCCCATTTTCATCACCTCTGTCGGAATATCTTCATCGGTCTGCGGCAACAACAAAAACCGCTTTAATTAGCGGATACTCAAGCACGCCGCACTACCACACATCATGCATTTAAATATTATTATTATTAAATATGTTGAAATTCTGGTATAGGTCTAACCTTATTTACTTGTCGCGAAATAATCGGTGGAGGGACTGAGCTAAGTAGCGTGGAAGATGTGTTTGGAACCAGGGGTGCATACGAATCCCAAGAATAGTCATACGCTTCATTGGGTCAACCTCGAGTAACCTAGGGATCAAATCTCTAGCACCGGTGATAAATGGTGGGAAGTGTATTTATTCCACCCTAAAGAGCAAATTAGCATAGTGAGAATGAGTTCCAAAATAATTGCAAAAGGTGACCGATAAATTGTATTTAACCGACGCACCATAATTTTATAGAAAGATTAGGGTTGTTTTCATCGTCAAAGACAAGGGGGTCCCATAGAGAAGAGCATACAAGATAACGCGACAACTCCATACATCGCCTCAAAGTCCCGCATACACACTCCCAGATATAACCTATTTAGAAAGGCATAACATAAATAGAACTATACAGAAAAACGAAAATAATTTTTGGTCAGATCATTTTATGATACCTCTGGAGTGCATAATCTGAGTCCTACGACTTGTCTTCATAAGATGACCATCACGCATAATATTACTCAAACCAAAATCTGCAAGTTTGACATTACATTTGATCAAATACTCGGTTTAAGATTTCGTGAACCACCATAATCCGGTGGCAATACTCCACAACAAAATTATCTCGATTAAATACATTAGTGTAAGATTGTATTACCAATGAAAATAACTTTATTTTAGAAAATAAGCAAAAACATTTGTAAAGTATCAAATTGGTAGGTATGGTTTCACCTGTGAAAAAGTTGTGAGCCTCATCCTCGTGCAACCTTCCCTTCTCCACAATGTAATCAGACAACTTACCTAACTTGACATACTTCATACTTAAATAGATATCGATGGTGTCTCTACAACCTCATAGAGACGGATAATGTGTGGATGCGTAAACAACCTCCTCAAGATCTGAATCTCTCTTCTAACTGCAAATCACAAAAGCAACATAGATTAAGAAAGCCGTGGTATTGATATCATTGTAAAATAATCCATGCCTTTTTCTTCCATCTCCATGTTTTTTATCTTGCGACGGTTAAGGATTTTCATGGCAACTTTATGCCCTGTCAATGTATGTTCTGTAATTTTCACCTTCCCAAATGAGCCAATATCAAGTGTTTTCCCGAGCTTATAGTTACTTGGAAACATTTCCACACTGTTCCTACCATGCCCGATCCCTCCATAGCTTACCACTGGATAAATGGTTGACATGAATGAATCAATAACTATTGATCACTAAAATTATACACCACAAGCTTTCATAAGCTGCTTATGTGGAATAAGTTGATTTAAAACATTGATGTAAGAGAGATTAAGATGCCAAGCCATTTATCATCTAGTTCCATGTTGCCTACAAAATGAATAACTTTCTATAGCTTTTCATCAAACAAAATGGTCGGACTAAACCTTTTCGGATGTGAAGGAGGAGGTTACAGCGGTATCCCTAGCTCCAAAGGGGGTCCCATAGGTTTCTCCTTAGCTTTAATCATATTATCCTCTTCATAATCATATCGACCCTCTTCATCGGCTAGCATGTCCTCTGGTGTGAGATCTATAAATTATAAAAAAAGAATTACCAATTTATAAACCTCGTGAGCAACAAAGGTTGTCGAGAAACGAAGCACAAGCTGTAACATAATATCAGGCTCATCCTGTAACATAATATCAAGCTCATCCCTGGTGCTTAAAAGTTAAATTTCACATTTAGTAGGTCCTTTAGGCCCATTACTTATGAATGGGTGAAGTTGCATTTTATCTATAACCGTCAATCAGGTAAAATAAAATGATATAGCAGAAACCAAAAGACAATTAGCGTAGCGATACATTCAAGGTTCTCTTCAACCAATGGTTTATATGGGACAAGTTGCAGCGTAAACATATGGTGTGTGAGTTTTCCATTCATACGAAAAAATGAGAATCATGTCAAATGGGTCGAATGTCATATTAGTGTTATCTTTTTTCATAAACATACTACATTATTTCGATCATAACATTATTTTTATGATGAATGTATTTGTATTTGATACACTAATTATGTAAACTTTATAAAATAGATACACATTAAAAAAAGTTTTTTGGGTGTATCACATACAACCGACTTTGATCAGTACAAAAATCTATATTTCTTTCCTGTTACTTAACCATGAGGGTCATAAACATAGATGAACTTTGAGATGAGAATCATACATAGATTAATTATTGATACAAAATGTTTGAGCAATGATATGAAAGAATAAATTGTTTCTGAGATGGTGGCAAGATACCCATACCTTGATGTATCTATGAGACGCTTGGTAACATGCAAACCATTCTCAATCAGAATCTTTACCATCAATTAAGAAAAAATTATATCAAAAGCGTACCCTAGGTCCATTGGTTTCGTTTGTTCCTCTTCCTTTGACTCTTCTTGTTTCAATATAACCATTGCAGAGCAAACAACAATAATCTAGATTGCTTCCTGAGGAGTGGATAACTTTTTGAGTCTCATTCAATTGATAAGAAAAAGGTTCTTTTACCATTCTGTATATAAAATGTATGGAGTTAACCATTGTTCAGTTAGTTGACTTTTCAGCCTAACAATCCACACAGATAAAGATAATCTTGTAATTACCGAAAGCCACGGGCCTCATTTTCTCCAAAATCTTTGCACATACCATCTTTACATCAAAATTACTGTGTACATAGTAAATTAATGTTGAAATTATTTATAAAAATCATGTTAAGAGATTGATAATACAATCAACGTAAGTTTACGCTGCGCATACCTTCTGTTAAGGCTTCTAGTGCTTAAAGTCAAAACCACGTTAATAAACTCAAAGAAAGGGTGATGGGTAGGATATCCAGCAGTGTCTCCATTAGTTGTCGCAATTGAAGTCGTGTCACATATATTAAAGCATGAAACATGATAATCACCTCGATAATGACTTCATGTGAGTTGTTGCATTGTTGAAATGCATGCTCTCATTCCTATCACATGATATTCTATTTACCATAGAAGCTGCATGCCCTTACCAAACCAGTGTCTCCATGTATCAACTTGAAACCTTAAACTGGGCTAGCAGCTTCTAGGGTTTCTACATGGTGCAAACTGTCATCAACTGTGGGCTTCCTGTTCATTAGGCAACCTCTATTGGGCTAAAAAAGCTGTAGAAACTTTCACGCCCCTCGGTCTTTATTAAATGTGTACCATTTTAAGCTAAGTAGAGTTACAAAGAGGTCACAGAACATCGAACATTGTTCTAATATATTATTATGCTATGCAATGCCTGCATAAACAAAAGACATACTGAACTTTGAACTTAGAGAATCAGGCCATAGCCCGCCACGATATCCTGGTTCTTTTAGGCCTGTCAAGCCTGAAAGTTGCATTCCCGACTTTTAAAAAAGATAACTTCAAATTGGTAATAAAAGCTAACCTCAATAAGAGTTTTATTGAGGCCTCTGAAGCATATCTCCCTTTGGCATGTTCGAGTTGGCTACGACAACAACATTGTTATTCTAAGATAGATTGTATGAAACAATGACCACTGGTCATGTAACAGGAATAATACACATACCAACATCAAAAGGAATTCTACAAACTACCTGACTGGTAAGGCTTCCTCTATTTATAACATTCCCAGTTAGTTAACAAATTAGTTTTGTCGAAGATTATACATGGACAGATGAAAGTAGAAGAAAAACATTGCTAAGAATTAATTGAAACTAACCTCGTTTTTATTTATTCGCTTCTCTTCTGCAGATGCATGGTGTTTTCATGAAACCTTCCTAAAATCGTGTACCATTGATTTGATGATTGTTTGATCTTCGATTGATTCAAGCAACCCTGCTAACAAAAATATCATTAAACGATTCCAAACATAAAAAATACATAGGGTGCCTGTGACAAAAATAAAGTGCCAATTAAGCTCAAATACAGTTTATGCACAATAACACATTAAAAAAATATTCAAACCCTAAAATCGAGATATATGGATATTTCTTTTTTACAAATAGATAATAATAATTAGTTACACTTTCCTAGATTATCTCATGGTCAACAATTAGTTGCATAGGTTTATAAATTTGAAATTGAAAGATATATTCTAAAAAATGTTATAGTTCAGTGGTTAAGATATATGCTAATATTTACAACATCCCAAGTTCAAACCCAAGCATCATCATTTAGGTGGACAAAATTTGATGACATGGAAATTGTTTAGGTGGACAAAATTTGATGACATGGAAATATGACGTGGCATTATGGGATGCCAAATGGCATTATATGTGGCATGCCTCCTCTTATATATAATGTATAGATATAAAATGTCTCGCGGGTTAGCCCAACCAATTCTTACCTGTACCTATCAACATGTTACCCGACCAATCCCACCACAACCCATTTTGCCACCTCCAGTAATGAACATAGCAAGAGGCGAGCTAAGGCCACTTCTTTCGCTCCCTAGGTGAACCTATGTCTAGCTAATGACGTACTGTCACTGTGGCCCTTGGTTACAACAGAAAGCATTGGTACCATATATACCAGCGACCAACTTACATCGATAACTACGTGCACGTGAAGTTGGCTGTGGACATGTCATTTGGCAATACCAATCAGAAACACCGAAGACCGCTGCAAAAACATCGAACAATTTCTATAAGCGTAATCGTTCTCAAACAGTCCAGGACTCCAGGTAATATGCAAAAGACACATGTAACAGATAATGGAAACTAAAAGTATGAGTAAGTCATTGATAAATGTATAAGAACAAACCCTCGGGCAAAGGAACGTCCGAACGGCTGCTGTTTGGAACCTCAACTTCAGCTGCGACAATAAGAGGAAAACAAAACAAACATGTTGAATGACAGCCAAGGTTTGCTTACAAACTACAGAATTGTGACAGCAAGGTGCATTCAAGAAAATGTATGAACATAATATTACCTGTGGAAATCGGTACCTCATCTAGCTTCGTCTTCCCTTTCCCGCTAACCAACTCAGCAGACGAAATCTGCTGATGATGACTTACAGCCATCATGTGCAGCTGATCAGGTTCGTTAATCGCTATACCATTCGACAACCGAGTTGGCAAACCCACAACATCCACCCTAGTAATAGGTGTTGGACAAACATCCAGGTGATAATCCACTTAGCCGTCCACATCCATCGAAATACCAACTGAGGTTCCATTACTTCCATGCTTACTTTTGGTTTTCATAATTAAAGAGTTAAGACACAAAACAATAAACGCAAAAACAATGTACAAAACGATAAACAACAATCATATATAAGCACATATGTTTGAGAACTCCTAAAACCGGAGAAACAAATCCAAAAAGAGCAGCAGATTATAAATGTCCCACTCTTGATCAACAAACCCACTCTTAATCAACAAACATGAGCTAGTACAATAGTACATGTTTGTTGATCAACAAAAGCCTAAAAGGCAATTAACAATGGCTTTACTGAAGTTCAATTTTGGTTTTAAAGTTATTGAAACGCTAAATCTTGCCACAGTTTGGTA
>OU343224.1:200809086-200896355 GCA_910596185.1 Chrysanthemum makinoi | reverse complement strand
CACAACAGATACCAAACCGGTCTTTTTCCAAAATAATTACACATCAGTTAGTCAATACTGTTGGATTAAGGAGTCTTTGGGTTTATCTGTGCTAGCTGATTTAGAGGGTTTTGGATTGGTCTATTGTTTCAGTTAAGCTGGACATGTCACTTTATCATAGTCAGTTAACTTCAGCCATGATTTCAGGACCCAAACATACCCATCCCAGCCTTCATTTCAACCCCTAATCTCATATCCATTTGAGCCCCAAAACGGACCAATTTTAGCCCTCACTTCAGGTCTGAAAGACACCCATTTCAGCCCCATGTCGCCACCCAAAGGCATCCATTCAGCCCCCAAGTGCACCCACTTCACCCCTATTACTACTTCATAATAAACCAAAACAGCAAAACCACGTCCCAACTGTCGTAACTATTTGCTCAATCATGATAACAGCTTTAATTTAAAAAAAATAATAAAGTAAAAAAAATGAAACAAACTATGTTACCTTTTTTACAGTTAGTCTTATTCATTGCATCGAGCCTTTGAGAATCTGGTAGCATACTTCTTGTCGTACTCTACCCATTTTGTATAGTAGTCACGTAAGCTTCTCCTTCTACCTCCTCCACTTTCACCACCACATCCGCAACCACATCGACGTTCGTCTTTACTTTATATAGATAATTCATCCTCAAGAGCACATATATATATTTCACGTGTTTGATGTAAAAGGTGTTAGGGAAGTAAGGTGCTCCATTATATACTGTTATTTATTATGTGATATAAATCATGATGATTAAAAAAATTCCATGTTCGAACATAACAAAGAAAAATGGTGAGTGAGGCCGTCAGTTAATGCCATGAATGCATAGCCAAGATGTGAATCAGTAAAGCCAAATTCACATAAAGTTTATTATAAATATCCATAACCAAATCTCAAAACTCACTCCAAACCTTGTAAACTTAACCCCACCAACACGTCAACTTTATAGTTAAAATAATTCCATAAATATTTTGCCTTTCTTTTTAAACATATTAACTATATATAGCATTCTTCTAACAAAAAGTAATGAACAATCATATTCAACATCCATCATAAAAGTTAGAAAAAAATAATTTCCGAATTTATGGATTTTGTTCAAGGTGTATCAATTTTCGAATTCCGATGGTGGGCTAAAATAAATTATCTTTACAGCTTTGGGTAAACAAATTATATCCGGTTGATTCAAGATTTAATTGTCTTGTGTTTAACTAGGTACCACATCGTGTCGATCTTACGCATGAGCTACTCAATGTCGAACTGAAAAGTAATAATTAACGACTATATAGATAATCATTTAACAATAAACGTTGACTTTCAAGGGTCGTGCTTAGCACGACCTAAAAACTACCTAGTACAAATTACAACATCAACAACAATCTTACTATCAAAATAATTAGTTCCAACATCCGTATAACCAAGCGATGTACAAACAACAACAACAATCTCAATTTATCGTCCGTAAATGTTTACACTTTACACGATTCACCACTAGCGTTTAACCAACCAATTGACCAAGCTCAAACTTCTCAACGATATTCTCCCGTTAACCCTCTTAATCTTGATGTAGATATGGATCCGTTTTTTGGTTGTCAAGATTATTCTACGACCCAAGGTTCGGTTGGTTCATTTGAACCCGTTGAATACGACTCTCCCGTCGAAGAAGTGGCACCTGTTAAAGATAAGAATACTACAAAACGACGTCAAAATCCAAGGCGACCCCCCGTAGGAAGAGCTAGTGTTGTGCAAAGCTTGGATAAACGAGTCCGAAAATAGCGTCAAAAGGAATGCTCAAAAGGATGTTGGGTTTTGGATGTAAGTACTTGGTTACTTTGAGAGAGAAATGAAAGAATCGAAAAAAGGATACAATTTCCTCAACTGTAAATGGAAAAATATGGATCATCCTATAGTTGGTCAATTTTGCATGATTCACGATAATGCGAAACGGAGGAACCATAGTGGCGCATATGACCAAATTGTGTTCGATCAAGCATGTAAAGAATATCAAGTGACGTACAATCTAAGCCTTCACATTGATCGAGTCGTGGAAGCTTTTGATGGAACATAAAAATTGGAGAGAGATATGCCAAAATTTTACAAATCCAAAGGCAAGACTCTTAAAAAATCAAAGCTGTCAAAAACCACCTTACACGCCAAATCCGACTCGGCACATGGTGGTTTGAATCTTAACGAAGAAGCGGTGGATTCTTCGGATGAAGAGGTTCGGGAAGTTCAACCAATGGGTCGGGAGAAAGCTAAGAAAAAAAGCGTCTTCCTCCTCTGTTTCTTCAGCTGCTTCATCTGTTGTACCTCTTGTTGATCATTAGGTTGATAAATGGAAAAAAAAAAACGTCACATCTGGTTTTTGGGGTGAAAAGAAGGAAATCGAGGATTCCTATTTAGAGTTGAAGAAGCGGCAATTGGAAATAGAAGATCAGATGCATCACGAGAAAATGGAATTAGAAAAACAGAAGCTTGCACATCAGCCGGAATTGGAACAACAGAGGCTTGCACACAGAGAGAAGAACTTGAGTTGCAACGTCAAATGTTTCAATTTAAACAAAAAAGAGAGGGAGAAAGACCTCATGTTTTATCATACTCCCGATGTCCATTTAACCGAAAAACAATGAGAGTCGGTGTTGGAGATGAACAAAAAAATAAAGGAAAAATATTTAGATTATTAGTTTAAGTTTTCGATTTTTATTTGAATTATTAATGAATTTTAATGTTAATGTTTACAAAAATGTAAATGAAAAAATGGTGACCGCGGTCACCATTACGGGTACTTGGTCATGCAAAGGTCTAAGAGGGAGAAAACTGAGTTGACGGCTTGGCGCTGTGGTGGCAATAGTGATTGCGGTCTCTTACGATCACCATTACCACCCGCCTAAGACTAGATACGATGGTCACCACTCCCCTTACCACCACATCAGCGCCATATCACCATTCCCCTCACCTTTCGGCTAAAATGGTCAGCACTCCTCTCACCGTCATTAAAAGTACCCACTTTATACAAATATACTTCGCAAAATACCCCCTACACACTCACATCAAATAATTAAATAATAAAAATAGTCATGGGGCCTACAAATACTCGATACACGAAAGGTGACCATGGTCATCACTTCTTTCCTCTTTTTGCATCGTGGCGCGTGACGGGGGAGACCCTAGGGTGGGGTGGCGCGTGACAATGGTGAGGTGAGGGTGTGGCTCACCCACCAATATGATCAACCTAACATCTATTTCGAGTATTTTCATGAAACTAACTGTAGAACCAATAAAAATTTTGAATTTATAAAGCTAGTTTGATAGCATAATTGTACAATTATAATTAGTAAGTGTAAAACGCTAATTGTTGATAAATGTCACTAGAAATACCATTTCAATTTTGAGCGCTTAAAACGTTACAAACACTAATTGCTTGTTGTCAAACAAGCATTGTGTACAAAATGCTCTCAAACGCTTGCTACTAAATATACCTTCGAGTTACGTTTAAAAAAAAAGAAAAAAAAAAGAAAGCAAATTACTACATTTTCAATCAAAAAGTAATTCTATTTATTTTTCTAGCACACGATGCAAGTATGTGTGCGAGTAGTATACTTCTTGCACGAAATCTGTCAGAATCTCGTACTAATAGAGTTGTTCAAGACCAAGTCATTCAGAATCAATATATCTATTGCATTAGCAAAATGAATCACTATTTACTATCTAGCAAAAGAAAAGAACTACGTTAAAGTTGATACTGATTGATATCAGTGACATCTAAATCCCAAATACGTCATAAATGGACTCATAGATCTGTGATAAAAGGCAAAACCATCTGGATAATGGATGCAGAAAAACAAGAAGAGAAGAAATAAGGTACTGACAAAATCAAATGTAAAGAAACAAAAGTATAAATGTGTATGGACTAAAATACCCTCGACTAAATGACAAAAATCAGACATTGACTTTGACATTAGTGGTCAAGGGACTAGTTTGGCATTAAAAACCCAAGTTTTGGACTCCCTAAGATGATAAATGAAAGGTTTGTCCCATTACGATGCGCAGTAACAAGTTTAGGGACCAACGGTGTGTTGGAATTATATAACATGACTAATCATAAATATAAACAATAAACATCAAGTACACATGCGGAAGCGTATAGGAAAGATTAACGAATAATTAATTAACATAAACAAGAATATGCATACCCTTCGATTCAAATTCTAACAAAGAATCAAATCCTCAAAACTAGCAATTGGATGAACCCTAATTAGGGTTTATAGGATTATATGAATTACCCCTTGCCGTTTTGTAATTCAATCCAAGAATACTAACAATAATGTGTTAGTACCACTTTTCTTGTACACACGCATCATAAACGAATTAAAAGAATGCTAGTTTTAATCAAACAAATAACTTTGTGTTTGGAAAAGATGTGGATCGACACCTTGGAGAGGGTGTACGATCGTTTGGAGAAAAATACACACAAAACAATTTTTAGGTTTAGCTTAATGAGTACAAGAGATAAATTACAAACACCCTTGGTTTTGTATTTATACCCAAACAAACTTGGTGAACAAGTTTTAGTTGTAGATGGATTGAGGTTTCCTTTCTTGTGGCCGATCGGATGAGGTATCCCACAAGGAATTCCAGAACCTTCCCATTATTTACAACTTAGTCCTTTTTCAATTACATTTAACGACCGTCGTTGTCCATTACAACTAATTACTTAACGTCCGTTATAATTATTTTGTTTAATTAATAAATAAATATAACATTTATATTTAATTATTAACTTTAATTCTCATAGAAAAGTGTGCAATCTCGTGGTCTCGAGTTCGATCCTAACACACGTCTATTAATTTATTGTCCATTAAACCAACAACTTCCACTTGGACATATCTTAATAGAGAAATGATCACATCTTAGCGCCTAGCAACACTCGATGCCTCTAGTACAACTCGAGCAAGGCTCCTGAAAACCTTTTAATGATTTCTCATTATTATTATCCTTTTGTTTCTAATACCATGTTAAATAAATATATGGAATTAAGTCATTCTTTATTCAACCATTCTGTTTCTCGTTATAAGTGATTGAGTAAGATTACCAAATCTTCTTCGAACATATTGAGGGAGAACTTCGTAAGGCCACGCAAACATCTTGTCAACCCTACGAGGGCCCAACAAGATTAAACTCCAAAATAAATTTGAAAGAACAAATTCTATCTTGACTACGAGACTAACCCACAAACTTTGCAACACTTCGAAAACCCTTATGACTACACACGCCATTATAAGCGTTAAGTTGTTCCAACGTAGTGCACTACATTTATGACACTTATCTCGGTATCTCAAGTCGAGGATAACTATTCATGATTTACTTAATAACAATATCCATAAAGTAAAATCATGTAGTTGGGATAAGTCCTATATTCAATTCATTGAATATCATCTGAAATTGGTATGCATTCTCATCAATATACTTTCAAGTATATTCTACCATATCTCTCATATTTGTCTTAGTTTAATGATACTCCCATATCATTAATTGACAAAGGACGATTTAGAATAAATAAATTTATTCACGGATTAAACATTCAAATATAGGATACAATATATTATAAAATCAAACATACCAAGTATTTGATTTATTATAACAATTGTTTAACATCCCTTATCCAAATACCAAATAGATCAATGCATGAAAATTCCAGTTGATGAATTATGCTTCAAGTAATGACAATCATACTTGTTGACAAGGCATAAATCAACCAACTTGATCTATCGTAATTTTGAGAATACTTATTTCTAGAATTCAATTAATGAAGTCCTTGTATGTGTGCATTCACCAATCCACATAATAATTCATAAAATGTGTGACATCCTCTATCACCAATTTATAACAATTTAAACTTTCAAACATTTTAAAGTTTAAAGTATTCTTATTCTTTTAATGTATAATGCAACTGCGCTCTTAGTAGCACAACTAGTTCTCATGACCATTAACAAGGATGGAATCCTACCATGACTAGTATTGAGTGTCATCTCAATTAAACCAAAGATTATTGTATACAAACGACAATATGCTCATTAAAACTCCGTAAACTTTAATATCTTATTGTGTGATGTTTGATGTCTTCCAAACTTTCAAGTTTGAAGCTGATGACAATTTGCACAACAATTGACATATTGTTCATCCTTAGAATCTAGGAGCAAAGCACGTGAAGATGTAATTCTATTAGAATATTCATTACACAAGTTATCTAATAACTTTTAATTAGATATCAATGTTGTCAAATCATCTATTATTTAAGAATGATACAACAATTTGAATACACTACATGATGTACATGATGAATCTATATGTCAAACTTACACTTCATTCACGTTCTATCTTGTAAAAAGATCTTTATCCATTTCCCAAATGATATATCATGTTTTATTAGAATGATTTATTTTACTGCACATGTTTATTAACAATAAACATATATTCCAAGGTTATATGTTTTAATTCTTAAATCTTACAAGTGAAGTTTCATTCCAATCTAAGACTTAACATTTAGCTTACAAGGAATGTTACTTCATATATGTTATACAACATATAAGATTTAAAAACCTTAACATATTACTCCCACTAGCTTTCAGGAATACTTAAAATTTATCTTATTTCAATTATAAATCAAAACCAGGATTTAATAATTAAACATAAGAATAATTTTATAGATGCATGCATTTATCCATTCATGAATTATTGCACTTCGTACACTTCCAAAGATTATATGAATTCAAAAGACCTTTCAATTACTTACCACGCCATCGCCAAGTAATTTCTCAAGAAAGAGTTTTGATATTCTATTGTCATATTTCATATTAATGAAAACAAGTATGACAATTATCATCTTTATATATTTAATGTGTCTAGAAAAGAATATTCAATCATAATTAATTGCTTAAGTATGATTAATAATCTTGTCATAAAACATGCATTAAATATGTGTACAATATTGTCCATATGATTTCTACATAGAAATTCAAACCACTAGGGCTTTTTTATCTCTTTGAAGAAACTCATTTCCATTCTCTAGTCTAACTATTAATATAAACCAAATTTCCAAAATTGATTATCTTTATGGACAGCATCTTTAACATTCATAGTATGAGTAATTTACCCAATTCAATATTCGGTAATCCATCATAATGATTATCAGGTTTACTATAATCCTCTAACTCATATTTCTCAAAGATATAAGTCAAATATATGAGATATCCTTGCAGATCTATGAATGAAAATTTCATCATCATGAGGTCTATCATTTACATGTCTAACCTCATCATGATATTTACTAGTGTGTTTTAGAAGATTATGTATCTTGTAATTTTATCTTTCAAGATAAAAAACTCCCACTTGCCTTTTGTAATATATATATATATATATATAGACTATCTATATATACTTAGCAATTAAAACAAAACATCATTGTTCTCTTTTTGGGACATTACAAATACACATTGATAATTCCTGACTTTAGTTTGTTAATAACCTATTCATAAGTAGTTTTAATAAATTCAGAATCTTCAATTTTAAAACTTAATGTGATTCATCACATTCCATAATGAAATGGTGTTTTATCAATCTTCTAGGTTGGAGTCATATTGAGTATATTCAATCCATACTTAATTTTCTAACCTTGTTACTTTTTAAGAAAGAAGTGATGGTTATCTTTAATCAAACAAATCAAATAGAGTTTGATTCTCCTAACTGAACATACCATCAACTTGTAGTATTCATTAGAATTAATATTGTAAGACAATCTAACAATATATAAGATAAACATATTCCTTATGGCTTACCTATTTACCAACTAAGTCAACTTAATGGTATAATAGACTTTCCAAGCCAATTGCATGTTTTATAACATAAGTACTTTTTAACCAAGTCACTTCATATCCATGTCTCATCAAGAAAACATAAATTGTTATAATCTCATTTAACGTTATAAATCATTAATCAACTCAATGACTTCTTGTATATGTCTTAATTAAAAAACCATAACAATTTAACGTCTTACTTTATTATAAGTTTTAAAATACTTTATGTTTATGTCTTTACAATGAATCATAAACAAGTTTAACTAAAGTAATTATGAACACAACTCTTTGTTTCAATAGTAATTTCAAGTTAATTTATTTACTTCACAATAATGTAGGATTACATTATTTTTCATTTATGTCATTCCAAAATACATAAATAAACAAATTGAAGTAGTATTAGATTACTTCATTTATTTATGTCTTTATAATAATACATAAATATTTACTTTGAAGTAGTCTTATATATCATTTTGACACATGTTCTAAATACTTGTCTAATTTAGAAACTGCAAATATGTCCATGCAAGGTCTGACTTCACATGGAGATTTACTTTGTTGTTGCAATCTCGCCAAGTTCTGACATGACGTAAATTGCAACACCAAGTGTTTCTTGAATTAGATATGTACAAGTTATATTAGAGTGTTAGTCTCTTACCTTTACCAAGAGAATCCATTAAATCATATACCTATATGTTGTACCTTGCACACAATATAGATTTCTCCCACTTGTGCAAGGAACAACATCATGTGCAGTATAAACAACACGACATATGTTTGTTTATGTGACCAATATGATTGTGTCATTGATATTAGCATAACTAGTAGATGTAGAACCACTTCATTGTCTAATAAGGAAACGTACATGACTATCCTTGAAAACATAAGTGTCTACAAGTGGAAACTAATTATCTTAAAGACATTCTAGAGATAACTGTTACTACTAAGACGACAAAGCTTGTAACTCCCACTCAATTAGAGATCATTACATTAATTCCTTATTCAGTAATAAGAACAAAATACTCCCACTGGATTTGACAACATCGTAAGTGTTGTATTAATTAGTGAAAGAAAATAGCGTTCTATTTACTTCCCTACACCTTTGAGAAAGTCCATACATAACAATTACTTATGTACTAAAAGAGTGTATTCTACTATGTAGATGATGGATTATCCATCAATGCTATTAACTTGAAAAATTGGGCATGCAATTTCTTTCTTAATAGTTCTACTATTCCAACAATTGTAAGTAGTACTTTTAAATGGTCAAAGCACAACAACTTGATAAAATATGTTAGTTTGTCTTTTATCAATTATACAGTAATTAGTCTAGCTTCTAATTTAATAACTCACAAATATGCAATTTTTTTAACTATTAAAATTTGCTTACGAGTTATGTATTTAGAATTTAGACAATTCTAATTGTCCTATCATACCTTTCTTCATTCATGAAAAGGAATATGATGGAATCTCACTCTTTCTTATGAAAAGAGGACTAAGTTTATTCTTTTAGTAAAGTTGACTCTACCAAAAACCATTACAAGTGTAGATCAATTTACCAATACAGGAATAACCTTCGTTTACGGTTTAATGTTGCATTAATACATTTAAAGAATTAGCAAAATTCAATTTTAGTATTTTCGATAATTAAACTTTTCAAGAAAATAAAATACCCAAGGTAATATTCATATAACCATAGAATTTTCTTGAAAACTAGGATCCAAATTATCGTAGTTCCATTACATCAGTTGATCTGCTAGTAACGAAAACACATAATAAGGTAATCTGTCGAACAATAATTGGCTAACAATTTTCAATTCCTAGATCATTATGGGATTTATATTTTCCAACGCTATTGCAAATATAAACATGTTTCATCCCATCTATGCCTTGAGTCCAGTCTCACTTCCTACTCAACTTAAGTGTCTAACTTAAAGAACTGCAAATATGTCCATGTAAGGTCTGACTTTATATAGAGATTTATCTGTCCATCACAATCTAGCCAAGATCGCCATGACGTAAATTGCAACTTCAAGTGTTCCTTTTAATTAGATGGCACATAACTTAATTTATAAGGGTACTAGTTTTGATTTTATGTGGTCAAATCAAATATGTACAAAGATGTCATGCATTCATCTTGTAGCATAAATTTAATAAAAAACTTTTATTACCAATTCATAAAGATCAAATTATCAAAGTTTTGATTGAGGTATTGGGTTCACCAATCAAGGAATTTAGCGATAATTATCGTCCATTATACCGTACTTTTGCATAAGTGTAAACACTTAGTGTTTCGGGTAATTATCACCGAAGTGGCGCATGGAATTAAAACTAATTCGCCTTAAGCTGAGTTTGTACATTTATGGCTTACTAAGTAGCTCCAATCGAACTCACATGGGGTAGAGGACCGGTAAGCGAAAAGCACAACCTTAGACATCATTTCAGTGACTGCGCACTTTTATTAACCCCTTTATAGTTTGTTCTAGTGGGTGAGCCGTTCTAACCATTTGTACCAAAATCACCAATCAATTAAACTATTGAAAACTTAACTCTTCAAACAAATCAAATTTCGCCATTGTTTAGTCCGCATTATTTTTCTATTCAAAATTACCCTTTGCTTAAAACTGTTGCACATAATAAACAAAAAAGTAAACAAATAAAAAATAAACAACTAAAAACAATGCGCACATAACTAACAATTTAATACGTAAACAAGTAGCCACATGCAACTTATTCGATAAAACCCTATTAATAATCAATGTCTAGGTTAAATTAATGTATATATTAATTAGAGCTTTCACTCTCTCAATTGAAAGTGAGCCACATACATCGATGAATCGATTGCGTAAACCCATAATTAATGATATACCAAATTGCACATAATTGATTCATTAATGTATATAATTGGAGTCTTCCCCAATTCAAGATTTATCATAAATAAACATGTGATAAAGATATTTTAACAATTAAACAATATTCAAGCAACTATTCATGACAAACATGCATGTATTATCATGGATATAACATAACAATTATTTAAATAATCACAAGATCGCATATAATTAACACGTAATTATATCATGCAATCCTAGAGTTTCTATTTCAATTAAAAAAAACTTTAATTTTTTTTCTCTGATGAACAAGAAAAGTCCATGAACAAGAATATCCTAATGAAAGAGCGGCCTGGATCCATGAACAGGTCGCGGGTGACCAGACCTCAATGAACAAGATTTTTTTTTTTTTTTTTAATTTTTTAAATTTTAATTTAAAAGAAAAAGATCCTAATTAAGGCAAATTGGCCCCAAAAAAATAGGGTCTCAAAACCCTAAACCCTAGGTCGACATATATAATTAAACACATAACAATTATTCGTTTTACGCTAAGTTAGTAATTAATTACTCATTAAACCAAGCTCGTGATGCCACGTTGGAATTATATAACATGACTAATCATAAATATAAACAATAAACATCAAGTACACATGCGAAGCGATATGAAAGATTAATATAATTAATTAACATAAACAAGAATATAACCTTTCTTGATTCTAGCCTAACAAGAATCAAATCCACAAAACTAGCAATTGGATGAACCCTAATTAGGGTTGATAGGATTATATGAATTACCCCTTACCGTTTTGTAATTCAATCCAAGAATACTAACAATAATGTGTTAGTACCACTTTCTTGTACACACGTACTATACCGAATTAAAAGAATGCTAGTTTTAATCAAACAAATAACTTTGTGTTTGGAAAAGATGTGGATCGACACCTTGGAGAGGGTGTACGATCGTTTGGAGCAAAATACACACAAAACAATTTTTAGGTTTAGCTTAATGAGTACAAGAGATAAATTACAAACATCATTGGTTTTGTATTTATACCCAAACAAACTTGGTGAACAAGTTTGAGTTGTAGATGGATTGGGGTTCCTTTTCTTGTGGCCGATCGGATGAGGTATCCCACAAGGAATTCCGGAACCTTCCCATTATTTACAACTTAGTCCTTTTCCAATTACATTTAACGACCGTTAGTCCATTACAACTAATTATTTAACGTCCGTTATAATTATTTTGTTTAATTAATAAATAAATATAACATTTATATTTAATTATTAACTTTAATTCTCATATGCAAAGTGTGCAATCCCGTGATCTCGAGTTCGATCCTAACACACGTCTATTAATTTATTGTCCATTAAACCAACACGGTGTATTTTAGTCTTTAAAATATATATCAAAGTAAAGAATAAAACTCTTTGAACAGTGAACACTGCATATTTAAGTGTCTACTAATGTTTGAGATTTAGAAAACCAAAATGGAACAGTCCAAGAGAACAGTGCTTAGTTCTTTTAACATTTTGTTCCATTATTGGTTCTATGATTTCTTTTGTATTCATTATTGTTATGAATTATTGAAGATAATAATCAATGACAATTTTGTCAAAGAAATATTAGCTTATTAGCTCTCCTACTTGTTTTATACATTTATCAATGTTTTGTACATCAACGAATGATAATAAAATGCACTAGGATCTACTTTCATAAGTGCTCTTTACTTCCTATCTTGTAATTCTCTTGTTCCATTAAGAAAATCAATCAAAGTTTTCGTTTCTAGAAAACACTTTTCTAATCCTCAAAAACTTACAACATGTCCTTCTAGATCAATGGCATAAATGCTACATACAATGATGGTCCTAAAAATAATACATGAGGATGAGGACGTAACCATGGTCGAGGTCGTAGTTATTCTCACGGTGACAACCGTATATATGATCGATGCCATAATTCTAGTGGAGGTCGATTTTATGGCCGTGGTCGTGGCCGTAGTTTAGTCAAAAAAACTAATACATACCATGATCAATCATTTAACAAGCTCACAAAAATGATTGTGAAGCGAGTACTTCTAAAAAAAAAGAGGGTTCTTGTTTACGACGTGGGTAGATGGAACAATGGTCAAAACTCGTCGTTCAGAAGCACATATTTCAAAGCTTTATGAGGCATCTTTTAAAAGAAAAGAGAAAGAAGTGAATATTGTAGATCAACTTGGTTCTCAAATGCCTGAGCTAAATACCTTAGACATTTCCCATGATTTGAAACTTTGAAATCGACATCGTTAGACTATATGAACTTAGTAAAAAATGTGTATGGCCGAGAACGATAACACATTTCAGTTCTTGTGGACTAGACAAACAAAAAAGTCCAATTGTGATCTAAAAAGATAGCGGCTTGTAGATGCGACAATTTGAGATCTATTGATTAAACGTGAGTTTAGTAGGGTAAATGTCTAGTAAGAGATGTGTCTAGCTGAGTCTCCTTAAATATTACAGATGAGTATAATTGGGTATTTAATAAAAAGTGCAATTATATAATAAATTAACGGGTCTCGGCGGGTCTAGTGGGTCATTTTTCTATTTTTTATTTTTTTACTTTTTACATCTTTTACTTAAAAAATAAATAAAAATAAAAATCATCTTGTCGACCGGACCAAAACTCATCTAGACCCGGACCCCAACCCATCTAGACTAGGGATGGCAACGGGACGGGAATGTCGAGGATTGTATTTCCCATCTCCATCCCCGTTTTCACTCTCCATCCCCATCCCCACCGGAGAATTGCTTTACATCCCCATCTCCTTCCCCAATGGGGATCGGGGATCCCCGTGGGGATTAAGGATTTTCCACCCTTATGAAAGAACATAAAAATTCCACAAACTCATCGAAAATATAAATATTTTTGACTCATAAAGTATCTCAACAAATGTACCTACATCGCACATAGTTGGATTAATTACAATTTCAATACTTTAAACACATTAAGCATTGTAACATCACATATAATATTAAAAAAAGGGCTTTGATATAGGGACCTAATTAAAAGGGCTTAAAAGGTGACCTAATGCATAAATAACTTGTAGTTACTGTACAAGTCATTTATGCATTAAGTCACTTTTTAAGTCCTTTTAGTTAGGCCCATTTAGCATTTTCCTTAATATATATATATATATATATATATATATATATATATATATATATATATATATATATATATATATATATATATATATATATATATATATATATATATATGTGTGTGTGTGTGTGTGTGTGTGTGTGTGTGTATCATACGTGTGTATTCGACAAAATAGTTAAGTAATATGTATCTCTAGTGTTTATACTTATAATTTTAAAGGTGTTTGATTCTATAAATATCACATATGCATAAAAATATACATGTCGATACTCATAAACATATATACATATACATATACAAGTTAATCGAGTATTGATATAACATATAAATTCTAAATACTTGTACACTAGAAAGATCGGGGTTTGGGACGGGTTCGGGGATTTATGTTATCCCCATCCCCGGTTTTATATTTCGGGGATTCCCCAGTCAAATCGGGTTTGGGGATCGGGTCCCCATCAGATACGGATTTTTTTGCCATCTCTAGACCAGCCCATTTAGACCCATGTTTCTACAAGACCTATCCGGACCCGAACCCGGACCTGTATACACCCAAACCCATCTAGACGAGACCCGTGACCCAAACCCATAAAGATCCTAGCCCGGGCCACGCCTAGCTGGGTATTTATATGGGTTTTCGTATGGATAGATAAATCTGCTATTTAGAAACGAATTCCGTCAAACGTTTCAACAGATAACGAGATCTCAGATTAAACTTATCAAAGTTTAACTCTTGGTGTTTTCACACAAAATTCACACACTTTTATTTCTGAGGCAAGGCCTCTATTTATACAAGAGGGAGGTAGGTGTACTAGTTACAACCTACGTCATTGCTTACCTAATTTACATAATAATGCAAGGGCGGCCTACAGGCCTTACATTATTAGGCTCACATTATTACTAAAATACAAACCTTACATCACACCAAACAATCAAACAATTCAACGAATCATTTGAATTATCAACAATCACTATACATCCAATCATCCAAATAACAATTGAACTCATTCAATCGTCGACGAATAATTCAACACATGGATCCATTGAAAAATTATTCATCCAATTCATCTGTGATTAATTTCAGGTATTTTCAAATGATTCGTGTGAATTTTGTGTGAAAACACCAAGAGTTAAACTTTTATTTCTGAGGCAAAAGAAGTGTGTGAATCTTTGTAGTTTAACTCTTAAAATATTAAAAGAAATAATATTTACTTAAAAATCGATGTTTAAAATCGATTAAACATTTATAAGTAGAAATAATATTTGGTTTCAAGTAAAGATGAAAAGAATAAGTAAAGATCGAATTGTGCTAAATTCTTTTCATCGATTTTAAACATCGAATGTAGTCGTCTGGTGTTAGCACAAATGGTGTGCACGCTGTGGCCCTTTGGAGACTAGGAAGGTCTGAACCCGCCGCGGATGATACGGACGAATAATACCTGAAATTAATCACGGATGAATTGGATGAATAATTTTTCAATGGGTCCATGTGTTGAATTATTCGTCGACGATTGAATGAATTCAATTGTTATTTGGATGATTGGATGTATAGTGATTGTTGATAATTCAAATGATTTAAATTCAACCCATTTAGACCCATGTTTCTACAAGACCTATCCGGACCCGAACCCGGACCTGTATACACCCAAACCCATCTAGACGAGACCCGTGACCCAAACCCATAAAGATCCTAGCCCGGGCCACGCCTAGCTGGAAACCCACCAGATGGGAAATATCCCGATATCTTGATATTTCCCGGCATGCAAACCCACCGGATGGCCCTACGGCCGCCTCCCATAAAACCAGTCAATGAAGGTTGTGAATCATATGTTTGACTTTGTCTCGGATAAGGTTGGACCAAATACTTCTCAACCAACGCTGAGTCATCTTGCCAGCCATAAGGGCAAATATTGCCATTGGGACCCGCTAAACCACTGGATACTGAGTTAGTTGGGTTTACGGGTAGTGCAGGTGCATAAAGTAGAGACGAGGATGAATAGGTGGTGATGTAATTACTGGAAAGATTTGGGTTAAAGTCAAGGTAGCTGTAACCTGGTTGCATTGACTGGTTGTATGAACTGATGCCACGCGGCATGGTTTTGTGACTGGAACAAGTACGCTTTGCTTCCTGATGATTCGGGTTTGGTAAAGATTCGATGTCCATTGCCTTACGCTTTTGAACTGAAAACTGTAGCTTCAGTTTTTTCATCAGATGATGTATTTTCTCATCGATTTTGAACTCGGGAAGAACCTTTGAAGGATCAATGTTATGAGATTCTAAACATTCTTTCATAGATCTAAGATCATCTAACTGCTGCTTCGTTGCCTCTAACTGAAAAGTATCAAATCACAAAGAGTTTTTAGTTCCAATGTGATATGAAATATCCATGCTTGAACAATCAAGTAAATTCATAAGAAATGGTTGACTAGGAACTAAATGTTTCAGTTACCATTTAACAATGACGCATTATAATAATCTAGTTGACCCAAATCAATTTACTAATTTAGAGGATGAGATTTCGGCCAATTTACCTTGTGGCAAGCGATTCACATTATGTCTAATCTCTTAACAGTTAAATTAGAAATATGACTGCCTCCATCCTAAATTATAATCTTCACAATTAGAAAAAAAAAAACATAATTTTAGGAATATATCAATGATGCATTATACAATAGCTAAATGTCAATGTTATCCGTTATCCGTTATCCTTTTGAAATACACATAGGTTTAGAGATTTACAATTAATGCCATTTTGTAATAGCCAGTATGAATAGAAAGTAAACTTGACATATCATGGAAGTAAACATTCTTTTTAAGACAAATTAAAACAAAAAGGTGGTTTGTTTTTGGAATAGCAGCTTTGAAAAATATAATATGCCGTTTTTTAGATCATGAGATCATGTTCTGGGAGTTTGTATATACAGGGGTCATGTATCATCTATTAGCAGTTATTAGGTCAGATAACGGAATCCTCGGCTATGTAGTTGATAGATTCCGATTGTTCATTTTTCCTCTTTTCAAGCTTTGTTTTGAAGAAATGAATGTTGGTTACATCTATTATCACACTCGTTTGCCTTGTTTTACTTCTTGCAACATCATCTTGTCATGGACATGCAACTGATAGACAACACTTTCTTATTTTCTTTGAAACCGTGTTTACTGCAGTGGACTTACCTGTCTTCTCTCTTCAATGAAGAAGGTCGTCTATCATGTGCCGACGGCAAGAAATGAGGCACATTTGTTGACATGTGTTTTCTCAGTTTCTTCGAAAGATCAATGGTGTCTTCCGAGTAACCACTTGCCTCCATTATTGCTGGTCACACATGATATAGCCTTCACCATCGAAGAATGAAAAACATATATTGCAAGTGCAGGGGTTTCTGGATCCATATAGGATGAAACAAGATATGTTCTCTTTGGGTTACGGTCCAAAAGAAGAAAAGATCTCATAAAATTTTATGGAAACTTTTATTGATATGTTGCAAATTTAAGACATAAAACAAGGCAAAGAGAGAGTGATAACAGGCTGCAGATAGAAAACTCGTCGCAATCATTTGACAAAAACAAAGTTCGAGTAGAGAAAAATAAACAGCTAGAACCTAGAATAAGAAGTTATATGCCTCATGACTCCATAATCATAATCATAAGTACTAAAAGAAGGTTGATAAACCAATGATCCACAATTTCTTAGAAACAAAATCAAGTAATTTTGATAAATTAATAGATAGTGAAATAACTAAAGCATGATAAAATCCACTGGTTGGCTAACATCTTGTAGTAGCTGAAAAAAATCTTCAAAAAGCTTAATATGAGATGGAAAAAGGGTTCAAAGCATGGTTGCAAAAAGCGCTAGGCACCAGTCGGGCGGTCGACCACCGCCTAGCCTAGTATATCGGCTGAGGCGGTACCTAGGCGGATTGGACTTTTAGAAATATAAATTTTAAATTATATGTATATTGATAAATATAAGAGTATATTGATAAATTTGATCTTCTCTTCTTCTCATCTACAACAACTAGTTATAATACCCGTGCACGCACGGGGTTTTGAAAAAAAAAATATTCTATATTAATACCGAATATTGTGTCTTGCATATAATTATATAGTTATAAGTTTTGTGCATGCACGAAGTTTTCACATAAATCAAATTTATTTTTAACATTTTAGTTCAGTAATCAAATTTATTTAGCTGACAAAAAAAAAATATTCTGTATTAATACCGAATATTGTGTCTTGCAAATTTATTTTTAACATTGGACTTAGTGGGTGTATACTGTATTGAACATTTTAGTTATAAATTTAGTTTTCACATAAATCAAATTTAGTTTTCACATAAATCAAGTTTTGATACATATAAGAATTTGCCCATGAAAATTATGATATAAGTATGACTAATACTTATGCATGAGTTTTTCATTACGCATTAATATTCATTAGAATTTGGTAAAATATTTGTAAAAATTTCTGTTAGGTAACTGAAGATTTAATTTTATTTAGCTGACAAAGATGTTGATGTTGTTAGTTAAATTTCACTACTGATATTATGTTGTACACATGATGCAAGTTTAATAGCACATAATGAGCGTTGATAAAGTTAAAGTATACTTCTTAAAGTTTTTAAAAAATATTTTTTCTAGATATCCTTATATAAATAAACTAGACGAGTACCCGCGCCTAGCGGCAGCGGTTCCTAGCGGTAGATAATTAAAAATATGCGATATTGTGGTAAGTGTTTCGTAACATGCGATAATTCAACTGAAGCAAAAATTATTAACATGTATCAAAGAACATATAAAAATATTTATTGAAACTGAAAATAAAACATTACATCAATTATGAGATAATTAACAATGCAAGTTACTCGCCGTGTAAAATTTCTTAGTACACGGCATATGAGGTGTTGAATCCTCTTGGTCAACTCTTTGATTGGATTCACTTTGTAGTTATCATCCATCAATGCATGGTATTTGACCCAATCAAAAAGCTTCAACCTAAGAAACTTAACAAAAATATATACACCGGTTGTATAATGTATTTGACCAAATTATTTCAGAAAACTTTGTATATCTTTGAAATTAATGCTCCGGAACAATCAATGATTAAAGCACCAATCAATCACCATCATTATAGCAATATTCGAAAACGGATTTGTATTTAACGTATTTAATGCTAAAAACAAGAACAAAAATGAACCCCGTAACTATATAATAAATCGATACAGTGCTTTGTGATTGTAAACATTCAAGTTATTCACAACAATATCTCTGCAATTTCAACTATATATAAATGTCAAAACAAAAATTTTAAAAATCATATGGTCATTGCACACATTTCAATATTTAATAACCGAGATCGATATGATACACACTTATGAAGTAACATAACAATAAAAATAATAAATTGTAATATGGTGCCTTATAAAATAAAATATGGTGATAAAGTTTTAGAAATTATTAGTGTTAAGATTAAATAAATTAAAAAATATATATATTTTTTTGGGAAATTACATTAGTAAAAGTTGTCAAAATGTGTCATACATTTTTTTGAAATTTTAGGTGTGAATTGTTGTGGTAGCTATTTCATTAAGGACAAATTCTTTGAATTTTTATATAGAAATTTTAGTTTGAAAGGAATTTTATAAATTTAACATTACTCACTTTTTAAGTTTAAAAAACATGGATACATGCTTTGTATGTATAATAATAATAAAAAGTTGTATTGAATTTCCAACATTGAATATGCCGAATCTATTTTCATTTAATATTAGTTTGAATTTTTAATGGTAATTATATATACATATAGTTAAAGACGAGTACTTGTGCATAGCAACGGGATTTGACATATCGTTTAGTGATAAAAAAATGTTTATGGTTTATAAATGAAAAATAATAAAAGTTTGAAGACTTGAGTATTAAACATAATGTTTTGAAACCCGGATCGACCCGTGGTTCAACCGTTGAATCGCTTTGGTCGAAAAATGAATTGATTTAAACCGGTTCAACCCGACGGGTTGGGTTGAACATGGGTGAAATTAAACCGGGTCAACCCGTCGGGTTTGAAGCGCCCCGTCAACTCGGTTTTCGATGTGTATTAATAGTTTCCTTTTGAAATATATGTTTTCAACATTTCTATTTTTAGTTTCAACTTTTTACTTTTTGTTTTTTCTTTTATATATAGTATACACGGATACCCTGTGACGATTAAACCTGAGAAATAGATCTCGATGAGCCCCGATTTACCGCTTGTATCGGTTTCAACGGTCCTCTTGGTTCATTTTCGATTACTTTTATTGGTTAGTTGAACTAGTGGCTAAACCGTTCCTTGTTGAACCCGCTTGGTCCTGGCCCCGATTTTCAAAACTATATGTACAATCAACTTGTTAGCTTGTATGAAACTTTGTGTGTTTTTTTAATTTGTATAATTTGTATAATAACACGTACTTTTCATTTTAGGTTGTTTTAAAAATAACATTAATTAGTGTGTTTAATTATTTTATATTCTGGATTTTGTTGTAGCTTGTTTAAATTGTATATTGTGAAAATTTTATTGTACTTTTTAATATGGGGTGTTTTAATTGTTTGTATTTAATTTGGTGAATATGCTTTTAGTTGGTTGTACAATATGAATAAATCAATGTACTTTTAGGTAATGGGGTGTTTTAATAAGAATATTAATTACATTATACATTTCTCTCACTTTTGACTTTCAACTTTCAACTTTTCAATTTTCACTTTCACCTTTGACCATTTTTCTATTTTATATAGTAAAGATAAAAATTACATGAGTCATTGTTATAAGTACAATCGCGTATATTTATTTTTATATTAAAGAAACCCGTGATTACAATTTGATAATTATATTCCCGTTTTTAGTAATTTAGCCGTATTTAAAATGTAAACTCGTGTCCAAATAGGTTAAACTTTTAAAAATGAAATAAATTAGTCCTTAATTGAACATATATAGTAAAAAAAAATTGATACTTATAATCTTATGCAAAATTTATATGTTGTCATTTTAAAACAACATATACATTGTATTTTTTAAGATATAAATTATAAAGTATAAGGGGGTATTCGTTTATAATCCAAAGTTATTAAAAAAATATGGAGACTTATAATATTACACTGAAGTTTTATTAATTACCTCCTCTTTTCTTTAAGATTTTGTTTTCACAAATTTGACATTTATATTTTTATGTGTTTTTTTAGCAACCAAATTTCTACACCAAATTTATTAAAGTTTGACCAAAATCAATTTAATTTTGACTTTTATTAACCAATCACATCACACGATTTTGCTTACGTGGCGAAATCGAGCTCTCCTATTGGCCCGATTGTTTTTTCAATAAGAATGAATTGACAAAATCACTCCGAAATGATGTAATTCCTTTATTATATAAAAGATTGCGTCACAAAGTTTATTCTTTCACACTTTAAAAACATGATCCGACCAATTGAAAAAAAAACCCCTAATTTAAAGTTTAAAAATGGTATTGACCACGGTGATCTCAGGTGGTGGCGTTGACCGTGTTGACGCTTGCTGCCGATTTGTGAAATCGGGGCGGCCAGCCTAGGCTGCTTATTACAACACTGGTTCAAAGTTTCCCAAAGTGCAAAACATCCTAAAACTTAATATTCATAAGTATATATTATTGTATGAAATAACTATATTTGGCACACTAAAAATTTATTAGAAGGTTGAATAATAATGGACAAAAAGTATTTCAGATCATCCCAACTCAACTCGTACCAAAACTTCCCCCTTTGTCTAACTCTAACTACCCACCCCACCTCACCGACTAATATCCTTAGTTATGACAATGGACAAGCAAGTTATTTCAAATTAATGGTGGTCAAATTAGAGGCAATTTTCATGGGATAGATGAAGTACACTACTAGACTAACACAACATCCACCACCTGAGAAAGTGAGAATAAATTACAGGTTGTCCTCCAATTCTTTCTCTACTGAAAACTAGGGGTAAATAAAGATAAGTTTAGTAGCAGATAAAATGTTGGAATTGACGAGATAGTGCAAAACTTCAATTTGAGACTATAGAATATTCTTTATAAGAGAGAGGATATGGGTTACCACTTGAACAGGTGATCCGCTATCAATGTCGTCAATAATATTCTCATAAGAACTTCGTCAATATGGTAAGCTGGTGACACTTGTACTCCAATCCAAATGTATAGGCTTATATCAGCAGCTTCAACTTGCAGCTTACTCATAACCATCATATCAATTACCTCTGAAACAGGTATAAATTATCAGAAAGAGCTTAGCTATTAGATTCACTGCAAGCATATATACTGGGTCAAAATAATGTTATAATGCACAAACTTGAAAATTTGCAATCACAATTGTTCAGCATTCAAAAACTATGTTCAGTTACATTTTGGAAATAAAAAATTATGTTTAATTACTGAAAAGATAAGTGTAAATGAAACCTTGACATTATCCTAGTTGTTTCTCACAATACTTGAATTGTCCATTGTGAAATACAAAATGTGGCAGCATAGGATTATTACACCAAATACTCTGTATATCCTTTGTGAAATACAAAATGGAATTTGTTCACGTAATCTATCGTTTATGTCTTTGTCATTAAAGTACTAACTTATGATCTCCACTTCAATGTTTAAATCTACACTAGATTTATTATCATATATGTACACTTCTTATGTCTTCAAAAAAGGTCTGCTAGTGAATAATATTGGTTGTCTACAAATCTTTATAGGAGTTGTTAGAGTAGGCTATTCTGTTTGATCTTGAGGCATGTCACAAATCTTTTTTTTTTATGGGGGTCCCATCATTTAGCTGTACAATTATATTTGATTCATAAATTTTGCCGAATACCGTCCCGGTAATAAAACAAACACCCAAAAGATGATGCAATTGATCAAAGTATAATGAACAAAATCTGAACTGTTATATAATCCGCTATATCAAAAACAATCTTGATCTCACCAAAATGGAACAATAAATGTGTTACGGGATAACTTTCTGACAGTGAGACCATGAGTGGATCTAGAAGGGATTTAGGGCACGTGCATGTCCTAATACTTTTTTTAACAAGTTTATAAAATGTAAACATTGTAAGTATTTGTAACACTAATGCATCTGTTAATATGCATTTCTAATATTAGTCTGTACCTGTTTAAAGCTTAAACCTTAAAATCACCCAATGCTTTTGACTAAAAAATATACCTCTTCTAAGTTCAATACAGTATACACCCACTAAGTCCAATTAATAAGAAGGGTATGCTGTTTACAATATATAAAAGGAAGTAAAAAAAGATGTTCCCATATTGCAATACTATCTAACCATCATGCAGCCATAAATGAAATCCTAATTAATGATCATTGAGAAAGTTTACCTACCTCTGTCTTTAATTCAAAGCAAATCAGCATATTTTTATTAACATAACAAAACTAAGAACACATACCTAATGTACTGTTTACCAATTATGGAATCAGAATATCATATAGGAAACAAACCTGGAATTTTCGGCATAAGAACAATTGAACGGCGAAGTATGTTGGAAATTCCCTTCACATTACTAGCCATCATCAAATCCATAATATCAACAATTTTGAAATGGCGATCACTAATCCCAAATCCACTGATAAGCAGAAGCAAACCCCGGGCATCCGCCTCCTCTACATATCTTAACCCACCTTCTTTAATCATCCGATTTTTCCAAAGATTAGCAGCTTCTGCTGCATACACTTCATCTTCTCTACTAATCTCGATCCCGTCACCACTGATCATCACAAAACACTCCAAAATCAAAACGGAAGCCTTCCTTCCATCAATCTGGTCATTCAGATACTGGTATGAGCCCCGGTTGTATGTTTTACCACTCTGTAAGAAGTACGTGTCAATGCTATCTAGGACAAGTTTTGCAGGATTTTTGGCAAGCTTTAATGCCTTTAGAAGTTCTTTTTGGACTTTATCAACGTCGGAAATATGTTTGACTACATATTCCTTCATTTCCCGACCACTCATACTTTTACACAACCTTTCTAATTCAGAAACTGCTGGCTTCGGATCCTTTAAGATCTCAACGTTTTCAGGCTTCTCCGGTACATCAGTTTCCTCAGGATTCTTCACGGTATCAATTTCTACAGGTTTTTCCGATACATCAGTTTCAACAGGATTCGCTGGGATATCAATTTCATCATGTTTTTCTGATACATCAGTTTCTACAGTATCATTTAAGATATCAATTTCTCCCGGCTCCATTGATACAGCAGTTTCTCTGTGATTCTTCGAGATATCAGTATCATCAGGATTCATTGAAACATCAGTTTCTTCGCAATTCTTCGAAGAAGTCGGGCTTTGAGGCTTGTCAAAGCTCTCATCGGAATCACTTGCAGTTCTGTTAGGTTTTGGTACTACATCAATGTCTTCTAGAAGTTCGGTTACAATACGGTCATAATCAGCATCTTCAGGTTTCTTCGATGCCTCAATTTCCCCATCCTCGTCATCGGTTTCTTCACTATTCTCCAAGGAACTACCGCTTTGAGGTGTCCTCACCTTGTCACATTTACTAGCGGTTCTGATAGGATTTTTTCCTATAACAGCTATTTCTTCTAAAAACTCATTTATAGCGAGAACATAATCCGTTTCTTCAACATTCTTCGCTGCATCAATTTTTTCACCCTCGTCATCAGCATTGTTCGTTGCATCACTTTCTTCACAACTTTTAGAATACTTAGGACTTTCACACATCTTCACATCATCGTCACTCTGTTCACACTCAATTACAGTTCCTTTAGAGCTTTCATCCGAAACAAAAGCTTTTGGAACATCAGTTATGATCTTAGCACAATCACTTTCTTCCATCTTCACCGATGCATCAATCTCTTCATCATTCTTCACATTTTCATTTCTCCGTTTGAAATCACTCTCATCTCCCTTAGGCTTTTCTTCCAAAACATCGCCTTCCAAAACATCATTTACAACACGATCACAATCACTTTCATACATGCTCATATCCTCATCACTCCGTTCACACTCGCTCTCACTCTCACTCACACTACCTTCACACTTTCCTTCCGTTACAACAACGCCTTCTAAAACATCATTTACAACACCATCACAATCACTTTCATATATCCTCATATCCTCCTCACTCCGTTCACCCTTGCTCTCACTCTCACTCACACTACCTTCATACTTTCCTTCCATTACAACAACGCCTTCTACACCATCACAATCACTTTCATACATCCTCATATCCTCATCACTCTGTTCACTGTCACTCTCACTCTCACTCACACTTACTTCACACTTTCCTTCCATTACAACAACGCCTTCTAACACACCACCACAATCATTTTTTTCATAATTCTTCACGCCTTCATCACTCTGCTCACACTCTTCACCTTTTCCTTCCAAAACATCGTATACAACACAATGATCACTATCCTTAATGAAACTGTCACTACTTGCATGAATCCTAACATCATCATTCACTACACACTCGTTACGCTTTCGCTCCGAAACAACGCCTTCTATAACATTATCATCATCACTAAATAAACACTCACTAACATTTACTTTGGGGTTTCGTTCAACAACAGAACCTTCTAGAACATTCCTAACCGAATTATTATTAGTACTATCTATTAACGGCGTTAATTCAAAATCGTTAAAGTTAACGGCAGTACCTTCAAAATGAACCGATAGTTTTTCATCGATTGCTTCGTTTACAAAACCTATGTGGTTATGTAAGTCGTCGAAGTCACGGAGGAACTGTGATAGTGCGGCGGAGATGTGACGGAGTTCGGAGATGGACGGCGGTGGTTGTGGTAGGTTTTTGAGATTGGGTGGTGGTGGTAGTTGTTGTGCGTTGGTGATAGTGTCCATTGACGGTGGTGGTACGGTGGTGATGGTTTTATTAAGTGGGGAATATATAGGGGAGGTAATGGAAGGTTTTTTAGTAAAGTTGTTGCTAATGATTAGTTTAACGTAATTTGTACACAAATAACTAAATGTCATGTTTGGTAACTCAAATGGAGAAAATTGAAGCAATTTACAATTTTTCGAATTGCCGAAATGGAGAGAATCAAAATGCCTCAAAAAAGTGAGGAATTTTAATTTGCTTGAAAAAAAACTTATAAACTTTTTTTCTTATTGTTTTTTTTATAAACTTTTAAATAGAATATTTATAATTTTTTTATAAACTTTTTTTATAAATTTTTATAAACTATTTTATAGATTTTTTTTAAACTTTTATTATAAATTTTTTTATAAACTTTTTTATAAATTTCTTATCGATTTTTTAAACTTTTTTATAAACTCTTTATAAACTTTTATAAATTTTTATAAACTTTTTTGATAAATTTTTATAAATTTCTTAGAAATTTTTATAAACTTTTTTATAAACTTTTTTTTTATATATTTTTATAAATTTCTTATAAATTTTTTATAAACTTTTTTCATAAATTATTTATAAACTTTTTTTATAAATTATTTATAAACTTTTTTTTATAAATTTTTTCTAAACTTTTGTTATAATTTTTTTTATAAACTTTTAAATAGAATTTTTATGATATTTATATTAAAAAATATATATATATATTTATAAATTTCTGTGAACCAAACATGCGAAGATATTTTAAATTCCGGAATTTTAAATTCTCAAGAATTTAAATTTTCTAGAATTTAAAATTCCGGAATTTCAAATTACCCCAACCAAACGCCCCCTAAGAGCACTCCCATTCAAGCAACTCAGCAAGTTAAACTTTAACACCGTGTCACGTCAGCGTCATATCAGCTTTAACATTTCACCTTAACTCATTCAAAAAACATCCACAATCATAACATCCAAAGTTAAACTTTAACATTTGATATTTTCAATTTCAACCCCTAAACTAAAACAAACACTTCGTTTATTAAAAAAACATATCACATTAAACATTAAAACACAAAGTACATTAAACATTAAACACGGATTACATTAAACATTAAAACTACAACGAGATTGAGTAAAAATAGAACTACTAAAACTTAATAAAACGAATCACTAGAGTCCCAACCCTCGTCACTTGAAGAGGAATAAAACTCGCTATTAAAGAGCTTTGTCTTCATGATGTCAAAGTAGTTATCTCGAAGATATTGAGCTTCCCTTGCTTCTTGTTCACAACGCTTCCTCGCGTGTCTGCTCTTCCATAATCTCTCTATAGTTTTCTTCGTTCTGTTCAAGTTGACGAAGAGAAGCCTCAATTAACCCAAATGGATTGTTTTCAAGATCCACTTGTGGACTGTTAGCAGCTTGATTGTTAATAGCTGGAGTGTTAACAATTAGATTGTTAACAGGTGGAGAGTTTAAAAATACATTTTCAGGTTGGAAAACCGGAAAGACATCTTCAGGTGGTGTTGAGTAAACTTCAAATTCTTCTGGAGTTGGAAAGCTGGTTTCCGGCAACAGAGTTGGAGTTGGAAAGCTAGTTTCCGGAAACTGTTGTGGACTTGGGAATTGCTGAGAAAAATTTGTGAGACATTTTTGTGTGTGTGTAACTTTGTGTGTTGTGTGTTCTAAACAACTCTGGTAGAGTTGTATATATAGGCAGAGTTGATTTTGAATTTGAATAAATCCCGCTCACATTTGATTTTTAAATTTCAAATTTGAATATGAATTTATTCCGCTCAGAATTAACCGGTATAATTTAAATTTGAATTTGAATAGGTTGAGGGGGTGTAAGTGAAAATTTATTTGAAATGGTTTAGGGGGTAATTTGATTTTTATTTTATTTTTTATTTATTTTTATTTACGTTTAACGCCCCGTTAGGGTGGTAACATGGGCCAAATAACGCCGTTTTAACGTGGGGTGGGCAACGCCTAACGCCGGATAACGCGGCTTAATGCCGGTTAACGCGGGGCTCGGCGTTACCCATTGCGAGTGCTCTAAGACACTGAGGTGTCTTATTGATAGAGATTTTATTATAGTTTCTCTTTTTTTTCTCATTTCATCAATCAGCACCAATCAATGAGTGACACCTTAACGTATGGGTAATTTGTGTGTATTTTATGAGTGGATGTAGCATCCTTTTAATGTAATCATACTTAAAGGAAAAATTAACGGTTTTAATAAAGAAAATATAAAAGGGGCAAACGACACCAAAATGTAAACAACTTGACATTTTTTGTTTTGCTGTGTAGTTATCTTTATTTTTTCTTATTATATACATCATATTTTTTAACGTCGTCTATTGTATGTATTTTATGACAATTTTATTTTTCTCGTCTATCATTACTCTTAGGCTGATGTTAATGGTGACCGTAAATATTATGTTCAACCCCTGCCACATCAGTGTCACGTCAGTTTTCTCTCTTTAAGACTACACTTAACCACAATTTGCTAATAAGGCGACCACAACCGTAACAAAAAACATAACCCACGAATACAAATAAAATAAGAAACTATGCACACAAAACAATTGAAACTTATGGTTGGCTAACAAACCATAACTTTGAAAAGGTCGTGAGTGACCGGTCACCAATTCGGCTGAGCTAGTGGTAGGAACGCGGTCATCAATTCAGTTGGAGGTCAACCAACCAAGCCATTAGCATTGACCTTTTAACAAGTAGGGGCAAAATGGTTATAACATACATACAATAGACATAATTCAAAAGTATAATTACACTATAAAAAATGGTATAGCTACGCAACAAAATAAAATGTGACAAGTTAGTTAGATTTCCGTGTCTTTTAATCTATCATTTTCTAAGACTGGTAGTAATGGGAGCTCGTCCAATTGATCAATCGACTCCTCAAATGCAGTTGGTCCTCGGAACGTCCCCCACCCCAAAACTTGAATGGTGGTCACCTATCCGATTAAGTGAGAATAATAATAATAATAATAATAATAATAATAATACACCAATTTTCCTTTAAAGACCACACCACTTTCATTTTTTAAAAATATTTCTCATCTTCTTCAACTTATATACTCTACTATTAATCCAACTCAAAAAATGTTTTACAAAACTCCTAAAACCAGAACACCAAAAAACCGACGTCAGCAAAACGTTCAAAACTTTTTGACATCGGATCCTAATTTTCAATTAATCTAACTCACCACCCATTAAGTTTAGCCCCGCAAGTTTCGTATACCACTCACAACATCAACAAAAATCTTGCTATCAAAATAATTAGTTCGAACCTCCCTATAACCAAGCGATGTACAAGCAACAACAACAATCTCAATTTTATCATCCGCAAATGTTTACGCTTTACACGATTCACCACCAACGTTTAACCAACCAATTGACCAAGCTCAAACTTCTTAAATAAATTCTCTGGTTAACCCTCTTAATCTTGATGTAGATATGGATCCGTTTTTTGGTTGTCAAGATTATTCTACGACCCAAGGTTCGGTTGGTTCATCCGAACCCTTTGAATACGACTCTCTCGTCGAAGAAGTGACACCTATAAAAGATAAGAAGACTATAAAAAGACGTCAAAAATCCAAGGCGACTCCCGCGGCTGAACCATGGACCCCGTAGGAAGAGCTAGCGTTATGCAAAGCTTGGATAAATCAGTCCGAGAATAGCGTCAAAAGGATGTTGGGTTTTGGATGGAAATACTTGGTTACTTTGAGAAGGAAATGAAATAATCGAAAGAGGATACGATTACCTCAACTGCAAATGGAAAAATAGTTTTCGTCATAAAGTTGGTTAATTTTGCGTGATTCACGATAATGTGAAACGGAGGAACCAGAGTGGCGCAAATGACCAAATTGTGTTCGATCAAGCGTGTAAAGAATATCAAGCGACGTACAATCAAGCCTTCACATTGATCGAGTCATGGAAGCTTTTGACGGAACATAAAAAATAGAGAGAGACTGAGATGCCAAAATTTTACAAATCCAAAGACAAGACTCTTAAAAAATCAAAGCCGTCAGAAACCACCTCACACGCCACATCGGACTCGACACATGGTGGTTTGAATCTCAACGAAGAAGTGGCGGATTCTTCGGATGAAGAGGTTCGGGAAGTTCAAACAATAAGTCGGGACAAAGCTAAGAAAAAAGCATCGTCATCCTCTGTTTTGTCAGCTGCTTCATCTATTGTACCTCTTGTTGATCATTTGGTTGATAAATGAAAAAAACGTCACATTTTGGGGTCAAAATAAAGAAGCCGAGGATTCCTATTTAGAGTTGAATAAGCGACAATTAGAAATAGAAGATCAGGCGCATCGTGATAAAATGGAATTGGAAAAATAGAAGCTTGCACAACAACGGGAATTGGAACAACAGAGGCTTGCACACATAGAGAAGAACTTGAGTTAACGTCAAATGTTTCAATTTAAACAAAGAAGAGGGGGACAAAGACCTCATGTTTTATCATACTCCCGATGTATATTTAACCGAAAAACAACGAGAGTCGGTGTTGGAGATGAACCGAAAAATATAGGAAAAATATAATGATTTTTAGTTTAAGTTTTTGAGTTTTATTTGAATTATTAATGAATGTTTTTAATCATTAATGAAAATTGTAGTCTTAATGTTTAAAAAAAGTGTAAATGAAAAAAAAGTGGTGATCGTGGTCACCATTACGGGTACTTGGTCATGCAGAGGTCTAAGAGAGAGAAAACTGAGTTGGCGGCTTGGGGTTGAGGTGGCAGTGGTAACCGCGGTCGCTTGCGATCATCATTACTACCCGCCTAAGACTAGACACAATGGTCACCACTCCCTTCACCGTCACATCAGCGTCATATCACCATTTATCACATCACCGCTCCCTTCACCTTTCAGCCACAATGGTCAGCACTCCCCTCACCATCTTTAAAAATACCACTTTATACAAATATACTTCACAAAATACCCCCTCACATCAAATCAAATAATTAAATAATAAAAACACTCATGGGGCCCACATATACTCGGTACACGAAAGTTGACCATGGTCAACACTTCTTTCCTCTTTTTGCATCATGGCGTGTGACGGGGGAGACCTCAGAGTGGGGTGGCACGTGACAAAGGTGAGGTGAGGGTGATGGCTCACCCACCACTGTGAGCAGCCTAACATCTATTTCGAGTATTTTTACGAAACTAATCAAAACCAATAAAAATTTGAAATAATAAAGCTGGTTTGATAGCATAATTGTACAATTATAATTACTAAGTGTAAAACGCTAATGGCTGATAAATGTCACTAGAAATATCATTTCAATTTTGAGCGCTTAAAAACGTTACAAACACTAATTGCTTGTTGTCAAATAAGCATTGTGTACAAAATGTTCTCAAACACTTGCTTTTAATATACCTTCATCGAGTTACGTTTAAAAAAAAGTAAGCAAATTACTACATTTTCAATCGAAAAGTAAATCTATTTATTTTTCTAGCACACGATGCAAGTATGCGTGCGTAATATACTTCTTCAACTAAATCACGTAGCCGATCTCGCATCTGATAAAGTTGTTCAAGACTATTTTAACATTTTTGTGACACGAGTTGGGACATGGACGCCAAAAATTTTGTACCTATTATATTGCACGACTTTAGTCGTGCCAGATGATAACTTCTTTCAACAATTTTTGCACGGAGCGGGAAAAAAGTAAATACTTTCACTTATTGCTAAAACAAATATTGATTTTATGAAATATGCACTCAAACGATGGTTTTTTCAGCTATCATTTAATAAAGAGTTAATTACATAAATCGTCCTAGTGGTTTGGTCAAATGGATCTTGTCAAACGGATCCGAAAACAAAGTATAGGGACAAGATCCGTAAAACAAATATTGATTTTATGAAATATGCACTCAAACGGATCTTGTCCCTATACTTTTTTTAGCGCGTTTCGTCCCTGTGGTTTACAAATCTTACGGATCTTGTCCCTGATCCGACTCGGTCCCAAAAAAAGACCTCCCTTGCAAATACTCTCTAACGTGAGGGACTAACATCATATTTTGGTTTTAACGATCGGAGTTAATTACATAAATCGTCATGGTAAAAGTTACGCATCTTGTCCCTGTGGTTTATTATAATATTTTTTTAAAAAAACTGTTTTTTCTTTTAAAAAAATTATTTTATTAAAAAAAATTAAAATAAAATTAAAAAAAACAAAAAAAACTTTTTTAATTTTATTATAAAACGGATGAAGGCGTATAAAAAAACGTTTTTATACGGTTTCTCTATTTTTACGTTTCATTTGTTTTTATACGGTTTCGATTCGTTTTGCATGAAAATGTATGAAAACATTTTTGTACAAAAGTGTATGCTTTTGTACAAAAATGTACGCTTGTATGAAAATGTATGAAAACATTTTTCATACAAAAAGGAACGAAACCGTACATTTTTGTACATTTCGTTCGTTTTTGTATGAAAAAATGTTTTCATACATTTTCATACAAAAACGTACATTTTTGTATGTTTCGTTTGTTTTTGTATGAAATAATGTTTTCATACATTTTCAAACAAAAACGAACGTTTTTGTACATTTCGTTCGTTTTTGTATGAAATAATGTTTTCATACATTTTCATACAACAACGAACGAAATGTACAAAAATGTACGTTTTTGTATGAAAACATTATTTCATACAAAAACGAACGAAATGTACAAAAATGTACGGTTTCGTTCCTTTTTGTATGAAAAATGTTTTCATACATTTTCATACAAAAACGTACATTTTTGTACAAAAATGTTTTCATACATTTTCATACAAAAACGAACTAAACCGTATAAAAACAAATGAAACGTAAAATAGAGAAAAACCGTGATAAAAACGTTTTTATACGCTTCATTCGCTTTATAATAAAATTAAAAAAGTTTTTTTTTTTTTATTTTTTAATTTTTTTAATAAAATTAATTTTTTAAAAGAAAACATTTTAAAAAAAAAATATTATAATAAACCACAAGGACAAGATGCGTAACTTTTACCAAACCACAAGGACGATTTATGTAATTAACTCCGATCGTTAAAACCAAAATATGATGTTAGTCCCTCACGTTAGAGAGTATTTGAAAGGGAGGTCCTTTTTGGGACCGGTCGGATCGGGACAAGATCCTAAGATTTGTAAACCACAGGGACGAAACACGCTAAAAAAAAGTATAGGGACAAGATCCGTAATTTTGACCAAACCACAAGGACGATTTATGTAATTAACTCTTTAATAAATATGCTTAAGAGATAAGAGTCGTTATCTAATATTGGAATTGTCAGACTTATGAAAACAGTAAACATAGAAGAATTCATGTCCAAATTACTTTAGAGAAATCAAAACTTTTTTTTATTCTGATATACCTATACCTGGTTTAACTGGTATTTCTGTTACCGTGTTTAGACTTTCCATGACCATCTATAAGATATTCATCATGAGAGGTTTGTATCCTAATCATTGGAATCACACTAATGAGTAAAGTATAACATCATCAATGAGTTAATTTTAACCATGCGTTGAAAAGGCTATAAAAATCGATAGACGTAACATTGGTAGACGTCAATTAGCTATACCCTGAACAATCGTATTGGTGGGGCATTTGACAAAGGCCAAAATGCGTTATTCAAATTCAGATATTAGTTCAATAATCTCCTACATAAATTAACGAGCTTTGAGGATTCAATCCGTGACGCTATGAAATTGGAACTAACTTTACCTATTGTAATTTTCTTTGTAACAAAGATTATTTGCGAAATCTAAAACTGACGGTATAATTTTGTCTCAGTAAAAACTTTTACTCAATGTTTTTTTCCATCTTTATTTACAAAAAAATATTAAAGTAAGGCTGGTCACAATCGATGGGTTTAACATCGGTTGGTCAACAAAGAAAGCTCACAATGACTAATGTTTACATCGGTCACTCCCTTTGTGGAGTATCGGTCGAGAACTTAAGAAATAGACAATCGGTTGTTTTTTCGACCGATAGTATACACACCAAAAAAATATTCCATTTGATATTTAATAAAAGAAAAAAACCTTGGTCATCAACTGTGGTAACTTGGTCGTGTCTGATCGTCTGAGAAAGAAAGCTGATATGGCAGGGGTGACCTGAGTCACGACTGTGTCCAGCCTGAAGAATAAAACTCTTGAACAGTGAACACTGCCTATTTAAGTGTCTACGACTGTTTGAGATTTAGAAAACAAAAAAGTCAAATTAAAATAAATGGAACAGTCCAAGAGAATAGTGTTTAGTTCTTTCAAGTTTCAACATTTTGTTTCATTATTGGTTCTATGATTTCTTTTGTATTCATTATTGTTATGAATTATTGAAGATAATAATGAATGACAATTTTGTCAAAGACATATTAGCTTCTTAGCTCTCCTACTTGTTTTATACATTTATCAATGTTTTGTAAATCGTATACTAACATTTGTAGTGTAAATACTACATGAATGATGATAAAATGCACCAGGATCTACTTTCATAGGTGATTTTTACTTCCCTAGTAATTTTATTGTTCCATTTAAGTTTCATAATTATATTGCCATATGCCTCGTTAATTATAGCATGTTATCAACACGATCTTCGTAATAAAAAAGGATTAAAAAAATCAAAGTTTTCGTTTTCAGAAAACACTTTTCTAATCTCGTACATATGATCAATGCCATAATTCTAGTGGAGGTCGATTTTATGGCCGTGGTCGTGCCATGGTTTTAGTCAAAGAACTAATACATACCATGACAATCATTTAACAAGCTCACAAAAATGATGGTGAAGCGAGTATTTCCCACAAAAAAGAGGGTTCTTGTTTACGACGTGGGAGAATCGAACATTGGTCAAAAACTTGTCGTTCACAAGCACATCTTTCTAAGCTTTACGAGGCATCTTTTAAAAGAAAAGAGAAAGAAGTGAATCTTGTATACACCCATGTTTATAGAATACCTATCTAAACCCAGACAGGTATAGATCCAAACCCATCTAGACCCGTGACCCAAACCCATAAAGATCCGAGCCCGGGCCACGCCTAGCTGGAAACCCACGAGATGGGAAATATCCCGGATATCCTGGATATTTCCCGGCTTGCAAACCCACCAGATGGCCCGGCATACAAACCGGAAATCCTGGCCATCTCCCATACAAACCAGTCAATGAAGGTTGTGAATCATTTGTTTGACTTTGTCTCGGATAAGGTTGGACCAAATACTTCTCGACCAACGCCGAGTCATCTTGCCAGCCATAAGGCCCAATATTGCCATTGGGACCGGCTAAACCACTGGATACTGAGTGAGTTAGGTTTACGGGTAGTGCAGGTGCATAAAGTAGAGACGAGGATGCCACGCGGTTGTATGAACTGATGCCACACGGCATGGTTTTGTGACTGGACCAAGTACGCTTTGCTTCCTGATGATTCGGGCTTGGTAAAGATTCGATGTCCATTGCCTTACGCTTTTGAACTGGAAACTGTAGCTTCAGTTTTTTCTTCAAACGATGTATTTCCTCATCGATTTTGAACTCGGGAAGAACCTTTGAAGGATCAATGTTATGAGATTCTAAACATTCTTTTACGGATATAAGATCATCTATTTGCTGCTTCATTGCCTCTAACTGAAAAGTAGCAAATCACAAACACAGTTTTTAGTTCCCATGTGATATGAAATATCCATGATTGACCAATCAAGTAAATTCATAAGAAATGGTTGAGTAGGAACCAAATGTTTCAGTTACCATTTAACAATGACGCATTACAATAATCTAGTTGACCCAAATCAATTTAGTAATTTAGAGGATGAGATTTCGTCCCATTTACCTTGTGGCAAGTGATTCACATTAGGTCTAATCTATTAACAGTTAAATTAGAAATACGCTGCCTCCATCCTAAAATATAATCTTCACAAAAAAAAAAAAAAAAAAAAAAAAGGAATAATCATTGATGTATTATACACAAGGTAAAGAGAGAGTGATAACAGGCTGCAGATAGAAAACTCGTTGCAATCATTTGACAAAAACAAAGTTTTAGTATAGAAAAATAAACAGCTAGAACCTAGAATAAGAAGTTATATGCCTCATGACTCCATAATCATAATCATAAGTACTAAAAGAAGGTTGATAAACCCATGATCCACAATTTCTTAGAAACAAAATCAAGTAATTTTGATAAATTAATAGCTAGTGAAATAACTAAAACATGATAAAATCCACTGGTTGGCTAACATCTTGTAGTAGCTGAAAAAAATCTTCAATATGCTTAATATGAGATGGAAAAAGGGTTCAAAGCATGGTTGCAAAAAGCGCTAGGCCGGTCGCGTGTCGACCACTGCCTAGCTAGTAATCGGCTGAGAGGGTACCTAGGCGAGTAGGCGGATGGGACTTTTCTAAATATAAATTTTAAATTATATGTATATTGATAAATTTAAGTATATATTGACAAATTTGATCTTCTCTTCTTCTCATCTACAACAATTACGTCACAAATTTTATTCTTTCACACTTTAAAAACATAATCCGACCAATTGGAAAAAAAAAAAAAAAAAAAACCCTAATTTAAAGTTAAAAAATGGTAGTGACCACCGCTGATCAGCGTGGCGGCGTTGACCGCCTTTGCTGCCGATTTGTGAAATCGGGGCGGCTGGTGGCCGCCTGGTGCCGAGGTGCCTAGGCTGCTTTTTACAACACTGGTTCAAAGTTGCCCAAAGTGCAAAACATCTAAAACTTAATATTCATAAATATAAATTATCGAATGAAAAAACTATATTTGGCACACTAAAAAATTATTAGAAGGTTGAATAATAATGGAAAAAAAGTATTTCAGATCATCCCGACTCAACTCGTACCAAAACTTCCCCCTTTGTCTAACTCTAAGTACCCACCCCACCTCACCGACTAATATCCGTAGTTATGACAATGGACAAGCAAGTTATTTCAAATTAATGGTGGTCAAATTAGAGAAATTATTGCAATTTTCAAGGGATAGATGCAGTACACTACTAGAGTAACACAACATCCACCACCTGAGAATAAATTACAGGTTGTCCTCCAATTCTTTCTACTGAAAACTAGGGGTAAATAAAGATAAGTTTAGTAGCAGATAAAATGTTGGAATTGACGAGATAGTGCAAAACTTCAATTTGAGACTATAGAATATTCTTTATAAGAGAGAGGATATGGGTTACCACCTGAACAGGTGATCCGCTATCAATGTTGTCAATAATATTTCGCAAGAACTTCGTCAATATGGTAAGCGGGTGACACTTGTACTCCAATCCAAATGTATAGGCGATATCAGCAGCTTCAACTTCCAGCTTACCCATAACCATCATATCAATTACCTCTGAAACAGGTATAAATTATCAGAAAGAGCTTAGCTGTTAGATTCACTGAAGGCATATATGATGGGTCAAAATAATGTTATGATGCACATACTTGAAAATTTGCCATCACAATTGTTCAGCATTCAAAAACTATGTTCAGTTACATTTTGGAAACAAAAAAGTACGTTTAATTACTGAAAAGATAAGTGTAAATGAAACCTTGACATTATCCTAGTTGTATCTCACAATACTTGAATTGTCCATTGTGAAATACAAAATGTGGCAGCATAGGATTATTCCACCAAATACTCTGTATGTCCATTGTGAAATACAAAATGGAATTTGTTCACTTAATCTATCGTTTATGTCTTTGTCATTAAAGTACTAACTTATGATCTCCACTTCAATGTTTAAATCTACACTAGATTTATTATCATATGTCCACTTCTTATGCCTTCAAAAAAGGTCTGCTAGTGAATAATATTGGTCGTCTATAAATCTTTATTGGAGTTGTTAGAGTAGGCTATTCTGTTTGATCTTGAGGCATGTCACAAATCTTTTTTTTATATATTTTTTTATAGGGGTCCCATCATTTAGCTGTTATATTTGATTCATAAATTTTGCAGAATACCGTCCCGGTAATAAAAAAACACCCAAAAGATGATAAGTATAACGAACAAAATCTGAACTGTCATATAATCCGCTATACCAAAAACAATCTTGATCTATCAAAATGGAACAATAAATGTGTTATGGGATACTTTCTGACAGTGAGACCATGAGTGGATCTATAAGGTATTTAGGGATGCACGTGCATGTCCTAATACTTTTTTTAACAAGTTTATAAAATGTAAACATTGTAAGTATTTGTAACACTAATGCATCTGTTAATATGCATTGCTAATATTAGTCTGTACCTATTTAAAGTTTAAATCCTAAAACCCACTAAGTCCAATACAGTATACATTATACAATATATAAAAGGAAGTAAAAAAGATGTTCCCATATTGCCAATACTATCTAACCATCATGCAGCCATAAATGAAATCCTAATTAATGATCATTGAGAAAGTGTACCTACCTGTCTTTAATTCAAAGCAAACTAGCATATTTCTATTAACATAACAAAAGTAAGAACACATACCTAATGTAACTGTTTACCAAGTATGGAACTCGGAATATCATATAGGAAACAAACCTGGAAGTTTCGGCATAAGAATAATTGAACGGCGAAGTATGTTGGAAATTCCCTTTACATTACTAGCCCTCATCAAATCCATAATATCAAGAATATTGAAAAGGCGATCACTAATCCCAAATCCACTGATAAGCATAAGCAAACCCCGGGCATCCGCCTCCTCTATATATCTTAACCCACCTTCTTTAATCATCCGATTTTTCCAAAGATTAGCAGCTTCTGCTGCATACGCTTCATCTTCTCTACTAATCTCGATCCCGTCACCACTGATCATCACAAAACACTCCAAAATCAAAACGGAAGCCTTCCTTCCATCAATCTGGTCATTCAGATACTGGTATGAGCCCCGGTTGTATGTTTTACCACTCTGTAAGAAGTACGTGCCAATGCTATCTAGGACAAGTTTTGCAGGATTTATGGCGAGCTTTAATGCCTTTAGAAGTTCTTTTTGGAGTTTATCAATGTCGAATATATGTTTGACTACATATTTCTTCATTTCCCGACCACTCATACTTTTACACAACCTTTCTAATTCAGAAACTGCTGGCTTCGGATTCTTCAGGATCTTAACGTTTTCAGGCTTCTCCGATACATCAGTTTCTTCAGGCTTCTTAGATACATCAGTTTCCACAGGATTCTTCGCGATATCAATTTCTTCAGGTTTTTCCGATACATCAGTTTCCGCAGGATTCTTTGAGATATCCATTTCTTCATGTTTTTCCAATACATCAGTTTCCGCAGGATCCCTTGGGATGTCCATTTCTTCAGGTTTTTCCGATACATCAGTTTCCTCAGGATTCTTTGGGATATCCATTTCTTCATGTTTTTCTGATACATTAGTTTCTAAAGTATTTAAGATATCAATTTCTCCAGGCTGCATTGATACATCAGTTTGTTCGTGATTCTTATCTTCAGGATTCACTGAAACATCAATTTCATCAAGATGATTCTTCGAAGAAGTCGGGCTTCGAGGCTTGTCATAGCTCTGATCAGAATCACTCGCAGTTCTGTTAGATTTTGGTACTACATCAATGTCTTCTAGAAGTTCGGTTACAATACGGTCATAATCAGCATCTTCAGGTTTCTTCGATGACTCAATTTCCCCATCCTCGTCATCGGTTTCTTCACTATTCTCAAAGGAACTACTGCTTTGAGGCGTCCTCACCTTGTCACATTTACTTGCGGGCCCAACAGGATTTTTTTCTATAACAGCTATTTCTTCTAGAAGCTCATTTATAGCGCAATCATAATCCGTTTCTTCAACATTCTTCAATGCACCAATTTCTTCATCCTCGTCATCGGTTTCTTCACAACTGTCCGATGAATTAGGACTTTGACGCATCCTCACATCATAATCACTCTGTTCACAATCACTTTCTTCCATCTTCACCGATGCATCAATCTCTTCATCATTCTTCACATCTTCATTTCTCCATTTGAAATCACTCTCATCTCCTTTAGGCTTTTCTTCCAAAAAAACGGCTTCCAAAACATCATTTACAACATGATCACAGTCACAATCATACATCCTCATATCCTCATCACTACGTTCACACTCACTCTCACTCTCACTCACACTACCTTCACACTTTCCTTCCGTTACAACAACGCCTTCTACAACACCATCACAATCACTTTTTTCATAATTCTTCACGCCTTCATCAATCTGCTCACACTCACTCTCGGTTCCTTCCAAAACAACGCCTTCTAAAACTTCGTTAACAACACGATAATCACTATCCTTAATAAAACTATGACTACTTGCATGCATCCTAACATCATCATCCACTACACACTCGTTACGCTTTCGCTCCGAAACAACGCCTCCTAAAACATCATCACTAAATAAACACTCACTAACATTTCCCCTAGGGTTTCGTTCCACAACAGAACCTTCTAGAACATTTTTAACAGAATTATTAAAATCGATAAAGTTAACGGCAATACCTTCAAAATGAACCGATAGTCTTTCATCGATTGCGGAGTTTACAAACCTATGTGTTTATGTAAGTCGTCGTAGTCACGGAGGAACTGTGATAGTGCGGCGGAGATGTGACGGAGTTCGGCGATGGACGGCGGCGGTTGTGGTTGTGGTAGGTTAAAGTTTTTGAGATTGAGTAGTGGTTGTGTGGTGGTGATAGTGTCCATTGACGGTGGTTGTACGGTGATTTAGTAATATATATAGGGAGGTTAATGTAAGGTTTTTGAGTGTAGTTAATTAATTATTAGTGGAAGTCGCTAATGAGTAGTTTAATGTAATCATATTTAAAGGCAAATTTAACGGTTTTAATAAAAACTACTATAAAAAAATCTATCATTTTCTAACATCTATTTTGATTATTTTAACTAAATTAATTACTAAGTGTAAAACGCTAATTACTGATAAATGTGACTCGAAATATCATTACAATTTTGAGCGCTTATTAAGTTACAAACACTGATTGATTATTGTCAAATACGCATTGTGCACAAAATACTCTCAAATGCTTCTTGCTATAAATACCTTCATCGAATTATGTTTAATTTGACAACAAGCATTTGAAAGCATTTAAGAGCGACAAGCGATAATCATTTGGTTAAAACTTGTTTGACAACACTTCAATAAGCGTTTGAAACATAACCAACAGCTCTAATCTTAAATGCTTCTTGAAGAAACGTCAAGCGACAAGCGTTAAACATTTGCTTGTTTTACCAGAGGTCAATTTTATGGTCTTTGTAGTGGCCGCAGTTTTAATCAAAGAACTAATACATACCACGACCTATCATTTAACAAGCTCACAAAAATAATGGTGAAGCGAGTACTTTCTAGAAAACAGAGTGTTCTTGTTTTCGATGTGGGAGTATGGAACATTGGTCAAAAGCTTGTCGTGATCTTTGTAAGCTTTATGTGGAATCTTTTAAAATAAAAGAGAAAGAAGTGAACCTTGTAGATCAACTTGATTCCCAAATGTCTGAGCTAAATACCTCAGACTTTTTCGATGACTTGGAACTTTGAAATCAACATCATTGAACTATATGAAGCTAGTAGAAAATGTGTATTGCTGAGATCGATGACACAACTCATTTTCACTTCTTGTGGATTAGAAAACAGAAAAGTCCAGTTGTGATCTACAAAGACAATGCAACTTTGTGTCGTGCAAATGAAGGAAAGATATGAGTAATAGGACAACATATACCTCCAAGATTCTTCTCATACACTCAAGACCTCATAAAGGAAAAGCATATAAAATGAGATATGTTTAATTGAGCAACAATTCAGCAGATCTATTAACAAAGGCACTCCCTACTACAGTCTTCAGGAAACACGTTCATAATATTGAAGTGCGTCATGTGCGAAAGATGTAACAGTTTATTGATGTCAACATGAGAGGGGGAGTCCACTATACAATACAGTGATTGCACTCTATTTCTTTTAGCTAAAGTTTTTTCTTACTAGATTTTCTTTAGCAAGATTTTTAATGACTCTGCAGTTGACTTTATCTTGAAAAAATATCATCCAAATAGAAGTGTTATGAATTATTGAAAATAATAGTGGATGACTACTTTGTCAAAGACATATTAACTTCCTGGCTCTTCTACGTGTCCCTACATTTACCAGTCTTTTGTAAATCATATAGTAACATTTGTAGTACAAATACTACATCATGGAATGATAATAAAATGCACCAGGATCTACTTTCATAAATGATTCTTACTTCTCTGTCTTGTAATTTGGTTGTTCCATTTAAGTTCCATAATTATATTACCATAAGCCTCCTTAATTATAACAATTATTTTATTATTTGTTCAATTGTTCTAGATATTTCAAACTTTAAAAGATCAAGAATTCACTTGAACCAAAACAAGAATTGAGACGTTCCTTGTTGAAAAAGTGTTTTCTAAACTTTAAACATCATTTTGTAATATTATTCTTTTTCTAATGAAAAAGTTCCCTGGTATGCATGCATCCAGTTTCTATTATTTCTTTTGTATTCATTATCTCATTCTTTATTCTAGATATTTAAAATATTCAAAAGATCAATCATTTATAAGAACCAAAACAAGGAGTTGGTCCCAATTAAAGCAATATTTTCTAAAGGGAGAATTTCATGTATATCCAGAAGTCAAAATAACATCATTTCAATCAAAAAATCCCAAGTTCGTATCAAGTTTTATCTGGTTTGTATCCAGTGAGAGCAATACAACATTTATCACGCACATAAGTTGTGGCAAAAATTTATTTACAAGTAGTCATGTACAGTATAAAGTTTTACGTATTTATTAGTCGAAATAATCAACAACCGCGATACAAGAGCTACAAAAACTAGCAGAAATGTTATTCCTCGATCAAGTTACAAAAGTTCTCATCATTTAAACACGATATCTGTCCGCAATCTATGGTCGCGAGAAATTAGTTGCAAAAACAAGGATCAATAAGAAGAAGTTACATGAAGTCATACTCATGCCACAAACTCATTGCATTTAGTAACCTTTATTCCCACGAATCCTTGCTCTCATGTCGACCTGCCACACAAAAGACATCGTGATTGGCATTTTATAGGAATAGAAAATGGATGTAGAAAAATTGACAGCGTACATATGCAACAACAAAAAAAGTTGTTAGGACATGGTCGGTGCCAATTTCGACCAGTTATCCTAAAAATTGGTGAAGTTCAAATGCCTACAATCTCCTTAATTGTTCTATTTATAAATATGAATGCTTCTATATAATTTCAATAGTAGTATTTTTGTAATCTAATCTGATGCATTATATATATTTTTTTCTTATAAAAGTTAGCAAACGATTTTGGCGGGTCAACCTAACCTGACTCGACCCGTTTTGCCAAGTATGCTTCTACTCAAACCCAGTTTATACTGCTGCTCAACCCAAAAGTCCATGACCCACGCCCACCCATTAAGTTAACCTTCAAAGACTATCACTAGTGAGTTGTGACATTTTTCATTCTCTTAATGTTGGTTTATGGTATGTCATCGCGTCAGACTACTTGGAAACCAAAGCAGGATCCAGACCTCAAATGGGTTTTATCTGTGATTATAATTCAAATAAAGATAAATATTAATCATTCAAACAACCCTGAAGTGGCAACGTCAACCTCCAAAGGGAGGGCTTTACCCGGTTTAAGTTTGTGTGGTGGTGGGTTCAAACCCCGGGGATTAGTTTGGCAAAAAGGTCGGAAACTATGGTTACCCAAAAAAAAAAGTTGTATCTTCCATTACTCATTTTTAGTAAGCTTATGCCACTTTACACAATCACACTTACAAATAGAATAAGTTATAAGGTATAAATCATACCTGCCCTCTCTTGCAATTGAAATATGTTTCTCTGAGTCCAACACATTCACTAGAAATGTTGGGACTCTTCTCTTTAGCACATTCTCTAAATGGACGATTCTCAACCTGCAAAATAAGTACCCGAGATTGACCTTTAAAGTCCAATATATCGACTACAAAAATCGCATTTAATCTCAACTAGTTGGGGCAGGCTAACTATTGGACCAATTATTACTGTAATAAAAATTGTTTTTGTAATCATACTTGACGCATTAGATGCTTCTTGGTCAATCCACTCAACCCGCGCTATGACACCTTGTTTCAATACAGATAAAAGATAATAATCCTCCCTTACCAATTGTTAGATACGTCCCTAATCAGCTAAAAGATAATAATCGTTCCTTACCAATTGTTAGATACGTCCCTAATCAATCGTAACATGTCCTGTTTTGGCAACTTTTCATCGTAGACGTATCTATATGCCCAACATTATCAGTTTTAAGTACTCCAAGAATTGTAAAAGACTTCCTGATAACACGCATAACTTTTGAGATAAGATGTTACTTGTTAAAGTAACTTTTCCTAAATTAAATTGCAACAACTATACACATAAGTTTAATAGAATAATTTTGCTGTTTTTTTAATATATTTTCGAGACTTTACTCTACCGCCTCCATTTATGTAAAGCGAGAATTAACAAACAAGTAACTTCTGACTTCAAACCTCACCATAAAAAGGAAGTGTCAATGTCATCAATAAGGAACCCAAGTTACGTAACTCTCCCAGTTTATAAAATTATCATGCCAATCTATTCTTTAAACTTCGTAAAATGATTCTATTTCGTCATTTCTTGATGAATTCCTTATGAATATATATACACAACAAACACTTTTTTTTGGAAATTTTAACCTAACATCACAAAAACACTAGTATATATAATACATCATTATTTAGTTGTTCACAAAACACTCTACTATTTTATAACACTAGCCACTTAGCTTTAAACCCTAAACCCTAAAAATTTCACCAAACATCACATATATGAAAAATAAATCAAAAGATTTCCATTTCTTTATAATTTATACTTAAAACGAAAACAGACAAAGTTTTCGCGGTTCAGGTTATCCAAGGAGGGTTAGTCTTTGACTAAGATAACTGCGTCCTACGCGGGTATCCCGTGACCAGTGACAGAACTAGGGGGTCCCGCGGTGTCATCGGACCCAATGTAATTTTGATTCGTAGTGCTAATCTTTGTAACAAAACCCCAAATTATCCTAAATACACCCGGTCCGAAAGGATTATGTTTCTACTAATTGCTTAGTTGATCCATTACTAGGTAAGAAATAGACGCAATTTCTATTAAACTCAATCGTTTTAATTATAATCACACTTACGTATTAAAATAATTTGTGTACCCGGTTACTATTAGTCCTGGTTCCGTTGCTGCCCGTGACCATTTCCAACCATTTCCCTAGCCACCCCCAAGATGGGTACACCACTAGGTCACTTTGGTGGCGGGTTATAATTGTATAATTACTGAGGGGTGTTTGTTTCGGCTTATAGTCACAAAAACACTAGTAAATATAATACATCATTATTTAGTTGTTCACAAAACACTCTACTACTTTATAACACTAGCCGCTTAGCTTTAAACCCTAAACCCTAAAAATTTCACCAAACATCACACATATGAAAAATAAATCAAAAGATTTCCATTTGTTTATAATTTTATACTTAAAACGAAAACTGACGAAGTTTTCGGAGTTCAGGTTACCCTAGGAGAGTCAGTCTTTGACTCAGATAAATGCGTCCTACCCGGGTATCCCGTGACCAATGACGGAACTACCGGGTCCTGCGGTGTCATTGGACCCGATGTAATTTTGATTCGTAGTGCCAATTTTTGAAAAAAAAAGGCCTAAATTATCCTAAATGCACCCGGTCCAAAGGAATAGTTTCTACTAATTGCTTAGTTGATCCATTACTAGGTAAGAAATAGACGCAATTTCTATTAAACTAAATCTTTTCAATTGAATCACACTTTTTGTTCATTTTCTTATACTACTGTTTAACTTTTTGTGTGCACCCGGTGACTATTAGTCCTGGTTCCGTCACTGGCGTGACCATTTCCAACCATTTCCCTAGCCACCCCCAAGATGGGTACTTTCGGCTAATATAGTTGGCTTATGGCTTATTTGATTTTGAGCTTATGTTTCATAAGCTCAAAACCAAATAAGCCACTGAAACAAACACCTCGTGAAATATAACTTTTAATCCCTCAAACAGCAAGTATAAACATCAAATCAAAATGAAATGTAATTTTTACCCAAAAAAATATAATATATGATGATTAAATAAAGCTATGTGTACCTTAACACAATCAGATTCACTGAGACATTTGACAAGCTCCATAGCCAAACCCTTACAAGATTTCGCCATTTTTGTAAAACCCTCAATCAATCGCAAATCACTCCCTCTTTTTTTGTGTTTTTAATTTTGGTTTTTCGTTTCTGTTTATTGGGCCGGGCCTTGTTTCTTTTGTTTTAAAACGGGCTGAGCTTTATCAGTGTTTTGAAAACTAAAGGTATATTTATGATTTATTTTTATTAAAACTGCATTACGACGACGGATACCGTATAGTTAAATTTATTCACGATCAATGCTATATGAAAATTAGTTACAGTAGAATGTGTAACAACAAAATAAGTATCATCTTACAAACATGTATTAAAATACAAACGTCAGTATGAAATGAAATATTATATAATATAAACATAAATATGTCAAATAATTTTATTTTATCTTATCCTTAAATAGTAGTATTTTAATGTAGTGTGAATTAGAATTTTTGAATTCTGTGAAAATTTGAATCTATTATAAATTTGATATTAATTATTTTGTACTTAAAATTTCGTAAAAACTTGTAGTATTATTATTTTCTAAATTATTTGAATCTAACGGGAAGTTAATAATATATTTACATGTAGCTAAGAATTAACATATTACAGTTATTACTAGTACTAATGAAGTGGTTTTTGATAGAAGCGTATGTTTTTTAACGACAAATCAAGTGCATGTGACCCACATGGCCACATAGGCCCATACTATGGTCCGGAGCATGTGGTTGGACTGGGCTTTTTTGACTGGTTTAAGACTTGTTTCAAACCTTAGCCCATTTGTTTACCATTATAAGTATATATTAAAACTCGATTAAAACGACGCCGTTTTATGTACTGTAGCTACAGTACATGCTACAGTGTTTGGTTTGGGCCGGGCCATGTTACAGTACGTGGGTAGGCTGCTACAGTAAAATGCTACAGTGCGCAAAAAAAAAAAAAAAAAAAAAAAAAAAGGTTTATAAAATCTTTATAAAAAGTTTATAAAAAATTTATAAGAAATTTATAAATTTTTTATAAAAAAGGTTTATAAAAAATTGATAAAAAAAAGTACGTGGGTCGGGCTGCTACAGTAAAATGCTACAAAAAAAAAAAAGGTTTATAAAATCTTTATAAAAAGTTTATAAAAAATTTATAAATTGATAAAAAAAAGTTTATAAAAAGTTTATAAAAAATTTATAAGATATTTATAAAAAATTTATGAAAAAGGTTTATAAAAAATTTATAAAAAATTTATAAAAATTTATAAAAAGGTTTATAAAAAGTTTATAAAAAAAGTTTATAAAAAATTTATAAAAAATTTATAAGAAATTTATTTAAAAAAAAACTTGCTAAAAAAAAGAATGCGGCCGGCGGGACGCCAATCTCGTTGTATATATACATACTAAAACACAAAAGATTCTAAGGGAATATTCCCTTTTTTTCTGGCCGGCAACGTTTTGGCCCGTTTTTGGTCAGTTGGGTGTATGTGTTTTATACGGCCCATTTTACCAATATATCCACCGCCTCAAGTATGGGTAGAGATAAGATAAGTATCTTGACAATGTTAATCATTGCCCGCCTAGAAAACTGCGTGTTGTGACGTGGTATAGGGTTATTCATTTTGGTGTGTTTCTGGAAAGTGTGATGATTCAGGTATGTGATTATGTTTACGTTTATGGGGTGAATTGTAGGGTTTAAATAAGTCATTATTTTATCCTGATAATAATTATTCCGGTTTTATTTGCGATTGAATTTCTATTTTGATTATTGTACCAGAGTTCGATGCTTCGATTCGTTAAACGAGGTTTGAAAAAATTAAAATTGCCTTTTTTTGGGTGGATGCGTGTGGTGTGGATGGAAGACCTTCACTTGCGACTTTAATTTTAAAATTCGTATATATTATAATATTTCTATTACTTTCTGAAGATTCCGTAACCACATGATAGGCGCTACTAATAATCATGTTTGGTTATGCAGATTTGAAACGAGAGGATGCATGTGGTTACGCAGATTGCAGAATGAATGGAACAACGGTTCCCATTGAACATATATATGGTACACTTTAGTTTCTTTTATTCCGATCATTGCTATTACTAATAATAGCAAAAGACCGGCTTAATACAAAATATAGAATGAATAGAACAACGGATCTCATTGAACATTCAACGGTTCCCATTGAACATGTTTGGTTATCGCAGCTGTTACTAATAATGATGTTTGATTATCACCAAGACCATGTAACATTCGCATGCTTTGAGGTATTATATAGGGAAACTTATAAGCTAACACAGGTACATAAGATGACCCCAAAGAACTCCTAAAACATGATTTTGATACGGTTTTAATTCTCTCAATTTGCAGTTGTAGGTGAAAGTCTATAGAACCTTTGCTATTTGTTGGGCCAAATCCAAATTCGTGAACGTATCCTACTTCGAGAAAACGCGGGCACACTCTTGCTGACCACGGGCACCGGCATGAAAAAGTGGTTACTAGGTTCCGCCAGCATGTTTTATCTAAGGTAACCGGTCGCGCACTTCGATGTCGATGTGGATTTTAGCCAGACACTCAGAGATAGGACAGCGGATAAAATACTTGAGGTTAGTTGCATAATTACTCTTTTATCATCATCGTATTGCAACTTTTTTTGTAAAAATTAGCACACAGTTATGAATAGAAGAGACTTACATAATACCAGTTGTAATATAATGAAGTCTCATGTTATGCGTCGCACCTCTTTTCATGCTGCAGGGTCTGTTCCAGTTTCGGTCAGAAACTACTTCCCTTTTTAATGTATTCTAAACGGGTCGCCGATACAAGTTCCTACTGTAGATGGGTCCTACTCAGGTTTTACCGACGATCTCGATGCAAATGGAGGCGATAGCGCTTTTGCTACACAGGTGGAGCCATATGGTAATATCTTTTTTTATACTCATTTACTATTATGCTTGCTAATTTCAGTTTACTGTTATGTCAGTGCAGCCGCAGCCCCGCACGGGTATACTAACTCATTTTCTCTATTCAAAAGATGTGAAGGAAGCGAGTTTACGTTAGCACACTCGCCTGCACCGCAAAATATTGACTTTGTAGGAGGCGTTGTCACTCGCATGACGATAGACACCGTTCGACAGCCACGCGATTATGTGGAACGACACACTCTCTGTAGTGGTGAAGCCTCTCATACATCAACGATTGCGTCTTGGGTCACTTTCAACAGTGAGTGTCCACTTTTGGCACGAATCTTAGTTGGTGTAATCAAGATGAAGATAGTTTGGTGACGTCACTTAGGTAAGAACAGACACTGATTTTGAGTTTTGGTTAGAAATTTTTCGAAGCAAGAAATTGGTGGTTCTTGGTTTAATTGTGTGGGTTTTGAGAGTTGGGGTTTTCGTTGTTGTAAATTGTTGTAGTTTGTAATTTATTATAATTTGGTTTTTAGTTTTATAAATTGTTGCCTTTCTAAAAAAAATAAACAAAAATTGTTGTAGTTTGTTTATTTATTTATTATGATTATTATTATTTTTTTTTGCAGTATCAAGTGGTGAAAAATGATGACATGATGAAAAATCAGGAGGTATGGATCTAGGTTGTTTACGCCTTTTTTTATAAAATGATGAGATGGTCATGAACTAATTTTAGTGAACATATGACTGACCATGTGTTTTTACATCAACTACTAACTCCAAATGTCATGAATCTACTCATCTGCATGGTTATTTTTTGCTTATTAGTTAACTTTGACTAACTTGCGTTCGATTATGGCACAGAGAAGTGATGGTGTCGAAATATCTCAGCAGTGAATTCTTAAAAAAAAGGTAACGTCTAACTATAACTATTGAATATGATATTATTTTATAACGTATGAGTTTAATTGTTCGCTACATTTGTTACGGACCGTTTCGTTGTACCTTAGGGTAGTTTCGTTGTTTTGTTAAGGGGTGTTTGTATATATTTATTTTACCAGCATATGAGGTTATTTGATTTTTTATTACGGCTTTGAATAGTTTTGTTTTTTTGTTAGCAAAGCTTATTTGATTTTGCTTATGGCTTATTCAGGATATATGCGTAATCTTTTTAATGTAGGTTGGTTGTCATTCATGTTCCTCAGGTAGCTTCTTATGAATATGGTTCAAGGTTGTTCGGATACATATATGTGTCAACTATGTAGAAAGTAGAAGACATCCCTTGCTTAACATGCCCAACAAAACCGCAGGGATCTATGGCCATGATGGTTAAGCTAAATGTTTCACTATTAAAAGATATCAACAATGGCATCGACTTCTGTTTCAAGCTGGCTAAAGAAGAATCTGTGATCCTTCTTCCAGGTATTAATAAAACTATAAAAGAGAACCTTATAAATGCTCAATTTAGCTATCCACATGGACCCGTCGGAGATAATATCAAACCACATTGACCCGTTTTAAGTAAATGCGGTGAATGACCCTAATGACGGTTTTTGTGTTTTGCGGGACTCATGGTAGGATTAAAGAATTAGGTCCGGATAACATTTGCTGCAGAACCATCTTCTCTTGAAGAAGCTCTAGACAAAGTCAGGTCGTTTTATCATAGGCATTCTTATGAACCCAACAGTTCAGTTTGATCCATGGTTGTAAAGCTAGGCACTTGACCCGCTAATATTTCATTTATTTATGGTTTATAGAAATATTTGTATACCTTTTTTTTCTTTGTATAGCCAAGTGAACATATCCAATTTGGATTTGTCACCAACGAACCCTTCTTGGTACAAGTTACTAACAGGGTTGATACGGCTGCACGCATATGGCATGGATGGAATTGGAGATCAGAATGTCATCTACTTCTCTCTTCTTATCAATGTTTAATTATGCAAAGTTGGTGTCAGATAATCTCAGGATTTGTTGCACATTAACAATTATTAGTATGGTTTAATAATGTAAGTTTCATACAATATTGGTACTGATATATGTGCTTTAAAGTGTTTAAAACAACTCTTCATCTTAGCTAATATTCGTGGCACCAACACTCTAATGCAACAAGATTGTCTTTCGGTGTAACGCAACAAACGACGTTTGAAATCAATCCATCTGCCAATGCAGTGAGTATCTTCCTGCACAAAATACTATAACGTGCACATAAAGTTAGAAAAACAAAGATACAATACCCGCTGCAACGCAGCGGGCTATTATCCTCGTTCTCTCTATATACTAAAACACAACGGATTCCAGGGAATATTCGCCTTTTTTTTGGGCTTGTGGCGTTTTGGTCCGGTTTCTGTGTTAGCCCGTTTTCTGGCCCAAAGATCCATTTGTGTTGCTTTGTGTCTTGGCCCGTTTCTATAACGATATATCAGAATATCGATCATTTATCCTTTCACTTTTTGCCACCGCCTTTCTTTGTATGTATAATTTTTGGGCGGTGATAACTCATCTTCATCGGCATCATCACCTACTTTGGATAACGATATCCTGTCACCGCCTTATAGTCGATCGTATCTTTATCATCAGGTAAGTCCATGTTTTTATTTTGCAAACACAAAGATCTAAATTTACATGTTCGAATAATTATTATAATCTTTAAAAAAAAATTATTATAATCTTTTGATTCTTATAAAAATCAGGTAAGTCCAGTTGATTCTTTTTATTTATGCTTTAATGATTAAAAAAAATTATTATAATCTTTTATTATATGGACTTTTAATAGCAAAATTGGTCGAATCTTAAATTTTCAATAATTTTAAGTTGACATACTCACTAAGATTCCAATCTAATGTGTTGCAGATTGACTTAGCAAGGTTCGGTGGTAAATTTTTATGCCAGGTATATTGTTCATAACCGTTTATCGCTTGTTTTAATTACTAAGTTCGTTAATTTGTGATAATTGTTATTTGATAAAAAAGTATGTTTTTTTGTTTGCGGATGGATTGATAAACATTAAGAATGGCATCAAAATTCTTTTTACAAAATTAAAAAGATTGAAGTTTGAATTAATTTTTTTTGAGGTTTTGCTGATTTATGTTGTTGGTTAATTTAGCCGCATGAAGAACCACGCTCATCTTCTTAGCAGGTTTGTTTTTATATACTTTATGTTGAATTTATGGTTTATAGTTTGATTTGGGGTCTCAATTGCAGCGTGTTGATGGTTGTTTATTGATAAATGATTATCCATGGCGGTGGTGTGATCGTGTCATGGATCCGCACAGTTTATTAAAAGTAAAGGTAATCTTTAAGGGTTTTTAGGGTTGCTTATGCGTCTGCTTATAGAGGAAAACTGATAAACTGCTTAAGGGCGTCTTTGTATTAGCCTATTTGGTTGGCTTATGAAGTTTAATTATGTGGAGCATAATAGCTTCGTTTATGGCAGATAGAGCGTTGCTTGCAGCTGATATTGAAGAGGTGATTGAAAGTGCCATTGCGATCAAGATCTGAGCTATGTTGTCGTGCCTATTTGGGTTTGGTGTCCTTATTACAGCTTTGGATTGGTAAGATTTGTATTCAGTTTTTTTATAATAAAGTATTGTCTTAACATAATGAGTGTCGTTAAAGTATAGTCTTAACAGAATGTGTGTCGTTGCAGTTTCAGAGCGAATGTGTAATCATGTTTAAAGGTGCACTAGCAGGGTACCCGCGCAATGCGGCGGCGGGTACCCGGTGACTAATTTTGTTGCGAGCAAATATTTTCAAAAATACCGCACGTTGCAACACGGCTGATTTGTAGCCGATTCATGTATGTTTTCTGTTCTTTTTTTATTGTAGCTTTTTTGTTTTGTAATTTTTGTTATATTTTATTATGCATTTTTTTTTATAAAATTATTAGACGATTGTTATTGTTATAAATTTTTATTGCTAAAAGTTGTATGGTTTTAGTATTTTTTTTTTCTTCTTCTTTTTGAAAGTTCGTTCTTATTGTTATAGTCGATGTTACCGTATCAAACAATCGAAGCCCAAAAAGTGTTACACACACCAAACCAACATACAATCCTAAAAATTACCAATCCAACCATCATCCAATCATAACAAACCAATACCAACAAACACCATCATCCATTTCTATTTACTTCCTCTTTATATTTTTTATTTAAAAAAACACACACTTACACCACTCTCATCTCCCAACCAAACCCTAATCCCAGCCAAACACTCTCATTCTAAAAAAAAAAAAAAACACTCTCCACAATATACACACAAACACACAAACACACAAACAAAACACTCTCATTCTAAATAAAATACACACACACCCAACCAAACCCTACTCTCACCCGCCGGCACACTACCGCCGCCATCACCGTACCGCCGCCACCACCCTCCTACAGCAGCAACCAAAGACGCCCCACCCTACCACCACGCTTTTTGGTAATGCTTTTTTATACATCCTAATTTTTTTTCACAAATATGCGTTTTTTGGTCTTAAAATAAAATAGATCATTAATTTTTTTAATAAATATGCGTTGTTGGTCTTAAAATAAAATAGAACCGTAATGTTTTTGATAAATATGGGTTTTTTTGTCTTAAAAAAATAGAACCGTATTTTTTTTGATAAATATGCGTTTTTTGGTCTTAAAAAAAATAGATCCGTAATTTTTTTTGATAAATATGCGTTTTTTGGTCTTAAAAAAATAGATCCGTAATTTTTTTTTTTGATAAATATGCGTTTTTTGGTCTTAAAAAAAATAGATCCGTAATTTTTTTTTGAATAATACGCGTTTTTGTCTTAAAAAAATAGATCCTATTTTTTCTTCATAAATAGTCTTTTTTGGTCTTAAATAATAGATCCGTATTTTATTTTTAATAAATACGCGTTTTTTTGTGATAAAAAAATAGTTACGTAATTTTTTTTTCATAAATATCGTTTTTTGTGATAAAAAAATAGTTACGTAAATTTTTTAATATTTCAACTTGTCAAACCATAAGTTTTTAATTTTATATTTCCGATTTTTTTTTGTAGATCTAATGATTTTATGTTTGTAGATCTAACATTTTTAATTTTTGGCCGCCACTCGCGGACAAGTAGCCGGAACAGTAGCCGGAATCATATTTAGTGCCGGAAATAATGGAGTATAGATTTGTACATTATGCTTTACATTTTGTATTAATGGGATGGGGTTTGTATTAATTGTTTGGTCAAGAAGCTTGTATTAATGTGTTGTATATAATGCATATGTGGTTGTAAGTCTGAAATTTTGTGCTTTAATGTGTTGTACATCATGCTTTATTACTTACAAGTCTGAAAGTCTGAAAATTAAATAGGAGAGAGAGTCGTTTTTGCATTATAAGTAGTAGTGATATTCATTATAACCCCCTTTGTTGCTCTGATTTACTGTGTCATCTTCATGATTTCATAACCATAAGTAGCTTTTAAGACAGAATGTGAAAGGAAAATTATGATTAGTAAAAAGGATTTCTTTGTATATAATTCTGAGAGTAAACGTGGTCTTGAGTTATAACTTATAAGTTAAGATTTTAGTTAGTGTCTTGCTTCTTTTTCTCTTCTTTCACAAAGGTTCGTCTTTGTTTCGTTCATAAATTTACTAAGTAAGTCCCGAACTGGCTCTTTTCTTTTAGCCAATTGCGCAATTAACCTCAAAGGTTACATTGTATTAAGGCAAAAGAATTATGCCGTCGTTACATTTTATAGATGTAATGTTTAATCAGCAAGGCCGGTAATATGTGCTTGTCACGTGAGACTGACACGTCTCTCAGTTTCCTATTCAAACTATCATCACAACTAGGGCTGTAAACGAACTGAACGTTCAGTGAACATTTCATGAACCGTTCGGTAAAAAGTTCGTTTATGTTCGTTTATTTATTAAATGAACGAACATGAACAATTATTTATGTTCGTTTAGTTAAATGAACGAACATGAACAAAAGTCGCGTCCGTTCATTTATGTTCGTGAACGTCTGATTATGTGTTCGTTAACATTCATTTTTGTTCATTTATTTATTTATATTCATATATCATATCTTTTAATTGTATAACTCTAAATTTGTTTATTTAAACAACAGATTACTTATAAAACAATATATTGTGCATAATTTTATAAAGTTTATGTTTGTTTGTCTTTGTTTATGTATGTTTGATCATTTATGTTCGTTTAGCGTTCGTTTAGTATCTTAATAAACGAACATAAACGAACATCTCATTTCCTTAATAAACGAACATGAACAAGAAAATTCGTCCGTTTAAGCGTTCATGTCCGTTTATTTGTCCGGTTAAAATTAAATAAACGAACATGAACAAGGCTCCGTTCGTGTTCGTCCGGTTCGTTTACAGCCCTAATCACAACAAAATGTATCAAACATCACACAATTTTTAAGACTAATTAAGTAATTAGTTATGTTTTGATTTATCAATCATGCTTATATACATCTAGACCATGACATCTTCGTGTATGCGCATATGGTACATTTATAACATCTATAACACCTATGATACTCCTTATTTTTGTTTGTTATCTTTTGAATGAAAATCATTGTTTCTCGATTTATCCACAGCCTTACCTTTAAGGATATTTGTTGAGTTTGGCCATTTAAGCATTTAGCTATCAAAGTGTCTTTTCGTGAACATCATTGTATAATATATTTGTGTCGATCGTTTTATTAATGCTACTAGGCCCTATTGTTTATGCATGCATTAGGCCCACTAAAAATTTTGTGGGTGCAAATTGTGGAGCGTGGACAGTGGACACGTTTTTATTACGCAACAAAATTATAAATCGAAAATAAAGATCGGTGAAGAGGATGACTCTAAGCCTATCTCCAGTAAGGGATCTCAATCTTTCTCATTTTTTCTGTCACGACAGTTTTTTCTTTTCAGCGACTTTTAGGCGATTGAGTGCCCCAGTAAAGGCCGAACATGTTCAATTTTTATTTTTATTAATTTTTTTAATTCAAACATTTTAAACAATTAATTTCAAATTCATTAAAAATTAAAACATTACAATACTAAATAAAAACATTAATATATTTTAAAAATATAAACGATACGAAATATATAAATCATAAATCCTAATCTGAATGCTCCCCGCATGCAGAATCATACGAAGAAGACCGATAACCAGCAAATTCCTCGATGCGAGCCAAACGTTCCTCGTCTAGCAGAGGTTGCCCAACAAATCTAGCAGACGAACTTGATGCACCTACACCATCGGTTTTGTTCTCCCGATATCTCCAATTGATTTTGGTGATGATGTTGTTCTGTATTTGTTGAACACACCCCACAACATGTCAGCAATGTTGTCGTCTTTGCGGGCTTCATCCATCAAAAAATTGTCGATCACTGCTTTTCGTTCCGCCGTAATATCGTTGCAAATCGTGTATTTTTCTCTCATACGTTGCTTCTTTGCCCTTGCCTGATCAAACAGATTGATAACGTCTATAATAGCGTTTTTTCGAGCCTCATCGTCTTCTTCGCATTATTTTTTAACGTACATTTGCATATCTTCAACGGAATTGGGGAGACGACAAACCATAATAATTTTGTGTTGAGAAGTAGTTTGAGGTTGAATTTTGTGAAAGGGTTTATAGACAGATAGGTTACCCAACTTTTCAACTTTATTCGCCTAAGTTACCAAACTTTTTTTTTGTGCAAACAGGGTATTGGACTACACGGAGTTGACATTCAGGTTACTGAATTTGTAAAATGTGACATTTAGGTTACTTAACTTACCTAAAAAATGTATTTGGGTTACTTAACTTACCTAAAAAATGCATTTGGGTTACTTTGATTACACTAAAAAATGGAGGTTGAATGCTTAACTACAGTTCAGTAACCTAAGTGAACAAAATGAAAGTTTGGTAACTTAGGCGAACAAAGTGGGAAAGTTGGGTAACCTGTCTGATATAAAACCCTTTTGTGAAATAAGATTTGTGGATTGAAGTGTGTTAATATGTTGTGTATATATAAAGTAGTTTAAAAGATTTTTATTTTATTTTTTTTATTATTTTTTTTTCAAACTGTTACAAAACGGCCACAAAGCACAAGTATTTTATTTGTTCATTTTGTGAAAATGTCGATCGCTCCCACGACCAAGATACACAAAAACTTGCGATCGATCGATATTACTGCGAGCAATCTAATGTGAAGTTTATTTTGAACTCGATGCGTCTTTTGGACTTTAAGAAAATATTTAACTGTTTCTTATGAATCGATGGAGTTGAGATTAAACACAATATTGATTTTACAAAATTTCTCCCTTTCCCTGTCCTTGTAAGTATGTTTGCACAACATGAACTCGCTCCAAAATGGCTCGTGCACGTCAAACTTAAGACTTCTAAATTAAACATCTACCAATTGTGTATACTTTTGGGTTAATCACAAGATCATTGTTGTCCTTAAAAACATGAAATACCTTTAAATAAACTTAAATAGCCGGTATAAAGCCTAAACCAATACTTTATTATATGACTGGATGATTCAACTCACTGTAAACTACGTTAGAGACGAAATCAAGACTAAATATAACCTCATACATAATTTTTTTTGAACTGTAATATAATAGAAACACATTTAATGGACCATATGCATTTAGAAAAAATCGAGATTTTTTTTAAAATTAACATTACATCGAAAATATCCATGAGATTCCCGAACACTCGTGCGAACCCTTTGGTTCCATCCCTGACTACGTACATCATTCAACAACAATAAATAGAGTACGTAAGGCATAAGAAACCCTGATAGGTCTCGATCCATCAACACAACGACGTGGAATCGTTATTGTTAATACAAATCCGAGCGCTCCTCTGCAGAGATTAGTGTATGCTAACTCCTTGAGGAATAGATCTTGTACTAAGTCTGAATCTCGGCTAAAAGCTGCTAAGAAAGTAGACACCGTTAGTCTCACCGCGGAACGGGGTTCCGCGGTCAACCTCCGGCGTGAGAGTAAGTACGGGTTTAAAGAGATAAAGTAGGTTCTAGAGAGAGAGTGAGTGTGTGTTACCGTTTGATCACTGGTGAAACCCTTATTTTTATGGTTGACCTTTCTGTCGTGTTCTCATGGTCACGGGACATGAGAGTGACAATTTGCAAGTGGGAAATGACGTAAGTCAACCCATAGCTTGTCTCGTTGCCATGACAGCGATGGTTTTGGGCGGGAGTTTATCCCGCTTTCCTTTTTTAGGGACTGTAGGTGACAGTACCTCCATCCTGGGTGATATTCCTTACCCCTTAGCTGGGGCGCGGTTGAGGCTTCCTCCGGAAGTGTTTCCTGTCCTCGGTTTGACATCCCCGTCCAGGTGGTGCCGTGCGGGTATAGACTATGCTCGAGTTAGTCTGGTCTAGTGGGTTGCCTTCGTGGTCCGCGTCTAACCCTTCTAAACGTCGGGGGTACCATACACGATCAAGTCCCCCCAGTCTAGTATGCTTGCTGGCTTAGGACAAGTTTGCTAGACTAAGTCATTTTTCTTATCCGCGGATGAGTGTCTCGCAGGCTATCCTTGTTGGTGCTGACTGTATATTCCACTTATGTATCAGATAGGCATTACATCTGTACCTAGGGAGTCGTGAACCGTTTCAGATCGCGTGTTCTTTGACTGACGTGATGTTTTGGCTGCCCCCATCTCATCTGTTGATCTAGGTGAATCTGAGCCATTGGATACGGATCGGGGATGTGGCACTTTTTCGACCGTTCGATTGATCGGTTAGGTTACCTGTAGGAGGGTATAAATACCCCTAATTTTTACTTCTTTGGCTACTGTTGCCTTTTCATCTTCGCAAGTAAAAAAGAAAAAAGCTACTATCATATTTTCGTGCGTTCCCTTTGTTCAGGTTAGGTCTTCCTCCTCTTATTTTTTGTCTTGGCTAGGAAACTTCTTAGTGATTTCACGTGTGATTTGTCGCAACAAGATTTAGATATTTTTTGTTCCAAATACAATATTCCTAAAACAGTACACCCCCTTCTTCCTGGCCCTAACGACACCATTGGGGATGCTCCTCAGGGTAAAATAGGCGTATACACTAGGTTCTTTGAGTTCTGCAACTTTAGGTTTCCTCTCTCCAAATTCCTGTGCAGTGTCTTAGAGTATTTTCAAATTCACCTGTCACAGTTGTCTGTCTTAGCCGCGGCTAGGGTTAGCCACTTTGAGATCTTGTGCCGCGTCCATGGTGGCATTCCCACCGTAGCTTTATTCTGGAAATTTTATTATTCCGGGATGAAGGATGGATGGATGACCCTAGAGAAACGGAAGGGTCCTAAGACATTAGTTGTTCCAGTGTGCCATACTGCCCCCTTGACTCTGTGAAGAACTGGAAGGAGTACTTCTTCTGGGTTGACGCGACTGTCTTTCCGTTATCAATTCCATGGAATGATAACGTTTCAGTTGACCGCGATCCACCCCCATCGGATGACGATGTGGATTTGGACCTATTGTCCCTCCTTGATACGAGGCGTGTTCCTTTCAAGAAATATCCGGAGCCGTTCTTGTCTGTAGTGGGCCTTAGCCGTGCTTGGGATGATGCGACGGCGCGTCCCCCCTTTATGGTGTCAGACACTAAGGGTGGGTTTTCTTTCTAGGGTTTGTCGCGTCTTATCCTTGTTATTGTTTATTTTTTAACACTTGTCTTTTTCATGTGCATAGATGTCTCTTTTCTCGTCTATCAATCAGTCAGATCCGTTCGCCGTGGCCTCCGGGGAGAGAACTCTGCAGGAAGGTGAGAAGACCCTGCAGGAGGAGACTGCGGGGCGCATCATAGAGCCCTCGAAAAATCTAATCACCTTGGTCAAGGAGACCATTGTGGATTCCGTGCAGGCGGTGATGAGTGTCTAAATACTCATCATTTTTATTCCATCTGCACTGCAAAAACAGTCAAAAACGCTTTGAAAAGTCTCAAAAAGATAGGAAAAAATATTTAGACTGTATTTTATGCAATAATTGTCAAAATCTAGTCCCGGGTTATTCAAAACATGTAATTTTTCATAAAAGGCCCTCAGGGATTTTCAAGTTGTCAAAATTACCCTTATAAAGTTCAGTTTTGCAAAATGGCAACTTTAGTCCCTGAAGTTTCAAAGATTGACAGAATTTACCCCTGGACACTTTAAATTGGAAAATTAATATTTTTAGTCCTTTGGTAATTCAAACTTGTCAAAAGTGGTCCTTATAATAAACTTTGCAAAATTACAGTTTTGGTCCCTCAAGTTTGGTGAATTACAAAAATGGTCCTTGTTATTAATACCAAGTCCACCAAACCAGTCTTGAACCCCCTACCATTTGAACCCCATCACCAAAAATAAAAACCACCCACGACCCCCTTTTTCCCTCCTCCTCCTCCCTCCTTTCTGCAATTACCGAAAAACCAAGCTTTATCCTCTTTTCCCCATCACCCAAAACACTCAACCCTTGTCTCTCCTCTTTACCCAAATCACCACATCCCCAGGAAACCCTTTCACCCTCTTTACCCAGTTAACCCCAACTCCCAAACCCACTACTCAAGCTTTCCCCTCTTCCCCAAATGCCACAATGGCAATCCAGGCTCAAAAAGCTCAATGGATGGCTCTGATTTATACTCACTTGTACCTACTTAATCAAGGGCCAAGATGATGTGAAGAAAGCACACAAAGGGGTTTTGGCTTGCTGCCCTCATAGAAGAAGCACAAAGAGAAGAAGAAGACCCCTATTAGCTTCTAGTATAAATAAGATGTTGTAGCCAAAGTTATAAGGCACCCCTAGTTTTAGTGTTAAAATTTAGATTTCTATTTTCTTTTAATCTCTTGTAATGTTTTTTAATTAATGAATCAGTTTCAGTTTTTCTTATTTTGTTTTGCCTACTAAAAGCATTTAGTTCTTATCTACTAGTTACTAGTTATCAAGTTTTAAAAAGAGTCTTTGTTAAGATTATCATTTCAGTTTTCATTAAAGTCCAAGCTCTAAGGTTTTCTAAATCTGTTTTAGTGAGAAAAAGAACAAACATTAAGGGGTGTTTGGGTCAGTCTCTTAAGTAGTCAAAAATCACTTTTCTACCAGTTTGACCTTCAAGGTCAAACTTCGTTTAAAATGGTTAGTAAGTCTTTCAAGCTTAAAATTACCTTAACAAAGTTTTTGCACAAATTGGGTTTGAGAAAAAGTATCTTTTTCGTCTTACTAAACTGCATGAGAACAGCAGCTTGAGCTGTTGTTCAAGTGCCCTTTTGTAGCTTATTTGATTTGTGAAGTTAGCAAATTTGTTTTCTCTTAAGTTGTGGTGTTCCTAACTCACTCTAATTTAAGTTTTATGCACCAAAGAGTCTCCTAACTCAGTTTAAATGGAAGTCCAAGTTGGTCCCATTTAACTCTTTTGTGTAATGCCTCAGTTGTAACATGGTCAAAACAAGCTGGAATCAGCTTATTTTTAAGCTGGTTTAAGCCCTTTCTCGCCTTATACTTGGTTTTTATTGAGCCTTCACTATGCTAACTTTGTTTGTTGTAGCTTGTTCCTGGATTTGCATCTCACCTCTCAGTTTATAAATAAGCTCCAAACAGCCCCCTCAGGCTGTTTTACATCTGCTGCACCACAGGTCACTTTGTTTTTACCACTTAGCTTTTTGGTAGCTTAACTTAGCTTATTTTAGTAGTTAATTACTCAATTAGTGTGTTTAGATTAGTTTAGATATTGTTAGCTTAATAGTGATAATTAGATCCTTTCCTTGCTTATTTATCCATTACCTTTAGATTAGGATTCCCTAGTTAGTTGCATTTAGCTTAATTCTAATCCCCACTATTTCCTTGTCATTTGTACGTGCTATCAAACTGCTTATCTTGGTCAAGTTGGTGTAAAGGAGTGCTAAATGAGTGTTTGGGTGAACTTGGTTAAGTTGTCACCACAATAAGCCTTCACACAGCTTATTAAAAAGGTTATCTTTGAAAAAGTTTTCATAAAAAGTCTCTTCTTTTTGCAATAAGCTGTCACTGTCTTAATTAGAAAGATTCACAAAAAAAGTCTTTTCAAAAAACCTTAGCTTTGATCTGATTTTGGGATTTTAAAATAAATAAATAAATAAATTTTCAAAAAGAGAGCCAAGGGATTCGAACCCTTGTCTCTCAGACAAATCCAAAGCACACGACCACAAACACAACACCTAAACCATCTGCGCCCTTGGGACTTGTCTCACAAGTTTTACACAAACAATTCCTTTAAAGACTTGTACTCAGTTTTCAATATAAGCACTTTTTGGCTTATTTACAGCTTATTCTCCCTAACAAAGTAGTGTTTTCTTATTTTACTTAGATTAAGCATAGATCAAAATAGTTTTTGTGATTTTTCCAGATTTTTCTTAATTAGTTTAATATTTTTAATTAATTAAATAGATTAAATTAGTTTTTAATTCGTAGAAAATAATTTAAAAGTCAAAAAATACCCGGTCTTTTTCTGAAATTATTTTTAGTCAATTAGGACGTAGGAAAATTGATTTCACACCCGTAGCCCTTAAATTGCAAAACTTTTACGTTTATGGTTCGGGTGGTTGCCGGTTTTTACGTTTTTTAGTTTTAGCACCCTAGGACTTAGTTTAGCCTCGTTTTATCATTTCTTAGGCTTAGTAGTAGTTAATTTGTAGTACTAGGGTTCCCTTGCCTTAATTACTTTCCCGTTAATTAATTTGTAGAAAAACGTAATTCAAATCAACAAATCATTAAAACCAATTCAAGTTAATAATCACGAAACTCAACGAATCCTTCCATTCACACCTCGTTGGGACACGACCCGGGAAATCACTTTTCCGGTATCACTTTTATCACATCCGTAAGATTTGATACGTTAACCTTTTTCCTAAAGGGTTAATTTGTCGAATTTTACGGTTATTTTGATATACGTTGATATTGTGTTTTTCACCACTCACTTTACACTAATCAAATTTTGCGCCGCTGGCCGGGGAGGTGTGTTGCGACAATATCGTGATTTTTGCGATTAGTGACTTGAAGAACCTTCCTCGTGAAGTTATCATTTTTATAAAAATACAAAAATACAAAAATATTTTTCTTTTCTTTGTATATATATGTAAAAGATTAAAAAATACAAAAAGATTTTTGCTTGTTGTTTTAAATAATATAGAAGACACAATCAATATAACATTCTCAACTGAGGTGTTATCATTATAAGTTCCCGAACAAAAGATTTAAAACTTGCCTTTGTCGCTCGCGTGATTTGGTTTATTTCTATCGGATAAACAAACTGTGTGAGGGGTATAAGGACGGCCTGACATTAAATTGCGGCTGAAAAGAGGCGGGGTTTTAATAAGCTTCGCGCTGACCTAATAAGCTTCTCCGCTCCTTTGTGCGTTTATCTTATAGAAGTGATCATTTTACGCGGGATTATTGGTTTAAGTTCACCGTGTTTTGCCTCGGTCTTGTTTTAATTGAAAGTGTTGTTTTTGGAAGTGCATGCGCACTCGTTCTTCTAGATCATTGAGCCCTTTTCGTGATCTAGCAGAAATTCCTAGAAGACGTTCTCATAGACGTGCTGCCCGAATAGTCGAACCCGAGATTCATACTATTCCAAACAACAATATGGCAGACGAACGAACTATGGCGGAAATGCTCCAGGCAGCCACCGAAGGTTATGGAGATGCCATCGTTTTACCACCAATCAATTCTGATCACTTTGAATTGAAGACGCATTTGATCCAACTTGTGTCTACGAATCAATTCCACGGGTTTGATCGAGAAGACCCGTATGCACACATCCGTTGGTTTAACAAGTTGACCTCAACTATCAATTACAAGGATGTACCACAAAAAGTGATCAAACTGATGCTATTTCCGTTCTCACTTGAGGGGGCAGCCCGGATTTGGCTAGAAAAAGAACCCCCTCGAACCATCGAAACTTGGGAGGATCTTGTTCAAAAGTTTGTCAATTATTTCTTTCCTCCATCAAAGACGACTAATCTTAAAAATGAAATTTCTGGATTTCGTCAAAATTTCGATGAAAACTTTGGAGGCATGGGAGAGATTCAAAGATCTCCTCAGGAAATGCCCCCATCATGAATTCCACGAGCTTCAGCAAGTTAATATCTTTTATAATGGGTTGAACGGTAACGATCAAGATTCTTTGAACGCCGCCGCCGGTGGCAATATCTTGAATCGTAAGCCTAAAGATGTGATTGAGATTTGCGAGAAAAAATCAAAAGTTCCTATTTCTCTCAACAAAGTCAATATTCGAACACTCTGCTTCTTCATCCGGTAACTCTTCCGAGTTAGCCGCTGTTAGCAGCTCTAACGGATGTCATCCGTTGTATGATGAAAGAGGTAAAGGAAATCAAAAGCGAAATTCATAAGCCGGAACCAATCAAAGCCGTGAACAAGGTGTGTGAAACTTGTAGTGGTCCACACGCGTATTATGATTGTCAAGCAACCGATGCTTATTTTTACCAAGCTCCGTAGCTTCGTAAACCACAATCAATACCGACCACAAGCTGATCCTCACTACCGTGCACCCAGCAGTATGACACCACCCAGGGTTTCCTCCTGTACAAAACCATTGCAATCAAAATCGCTCTGTTCGAATCAAGGACAAAACTTCAATAACTCTCAAAATTTCAATCAGAACCGGAACAATTTCAACCAACCATATCAAGCTCCAAATCAGAAAAGTTATCAACAACCTTCTCAAGCTCCCCTACCAAATGACTTCATGAAAATTACTGAGTCAAGCATACATTCAATGGAAACTCAGATCAATAACATGAGAGTTGAGCTAAAAAAGGAAAATGATACCACAATGTTCTCGGCACCGTGACATGAGTTGAAGAATATGATGAGCAGTTTCATGAACATGAATATGAACAAAGCTTCGTCATCTTCTGGAGGACTCCCAAGCAATACAGTTCCAAATCCAAATGCCGAGTTGAAAGCCGTCACCACTCGTAGTGGTAATACGCACAATGGACCTTCGACTCCAATGCCTCATCCACCAGGAGCAATGAGTCAAGTTACCAAGGATACAACGGAAAAGGTGCATTTCTCAAGCCCACGAAGTACCGCACACGTCCCACCTTCGGTAGTCCAAGCTTTAAGTCCGTAACCCGAAGTTCCGAAACAAATTCGAGCCGAAATGACTTCCGTCCATTTCTCAAAAGTCTAGTCGACTTCCTTACCCATCAAGATTGCATGATGAGAAGCTCAAAGACAAAACCAAAGAGCAAATGGAAAATTTTTTCCAAATTTTCAATGAAATGCACTTTGATATAAGCTTCGTTGATGCTCTCGTTCTAATGCCCAAATTTGCATCCACGCTTAAAGGCTTACTGAGCAACAAAGATAAGTTATATGAGAATTCCCCCCCCCCCCCTTTATGGTGTCAGACACTGAGGGTGGGTTTTCTTTCTAGGGTTTGTCGCGTCTTATCCTTGTTATTGTTTATTTTTTAACACTTGTCTTTTTCATGTGCAGAGATGTCTCTTTTCTCGTCTATCAATCAGTCAGATCCGTTCGCCGTAGCCTCCGGGGAGAGAACTCTGCAGGAAGGTGAGAAGACCCTGCAGGAGGAGACTGCGGGGCGCATCATAGAGCCCTCAAAAAATCTAATCACCTTGGTCAAGGAGACCATTGTGGATTCCGTGCAGGCGGCCAAAGCCAACAAGGCTAATGGGAAGAAGAGGGTGAGGATTCAGGCCCCTCCTAAGCAGGTGGAGAAGAAGAGGAGTGTTTCTGCTCCGGGGCAAGGCTCAGGGACTGCTGCTAGTAAGTCTCCTCTAATGTTGTCTTTTTTATTTTATTTTATTTTATTTTTTTTGAAAAGAAAGATCTAAGTATGTTTGGTTATGCAGGAGATGCGACCTGTTAATACAAATAAGCCGTAAAAACGTTTATTTATATTTTACGATCTTCTAATGTTTTGTCGATAACAAAAGTAAAATCATTTTAACGAAACAAATAGAGTACGTAAATAGTTTGAGTTAATAGTTTTCTAACACACTTACGCTTTCACATAAAACACTAAAACAAGTATAAGTGATTTTATGATTTAGATACATATGTACAACAACTAGTGTTTACATATTGGGTTAAACATATACTTAAACTAAGTATACTAAAATGGGTAAAAAACTAAGTGTATACTAAATGGGTAAAATACTAGCAAATGGTTTTGACCCACAACCCATGGTTTTATATATACCACTTAACCAAGTTCATTGTATCTAGAAAGAAAACCATGGATCAACCCATAACCCATGACCCATGACCCATAACCAAAAATACCCATGGGCAAATAGGAGCGGACCACGGATCCCTAGATTTGTGCTAGCCGGATCCCTTGTGGTAGGGATCCGTGGGATCCGGGGAACAGTAGGATTTTTCCTCTATAAATAGTGAGCCATTTCTTCATTGTTTCTCACCCCCCTTTCAATATACTTTCTCCCCTGAGTTAAATCTCACTAACCTTAGATCCAAGAGATCTATGTTTGTAGTTTTGTTTTTGTGTGATCTTTTAGGTTCCTCTTAAAGGCAAGATCACCATCTTTGAAGTCGAGCAAGCTCAAGTCCATGAGTTGCCATGCTTCCTCATCATCAAGGCTACTGAAGTCTTCTTGTTGATGATTCCTTTCTTTCTTCAAAGAAGTGTAGTGTTGAAGACATTAGTGAAAGATGTCTTAAGAGTCAAGACGAAGATATTAGTGAAGGGTATCTATCGTCTATAGGATAAAGCACTTGTGGTAGGTGCTTGGAAGTCAAGACTAAGAAGCATTAGTGAAAGGTGCTTAGAAGTCAAGACAAAGAAGCATTAGTGAAAGGTGCTTAGAAGTGAAGACACAAGACATTAGTGAAAGGTGTCTTGTAGATCTAGTCAAAGGCATTAGTGAAAGGTGCCTTAGATGTACATTCGATATGGTGTGTTTCGATGTACAAGATAGACTAGTTTTAGATCCAAGGATATTGATATCCTTGATGATGTTGTAAAGGAGTAGATCTCCTTTGGGATTAGTCGTTGGTGTAGTGTGGTAGTAGTTCCTCCATTGCAATGGAACTAGGTGCTTAGCCTAGTACCTAATAAAGGGTAGGCGACGTTGTGAAGGTGTAGTTCACCTAAGGTGTGAAAGAACTAGGTACTTAGCCTAGTACCTAATAAAGGGTAGGCGACGTTGTGAAGGATTAGTTCTCCTAAGGTGTGAAAGTACTCGGTGGTTAGCCTGCAGTATAAGGCGGCGTTGTGTTAGGTGTGGTTCGCCTTGGTGTGAAAGAACTCGGTATTTAGCTTTATACCGGAAAAAGGTTAAGCGAAGTTGTGAAGGCTTCTCCGCCATAAGGAGATTGGTGTAGTGATTACGAACTCTCGAGTAGGTGACTCGGGGAGTGGAGTAGGGCAAGGAAGGTGACCTTGTAGCCGAACCACTATAAATACTTGCGTTGTGGTTTTGTGCTTCTTACTCTTATCTTTTCATTACTTACCTTTACATGCTTGTTTATCAACATCCAACACACACATCCAAATAGATTGACATAAGTCGATCTAAATAGATTAAAAGGAAGTTTTAATTGGTAAAACTATTCAACCCCCCTTCTAGTTTTCCACAATTGGCATCAGAGCTTCGTTACCAAGTTTGTTGAAGTATATTGTACTTTAAAAACTTGATACGATCCACGGTTAATTGAAAACTACAAAGAAGGTCTTTCATAAAAACAAACACCATGTCTTTTAAAACTATATGTTTGGATGTTGATTTGATAACAACATTTTTTCTTATTTATTTTTAATTGCACTAATCTTCTTTGTCATGTTGATTAGTCAAAGCTCATACCCACCAAGCTTTAGGAGTCGCTTGGTAACAAGAATACCTTCCTTAAGAAGGTATCTTAAAGGAGCGGGAATCGTCTAAGTGACATTTGTTGTGTCATTTGTAAAGACATTCCTAAGTACGCTAGAGGTATGATTTTCTTTTTACTTTGCATGATAATTAAGTATACCTATTTAGGTATTTATATGATTATCTTTTGTGCTTATACATGTTTTACATGAAGCTTCATTAGGAAGCCTTTTTCTCACATACGTGTTTTATTTCTCGTCTAAAATCGTGGTATATAAAACTTATGTTTTGTTTCCTTTAAATCCAATAATAAAACATAACACGAATTTCAAAAATTCCTCCTTCCCTATAAAACTCCCACCGTCGACCTATCTATCAAATCCTCACTTTTTCAAATCATCCAATTTCAAAAATTCCCTCTCACTTAAAAACCTCATCTTCCTCCTCATTCCATCTCAACCGAAACCAAGAAGATCCGTCATCAACATGGTTTACATCGCACTCGTGCTCATCGTCATAACACTCATCGCACTTGTGTTCCCTATGATGAAGTTCACATACGGAGACATTTACTTTGTGTTGTTAATCTATATTGGGGTCATTTACCCAATCCTTTGTATCATCCTTAGCATTGAAATGCAATATTATTAATGATCTAGATTATCTAGGTTGTTTTGTTATAGTGTGTTTATCATTTCTTTTGATTTATATGTTTCATTTCTTTCGTGATACATTAGAAGTCATGTATGCATGCTAAAGAAAATGTAGGATAAAACATATTTTCGTGGTATAAAAACTATAAAATCTGTTTCTGTTACAACAGATCCACGGATCCCGGAAGTTACACTAGCCGGATCCTTTTTGAAAAGGAACCGTGGGATCCGTCCTACTGGAAAACAGTTTTTCATGCAAATAAAAAACCTCTTTTCTTCTAAGAGTAATACTCTACCTGTATGGCAAAACCATAAGTAAGTTAAGTGTATTTCTTGTTAAAAACCATTGTTAATAAAAATCTAGTAAAAACATTAGATTATCATAAGTTGACCACAAACATCTCCTTTTATTAACTTGTCATTTCTATAGGTTCAACTATGACGCATGAATATGAGTTTGATTTTTCACTCACTAGCGTCTACACTCCGAACATCTCTCTCGAACCCAACACACCTGGCAATCATGTCCGTGGGTTCAATAATCTCGAAAACCGTCACTTCCATGAAGGACGTATTGTAGACACCTCTCTACAATTCGAAGAAGGTATCAATACCTCCTTCCGAGCCATAGGACTAGAATGTCTTCTTGAAATCAACGAGAAGATATGTCCAAGGTTCATAATGGAATTCTTCCGTCAAGTCGAACTCGTTCGTAACGAGGATCGCTCTCTATCTCTTTGGTTTTATATCAAAAACCAAAAGTTCACTCTAACCCTTGGGCATTTTGCTCACATCCTCCCGATTCCAAATCATGGACAATGTGCCTTCACCGAAGATTGGTCTCTTGATTCTCTCTTCAACTTTCGTGAAGAAAATAGTCCATATTGTTCACACATACCCTCCACGGAAGATTTAAATCGCATAATATGCAAACCTCGACCATATTACTCTCGATCCAAACATTATCTTTACAAGGGATATCCGAGAAGAGTACAAGCCTCTTGCACTCATCCTACGTGAAAATGTTTGGAGTCTTAGGGGAAATCGAGAAATCCTTCCCGCTTGTTGTGCTCACATGTTGTACTGTTTGCTAACACAACAACCATACAATCTCGCCTACTTCTTCGCAAGGCGAATTGCAAATCTTCAAGGCTCCAAGAATAAACTCATCCCTTATGGAATGTTCTTGACACGCCTCTATCATAATGTTATGCACTTCCATCCTCAATTTCAAAGTCCGTTGTACGTACTTGTGAACAAGATGATGGAACCGCTAAACATATCTCTCATGAAGACTTTCTTCATTCTTGATTCCACCAACACTCATCAATCACATAATGATCCTCCTAGTGAAAACACTCAAGGAAACCAATAGTATTCCAAAATAGGATCAAATCTCTTGTACTCGTGCTTTATCAATGTAATTCAATTTTCTTCATGAAATAAAACATTTTACATTTGATATCTTAGTTTTAGAACTCCTTTAAACTAATCTTGGAATATAATGCATTGTCAAGATCATTGCATACCTTTAGTAAAGGTCCTGCTGAGCAGATGGGCGGATCCCAAAAGTTACACTAGACGGATCCCTACTCTTAGGGAACCGTGGGATCCGTCGAACAGTAAATGCAATTACAAGCATTGTATTTCAAAAACATTCTTAGAACACCTCACACTAAGCTAAACATAGTGTCTTAAGGCAAATTAAGTCCTTATCAAAATAGGTTAATCTTTCCCATTCATACATAACTCACCGAGGTTACACTCTAAAAACGCTTGTAGATCTACCGTTTCGTTTTAATCCATTACTCTTCCTCTCTTAAACTCACACATTATTTTCTACTTGATCCCTCACATCTAGTCTTAGAAATCTTTCAATTATGGCAAAATTGATCATAAATCATCCTTACCTCCAAATTGATCAAATTTGATCAAAATCTAGTTTTCTCATCTTAAAGCTTCTAGGATATTTTCCAAAACACTATCCTAAGACACAACCTGATCTCTAGGATCATCTAGCTTCAATTGACATTCTAAATCTTTAGTGTCATCATTATTCATCCATTGGTACTCTTGAAAGTTCCAAATCCTTCCATAAAAGACAATCATTAGCTACATCATTCATTACCTTCAAGTACTCAAGCATCAACTGAAACACTCAAGATGATATAGGTCTTAGATCTTAGAAACATCATTTCCAATCTTTCATAGCTGCTGTGAGACGGATCCCAAGGATTAGCCTAGACGGATCCCTCTGAGGAGGGAACCGTGGGATCCGATGACAGATAGGTCAAATCTTGCTAAAGCAATCATTTCAACTCATCTTCCTAACTCAAACACTCCATCTCATCTTAAATGAGTTCCTAGATCAGTACAACCTCTGAAGTTGACTCTTGTGCATGTCAATCATCACATTCCAATGAATCCTAGTGGCTTGAAGCTTAAATGCACTTGCCAAATCTCTTAGTTTATAAACCACCTTATTAGGACCTCCATAGTCATCACTTTCATCCCAACTTTCAGCTCTTGCAAACTCTTGAAATCATCTCATCATGAGGAAAACCCCAAGTAGTAACTTATCCACCAAAGAACCACCCATGAAAAGAGCTCGTGTTATACATGAAATTTCCTCAACCGAATCATCTCCGGTCAAGCCGACAAATGATAGAATCCTTCATCACCCAATCAAACCAATTCTAAAGGTTAGTACCCACAAAACTACCTTTGCCAAACACCACCATACCTCCTAGGCCAAACAATATCATCTCCACCAAACCATCACCATTGGTTCCTAGAGCTATTTCATTTACATCCCCACTATCATCACCACACCTCTACAATTTAGAGGACTTGCCTCCTAGGCCGTCTCATCCGCTTCCGCCGACAACATTCTCCTCATTAGGAGGAATAATGGTTCAAAATCAAGGTGTTGAGTCAACACTTGCTCCGGCTTCCTTCTCGGCGTTTTCATCATATAATCCCATTTGGATTATGACAAATCATCAAAATCAACCACCCGACCATATGGAAGTTGACACTTCTCTACCACCACCATCATTCTTGGTTGAGTCATTCTTAAATGCACCTCCACCAATCCCTCCATCGTTTGAAGCTCCACAAGCCGCTTCACTTGATCCTTCGAATCAAGCCATTTCATTTCATCCACCACCACTACCTAGCCATGACAAAGATTGCTATCATTGTCAACATGTTGAAAGTTTGATACATGAAGTACGAGAAGACCAACGTTTCATGTTCTATCATCTCCTCGAACGTTTCGACGAGATTAAACCTAAACAAAACTTGAGCTAGAAGATTATAGTGGTGTCTTAGCTTCAAGCGTTAGGGGATCTAGAAATTCCTAGTCATGTATTGTCTATTGTCTTGTTTTTCGAGTCATGTATATCATAACTCTTGTTTATTAAATGGAATTACATGCTACTTGCTATATTTCTGAGTATGTGAGTATACTATATAATCCATATCTCCTTTCGGTATTAACATTTCTTGTTATACCAATCTTTGCTGACTTTATTCATCAGCCAGACGGATCCCTCAGATTTGCCTAGACGGATCCCTACTAGGAGGGAACCGCGGGATCCGTGAGACAGAAAGCCTTCTTTCTACTAACTTGAATCACATTTGCAGGAAATTGTGAATTATACTTGATTTCTAACCTTTGTTTTGTAGTTATTCAATTTACATATGAAGACTTTGACATCATAAAGCTAGGGGGAGCTTTATGTCAAAGCAATACATTGCAAATTACTTGCAATACTAGGTTTACATTTCGTGACATCCCTTTGCAACAATTGCAATCATCAAGGGGGAGCACATTCGTCTCGTAGACGATATCTTTTGCAAACTTATTTGCAAACAAACTAGATTAGTATCATTTACTTGACGCCTTTACATAGGGATGGACTCGTCAAGGGGGAGTAAAAGACGAGATCCTTTCCCGTTATTTGCTCTCTATCTCCTTTTACTTTTAATTCTTTCACATGTTTTTCTTAAAAACAATGTGTTGCCTTCCTTCAAACACTTTTTGTTTCGACAAAAAGGGGGAGAAGAAAGTAAAAACTACAAATTCAAACTTTTACGAATTTTAGCTTTTCCTTAAAATAATTTTATGTTTTGTCATCAACAAAAAGGGAGATTGTTAATACAAATAAGCCGTAAAAACGTTTATTTATATTTTACGATCTTCTAATGTTTTGTCGATAACAAAAGTAAAATCATTTTAACGAAACAAATAGAGTACGTAAATAGTTTGAGTTAATAGTTTTCTAACACACTTACGCTTTCACATAAAACACTAAAACAAGTATAAGTGATTTTATGATTTAGATACATATGTACAACAACTAGTGTTTACATATTGGGTTAAACATATACTTAAACTAAGTATACTAAAATGGGTAAAAACTAAGTGTATAATAAATGGGTAAAATACTAGCAAATGGTTTTGACCCACAACCCATGGTTTTATATATACCACTTAACCAAGTTCATTGTATCTAGAAAGAAAACCATGGATCAACCCATAACCCATGACCCATGACCCATAACCAAAAATACCCATGGGCAAAGAGGAGCGGACCACGGATCCCTAGCTTTGTGCTAGCCGGATCCCTTGTGGTAGGGATCCGTGGGATCCGGGGAACAGTAGGATTTTCCTCTATAAATAGTGAGCCATTTCTTCATTGTTTCTCACCCCCTTTCAATATACTTTCTCCCCTGAGTTAAATCTCACTAACATTAGATCCAAGAGATCTATGTTTGTAGTTTTGTTTTTGTGTGATCTTTTAGGTTCCTCTTAAAGGCAAGATCACCACCTTTGAAGTCGAGCAAGCTCAAGTCCATGAGTTGCCATGCTTCCTCATCATCAAGGCTACTGAAGTCTTCTTGTTGATGATTCCTTCTTTCTTCAAAGAAGTGTAGTGTTGAAGACATTAGTGAAAGATGTCTTAAGAGTCAAGACGAAGATATTAGTGAAGGGTATCTATCGTCTATAGGATAAAGCACTTGTGGTAGGTGCTTGGAAGTCAAGACTAAGAAGCATTAGTGAAAGGTGCTTAGAAGTCAAGACAAAGAAGCATTAGTGAAAGGTGCTTAGAAGTGAAGACACAAGACATTAGTGAAAGGTGTCTTGTAGATCTAGTCAAAGGCATTAGTGAAAGGTGCCTTAGATGTACATTCGATATGGTGTGTTTCGATGTACAAGATAGACTAGTTTTAGATCCAAGGATATTGATATCCTTGATGATGTTGTAAAGGAGTAGATCTCCTTTGGGATTAGTCGTTGGTGTAGTGTGGTAGTAGTTCCTCCATTACAATGGAACTAGGTGCTTAGCCTAGTACCTAATAAAGGGTAGGCGACGTTGTGAAGGTGTAGTTCACCTAAGGTGTGAAAGAACTAGGTACTTAGCCTAGTACCTAATAAAGGGTAGGCGACGTTGTGAAGGATTAGTTCTCCTAAGGTGTGAAAGAACTCGGTGGTTAGCCTAGCACCATATAAAGGGTAGGCGACGTTGTGTTAGGTGTGGTTCGCCTTGGTGTGAATGAACTCGGTATTTAGCCTTCTCCGCCATAAGGAGATTGGTGTAGTGATTACGAACTCTCGAGTAGGTGACTCGGGGAGTGGAGTAGGGCAAGGAAGGTGACCTTGTAGCCGAACCACTATAAATACTTGCGTTGTGGTTTTGTGCTTCTTACTCTTATCTTTTCATTACTTACCTTTACATGCTTGTTTATCAACATCCAACACACACATCCAAATAGATTGACATAAGTCGATCTAAATAGATTAAAAGGAAGTTTTAATTGGTAAAACTATTCAACCCCCCCTTCTAGTTTTCCACACGACCTCGAGACCCGTCCCTATTGTGGAGCTCCATGATGAGTCTGACTCCGGATCCAAACAGCTGGAGACTACTATTGCTTCTTTTGAGGCCTCTCCGCTTCAGCAGGCAGACCCGGATGCTGCTTCCAAGATATCTACCAGTGTTCCCCTTGACAATCTGGACACTGAGATGTCCGGGCCCTCTCAGCTACCTCCAGTGCATCAAGAAGGTGGTTTTGATGCAGAGTCACCTCCTCCTGAGTACTCTACTCACCGCCCCGCGGCATCCGACGAAGACTTCTATCAGTCCTTTTTCCTTGACAACGTGAGCCAAGAACTCTATGTCCCCAGATGGCTTCCTACCAATGAATTCCGAATGGACGACCCCTGGATCTGTCGGAGTTTAGTGGATAACCTTTCTACTCCTGGGTACTTGTCTGTGCTGCGCAACATGCCTCACACGGAGTTATTAGACCAGTATAATGTGATAGCGGCGCAACAAGTTTGTATGTCTTTCGAGGTTCGTCTGAGGTTAGAGTTCGAGTTGAACCAGACTGCCAAGTTGAATAGGAGTTTGGAGAGAAGGGAGAAGATGATTGATAGCTTGAGGGAAAGGGTGCAGGAGTTAAAGAGTGAGGCTGCGGAGGCAAGGGGCCTTCGTGAGCGCGTGGGAATTTTAGAGTCTGAAGCGGAGGAGTTAAAGAGGCTCCGTGAGCGTGTAGCCCATCTAGAGGGTATGATTGCACCCAAGGATGCGCAAATAGCTACTTTGACCGTTGATAACGCGGAGCTAAAGGGTCAAGTAGCTGGGCTTTCTACTGTTTGTGATGGGCTGAAGGCACAGGTAAAGGAAGTGGGTTTGTTTGGGGAAAGGTTGAAGGAGTGCGAGCAAGAGGTCCGGAGTGCCTATTATGGTCGCTTGGCGGAGTTGGATCAGAGGCTAGCGGATCTAAACCGCGATTTTGATGAGGACTTTTACCCACCCCCCTTCTTCGCGGTTGAGGGTAAAGATGGGTGGTTGGTCATGGCTTTCGGAGGACGTGGATGGCTTTTAAGCAATCCAAGGAGCTGCAAACCCACCTGGGGGATTGCATTAGCAAAGCCATAGCAGAGGGCTAAGACAAGGGTTAGAAGCCGGGATCGTTCACGGGGCCGCGGGGAGGAAATTGGAGCAAATCAAGGCCTAACCGGGGAAGAAGAGAAAGAAGAAGAAGAAGCAACCCATGATGACATGTTTGACACGGAAATTCTTGATCGTGTCGGGGATGCTTGAAGTGCCTTTCCACGGGCGGCATTTAGACTATGCCGCCTTCAATCCTTGTGAAGCTTGTTAACATTTTATACTTTGGTTGTGCTCACTGCCTTTTGTCGGGTCGGGCTATGGCTGCCGTAGTGCCTTTATTTTTGTAATCCGGTGGTATGCCCCGATATTATGTCCGATGTTTTGGACCGTTAATGAAAATACACTTTTTATGCTTAGATTACATAGTGCTTTTGTTGTTGCCGTGTTGGTTGTTCCGGGCTTTGTTTTGTACCCTTGTCCGTACTTTAGTAATTCGGGGGTAATATAGATTGGCCAATGGGTTTGCAATACCACTTACATGCTTGAGTCAATTGTGAGGTTGCTCATCCTTGTTTTTTTATGTGCGACATGTGTGTCGCAGATGCGCAAAAAATATAATAAAACAGTAAATAAACTTTATTCGGAAAATTTATAGAGCGGGCCAGGCTCTACGTTTCATTGATGATTTAGAAATGATACAAGAAAAACTAAGGATAGAAAATTAAAATTGCTTTCCCCGTTGTCCGGATCTGATCCGTGATCAACTACAAAAGGTGGGGATGATAAACTTACACTTATATATAGCATTTTTCAAGTTGCGGATGTTCCACGTTCTTGGGAGTAGTTCCCCGTCCGCTCCTCTGAGCTTGTACGCTCCACTTCCTAATGCTTCCACCACTTCATATGGTCCTTCCCATTTTGGGCCCAACTTTCCAATGTCTTCCATCCGACTGGCTTCGTTGTTGCGGTAAACAAACTCTCCAGGCCTGAATGCCGTACTCCAGACTTTGGCATTGTAATACTTCTCCATCCTAGCCTTGCTGTGTGCTTCTTCAATTGCCACAACTTCTCTCTTTTCTTCCAAGAGGTCCAAGTTTAGGCGGAGGTTCTGGTTGTTGGAGACTTGGTTTACGGCTGTGCATCGAAGGCTTGGCATTCCGATTTCCACTGGGATAACTGCTTCGGTGCCGTATGTGAGGAAAAACGGGGTTTCCCCATTGCTAGTCTTGATCATGGTTCTGTGTGCCTAGAGCACATGCGATACTTCCTCTATCCAATCCTTACTTCCTTTCTCCAGCCTTGCTTTGATGCCTTCTCCCAAACTCTTGTTCGCGCTTTCCACCAATCCATTTGCCTGTGGATGCTTAACAGAGGCAAATCGTTGTTTGATATTGAGCTTTTCGCACCAGTCCTTGAACGGGTTGTCGCGGAACTGCTTTCCGTTATCCGACACTATTTCCCCCGGCAAACCAAATCGACAAACTATGTTGTCCCAGACAAATTTCTTCACTTGTCTCCCTTTGATGGAGGCCAGAGGTTTGGCCTCAATCCATTTGGTAAAGTAATCAATTCCTACGATCATGAATTTTACCTTGCCTGGTCCTTCTGGGAAAGGACCGCAGATATCCAGGCCACACTTGTAGAAGGGCCAAGGGGAGGTGATCGGGGTCAAGTTTTGTTTCGGGTTCTTTGGTACCGGGCGGTGGACTTGGCAATCTTCACATTTCCGGATCAGATTGCTTTGGCTACCACTGCTCTTGGCCGTAAGTGCATGCTACATGAGCCCTTGTGGATCTCTCGCATTACGTAGTTGGTCTGGACGGGGCCCACACATCGGAGCCATGGCTCAACGAAGGATTTTCGGAACAGGACGCCGTCCTTTAGCGCATACTGCCGCTCCTTGATCCGCAGTTTTCTGGCCTTCTGGTCATTTGCTGGCAGTGTTTCATCCCTTAGGTAGTCAATTAAAGGGGTCATCCACATGTCTCCGTCTTCTTCAATGACTGCTAGGACCTCCTTTTCCTCAATTGATTTTTCCTTCAAGACTTCCACAAGTACCTGTTTTGTCAGGTGGGCAAAGCTAGTGGAGGCTATCTTGCTTAGCGCGTCTGCCTGCTTGTTCTGGCTTCGGGGAATCTGCTTGATGGAGAAAGTCCGAAATCCTTCAATTAAGGCTTTAGCTTTGGCTAGGTAACGTGACATGCGTGCTTCCTTTGCCTTGTATGAGCCGTTGATTTGGTTTGCCACGAGACGGGAGTCAACGTTTGCTGACAGGTCTTTCACCTGCATTTGTTCTGGATGCTTCGATCAATGCTTCGTACTCGGCCTCGTTATTGGATGCTTCGTACTCGGCCTCGTTATTGGATGCTTCGAATTCGAAATGTAGGGCGTATGTGAACTCCTTCGTCTCTGGACTCGTTAGGATTAAGCCCGCCCCGGATCCTTCCTGGCACGCTGATCCGTCCGTGAATAGGTTCCATGGCTCTGAGTACGGCTGCTTGTCTGCTTTCTTGTCAGGAATTCCTTCTTCTGGAACTTCGGCAATGAAATCTGCTAATACTTTCCCTTTGATGGTTGTCCGGGGCCGGAAACTGATGTCATGTTCATCTAGTTCTATTGCCCATCCGACCATTCTTCCACTTTTCTCTGTTTTGGTCAAAACCCGCTTCAGGGGTTTATCCATGATAACCGCCACCGGGTGTGCCTGGAAATATCTCCGCAGTCTGCGGGATGCATACACCAGTGCAAGTACTAACTTCTCGATTGGGGTGTAATTCACCTCAGGGCCTTTTAAGGCTCGGCTGACGACATACACCGGCTGCTGCCGCCACTCTCTCTGGGCTAGCAAGACTGCACTTACAACTTCGTGTGCCGCGACCAGATACATAATCAGCTCTTCCTTTGGGCGCGGTGCAATGACCATTGGCAAGTTGGCAATGTGTGCCTTCATTTCTCTGAATGCCTGTTCTGCCTCGGCCGTCCAATGAAAGTCACTCTTCTTGATGCACTTTTTTAGTGTCTTGAAGAATGGGAGGGACTTTTCTGCTAATTTAGACATAAAGCGGCTGAGGCTTGCTAGTTTTCCATTCAGACTCTGCACTTCCTTTTTAGTTTTTGGGGATGGGGGTGTAGAGGCTTCAGACTTTTCTAGGCAGGCTCTGATGCCTTTTTTGCTTACGACGTGGCCTAGGAACATCCCCTGCTCCGCCCCAAAGGTGCACTTTTTGGGATTTATCTTCATGTTGATCCTCCGCAAGGTTTCGAAGGTCTCCTCTATATCCCTAAGCACTTCTTCTTCTGAGTGGCTTTTGATGACCAGGTCATCGACGTAAACTTCCAAATTTCTTCCAATATGTTTATCAAAAGCTTTGTCCACTAGCCTTTGGTATGTGGCTCCGACATTTTTCAAACCAAAGGGCATTTTTGTATAGCAAAAGATGCCTTGGTTTGTATGGAATGCCGTCTTTTCCTCATCCCCGGATGCCATCTGTATTTGGTGATATCCCTTGTAGGCGTCAAGGAAGCACTTGAAGGGATACCCGCAGAGGGATTCAACCTTCCAGTCGATCTCCTGCAGGGGATAGCAGTCCTTCGGACAAGCTTTGTTCAGATCTTTGAAATCTACACACATTCTCCAGCTCCCGTCACTCTTTTTGACTAAGACTGGGTTAGATCACCAATCATGGTAATGGACCTCCTTCATAATTCCAGCTGCGACAAGTTTGGTGACATCCTCATTGATGGCTTTGTTCCTTTCCGAGGCTTGTCCCCTCTTCTTTTGCCGCACTGGATTGTAGCCATCTCTGACATTCAACTTGTGCTCCGCTATCGTCCTCGGAACTTTGGTCATGTCAGAGGGTTGCCAGGCGAAAATGTTCAAGTTTCTCTTGAGCAAGTCGTAGAGGTTCTTCTTTCCCTCTTCACTTAAACCCCCTCCGATGGTGATCGTTTGGTCGGGGAACTTGGGGTGGATTGCGACTTTGATTCCTTCCTTTGCCTTAGTTTCTTCCGTGTTCTGGTAGGGTTGTGGTTCGGCGACCATTCTGCACTCAACCGGAACTACCTTGTCGCTATGCAAAGTCACTATTCCGTCATGGGTGGGGAACTTTAGCATTCCGTGTGCCGTGGATGGGACTATCCTCAATAACCTTATCCGACCGTCCAATTATCCGTTTACGGAGAAGGGGATCGTACTACCATAAATTCATAATTATCGTAAGTGTCTTCTTGCCGTCCTCCACGTCACTTTTAAGAGGATCGTCCCAAGGCCATGAAAGCTCTCCACTGAATCCTAGTAATGGTGATAGGCGAGGATCATTCTCTTCTGATGTCCGCTTAGCTTATTAAAGCAATGTTCATACAGGACCTCCGAAGCACTTCCGTTGTCAACATACATTCTGTGGATCGTGCATCCCTCAACACCCGCCTTGATCACCAGCGGATGGTCGTCCCAGTCATCCCCGGATATGGGGGAAAGGATATTTCCATATTGGGAGCTGTGTCTGCGGGCATCATGGGTCTGACCGTCCGCTGCCAAGCTTGGACCATGAATACGGCATGGGCTTTGTCCTTGGCCGCGGTATCCTTCTTTCCACTTTTGGTACCACCATTCTTTTGAGTCCCACTCTTAATCTCCTTGACCAAGTGTGCTAGTTGTCCAGACCTAACTGCCTCCTCAATCGTTTTTTTTATTTTTCGCTGGTAGCATTCGTCCGTGTTGTGTCGCTTTTCCCTATGAAAGTCGCAGTACTTATCTTTGTTCCAGGATTCAGCTGGACTGGACATTGGCGGAGGGGCCGTGAACTTAACAGTATCCATAGCTAGGATTTCCTTTGGTGTTTTTGTGAGAGGGGTGAATCTGTCGCCCAACTTCCTTTCTGGCCTCAGGCGGCCCTTGAATTCTCCTTTCCTCTCAAAGATCTGAATGTTTTTCTGCCCACTCTCGTGGTTTTTCCATTGGGAATGCTTCTTTTTTGTTTGGTTGGCCGCGACCAACTCTCCTCGGAGGAATGCTTTGGTTACCTTCCACATTTCATCCTGTGTCTCGGGTATGTTATCATTAAGCCTTTTGATTAGCTCGGGGTTCGTTATCTCGTGCATGAAACCCGATACCCGCTTAAATTCTAGAGCCCCCTTCACGTGCATACTCTCCATTTTGAAGCGTTCTACAAATGCCTCTGTGCACTCTCCTTCTCGCTGCTTTATGTGATGCAGCTCGACAGGATCTTTCGTATACTTCTTTTGTTGAAGGAAATACGAGAGGAGGCTTGATCTTAGCTCTTCAAAGCTATCAATGCTTTCTGGTCGCAGCTCATCAAACCAGACGTGGGCGTTCCCTATCAGGGTGGAGTTGAACATGTAGCACCATGTGGGCATGGCCCACCTCTCTACTTTGGCCGCGGTCTGGAAATTTTTTAGATGATCTTCTGGTTCCCTCGTCCCATCGTACGTTCTGATGTGAGCTGGCATCCTCGTCCTTTTTGGAAATTCAAAGTTTCGTATCCGCTGATTGAAGGGATCCGCATCAGCTATATCGTACGGGGAGTAGAGTTCGTCAGGTTCGCTTCCCGGCTTGCTCCTTGGGGTGGACTTCCAATGTCCTCTCGTGCTTTCTTCGCTCTCCCGAGGAGACACCTCCCTAGTCCTGCTGTGGTGAGAGCGATGAGTCTCCTCCCTGCTATACTTTGAGTGGGAAGCACTTTCGTGGGTCAAGCTTCGGCTTCTCTGGTATCTTTCAGCCGAATGCCTTGCTGCCGCATCTTTCTTTTTGAGACTTTCAGCTTCTCTTTTGCGTTGTCTGCGGGAGGGCACCTTTGATTGGAGCCTGGAAAACACAGCTGGATTTTGGTCCCCTAGCCTTGTGGTCACATGCGGGCGTTCTCTTTCCATCTTGGAGAACATGTCTGGCCGTGATCTCCTAACTTCCACTGGGCTCCTTTCCATGGGACACCCATCCTCTCGACTGCTAAGTCTCGAGAAGACACTTTGCGATCTGGAATACTCCGTAGGGTCTGATCTGGCGCTAGGGCTAGCCCTTTGCCTCTTTTTGGGTTTCCGTTTTCTTTCAGACTCCGAACGGGTGTTCGGGGCATGTTCTCGAGATCTCTCATTCCTGGTCTCATCATCAAAATCTAAACGGGTCTTGACCCGGTCCAACTTTTCCTGATGGACTTTTTATGCCATTAGGAGCAGGGAAAGGATCCTCTCAAGTTGAGGATAACTTGATTGATCAAGTTAGACAAATATCAACCATTGGATCAAATCCAATGGCTCAAATCAAAAGAATAAGAGATGATTTGAGCCATTAGATTTGATCCAATGGTTGATAATTGCAACTTGATCAATCAAGTTATCCTCAAATTGAGAGGATTCTCTTCCTTAGGAGCAAGATCTGATTGTAGTGCCTTTCGCAGAACTCCCTTATCGCTGCGTCGGTTGCGACGTTAGGGGGTAGTGTTCTGCGTCGTGCACCTTTTATTTTCCACCTGTATTCCTGACCGTGGAAAATTTCGGGAAGAGGGAAGGGTTGTGCCGATTACTCATGAGAGCTTCTTTTGGAAACACAGTTATGTTACTGGTCCCACGGATGGCGCGAACTTGTTAATACAAATCCGAGCGCTCCTCTGCAGAGATTAGTGTATGCTAACTCCTTGAGGAATAGATCTTGTACTAAGTATGAATCTCGGCTAAAAGCCGCTAAGAAAGTAGACACCGCTAGTATCACCTGAACGGGGTTCCGCTCCTTCTCCGGCGTGGTAGCCGGGTTTAGAGATAAAGTAGGTTCTAGAGAGAGAGTGAGTGTGTGTTACCGTTTTATCACTGGTGAAACCTTTATTTATATGGTTGACCTTTCTGTCGTGTTCTCATGGTCACGAGACATGAGAGTGACAATTTGCAAGTGGGAAATGACGTAAGTCAACCCAGAGCTTGTCTCGTTGCCATGACAGCAATGGTTTTGGGCGGGAGTTTATTCTGCTTTCCCTTTTTAGGGACTGTAGGTGACAGTACCTCCATCCTGGGTGAGATTCCTTACCCCGTAGCTGGGGAGCGGTTGGGGCTTCCTCCGGAAGTGTTTCCTGTCCGCGGTTTGACATCCCCGTCCAGGTGGTGCCGTGCGGGTATGGACTATGCTCGAGTTAGTCCGGTTTAGTGGGTTGCGTTCCTGGTCCGCGTCTAACCCTTCTAAACGTCGGGGGTACCATACACGATCAGTTATCATCATCCTATCCTCGTTTCTAGTCATATTTATATAACTTTATGTCAAATCGAAGGCGTACGTGTCTTTTAGTTATCCATAGTTAAGTTAGTTCCATGGCAAAGTTAGCGAAATAATAAAAACACTAGACGATGGATTAACATCATCAAATAAATCAAATATGATACATAAAAGAACTTATCTAAATTGACTATGAATGTCCATGATACTATTAAGTATCAAACTGGAATTGAGACCTTAATCCACAATATCACACAGAAACGACTCGTGGAATTAACAACTCGAGAGCAATTCTCCATTCAATTTCATATGAATGATCAAATGAAACTAGTGTGATTGTATTCTCCCTTTAACTATTATTGAAAGATGACAAAAATGTTCCTCAACTATAGATGAGATACTCGCCCATGTACTAAAATGACCCACAACAAATCATGAGTAGAGTAAAGTCTAAAATACATCTATGTGGTTTGTCCTGTGTCTCGCTTTACATCCCTAAACTTTTTTTTGGCACAAAACCATCCTTCCGTTAGTAAAGTTGGCACAAATATATCCCTCTGTTAGTAAAATCATTCAATGAGGACTAACGGTGCAAATATTTCCCCGTATCTCTTAGCGGAAGAGAATATTTGCACCGTTAGTCCTCCCTCATCACCGCCACCCCCACCTCCACGCAGCCACCTACCCAGCGCCACCACCACCACCACTACCACCCCCACCTCCACACACCACCCGCGTGCCACCTCCATCCAGCATGCCACCACCACCATCCGCAGCCACCCACCGCCACCATCACCATCACCACCACCTACCACCACCATCAACAACCTTGGGAGTGGTGGGTGGTGGTGGCGATGTTGGCGGTGTGGTAACGTGCAGGAGGTGGTGGTGAGTGTGGGTGGTGGTGGCGATGTGGAGTGGTGTGGTGAGGTCAACAGTGGTGGTTGCATGAGTGGCGGTGTGGAGGAGGTGAATGGTGGTGGCAGTGGTTGCGGTGGATGGTGGTGGTGGAGGTGGTGGGTGGCGATGGTGGGTGGTGGTGGCAGTGGTGGCGGTAGATGACGATGGTGGAGGTGGTGGTTTTGGTGGGTGGGTAGCGGCGGTGGAGGTGGGTGTGGTGGTGATGAATGGCGGTCGGTGGTGGTGGCGGTGGAGGTGGTAAGGGAGTTTGACTAATAATGTTGTATAAGGCTGTAACGAACTGAGCGTTCAATGAACATTTCATTAACCGTTCGTTAAAAAGTTCGTTTATTTATTAAATGAACGAACATGAACAATATTTTACGTTCGTTTAGGTAAATGAACGGAATCATTTATGTTCGTGAATGTCCAATTATGCATTCGATTAGCGTCGTTTATGTTCATTTACTTATTATATTCATATATCATATCTTTTAATTATATAATTTTAAAATTGGTTTGTTTAAACAAATAAACACTTATAAAATATTATAGTGTGCATACTTTAATAAAGTTTATGATTGTTTATCTATGTTCATTTATGTTCGATCGTTTATGTTCGTGTAGTGTTCGTTTAGTGTCTTAATAAACGAACATAAACTAACATGAACAACTCATTTTCTTAATAAACGAACACGAACAAGAAAATTCGTCCATTTAAGCATTTGTGTCGGTTTATTTGTCCGGTTAAAATTAAATGAACGAAAATGAACAAGGCTCCGTTTGTGTTCGTCCGGTTCGTTTACAGCCCTAATGTTGTATGATGTTTTCTCTTTCATCATTCTCATCTACCATACTTTACATGACACGTGTGTGTGGATATATTTTTTGTAAATTTTTTGTAGATATATGTTAGGATTTAGAAAATCCAGTGGTTAAAGAGTCAGTCACCTCAAGTATATATATTAGTTAAGCTCGTTAGTCATAGTCATTTAGTAATAGTGAGTAGTTTGTTAAGTAACAACGTGGAGGACGGACGGGTCTTTACCAATCGTATGCCGATCCCAGCCCATAAGGCGTGTCATGTATGTTACTATAAATACCCTTTGCCTTCAAGGCAAGGGTTGGATTTCATAATTCATTTTCTTTGTCTCACTAAAGTTCCCAACTCTCTTCTACTTTCTCTCTCTAGAACTACAAACCATTCGAACCATATTGTGCTATGTGATGTGATTGTGGAAACCAATATCTTACAATTGGTATCAAGAGCCATGGTTTGATCATCCATCCTTCATGTTCTTGGTTTTTTAGTAGTTGGGTGAAATATTTTGGTTTTGTAGTTTTGGTTTCGTACGCGTAAGGTTTATCGTACTACACTTTTGATACGCATAAAAGCTTTGATTTTTACGCTTGTAAACTCAATATTCTTGTGGTTTAAGGTTTATTTAGTGTTAAAGTTTCAGTTTTTATCAAAATTTTTCAAACTTTACGTGTTTAGATAACTTTTTAAACTTGGTTTTGAATTGTGTACTTTCTTACGCGTAAGGTTGAAAAGTTCTTTGGATCATCAAGTTTCATACTTTTGTGTTATTTTGGTGATTTTGAAGCAGTTTCATCATTCAAATCAGTTTACAAAGCGTTTAATGCATAAAATCAAGCTTGGTAAACTTGTACTTTCCTAAGCAAACCCTAGTCTTACGCCTAAGCTCTACGCCTAAGTCATTCCTACGCCTACCAGTTTCCTACGCATAAGGATTTTTCTTCATTGATCTTGGTGGTTTTTACTAGGTGTTTTCTTGCTTGGATAAGCTGAAAACACTTTGATTCAATGGATATCTTTTACACTTGGATAAGTGTAAAGGATTTTTGGGTAAAATCTAAACTTACGCATAAGCTTAAACACTTACGAGTAAAATTTTACGCCTAAATTATTCTTACGCATAAGTTAATCTTACACCTAAGGTAATCTTACGCCTAAAGTTCTTACTTCTAAGCATTTAGTTTACACCTAAGCTTACGTTTAACCTAAAGCTTACGTGTAAGAAGGAGTTACGCCTAAGCTCCTGTTTACGCGTAAAAGGAAGTTACGTGTAAGGATTGTCTATTTATGCCTAAGCATTTGTTTACGCGTAAAAGGAAGTTACGCATAAGATATCAGTTTACGCCTAAGCATTTGTGCTATTTATCTTTTGAGACTTTTAATTTCTTTGTGATACGTTTTACGGTTTTTCTCTTGATTTAGTAAAATCCCATGAAAGAATCTATTTCCCGGTTGAATCAAAGAGTAGTAAAATCCCGTAGAACTAGAAATCATGTCTTCCGTTGCTGATGACGTTCAAGCTGCAGGATCTGATACTCGTCCTCCCATGCTTGATAGAACAGATTATGATTCGTGGGCTCAAAGAATCAGATTGTATTGCTTAGGAAAAGAGAATGGGGTTAACATCCTTAAGTCAATTGATGAAGGACCATTTCAAATTGGGACTACCAGAGATATCCTTGAAACATGATTTGATGGTTCGTTGTATTGGGGTTGGATAGACCAAAGATGTATGATGAGCTTGATGATAAGGAGAGAAGAGAATCGATGCAGACATCGGGGCTTCAAACATTATCTCCAAGGTTTACCTAAGGACATTTACAAGTGATCAATCACAACGAAGCTAAGGCGGTTTGGGATAATGTTAAGATGCTTCTCTCAGTTCACTTGGACCCTAAGGAAGATAGGGAGTCTCAGTTGTATGATGAATTTGAGAACTTTAAAATGAAACCGAGGGAAAGTGTGATGAATATTGTGGAGATTCCACAAGCTTGTGATGACATGAGGAATATCAAATGACAATGCCAAATATTCAACTTAATTCAAAGTTTGAACATCATGAATCGAATGGCACAAATTTGTCACTGCAGTCAAACTAAACAAAGGATTGAGGAACACCAATTACTAGCAATTGTATGCTTATTTGCTCCAAAAATGAGAAGCATGTTTCTTTTGAACGAATGATCATGGAGAAGTTCAATACCAATGCAGGTGATGCAAGTTCTTCAAATGATTCAACTACATTCTATACAATTGTGGGAATTACTACCAAAGCATCACAAGTCATACCTACTGGGGATGGTAATCACAAACTCATTCCAGATCCAGGGTATAAGCTTTCAGACTCATTCATGGAACATCTTGTCAATCAATTGACTCTAATGGTTAAGCAAAATCTGAACTTTACCCCACACACCAATAATCATCTCAGAACTGCATCTAATCTTCACAATCATGCTACGGTTAAAGATGGAAAGGTAGTGATGCAAAATGTGCAAGGAAGGCGAATCTTATCTACCACATAATGAACAAGGGAATACATGAATTGGTTATGGGAATGCAGTCGATGTAGGGTATGTTGGTAATCAGAATCGAGGAAGAATCATGGCCTAGGGTCAAGGGAAGCCAATCAAGTGCTACAAGCGTGGAGGAGAAGGACACATAGCAAGGAAGCTGTACTCTTCCAGCGTCCACAAAATGCAGAGTACTTGAGGGGACAAAATGCTATTGGTGCAAGCTTAAGATAATGGAGCGGTTTTGAATGAGGAAGAATTGCTGTTTCTTCTTTGAGAAATGCAAAACTTATGATCTTTGTTGTGGACGAACAACCTATGCATGGTGTGGCTCAGAACAATCTGAACGCCTTTCAAGTTGCAGAATGTGATGCATTTGACTCGGATGTTGATGATGAACCAACTGTACAAACCATCTTTATGGCCAACATCTCTCCTATTGTCTCTCCAATGGTCTCTTCACCTCAACAGGCCAGTCCCTCCAAGGAATCCATCATATCAGAGGTACTGAAACTTTACGATGTGGTTGATGCGCAAAAGATTCACCACTATGATGAGTGTAAATACTCATCATTTTGGTTTAATCTGATAAAAAAGCGTCAAAAATGCTCAAAACATCAAAATCTTTTGAAAAATATTCAAAATTGCATTTTATATGTTTGGATGCAAAATGTTCAAAA
>OU343224.1:200687382-200808986 GCA_910596185.1 Chrysanthemum makinoi | reverse complement strand
AATAATATACTTTACTTGATTTATGTACCAAATAAAAAATTAAAACACTAGGTAAGGAATCAAAAATATAGTTTTTATAAACTAAATGTAAGTTTAAAAATAAATTAGGATCATTTTAAAGCTTAGTTAAATATTCAAAATGTAACTCGCAGCGATAGCGTTTATTTAATATGAAAAAAATAGCATTAATGCTTGAAAAATGCAAAACCATACACGAACCATTATGAAATGATGAATATGAATTATGAGAATGGCCAGGAAAATGAAATTGTGACATTCTTCCCATGTGAGAATCCGCGTCCGTGATTGATTAACTGACTCAATGGTCAGAACCTGCGACAAAGGTTCAAAAGTTCATGCTTTCGTACTAGCAGTCTAAATGATCATATCAATGCCCGGAAATGCGAGGTTCCCCATTCAACCCAAATGCGTGCCCGTGATTAGATTGGATAGAGATGGCTTTGCCCCGATATCGAGTAATGGCTCTCGAAAAGACCTTTAGGTAGTCGATTACAATTTAATCTCACTGACTCATCAAACAAGAACTGGCATGAGATTAAACTAAACCGACTTGAGTAAACTTGTCTCTTAGCTTGATTTTTGCAACTCATCAAACAAAACATCACTAGATCAAACTAGGAAACAAGTTGTTAGAAAGATAGGATTCAACATCCTTGAATGAAGTCTTTTGAAGATTCGTTCGATCTTTGAAACAACTTACTCAATTCAAATCAAATAACAAAATATATATAACAACTAAGGTCGATATCAATAGGTCTCAAATTAATCAAGGTCGTGAACGTGGCAAGAATTGGAAGGAAGTCATGCACTCAAAATCATGTTGTACAGAAACAAAGTGGTTGTTGAGGAATGTACCGTTAGAGCGTTGCGGGCTTCCGGTACGGATAGAATGCTCGACCGCGTCGGGAATTTCAGTATTCGATCTTGTGGGCCTTATTATACCCAGCGCGGTTTTGGGCGATTACCTCCGATTGGGAGTTCTTTTCGACTTTGGGCCGGTATTGCGGTGATCTACAACTTCCTTTTCGTAACATGCTTTTCTCTGTCCTTGATTCGATTCTGTTTGAGCAATTTTGCGAAGTGGCGATGAATACATTTGCGCACCTTGGCAGTCCTCGGTGATGATAATTACATCGAGTGCACAAGGATGTGGACACGCATATCCTCTGGCGCTCTGGGTGGAATAGCCATAGTTGAGTTATTCATTTGCTCTTGTTTCTTTGATCACGGTCTCCGGCTTCCCACTGGTTATCCTCACTGTAAGCTTCCGTCCATTGTCGTTTGCTTTGTTTAGTTCTCGAGACTGATCACATCATTTGTCAGCGATAGCCATACTGCGGCTGAGTGGTTGGTTTAAACAAGTGACATCCCTCTCAATTTACGGTATCAATCGTATATATAGGTCAATCAACTTCTCCACAGTGGAAACCATGTGAGGAACCATCCTAGTTAACTTCGTGGAACCGGATCGTGTACTTGTCGATCTACTCACCATCGAAGTGGTTCCAAAATTCTTCTTCCGTTTACGCACCCTTAACTACTGCGGTACTCATCGTTAGTAGTTTAAATGCTTCACGAGATAAGCGCATTTCGCGGCCCTCTTCTACAGTCTGGTGGTTTGTTCCGGTGATACTGCGACCGTAGTAGACCCGGCGAAGAACTCAACCTTGTTTCCTGCACATTTTACGTGATACTAAGCCGACTCAACATTCTCGAACAGGTTAGCGGTCGATGGCACCACCGGTACCATGAAATTCCATTGGCTTACATGTCATGAAAGTTTTGTAGTTTGCATCCTTGACCGGCGTTTGAAGTACCTTCTCCGTTGTTGGTTCGTCAAGCATCGAGATGTGTTATAATTTGGGTGAGTAGATCAGCTATTCGGCCCGGCGTTGTTTATGCGGATTGTCATTGTTGTTTGGGTTGCGTTGTTGTTACCTCCCCGAGCGTGTGTTTTCTTGCGGCCATGATCCTGAGAGGACCAAACATCGAGGTTGAGTAGCGACATTCTTGAAGGCGGGATGAGAGTGCGAACGGTGGTAATGTGTTATAGTGATGAAACATGACGAGAGACATGCTATGTCTAATAAATTCGAAGATGGAAGAAGATATGAACAAAGATACGGTAATGTAGGCGTGAGCGTAAACATGCTATGCATACCCACCCCACAATGCAACTTCGCGACCGGACTCAAAAGACTTCGACTAAACATGATTTAACACTACCACTCTTATCATTGCATGGTTCTTCATAAATTAGACATAGTTGATCAGGCTATGTATAATTTATGATTACTATCTACGATAGGACTAGATGACTTTCGGATGATGTTCAATGTTTAATAAAAAAAAATTTAGGTTATAGGCTGTGATTTTTATTTTGAAAAATCGGCATTCTCTATAACCTTTGTCTCTGATACCAATCACATGCACACCCTGCCGGGGCTGAAACACAAGAGTGTAACGGAAGGGAACATAAGCACAAGATAATAGAACATACCCACGTTAATATTTAAAAGAAAGAGTACACCATTACAATACCATTTTAGCCGTCATCGGCAAATATATTACAAAGTTTAGTTCCAAAATATTACGTTCATTACATAATGATTTGTAGCGACAAGTGAAAACTTCATTATGCAAGACACGGTAGTAAAAGCTCTTACGATCACCAAAATGCATGAGAGAAAAAAAACGGGTCAACTATGAAAATAGTTGGTGAGTAAACACGTTTAGCGAAAAGAAAACTCGTAAGAAATATTCAAAGCTTTCGGTCATCGAAAAAAAATAGTTCCCAAAGCAAAGAATTGTATATCATCAGTTCCAAGTTTAGCCCATACAAAACTTGCAACCTGTGTGTACACAACCCATTGCACAAAATATAGCGTATGAAGTAGTCAAGTATAAGTGGTCATAATAGTTCACAATATAGCACCACGTATATAATAATTCATGGATGCTCGAACATGGGAGACTTTGCCTTTGCTCAACAAGGGAGACTCCTTTGTCACTCGACCACCTAGACGAGAATTATTGAGAACGCTCCACCAATAAAGCGAGACTTTGCCTTCCCCATAAGGCGAGACTTAGAACGCTCCACCGATACGGCGAGACTTTGGGTCAAGAACTCCACCAAAACGGTAGAGACTTTTAGGTCATCACACGTACGGTTCAATATATTCAAACAAGTCATAAGTTCATAATTAAGTCCAAGAGTCTAAGTCAAGTTCAAAAGTTCAAGTCTAAAGAGTTCACAATTGTAAGGATCAATTTAGTTCAAATATGGTTCATGCATTCAGCCCCAAAAATATAGTAAAACGGTAAAAAGGGGTGTGATTACTCACTTGATGAATAGATGTGACGACAAAAGTGGTTACACCGAAATGTAGCGGGAATCTCGGCCCGACCTATTATGAATGATATGATATACAATAAGTCACGATGTAATGTTATACCTAGTTCGGATGATATTTATACTATTTGTGAGTTTTGAAAATAATACTTATCGTCGAAAAATACTCTTTTGACGTCTTGACCACTCAAAAATCACTTTACAAGTATTTCACGCCAAAATGTCATCCTCTAATAGTTTAAGTAATGATTTATGGTAAATTATCACTTTTTCGATAAGTAAAACAATATGCGTCGAATTTTCATGAAAGTGATAAAAATGGCTTCAAAAACTAGTCATTAAAATGGTAATACGTCGAGCGATTAGAGAAGTAAGCGGTTTTGGAAAGTTATAATGTACTAATCTAGAAGTTTGGTTAGGAGTTTCGACATAAAGGTCCTGAACATAAATATAATAAGGGTTAAAGATGGTGATTTTGGCTAAAATGTTGGTTAAAAAAATGAGTTTACGGCCAGAAGTTTAAGCATAGTAATTAATATACTACAACTCAGCTATACAAGCGAGTTTGGTTACTGTTTTGAAAAATATGCTCGTATGTATCTTGATTTTGTGTAGTAGGCATTTAAGTTTCCAAAAAGTTCCACATCATGGATTCAAAAGCGGCCCACCGACATGGTGGTTTTGATATAAGTAACACTTGTCTCGTAAAATAATATAGTTTTTCTAAAAATAATAGTTACTGCAAGATTTGGAAAAGCGTGTGTATCTTGGTCGTTTCAAATCCGTTTTCTCGATATTCGTCCTTGGCAAATTATCGAAGTAAACTAATATATTTTTTTGATAAGTCGAAATAATTTGTAAAGCTTAAGGCTCGTTTTGGCTTCATTACAAAATAAAACATGTTGCTGAAATTTTCAGAAATTATATATTTCGTAGATCAAACTTGAAAAATTCATTCCTCCTTAGGTTATAAGTCGTTTTAATCCTTCAAAGCATTGCGGTTAGTTTTAAGAAATATATTACCACAAATATCAAGGCCAAAAATTTATGTCTATATTCAGTTTTCCAGAAAATGATTTTAAGGACAGACCCTTTTATATACTTATGCGAAAATAGTTTTTCTGCATTACTAAACTATTCCAATCCCTTCAAATCAACTCCAGCTATTCCATCACCATACACCTTCTTAGGGTGTCGCGGGTTCCTAGACATCATCAAGACCAACATATACCAAGGGGATAATTATAGGATGACTTTATATATATATATCTAAAAATCATGTAAAATGGTATAAACAGTGCATGTTTTGCTCAAAAATGATGAGATGAGTCTGAAATGAATATGTAAGATGAAAAGTAAACATGAGATGTTATAGTGATATGATGAGGTGATTAGAACCAAGGATTTAACAAACACCTAGGTTTTTATTTCAAAACCTTAATAAGAGTGTGTTCTAGATTGTAATTACTTGAACTTGAGAAAAATTTTGTGATCCCTTCAAAACACCATATATGGCGGTTTGGTATTGAGAGAGAGGAAGGAGAAAGTCTCTATGAATGTGTGAAAATTATTGAGGTGAAGTGAATGTGTAAAAGAGTTTGAGTACAAACTTATGCATTTGAAAAATTTACATATCGTAATTGTCCACCTCCTTGGCGGTTTTAGGGGAGGATGTCACAAATATCTTTTTTTTTTTATATAAATTGTATTGTGTATATATACTTGTAATTATTGTAAGAAAATGTAAGTAAATTGTATGTAGTTAATAATACTTGTAAGGTAAATGGCAACTTTGTGATACAAGTAAATTTTAATAGATCAAAAATAGAGTATAATGATTTTATAAAAATTGTAAAATACATTCATATAAAATTTGAGTGATAAAATAATTATAGTGTACTTTTTAAGAAAAACGTCGTAATAATATAACTTTAACGATTTATGTACCAAATAAAATTAAAACACTAGGTAAGGTCAAAATATAGTTTTTATAAACTAAATGTAAGTTTAAAAATCGTCGGATCATTTTGAAAGTAACGGTTAAATAATTCAAAATAATAACTCACTTGTACGATAACGCGTTTATTTAATATGAAAATAACGTGTAATCGAAAAATGCAAAACCATGCCGCGAACCGCTATGAAATGATGAATATGGAGTATGAGGAATGACCGAAAATGAGAATTGTGACGACTACCGCTGATCTAGGTAAATACTGCTTACTTCTCTGTTGGAGATCAAGACTTTGATGACCACGGGGTCATTTGAAAGAACTCTCCCTGTGATTGAAGGAAAAGTGACATCTCCTACTAGCATGCTTCCATAAACTTCTTTCCTCTTTAGAAGCGAGTCATCCTTGGCCACACCATGAGGATGGGTGCTTGACATGTGTGAGTATCTTTCCCTAGCTGTGTCGGAGACCTTTTCTTTACCTTTCTTTATACCCCTTCACCAAATGTCCCAATTAAAAACAGGACTTCCACGGCCTCTTATCTGTTTCTTGAGCTCTCTGCAATTGTTGGTGTCATGTCGTGAATCGTCATGGAGTAGCGAGAATTTGGAAGTATCCTGGGCCTTCCCACTGTTTACTTAGCGAGGAGGAGGATCAAAAGCCTACTATGGCCTTTTAGTAGCAAGTATCTCCCTTGGAGATTTGGAAGATCCAAGAGCCCATGATTGATGTTTTTGTGGTACGGTTTAAACACATCCCTTTTTTTTGTGTGTTCTTTGACCCTTCCCACGAAGGATTAGCAGGGGCTTTACTTTGTGACTTTCTTTATTTGACGAATTGCGTTGGTAGAACTTCTTTTAACTCCGATCCGGTGTAAGCCTTACTCACAAAACCCTTATAGGTTGCAGGGAAGATCGGTGGAGAGGAATTCAACCAAACTTTTGTTCAGTAGGCCATGCACGAAACACGAGATGCGTTGGTCTTCGTGCAAACCCATTATCACAATAAGGTGTCATCGGTGTATCACGGTAATGAAAGCCACAGTGCTCTTGTTTTCCTTCAGCTGATGTTGTGCAATCGTTAGGGTGCGTTCTTGTGAACTTTATGTTGGCTAAAATGTGATGCTGGCAGGCCTTGAGGTCATCCAAATTCACAATGCTACTTGGTTTGCCCGCTTCATACTCTGGCGGGAGTCTCATAGGGTGTATGTAAACATGTGGCAAGCAACAAAGCATAACCCACTTCTCGCATTCCGATAGCCCGCGAACAGGTGTAAAAGTTATACGGATCCCTTTCCCATCGTAGTACCAATATAATGCGGGCATTTTCAACCCATCGTGAAAGGGTAGTCTTATCCATCTTACGAAGAGGGTGTTGTGGAGCCCATGGGCTCAATAATAGGCAGCTTATAAGGTGGCATGTAGGTAGGGGCGACATTGTACGGTTATGGTTCAAAGGTATTCCAACAGGTTTTGGTTAACATCTTTGAGGATAAGCGGTAGGTATATATGGAGGGTGACTTAGACGGTATGAAGGATATACCATAGGTTGCCCATAGGGCATGCTACCGTACGGTTGAGTAAAACTAGGGTTGTTAACACGCCCATTAGGGGGTTAAACCCTTGAGGGTAAGATTAGAAAGCCCAGAAAGGAGGGTACATACCAGAGGAGGAAGATTTCCTCCCCATTTATTTGAGATGGATTGCCTTACGTAGGATGCATGAGAAGGTACATACTTGAACCCACTTTCAGTTCTTCCCGGGTGGTACCAAAAGTGGTGGAAAATTAACCTCCGTAGTATCCCTTAGGTGACTCCTTCCATTGGGGCCTTCTATTGTGCCTTCCCTTCTAGTCGGAGCTCTCAGGAACATCTTGAAACCAACCAACCTTCCACGGGTCTTTGGCTGCTCGGAGACCAATCCTGCTGGCGTGTAGCCCGGAGCCAAGGGCCTAAACTCATTTCCATTCTTCGTCGTACTCATCGCCGATGACTAACTCCCTACGCATCTCCACACTCTGAGCTTGCCTCCTTCGAGCCCTTAACAAAGATTCCAAAGCTTCGATATTAGCGACAAGCGGTAGGACTTCGGTTCGGGGTTTGCGAGGTTGATCGCGTGGTTGTTGGGAGTTATTTCAGGAGTGAGATCGTATGGTAAAGGTGGATCGGTTATATTAGGAAGGTTGTTAGGATCATTGACTAGGATTGGTGTCAAGGTCGAGAAACCCGGAGGAGGTGTATCTTCTCTTCCTTGATTCATGCCGTAAAACTAGTGAGAGTGATTGCTGGGTGTAAGTTTGGAATAACGAGACCAATAGTAGCGGGTCCTACGGATGGCGACCAGCGATTGTACAATAATCGTACAACCGGGCCTTCGATGGTGATCGAAGGGTATGAGGGGTGATATGCTTGCGCCAAACTTATAGCCAATCTGCAATAAGAAATAGTAGAACACCGTTAAGTGATTGCGAGGTTGGGCCCTCTGAACCACCTCGACGACATGAGAGTAAGTATGTGATATGTGTTGTAAATAATATGGAGTATGTGAAATATTGTGTTGAATGAACATACCATTGAAATGACTCGTCCAACCTATTTATAGGTGATGAAAATAGCATGGAGAGTGTTAGCACACGCAGGAGATCATAGAGGCGTCCCACGATTTGTGGTAACCGCAGGAGCTTCATCCCACTATCTCGGACTTGGCAGGGAAGCTAAGGAAATAGTGGGAACATGGGGGAAGACCAAGTCAAGGTTCTTCTTTGTCTTGGCAACTTCAAGAAGACAGAAGGGGCATAGGCCTTGGTGGCGGATCTCAAAGCGGCAACCATGTCAATGATGAATGGTATTACGCCACCAATGACTTATGAAGAAAGACTTGAGTCTTCGTAATGCAATTTTGACTGAGGCCAAAGGGGGGTCCTTCGACCTGATCGGAGGGTACGTCATCACTGGGCAAGCCTCTTACGAGGTCCTTTCTAGAAAGATCATTTATGGTTCCGAAGTTCAAGTGATTGAGACGACGATGCCATAACCATGACTTTGTTTTAGAAGCCTTTGACAAAATGCAGATTGGAGAAGACTTCATCATATCTTCGATAGAGATGATGTACAGATTAGTTCCACGTGTTCCCTTTAAAAGTTCAACACCATCTAGTTCTCTAACGAAGCAAGAATGTTTTCTAAGGCCACTTCGGTCGAATGTGAGAATTGACCAACAGAGAACAAATTATGACCAAGACCTTCAACGTAATATACCCTGGAGATTACACTTTCTCCAAACACATAGTCTCTATAACCCATGATAGCTCCAAAATGGTCGTTCCCAAATCTAACTATACCAATGAATCTATTCACAAAGTTCTTGAGCGTGGCGATCTCCAGCATATGCTTTGAGCGGCTGAGTCCAAATACCACGAGCGATTTATGCGACCTGCGTTGAACACAGATAAGTATGGATGACTGGATAATTTAGATCCCCATGAGATAATGGGTTCCGTTTGGTTAGTACATGATATTGAAACACCCATATTAGCAATAGAAGATATGACCTCATTAGTAGTGGATGCAAGACTAGTAGTGGCAGTGGACCTATTTGAAGTGTGGCAACTTCTTAAAGGTATGATTCTACCAGTAGGCTTCCATTTCTTAGAAGGCATATATCTAGACATCTTAGGACATAATTCATTCAATTTGAATTTCCGGCCAGTAGGTTTCCATTGATAACCCACATTTCTAAATTTTCTTCATGTAGGTTTCCAATAATTACTACCCCTTATCCAAATTGGCTTTCTGGCATCCTTAACTTGTTTGGAATTGCTTACATTTTTGACTGGAGGTTTACCAACATTTTTTACCTCATTCCCAACACATTCATGATAAATACCAGAAACCAAACCTTCATTACATGTTTTGCAAATAGTAGTAGAATTCGAATTAATTACAGTACGCTTATAGCTAATACTAGAATCAACACGATTCATTTTATTCAACTCAAACTTATTCTTCCTAGGGTGTTCTTCTACTTTATTTTCTTCAACACTCTTGGCTCAGTAAGGTCCTATCTTGCATTGTATTTCTGAAGGCTTTGACCCGCTAACCTTAGTGTCACTGCTTACTCCTATAGAAGGAACGACGGGAATATTAGTTGGTGATACTACTTTTTGCATTTGTGGTCTAGAAGTGCTGGGATCTGAGACTTTATGAGGCACATCAAATGTTACATTCTTGACATTAGGCATAGAATTTGGTGTAACTATTCTATCTCAGCCTATTACCATTTAGGACTTGTAACAATTACATATTCTAAGAGTTCCACGAGATCGTTTGGCATCCATGCAGGCATAGGCGATTGCACTATCAAGAGGTTTTTCTAATCTGTCATCTTCTACAATCGTGGAGACTCTCTAAACTATCCTTAAGGTATGAAAGATATGCTAGATGTGCACGTTCATTATTCCTAAGAGGAGGGGGAATATACAACATATCAATAACATACTTATCACATGCAGAATCCTTTGGAATAGAATATTTGCAATTTGGGATTGGCAATTTTTCAGATTCTCAATTTCGTTAAGCAAAGAAGTTATCTTTTCAATATGTTTATCATGATTAACTTTGAATGAATCACATAACTCTTTGTTTTTATCGGTAATTTTTGAAATTTCAGCTTTAAAATAATCATTTTCTTTTTGCGAGTTATCAATAATGTTTTGAAGTTGGAAATTCTAAGAATCTAAAGGTGGAGGCATACGGGAGCCAGTCACTTCATTCATTACACCCTTAAATTGTGAGATTTGGGCTTTCAACCTTTTGATCGTGTTACAATGAGCTCGGATATGTTCATCACGTTTGTTGATTTCAAAAATTGCATCAAACTCCGGAGCATCCGAAGATGTCTTGGCATTTGACGTTTTACCATTTTCTTTCAGATGTTGATATTTTAATTGTAAACCAAGAAATTCAACTTCCAATTTAGAAAAATGCTTGACCATGTTATCATGATCATCTTTTTCGATTTTATCATGCAATTCTGAATTTTTTGTCTCAAGCTCAATGACACGATCCTGGGAAACTTTCAATGCAATTGACAATTCATGAAATTGAGAAGCAGTAATGGAATAATTCATAACAGTGTAAAACACATCTTGAGCAATACATCTAGAAATCAAATTATCATTTAGAATATGAAGATTCTTTCTCTCAATCTCATTACTCTTAAGCTCACGTTCATTCATACTGACCTCGTTTTCCATTTCATTAAACACCTTTTTCATTTCTTTAATCTCTGTATCTATGCCCTTTTGAAGACTTTCAAATTGTTCTTTTAGTTGTTTAAAGAAAGGCATGACCTCATTTAAATAACATTCTTTAGTTTGCTCAAAACCCCTTTCCCCTTCAGTTATCCCTGTAGGTGTAATTCTATTTTTACATGTTTTCTCAAAATCAACAAATAGTTGGTAGACTACATATAAGCTGATTAAGGTCTTGCTTTGAGTGGGAAGAGTTCTCGGCACTAAATGCATTGGTGTATTTGGAGGATACACAGTAGCTGGAGGCAATTTCCTAAGGGGAGGGTTCTTTTCCACAAGTTCATCCGTTTTCTTCTTATCTATATCTTTCATCCAAAACACTTGTTTAGGGGTTAATTGAGTTTGAGGTTTAAACTTATTTAAGGCAATCCAGTTTTCCTTAGTGTAATCATGGGATTTAAGCGTTATATTATACTTCACACACCAAGGATCTTTTAGTTTCTTTTCCATTTTCTCTCTAGAGGCATGTTCTAACTCTCTGTCCTCTTCAGTGCACTCTATACATGATTGCGTTTGTCTAGGCTTAAGAATCTCATTACCATCATAGACCACTTTTTGAGCAACCTTTGCTATTTTTCCATATTCAGGATTGGGTTCCTCTACAAGGGGAATACTATGCTTATCGCTTAAGACTCTATGCTTAGTGACCATGTGAGCAGTCTGAAGGGTGTTTCCTTGTACGTACAACTTGTTTTCAAGTTTGTTCTTCAAAGTTTTTAGGTTGGAAAATTCATTTAAAAGTTTTGATTCCTTAGTGTTGAATTCACCTCGCTCTACGACTTTCAAATTTTCTTGAAGTTCCTTCTTTTGCTTAGCAGTTTTATTAAGCTTTTCTTGTAAGGAATTTAACTCTTGTTTTAATATTTCTTCACTAAAATTACTTTTTCGATAAATAATGCATTTTGTTATCCATCTCCCGCTTCACGCGAAAGTGGTCAATTCAAACTTAGCCTCATCATATATGGCAACTTGTTCCTTATAGGCCTTTAGTTTAGTGGATAGGAATCATCGTGAACATACAAGGTGTACTCATCAAATATACATTCATCGTTAACTGCAGAAGATTCATCACTTGGTACAATAAGACTTTCATCTTGCTTCACATATTGATCATATGGGACAACATTGCTATTTCCCTTATTTTCAATATCTGATTCAATTACTTCAGTAGATTGTACTTCGTGGTGAATCTTTTGCGCATCAACCACATCGTAAAGTTTCAGTACCTCTGATTTGATGGATTCCTTGGAGGGACTGGCCTGTTGAGGTGAAGAGACCATTGGAGAGACAATAGGAGAGATGTTGGCCATAAAGATGGTTTGTATAGTTGGTTCATCATCAACATCCGAGTCAAATGCATCACATTCTGCAACTTGAAAGGTGTTCAGATTGTTCTGAGCCACACCATGCACAGGTTGTTCGTCCACAACAGCATCATAAGTTTTGGCATTTCCCTCGAAGAAAGCGGCAATTCTTCCTCATTCAAAACCGCTCCATTATCTTGAGCTTGCACCAATAGCATTTTGTCCCTGAAGTACTCTGCATTTTGTGGACGGTTTGGAAGAGTACAGTTCCTTGCTATGTGTCCTTCTCCTCCACAGTTGTAGCACTTGATTGGCTTCCCTTGACCCTAGGCCATGATTCTTCCTCGATTCTGATTACCAACATACCCTGCATCGACTCCTGCATTCCCATAACCAATTCATGTATTCCCTTGTTCATTATGTGGTAGATAAGCATTCTGCCTTCCTTGCACATTTTGCATCACTACCTTTCCATCTTTAACCGTAGCATGATTGTGAAGATTAGATGCAGTTCTGAGATGATTATTGGTGTGTGGGGTAAAGTTCAGATTTTGCTTAACCATTAGAGTCAGTTGATTGACAAGGTGTTCCATGAATGAGTCTGAAAGCTTATACCCTGGATCTGGAATGAGTTTGTGATTACCATCCCCAGTAGGTATGACTTGTGATGCTTTGGTAGTAATTCCCACAATTGTATAGAATGTAGTTGAATCATTTGAAGAACTTGCATCACCTGCATTGGTATTGAACTTCTCCATGATCATTCGTTCAAAAGAAACATGCTTCTCATTTTTGGAGCAAATAAGCATACAGTTGTTCGTAATTGGTGTTCCTCAATCCTTTGTTTAGTTTGACTGCAGTGACAAATTTGTGCCATTCGGGATTCATGATGTTCACAAACTTTGAATTAAGTTGAATATTTGGCATTGTCATTTTGATATTCCTCATGTCATTCACAAGCTTGTGGAATCTCACATAATATTCAGTCACACTTTCCCCTGGTTTCATTTTAAAGTTCTCAAATTCATCATACAACTGAGACTCCTATCTTCCTTAGTCGGTTGTAGAACCGTAGAGAAGCATCTTAACATTATCCCAAACCGCCTTAGCTTCAGTGTTGTGATTGATCAACTTGTAAATGTCCTTAGGTAAACCTTGGAGTATAATGTTTGAAGCCCTGATGTCTGCATCGTATCTCTTCTTCTCCTTATCATCAAGCTCATCATACATCTTTGGTCTATCCAACCCCAATACAACAGAACCATCAGCTGCGGTTTCAAGGATATCTCTGGTAGTCCCAATTTGAAATGGTCCTTCATCAATTGACTTAAGGATGTTAACCCCATTCTCTTTTCCTAAGCAATACAATCTGATTCTTTGAGCCCACGAATCATAATCTGTTCTATCAAGCATGGGAGGACGAGTATCAGATCCTGCAGCTTGAACGTCATCAGCAACGGAAGACATGATTTCTAGTTCTACGGGATTTTACTACTCTTTGATTCAACCGGGAAATAGATTCTTTCATGGGATTTTACTAAATCAAGAGAAAAACCGTAAAACGTATCACAAAGAAATTAAAAGTCTCAAAAGATAAATAGCACAAATGCTTAGGCGTAAACTGATATCTTATGCGTAACTTCCTTTTACGCGTAAACAAATGCTTAGGCATAAATAGACAATCCTTACACGTAACTTCCTTTTACGCGTAAACAGGAGCTTAGGCGTAACTCCTTCTTACACGTAAGCTTTAGGTTAAACGTAAGCTTAGGTGTAAACTAAATGCTTAGAAGTAAGAACTTTAGGCGTAAGATTACCTTAGGTGTAAGATTAACTTATGCGTAAGAATAATTTAGGCGTAAAATTTTACTCGTAAGTGTTTAAGCTTATGCGTAAGTTTAGATTTTACCCAAAAATCCTTTACACTTATCCAAGTGTAAAAGATATCCACAAATCAAAGTGTTTTCAGGCTTATCCAAGCAAGAAAACACTGAGTAAACCAACAGCTTCGAAGATCAATGAAGAAAAATCCTTATGCGTAGGAAACTGGTAGGCGTAGGAATGACTTAGGCGTAGAGCTTAGGCGTAAGACTAGGGTTTGCTTAGGCGTAGGAAAGTACAAGTTTACCAAGCTTGATTTTTATGCATTAAAACGTTTTGTAAACCTGATTTGAATGATGAAACAGCTTCAAAATCACCAAAATAACACAAAAGTATGAAACTTGATGATCCAAAGAACTTTTCAACCTTACGCGTAAGAAAGTACACAATTCAAAAACCAAGTTTAAAAAGTTATCTAAACACGTAAAGTTTGAAAAATTTTGATAAAAACTGAAACTTTAACACTAAATAAACCTTAAACCACAAGAATATTGAGTTTACAAGCGTAAAAATCAAAGCTTTTATGCGTATCAAAAGTGTAGTACGATAAACCTTACGCGTACGAAACCAAAACTACAAAACCAAAATATTTCACCCAACTACTAAAAAACCAAGAACATGAAGGATGGATGATCAAACCATGGCTCTTGATACCAATTGTAAGATATTGGTTTCCACAATCACATCACATAGCACAATATGGTTCGAATGGTTTGTAGTTCTAGAGAGAGAAAGTAGAAGAGAGTTGGGAACTTTAGTGAGACAAAGAAAAATGAATTATGAAAGCTCCAACCCTTTGCCTTGGAAGGCAAAGGGTATTTATAGTAACATACATGACACGCCTCCTATGGGCTGTGGATCAGGCATACAGTTGGTAAAGACCCGTCCGTCCTCCACGTTGTTACTTAACAAACTACTCACTATTACTAAATGACTATGACTACGAGCTTTCTAACGAATATATACACTTGAGGTGACTGACTCTTTAACCACTGGATTTTCTAAATCCTAACATATATCTACAAAAAATTTACAAAAAATATATCCACACACACGTGACATGTAAAGTATGGTAGATGAGAATGATGAAAGAGAAAACATCATACAACATTAGGGCTGTAAACGAACCGGACGAACACAAACGGAGCCTTGTTCATTTTCGTTCATTTAATTTTAACCGGACAAATAAACCGACACAAACGCTTAAATGGACGAATTTTCTTGTTCGTGTTCGTTTATTAAGAAAATGAGTTGTTCATGTTAGTTTATGTTCGTTTATTAAGACACTAAACGAACACTACACGAACATAAACGATCGAACATAAATGAACATAGATAAACAATCATAAACTTTATTAAAGTATGCACACTATAATATTTTATAAGTGTTTATTTGTTTAAACAAACCAATTTTAAAATTATATAATTAAAAGATATGATATATGAATATAATAAGTAAATGAACATAAACAGACGTTAACGAATGCATAATTGGACATTCACGAACATAAATGATTCCGTTCATTTACCTAAACGAACGTAAAATATTGTTCATGTTCGTTCATTTAATAAATAAACGAACTTTTTACCGAACGGTTAATGAAATGTTCATTGAACGCTCAGTTCGTTACAGCCTTATACAACATTATTAGTCAAACTCCCTTACCACCTCCACCGCCACCACCACCGACCGCCATTCATCGCCACCACTGCCACCACACCCACCTCCACCGCCGCTACCCACCCACCAAAACCACCACCTCCACCATCGTCATCTACCGCCACCACTGCCACCACCACCCACCATCGCCACCCACCACCTCCACCACCACCATCCACCGCACCTTCATCGCCACCCCACCACCTCCACCGCGCCACCCAATCCATCGCAACCACCACCTACTGCCACCACCACTGCCTTGCCACACACCACCACTTCTACCGCCGCCACCGCCACCCCACGCCTTTGCCACCACCACCCACCACTCCCAAGGTTGTTGATGGTGGTGGTAGGTGGTGGTGATGGTGATGGTGGCGGTGGGTGGCGGTGATGGTGGTGGTGGCGTTGGATGGAGGTGGTTACGGTGGCACGTGGTGGTGGTGTGTGGAGGTGGTGGGTGGTAGGTGGTGGTGGTGGTGGTCGCGGCGTTGGGTGGTAGGTGGCGGTGGAGGTGGTGGGTGGCGGTGATCGTGGTGGAGGACTAACGGTGCAAATATTCTCTCTTCCGTTAAGAGATAACGGGGAAATATTTGCACCGTTAGTCCTCATTGAATGATTTTACTAACAGAGGGATATATTTGTGCCAACTTTACTAACGGAAGGATGGTTTTGTGCCAAAAAAAAGTTTAAGGATGTAAAGCGAGACACAGGACAAACCACATAGATGTATTTTAGACTTTACTCTACTCATGATTTGTTGTGGGTCATTTTAGTACATGGGCGAGTATCTCATCTATAGTTGAGGAACATTTTTGTCATCTTTCAATAATAGTTAAAGGGAGAATACACCGACACTAGTTTCATTTGATCATTCATATGAAATTGAATGGAGAATTGCTCTCGAGTTGTTAATTCCACAGAGCTGTTCTTTGTGTGATATTGTGGATTAAGGTCTCAATTCCAGTTTGATACTTAATAGTATCATGGACATTCATAGTCAATTTAGATAAGTTCTTTTATGTATCCTATTTGATTTATTTGATGATATTAATCCACCGTCTAGTGTTTTTATTATTTCGCTAACTTTGCCATGGAACTAACTTAACTATGGATAACTAAAAGACACGTACGTCTTCACATATCTCTTTTGACATAAAGTTATATAAAGATGACTAGAAACGAGGATAGGATGATGATAACTGATCGTGTATGGTACCCACGACGTTTAGAAGGGTTAGACGCGGACCAGGAACGCAACCCACTAAACCGGACTAACTCGAGCATAGTCCATACCCGCACGGCACCACCTGGACGGGGATGTCAAACCGCGGACAGGAAACACTTCCGAAGGAAGCCCCAACCGCTCCCCAGCTAAGGGGTAAGGAATCTCACCCAGGATGGAGGTACTGTCACCTACAGTCCCTAAAAAGGGAAAGTGGGATAAACTCCCGCCCAAAACCATTGCTGTCATGGCAACGAGACAAGCTCTGGGTTGACTTACGTCATTTCCCACTTGCAAATTGTCACTCTCATGTCTCGTGACCATGAGAACACGACAGAAAGGTCAACCATATAAATAACGGTTTCACCAGTGATAAAACGGTAACACACACTCACTCTCTCTCTAGAACCTACTTTATCTCTCTAAACCCGTGCTTACTCTCACGCCGGAGGTTGACCGCGGAACCCCGTTCCGTGGTGATACTAACGGAGTCTACTTTCTTAGCAGCTTTTAGCCGAGATTCATACTTAGTACAAGATCTATTCCTCAAGGAGTTAGCATACACTAATCTCTGCAGAGGAGCGCTCGGATTTGTATTAACAAGTTCGCGCCATCCGTGGGACCAGTAACATAACTGCGTTTCCAAAAGAAGCTCTCATGAGTAATCTGGCAGACAACCCTTCCCCTTCCCCTGAGCCTTCCACGGTCAGGAATACAGGAGGAAAATAAAAGGTGCACGACGCAGAACACTACCCCCTAACGCCGCAACCGACGCAGCGATAAGGGAGTTCTGCGAAAGGCACTACAATCAGATCTTGCTCCTAAGGAAGAGAATCCTCTCAATTTGAGGATAACTTCATTGATCAAGTTACAATTATCAACCATTAGATCAAATCTAATGGCTCAAATCATCTCTTATTCTTTTGATTTGAGCCATTGGATTTGATCCAATGGTTGATATTTGTCTAACTTGATCAATCAAGTTATCCTCAACTTGAGAGGATCCTTTCCCTGCTCCTAATGACATAAAAAGTCCATCAGGAAAAGCTGGACCGGGTCAAGACCCGTTTAGATTTTGATGATGAGACCAGGAATGAGAGATCTCGAGAACATGCCCCGAACACCCGTTCGGAGTCTGAAAGAAAAAAGAAACACAAAAAGAGGCAAAGGGCTACTAGCGCGAGATTAGACCCTACGGAGTATTCAGTGCAAAGTGTCTTCTCGAGACTTAGCAATGAGAGGATGGGTGTCCCATGGAAAGGAGCCCGGTGGAAGTTAGGAGATCACGGCCGGACATGTTCTCCAAGATGGAAAGAGAACGCCATCGTGACCACAAGGCTAGGGGACCAAAAGCCATTGTGTTTTCCGTGCTCCAATCAAAGGTGTCCTCCTGAGCAGCATAAAGAGAAGGCGAAAGGCTCAAAAGAAAGATCGGCGACAAGGCATTGGTGAAAGATACCGAGAAGCCGGAAGCTTGACCCACGAAAGTGCTTCCCACTCAAAGTATAGCGGGAGGAGACTCATCGCCACACCACAGGGACTAGGGAGGTGTCTCCTCGGGAGAGCGAAAGCGAGAGGAGCATTGGAAGTCCACCCCAAGGAGCAAGCGGGAAGCGAAACCACGACGAACTCTACTCCCCGTGCGATATAGGCGTCGATGCGGATCCCTTCCTCGGCCGGATATGGAACTTTGAATTTCCAAAAGGACGAGGATGCCACCACATCGGAACGCGTCGATGGGACGAGGGAACGAAGATCATCTAAAAATTTCGGACCGCGCCAAAGTAGAGAGGTGGGCCATGCCCACATGGTGCCACATGTTCAACTCCACCCTGATAGGGACGCAGCGCGTCCGGTTTGATGAGTGAGCGACGGCATTGATAGCTTTGAAGAGCTAAGATCAAGCCTCCTCTCGTATTTCCTTCAACAAAAGAAGTATACGAAAGATCCTGTCGAGCTGCATCACATAAAGCAGCGAGAAGGAGAGTCCACATAGGCATTTGTGGAACGCTTCAAAATGGAGAGTATGCACGTGAAGGGGGCTCTAGAATTTAAGCGGGTATCGGGTTTCATGCACGGGATAACGAACCCTGAGCTAATCAAAAGGCTTGATGATAACATACCCGAGACACAGGATGAAATGTGGAAGGTAACCAAAGCATTCCTCCGAGGAGAGTTGGTCGCGGCCAACCAAACAAAAAAGAAGCATTCCCAATGGAAAAACCACGAGAGTGGGCAGAAAAACATTCAGATCTTTGAGAGGAAAGGAGAATTCAAGGGCCGCCTGAGGCCAGAAAGGAAGAGGGGCGACAGATTCACCCCCCTCACAAAAACACCAAAGGAAATCCTAGCCATGGATACTGTCAAGTTCACGGCCCCTCCGCCAATGTCCAGTCCAGCTGAGTCCCGGAACAAAGATAAGTACTGCGACTTTCATAGGGAAAAGGGACACAACACGGACGAATGCTACCAGCTGAAAAAACAGATTGAGGAGGCAGTTAGGTCTGGACAACTAGCACACTTGGTCAAGGAGATTAAGAGTGGGACTCAAAAGAATGGTGGTACCAAAAGTGGAAAGAAGGATACCGCGGCCAAGGACAAAGCCCATGCCGTATTCATGGTCCAAGCTTGGCGTGAGACGGTCACTCGGATGCACGGACACAGCTCCTAATATGGAAATATCCTTTCCTCCCGTATATGGGGATGACTGGGATGACCATCCGCTGGTGATCAAGGCGGGTGTTGAGGGATGCACGGTCCATAGAATGTATGTGGACAATGGAAGTGCTTCGGAGGTCCTGTATGAACATTGCTTTAATAAGCTAAGCCCGGACATCCAGAAGAGAATGATCCCCGCCTCATCACCATTACTAGGATTCAGTGGAGAGCTTTCATGGCCGTTGGGACAGATCCTCTTAAAAGTGACGTTGGGAGACGGCAAGAAGACAGCTAGTGCCTGGATGAATTTCATGGTAGTACGATCCCCTTCTCCGTACAACGGGATAATTGGACGGTCCGGCATAAGGTTATTGAGGATAGTCCCATCCACGGCACACGGAATGCTAAAGTTCCCCACCCATGACGGAATAGTGACTTTGCATAGCGACAAGGTAGTTCCGGTTGAGTGCAGAATGGTCGCCGAACCACAACCCTACCAGAACACGGAAGAAACTAAGGCAAAGGAAGGAATCAAAGTCGCAATCCACCCCAAGTTCCCCGACCAAACGATCACCATCGGAGGGGGTTTAAGTGAAGAGGGAAAGAAGAACCTCTACGACTTGCTCAAGAGAAACTTGAACATTTTCACCTGGCAACCCTCTGACATGACCGAAGTTCCGAGGACGATAGCGGAGCACAAGTTGAATGTCAGAGATGGCTACAATCCAGTGCGGCAAAAGAAGAGGGGACAAGCCTCAGAAAGGAACAAAGCCATCAATGAGGATGTCACAAAACTTGTCGCAGCTGGAATTATGAAGGAGGTCCATTACCATGATTGGTGATCTAACCCAGTCTTAGTCAAAAAGAGTGACGGGAGCTGGAGAATGTGTGTAGATTTCAAAGATCTAAACAAAGCTTGTCCGAAGGACTGCTATCCCCTGCAGGAGATCGACTGGAAGGTTGAATCCCTCTGCGGGTATCCCTTCAAGTGCTTCCTTGACGCCTACAAGGGATATCACCAAATACAGATGGCATCCGGGGATGAGGAAAAGACGGCATTCCATACAAACCAAGGCATCTTTTGCTATACAAAAATGCCCTTTGGTTTGAAAAATGTCGGAGCCACATACCAAAGGCTAGTGGACAAAGCTTTTGATAAACATATTGGAAGAAATTTGGAAGTTTACGTCGATGGCCTGGTCATCAAAAGCCACTCAGAAGAAGAAGTGCTTAGGGATATAGAGGAGACCTTCAAAACCTTGCGGAGGATCAACATGAAGTTAAATCCCAAAAAGTGCACCTTTGGGGCGGAGCAGGGGATGTTCCTAGGCCACGTCGTAAGCAAAAAAGGCATCAGAGCCTGCCTAGAAAAGTCTGAAGCCTCTACACCCCCATCCCCAAAAACTAAAAAGGAAGTGCAGAGTCTGAATGGAAAACTAGCAAGCCTCAGCCGCTTTATGTCTAAATTAGCAGAAAAGTCCCTCCCATTCTTCAAGACACTAAAAAAGTGCATCAAGAAGAGTGACTTTCATTGATGCCGCCGAGGCGAGGCATTGAGAGAAATGAAGGCACACATTGCCAACTTGCCAATGGTCATTGCACAGCGCCCAAAGGAAGAGCTGATTATGTATCCGTCACGAGGTTGTAAGTGCGTCTTGCTAGCCCGTGAGAGAGTGGCGGCGGCGGTATGTCGTCGGCCGTAGAGCCTTAAAAGGCCCGAGGTGAATTACACCCCAATCGAGTTAGTACTTGCAGCGGTGTATGCATCCCTTGACTGCGGAGATATTTCCAGCACACGGTGGCGGTTATCATGGATAAACCCCTGAAGCGAGTTTTGACCAAAACAGAGAAAAGTGGAAGAATGGTCGGATGGGCAATAGAACTAGATGAACATGACATCAGTTTCCGGCCCCGGACAACCATCAAAGGGAAAGTATTAGCAGATTTCATTGCCGAAGTTCCAGAAGAAGGAATTCCTGACAAGAAAGCGGACAAGCAGCCGTACTCAGAGCCATGGAACCTATTCACGGACGGATCAGCGTGCCAGGAAGGATCCGGGGCGGGCTTAATCCTAACGAGTCCAGAGACGAAGGAGTTCACATACGCCACATTTCAATTCAAGCATCCAATAACGAGGCCGAAGTCGAAGCATCCAATAACGAGGCCGAGTACGAAGCATTGATCGAAGCATCCAGAACAAATGCAGGTGAAAGACCTGTCAGCAAACGTTGACTCCCGTCTCGTGGCAAACCAAATCAACGGCTCATACAAGGCAAAGGAAGCACGCATGTCACGTTACCTAGCCAAAGCTAAAGCCTTAATTGAAGGATTTCGGACTTTCTCCATCAAGCGATTCCCGAAGCGAAACAAGCGTGCGCTAAGCAAGATAGCCTCTACTAGCTTTGCCCACCTGACAAAACAGGTACTTGTGGAAGTCTTGAAGGAAAAATCAATTGAGGAAAAGGAGGTCCTAGCAGTCATTGAAGAAGACGGAGACATGTGGATGACCCCTTTAATTGACTACCTAAGGGATGAAACACTGCCAGCAAATGACCAGAAGGCCAGAAAACTGCGGATCAAGGAGCGGCAGTATGCGCTAAAGGACGGCGTCCTGTTCCGAAAATCCTTCGTTGAGCCATGGCTCCGATGTGTGGGCCCCGTCCAGACCAACTACGTAATGCGAGAGATCCACAAGGGCTCATGTAGCATGCACTTACGGCCAAGAGCAGTGGTAGCCAAAGCAATCTGATCCGGAAATGTGAAGATTGCCAAGTCCACCGCCCGGTACCAAAGAACCCGAAACAAAACTTGACCCCGATCACCTCCCCTTGGCCCTTCTACAAGTGTGGCCTGGATATCTGCGGTCCTTTCCCAGAAGGACCAGGCAAGGTAAAATTCATGATCGTAGGAATTGATTACTTTACCAAATGGATTGAGGCCAAACCTCTGGCCTCCATCAAAGGGAGACAAGTGAAGAAATTTGTCTGGGACAACATAGTTTGCCGATTTGGTTTGCCGGGGGAAATAGTGTCGGATAACATAAAGTAGTTCCGCGACAACCCGTTCAAGGACTGGTGCGAAAAGCTCAACATCAAGCAACGATTTGCCTCTGTCAAGCATCCATAGGCAAATGGATTGGTGGAAAGCGCGAACAAGATCTTGGGAGAAGGCATCAAAGCAAGGCTGGAGAAAGGAAGTAAGGATTGGATAGAGGAAGTGTCGCATGTGCTCTGGGCACACAGAACCATGATCAAGACTAGCAATGGGGAAACCCCGTTTTCCCTCACATACGGCACCGAAGCAGTTATCCCAGTGGAAATCGGAATGCCAAGCCTTCGATGCACAGCCGTAAACCAAGTCTCCAACAACCAGAACCTCCGCCTAAACTTGGACCTCTTGGAAGAAAAGAGAGAAGTCGCGACAATCGAAGAAGCACGCAGCAAGTCTAGGATGGAGAAGTATTACAATGCTAAAGTCTGGAGTACGGCATTCAGGCCTGGAGAGTTTGTTTACCGCAACAACGAAGCCAGTCGGACGGAAGACACTGGAAAGCTGGGCCCAAAATGGGAAGGACCATATGAAGTGGTGGAAGCATTAGGAAGTGGAGCGTACAAGCTTAGAGGAGCGGACGGGGAACTACTCCCAAGAACGTGGAACGTCCGCAACTTGAAAAAAATGCTATATGTAAGTGTAAGTTTATCATCCCCACCTTTTGTAGTTGATCGCGGATCAGATCCGGACAACGGGGAAAGCAATTTTAATTTTCTATCCTTAGTTTTTCTTGTATCATTTCTAAATCATCAATGAAACGTAGAGCCTGGCCCGCTCTATAAATTTTCCGAATAAAGTTTATTTACTGTTTTATTATATTTTTTGCGCATCTGCGACACACATGTCGCACATAAAAAACAAGGACGAGCAACCTCACAATTGACTCAAGCATGTAAGTGGTATTGCAAACCCATTGGCCAATCTATATTACCCCCGAATTACTAAAGTACGGACAAGGGTACAAAACAAAGCCCGGAACAACCAACACCGGCAACCAACAAAAGCACGTATGTAATCTAAGCATAAAAAGTGTATTTTCATTAACGGTCCAAAACATCTGTACAAATACTCGGGGGCATACCCCCGGATTACAAAAATAAAGGCACTACGGCAGCCATAGCCCCGACCCGACAAAAGTGCAGCGAGGCACAACCAAAGTATAAAATGTTAACAAGCTTCACAAAGGATTGAAGGGCGGCATAGTCTAAATGCCGCCCGTGGAAAGGCACTTCAAGCATCCCCAGCACGATCAAGAATTTCCGTGTCAAACATGTCATCATGGGTTGCTTCTTCTTCTTCTTTCTCTTCTTCCCCGGTTAGGCCTTGATTTGCTCCAATTTACTCCCCGCGGCCCCGTGAACGATCCCGGCTTCTAACCCTTGTCTTAGCCCTCTGCTATGGCTTTGCTAATGCAATCCCCCAGGTGGGTTTGCAGCTCCTTGGATTGCTTAAAAGTCATCCACGTCCTCCGAAAGCCATGACCAACCACCCATCTTTTACCCTCAACCGCAAGAAGGGTGTTGGGTAACAGTTCCTCATCAAAATCGCGTTTTAGATCCGCTAGCCTCTGATCCAACTCCGCCAAGCGACCATAATAGGCACTCCGGACCTCTTGCTCGCACTCCTTCAACCTTTCCCCAAACAAACCCACTTCCTTTATCTGTGCCTTCAGCCCATCACAAACAGCAGAAAGCCCAGCTACTTGACCCTTTAGCTCCGCGTTATCAACGGTCAAAGTAGCTATTTGCGCATCCTTGGGTGCAATCATACCCTCTAGATGGGCTACACGCTCACGGAGCCTCTTTAACTCCTCCGCTTCAGACTCTAAAATTCCCACGCGCTCACGAAGGCCCCTTGCCTCCGCAGCCTCACTCTTTAACTCCTGCACCCTTTCCCTCAAGCTATCAATCATCTTCTCCCTTCTCTCCAAACTCCTATTCAACTTGGCAGTCTAGTTCAACTCGAACTCTAACCTCAGACGAACCTCGAAAGACATACAAACTTGTTGCGCCGCTATCACATTATACTGGTCTAATAACTCCGCAGAGGCATGTTTAGCAAATACCTGTGGAGTAGAAAGGTTATCCACTAAACTCCGACAGATCCAGGGGTCGTCCATTCGGAATTCATTGGTAGGAAGCCATCTAGGGACATAGATGTTCTTGGCCTCCGCGTTGTCAACGGACAAAGACTGATAGAAGTCTTCGTCGGATGCCGCGGGGCGGTGAGTAGAGTACTCAGGAGGAGGTGACTCTGCATCAAAACCACCTTCTTGATGCACTGGAGGTAGCTGAGAGGGCCCGGACATCTCAGTGTCCAGATTGTCAAGGGGAACACTGGTAGATATCTTGGAATCAGCATCCAGATCCTGCTGTCCTGAAGCGGAGAGGCCTCAGAAGAAGCAATAGTAGTCTCCAGCTGTTTGGATCCGGAGTCAGACTCATCATGGAGCTCCACAACAGGGACGGGTCTCGAGGTCGTGTGGAAAACTAGAAGGGGGGTTGAATAGTTTTACCAATTAAAACTTCCTTTTAATCTATTTAGATCGACTTATGTCAATCTATTTGGATGTGTGTGTTGGATGTTGATAAACAAGCATGTAAAGGTAAGTAATGAAAAGATAAGAGTAAGAAGCACAAAACCACAACGCAAGTATTTATAGTGGTTCGGCTACAAGGTCACCTTCCTTGCCCTACTCCACTCCCCGAGTCACCTACTCGAGTTCGTAATCACTACACAAATCTCCTTATGGCGGAGAAGCCTTCACAACGTCGCTTAACCTTTTTCCGGTACAAAGCTAAATACCGAGTTCTTTCACACCAAGGCGAACCACACCTAACACAACGCCACTACCCTTTATACGGTGCTAGTCTAACCACCGAGTTCTTTCACACCTTAGGAGAACTAATCCTTCACAACGTCGCCTACCCTTTATTAGGTACTAGGATAAGTACCTAGTTCTTTCACACCTTAGGTGAACTACACCTTCACAACGTCACCTACCCTTTATTAGGTACTAGGCTAAGCACCTAGTTCCATTGCAATGGAGGAACTACTACCACACTACACCAACGACTAATCCCAAAGGAGATCTACTCCTTTACAACATCATCAAGGATATCAATATCCTTGGATCTAAAACTAGTCTATCTTGTACATCGAAACACACCATATCGAATGTACATCTAAGGCACCTTTCACTAATGCCTTTGACTAGATCTACAAGACACCTTTCACTAATGTCTTGTGTCTTCACTTCTAAGCACCTTTCACTAATGCTTCTTTGTCTTGACTTCTAAGCACCTTTCACTAATGCTTCTTAGTCTTGACTTCCAAGCACCTACCACAAGTGCTTTATCCTATAGACGATAGATACCCTTCACTAATATCTTCGTCTTGACTCTTAAGACATCTTTCACTAATGTCTTCAACACTACACTTCTTTGAAGAAATAAGGGAATCATCAACAAGAAGACTTCAGTAGCCTTGATGATGAGGAAGCATGGCAACTCATGGACTTGAGCTTGCTCGACTTCAAAGGTGGTGATCTTGCCTTTAAGAGGAACCTAAAAGATCACACAAAAACAAAACTACAAACATAGATCTCTTGGATCTAAGGTTAGTGAGATTTAACTCGGGGGAGAAAGTATATTGAAAGGGGGTTAGGAACAATGAAGAAATGGCTCACTATTTATAGAGGAAAAATCCTACTGGTCCCCGGATCCCACGGATCCCTACCACAAGGGATCCGGCTAGCACAAAGCTAGGGATCCGTGGTCCGCTCCTCTTTGCCCATGGGTATTTTTGGTTATGGGTCATGGGTCATGGGTTATGGGTTGATCCATAGTTTTCTTTCTAGATACAATGAACTTGGTTAAGTGGTATATATAAAACCATGGGTTGTGGGTCAAAACCATTTGCTAGTATTTTACCCATTTAGTATACACTTAGTTTTTACCCATTTTAGTATACTTAGTTTAAGTATATGTTTAACCCAATATGTAAACACTAGTTGTTGTACATATGTATCTAAATCATAAAATCACTTATACTTGTTTTAGTGTTTTATTTGAAAGCGTAAGTGTGTTAGAAAACTATTAACTCAAACTATTTACGTTACTTATTTGTTTCGTTAATGTGATTTTACTTTTGTTATCGACAAAACATTAGAAGATCGTAAAATATAAATAAACGCGTTTTACTGGCTTATTTGTATTAACAATCTCCCCCCTTTTGTTGATGACAAAACATAAAATTATTTTAAGGAAAAAGCTAAAATTAGTAAAAATTTGAATTTGTAGTTTTTACTTTCTTCTCCCCCTTTTTGTCGAAACAAAAAGTGTTTGAAGGAAGGCAACACGTTGTTTTAAAGAAAAACATGTGAAAGAATTAAAAGTAAAAGGAGATAAAGAGCAAATAACGGGAAAGGATCTCGTCTTTACTCCCCCTTGACGAGTCCATCCCTATGTAAAGGCGTCAAGTAAATGATACTAATCTAGTTTGTTTGCAAATAAGTTTGCAAAAGATATCGATCTGAGGCGAATGTGCTCCCCTTGATGATTGCAATTGTTGCAAAGGGATGTCACGAAATGTAAACCTAGTATTGCAAGTAATTTGCAATGTATTGCTTTGACATAAAGCTCCCCTAGCTTTATGATGTCAAAGTCTTCATATGTAAATTGAATAACTACAAAACAAAGGTTAGAAATCAAGTATAATTCACAATTTCATGCAAATGTGATTCAAGTTAGTAGAAAGAAGGCTTTCGTCTCACGGATCCCGGTTCCCTCCTAGTAGGGATCCGTCTAGGCAATCTGAGGATCCGTGCCGGTGATGAATAAAGTCAACAAAGATTGGTATAACAAGAAATGTTAATACCGAAAGGAGATATGGATTATATAGTATACTCACATACTCAGAAATATAGCAAGTAGCATGTAATTCCATTTAATAAACAAGAGTTATGATATACATGACTCAAAAACAAGACAATAGACAATACATGACTAGGAATTTCTAGATCCCCTAACGCTTGAAGCTAAGACACCACTATAATCTTCTAGCTCAAGTTTTGTTTAGGTTTAATCTCGTCGAAGCGTTCGAGGAGATGATAGAACATGAAACGTTGGTCTTCTCGTACTTCATGTATCAAACTTTCAACATGTTGACAATGATAGCAATCTTTGCCATGGCTAGGTAGTGGTGGTGGATGAAATGAAATGGCTTGATTCAAAGGATCAAGTGAAGCGGCTGGTGGAGCTTCAAACGATGGAGGGATTGGTGGAGGTGCATTTAAGAATGACTCAACCAAGAATGATGGTGGTGGTAGAGAGGTGTCAACTTCCATATGGTCGGTTGGTTGATTTTGATGATTTGTCATAATCCAAATGGGATTATATGATGAAAAGCCGAGAAGGAAGCCAGAGCAAGTGTTGACTCAACACCTTGATTTTGAACCATTATTCCTCCTAATGAGGAGTATGTTGTCGTCGGAAGCGGATGAGACGGCCTAGGAGGCAAGTCCTCTAAATTGTAGAGGTGTGGTGATGATAGTGGGGATGTAAATGAAATAGCTCTAGGAACCAATGGTGATGGTTTGGTGGAGATGATATTGTTTGGCCTAGGAGGTATGGTGGTGTTTGGCAAAGGTAGTTTTGTGGGTACTAACCTTTTAGAAATTGGTTTGATTGGATGATGAAGGATTCTATCATTTGTCGGCTTGACCGGAGATGATTCGGTTGAGGAAATTTCGTGTATAACACGAGCTCTTTCATGGGTGGTTCTTTGGTGGATAAGTTACTACTTGGGGTTTCCTCATGATGAGATGATTTCAAGAGTTTGCAAGAGCTGAAAGTTGGGATGAAAGTGATGACTATGGAGGTCCTAATAAGGTGGTTTATAAACTAAGAGATTTGGCAAGTGCATTTAAGCTTCAAGCCACTAGGATTCATTGGAATGTGATGATTGACATGCACAAGAGTCAACTTCAGAGGTTGTACTTATCTAGGAACTCATTTAAGATGAGATGGAGTGTTTGAGTTAGGAAGATGAGTTGAAATGATTGCTTTAGCAAGATTTGACCTATCTTGTCATCACGGATCCCACGGTTCCTCCTCAAAGGATCCGTCTCTAGGCTAATCCTAGGGATCCGTCTCTCGGCAGACTATGAAAGATTGGAAAGGATGTTTCTAAGATCTAAGACCTATATCATCTTGAGTGTTTCAGTTCTTCTAAGTGTTTTAAATGAAGGGATGCTTGAGTACTTGAAGGTAATGAATGATGTAGCTAATGATTGTCTTTGGTGGAAGGATTTGGAACTTTCAAAAGTACCAATGGATGAATAATGATGACACTAAAGATTTAGAATGTCAATTGAAGCTAGATGATCGTAGAGATCAGGTTGTGTCTTAGGATAGTGTTTTGGAAAATATCCTAGAAGCTTTAAGATGAGAAAACTAGATTTTGATCAAATTTGATCAATTTAGAGGTGAGGATGATTTATGATCAATTTTGCCATAATTGAAAGATTTCTAAGACTAGATGTGAGGGATCAAGTAGAGAATAAGGTGTGAGTTTAAGAGCGGAAGAGTAATGGATTAAAACAAAACGGTAGATCTACAAGCGTTTTAGAGTGTAACCTCGGTGAGTTATGTATGAATGGGAAAGATTAACCTATCTTGATAAGGACTTAATTTTCCTTAAGACACTATGTTTAGCTTAGTGTGAGGTGTTCTAAGAATGTTTTTGAAATACAATGCTTGTAATTGCATTTTGTTACGGATCCCACGGTTCCCTAAGAGTAGGGATCCGTCTAGTGTAACTTTGGGATCCGCCCATCCGCTTTCAGCGTGAGGACCTTTACTAAAGGTATGCAATGATCTTGACAATGCATTATATTTCAAGATTAGTTTAAAGGAGTTCTAAAACTAAGATATCAAATGTAAAATGTTTTATTTCATGAAGAAAATTGAATTACATTGATAAAGCACGAGTACAAGATATTTGATCCTATTTTGGAATACTATTGGTTTCCTTGGGTGTTTTCACTAGGAGGATCATTATGTGATTGATGAGTGTTGGTGGAATCAAGAATGAAGAAAGTCTTCATGAGAGATATGTTTAGCGGTTCCATCATCTTGTTCACAATACGCATAACGGACTTTGAAATTGAGGATGGAAGTGCATAACATTATGATAGAAGCGTGTCAAGAACATTCCATAAGGGATGAGTTTATTCTTGGAGCCTTGAAGATTTGCAATTAGCCTTTGAAGAAGTAGGCGATATTGTATGGTTGTTGTGTTAGCAAACAGTACAACATGTGAGCACAACAAGCGGGAAGGATTTCTCGATTTCCCTAAGACTCCAAACATTTTCACGTAGGATGAGTGCAAGAGGCTTGTACTCTTCTCGGATATCTCTTGTAAAGATAATGTTTGGATCGGAGTAATATGGTCGAGGTTTGCATATTATGCGATTTAAATCTTCGGGAGAGGGTATGTGTGAACAATATGGACTATTTTCTTCACGAAAGTTGAAGAGAGAATCAAGAGACCAATCTTGGGTGAAGGCACATTGTCCATGATTTGGAATCCGGAGGATGTGAGCAAAATGCCCAAGGGTTAGAGTGAACTTTTGGTTTTGATATAAAACCAAAGAGATAGAGAGCGATCCTCGATTTAACGAGTTCGACTTGAAGAAAGAATTCCATTATGAACCTTGGACATATCTTCTCGTTGATTTCAAGAAGACATTCTAGTCCTATGGCTCGGAAGGAGGTATTGATACCTTCTTCGAATTGTAGAAGGTGTCTACAATACGTCCTTCATGGAAGTGACGGTTTCGAGATTATTGAACCGGACATGATTGCGGGTGTGTTGGGTTTGAGAGAGATGTTCGGAGTGTAGACGCTAGTGAGTGAAAAATCAAACTCATATTCATGTGTCATAGTTGAACCTATAGAAATGACAAGTTAATAAAAGGAGATGTTTGTGGTCAACTTATGATAATCTAATGTTTTTACTAGATTTTTATTAACAATGGTTTTTTAACAAGAAATACACTTAACTTACTTATGGTTTTGCCATACAGGTAGAGTATTACTCTTAGAAGAAAAGAGGTTTTTGATTTGCATGAAAAACTGTTTTCCAGTAGGGCGGATCCCACGGTTCCTTTTCAAAAGGATCCGCTAGTATAACTTCCAGGATCCGTGGATCTAATGTAACAGAAGCGATTTTATAGTTTTTATTCCACGAAAATATGTTTTATCCTACATTTTCCTTTAGCATGCATACATGACTTCTAATGTATCACGAAAGAAATGAAACATATAAATCAAAAGAAATGATAAACACACTATAACAAAAACAACCTAGATAATCTAGATCATTAATAATATTGCATTTCAATACTAAGGATGATACAAAGGATTGGGTAAATGACCCCAATATAGATTAACAACACAAAGTAAATGTCTCCGAATGTGAAATTCATCATAGGGAACACAAGTGCGATGAGTGTTATGACGATGAGCACGAGTGCGATGTAAACCATGTTGATGACGGATCTTCTTGGTTTCGGTTGAAATGGAATGAGGAGGAAGATGAAGTTTTTAAGTGAGAGGAAATTTTTGAAATTGGATGATTTGAAAAGGTGAGGATTTGATAGATAGGTCGACGGTGGGGAGTTTTATAGGAAGGAGGAATTTTTAAAATTCGTGTTATGTTTTATTATTGGATTTAAAGGAAACAAAACATAAGTTTTATATACCACGATTTTAGACGAGAAATAAAACACGTATGTGAGAAAAGGGCTTCCTAATGAAGCTTCATGTAAAACATGTATAAGCACAAAAGATAATCATATAAATACCTAAATAGGTATACTTAATTATCAAGAAAAGTAAAAGGAAAATCATACCTCTAGCGTACTTAGGAATGTCTTTACAAATGACACAACAAATGTCACTTAGACGATTCCGCTCCTTTAAGATAACTTCTTAAGGAAGGTATTCTTGTTACCAAGCGACTCCTAAAGCTTGGTGGGTATGAGCTTTGACTAATCAACATGACAAAGAAGATTAGTGCAATTAAAATAAATAAGAAAATTGTTGTTATCAAATCAACATCCAAACATATAGTTTTAAAAGACATGGTGTTTGTTTTAATGAAAGACCTTCTTTGTAGTTTTCAATTAACCATGGATCGTATCAAGTTTTTAAAGTACAATATACTTCAACAAACTTGGTATGAAGCCTCGATGCCAATTGTGGAAAACTAGAAAGGGGGGGGGGGTTGAATAGTTTTACCAATTAAAACTTCCTTTTAATCTATTTAGATCGACTTATGTCAATATATTTGGATGTGTGTGTTGGATGTTGATAAACAAGCATGTAAAGGTAAGTAATGAAAAGATAAGAATAAGAAGCACAAAACCACAACGCAAGTATTTATAGTGGTTCGGCTACAAGGTCACCTTCCTTGCCCTACTCCACTCCCCGAGTCACCTACTCGAGTTCAGTAATCACTACACCAATCTCCTTATGGCGGAGAAGCCTTCTACAGCGTCGCTTAACCTTTTTCGGTACTAAGCTAAATACCGAGTTCTTTCACACCAAGGCGAACCACACCTAACACAACGTCGCCTACCCTTTATACGGTGCTAGGCTAACCAGGGTTCTTTCACACCTTAGGTGAACTACACCTTCACAACGTCGCCTACCCTTTATTAGGTACTAGGATAAGTACCTAGTTCTTTCACACCTTAGGTGAACTACACCTTCACAACGTCGCCTACCCTTTATTAGGTACTAGGCTAAGCACCTAGTTCCATTGCAAAGGAGGAACTACTACCACACTACACCAACGACTAATCCCAAAGGAGATCTACTCCTTTACAACATCATCAAGGATATCAATATCCTTGGATCTAAAACTAGTCTATCTTGTACATCGAAACACACCATATCGAATGTACATCTAAGGCACCTTTCACTAATGCCTTTGACTAGATCTACAAGACACCTTTCACTAATGTCTTATGTCTTCACTTCTAAGCACCTTTCACTAATGCTTCTTTGTCTTGACTTCTAAGAACCTTTCACTAATGCTTCTTAGTCTTGACTTCCAAGCACCTACTACAAGTGCTTTATCCTATAGATGATAGATACCCTTCACTAATATCTTCGTCTTAACTCTTAAGACATCTTTCACTAATGTCTTCAACACTACACTTCTTTGAAGAAAGAATGGAATCATCAACAAGAAGACTTCAGTAGCCTTGATGATGAGGAAGCATGGCAACTCATGGACTTGAGCTTGCTCGACTTCAAAGGTGGTGATCTTGCCTTTAAGAGGAACCTAAAAGATCACACAAAAACAAAACTACAAACATAGATCTCTTGGATCTAAGGTTAGTGAGATTTAACTCAGGGGAGAAAGTATATTGAAAGGGGTTAGAAACAATGAAGAAATGGCTCACTATTTATAGAGGAAAAATCCTATTGTTCCCCGGATCCCACGGATCCCTACCACAAGGGATCCAGCTAGCACAAAGCTAGGGATCCGTGGTCCGGCCTCTTGCCCATGGGTATTTTAGTTATGGGTCATGGGTCATGGGTTATGGGTTGATCCATGGTTTTCTTTCTAGATACAATGAACTTGGTTAAGTGGTATATATAAAACCATGGGTTGTGGGTCAAAACCATTTGCTAGTATTTTACCCATTTAGTATACACTTAGTTTTTACCCATTTTAGTATACTTAGTTTAAGTATATGTTTAACCCAATATGTAAACACTAGTTGTTGTACATATGTATCTAAATCATAAAATCACTTATACTTGTTTTAGTGTTTTATGTGAAGACGTAAGTGTGTTAGAAAACTATTAACTCAAACTATTTACGTTACTCTATTTGTTTTACGTTAAAATGATTTTTAAGTTTGTTATCGACAAAACATTAGAAGATCGTAAAATATAAATAAACGTTTTTACGGCTTATTTGTATTAACAGTCGCATCTGCATAACCAAAATACTTAGATCTTTAAAGACAACATTAGAGGAGACTTCTTGCAGCGGAGTCACACGAATTCTAGCCTTGCCAGGAGCGGCTTACTCCTCTTCTTCTCTCCACACTTAGGAGGGCCGAATCCTCACCCTCTTGCTTCCCATTAGCCTTGTTGGCTTTGGCCGCCGACGGAATCCACAATGGTCTCCTTGACCAAGGTGATTAGATTTTTCGAGGGCTCTATGATGCGCTCCGCCCGATCTCTCCTGCCGAGGTCTTCTCACCTTCCTGCGAGTTCTCTCCCGAGGCCACTTAACGGCGGCGGATCGGTCATTGATAGACGAGAAAAGAGACATCTCTGTACATGAAAAAGAAAAGTGTTAAAAAATAAACAATAACAAGGATAAGACGCGACAAACCCTAGAAAGCCCACCCTCGGTGTCCGACACCATAAAGGGGGCGTCGCATCATCCAAGCACGGCTAAGGCCCACTCTGACACAAGAACGGCTCGGGATATTTCTTGAAAGGTAAGTCTCGTATCGGAGACAATAGGTCCAAATCCACATCGTCATCCGATGGGGGTGGATCATGATCAATCCGAACGCGTTATCATTCCATGGAATTGATAACGGAAAAATCAGCGTCAACCCGGAGAAGAAGTACTCCTTCCGGTTCTTCCGAGTCAAGGGGCGATGGCAACACTGAACAACTAATGTCTTAGGACCCCGTTTCTCTAGGGTCATCCATCCATCCTTCATCCGGAATAATAAAATTTCCTGAATAAAGCTACGGTGGGAATGCCACCATGGACGCGGCACAAGATCTCAAAGTGGCTAACCCTAGCCGGGCTAAGACGGTTACAAGCTGCATGGCAATGAATTTGAAAATACTCTAAGACACTTTGCACGAGAATTTGGAGAGAGGAAACCTAAAGTTGCGAACTCAAAGAACCTAGTGTATCACGCCTATTTTACCGAGGAGCATCCCCAATGGTGTCGTTAGGGCGGGAAGAAGTGTCTGTTTTAGGAATATTGTATTTGGAACAAAAAATATCTAAATCTTGTTGCGACAAATCACACGTGAAATCACTAAGAAGTTTCCTAGCCAAGACAGAAAATAAGAGGAGGAAGACCTAACCCGAACAAAGGAACACGAAAATATGATAGTAGCTTTTCTTTTTACTTGCGAAGATGAAAAGGCAACTGATAGCCAAAGAAGTAAAAATGGGTATTTATACCCTCCTACTGAGTAACCTAACCGATCAATCGAACGGTTCGAAAAAGTGCCATCCCCGATCCGTATCCAATGGCTGATTCACCTAGATCAACAGATGAGATGGGGGCAAAACAAATCACGTCATCAAAGAACACGACGATCACAAAGCGGTTCCACGACTCCTAGGTAACGGATGTAATGCCTATCGATACATAAGTGGAATATACAATCAGCACCAACAAGGATAGCTGCGCGAGACACTCATCCGCGGATAAGAAAAATGACTTAGTCTAGCAAACTTGTCCTAAGCCGCCAGCATACTAGGCTGGGGACTTGATCGTGTATGGTACCCCGACGTTTAGAAGGGTTAGACGCGACGAAGGCAACCCACTAGACCGGACTAACTCGAGCATAGTCTATACCCGCACGGCACCACACTGGACGGGATGTCAAACCGAGGGCAGTGAAACACTTCGGAGGAAGCCTCAACCGCCCCGGCTAAGGGGTAAGGAATATCACCAGGATGGAGTCTGTCACACCTACTTCAATCCCTAAAAGGAAGCGGATAAACTCGCCCAAAACCATCATTGTCATGGCAACGAGACAAGCTATGGGTTGACTTACGTCATTTCCCACTTGCAAATTGTCACTCTCATGTCCCGTGACCATGAAACCTACGAGGGTCAACCATAAAAATAAGGGTTTCACCAAAGGATCAAACGGTAACACACACTCACTCTCTCTCTAGAACCTACTTTATCTCTTTAAACCCGTACTTACTCTTTCACGCCGGGTTGACCGCGAACCCGCTTCAGCGGTAGAGATACTGGTGTCTACTTTCTTAGCGACTTTTAGCCGATCAGACTTAGTACAAGATCTATTCCTCAAGGAGTTAGCATACACTAATCTCTGAGAGGAGCTCGGATTTGTATTAACAATAACGATTCCACGTCGTTGTGTTGATGGATCGAGACCTATCGTGGTTTCTTATGCCTTACGCTCTATTTATTGTTGTTGAATGATGTGCGTAGTGGGGATGGAACCAAAGGGTTCGCATTTGAAAGTGTTGGGAATCTCATGGATATTTTCGATGTAATGTTAATTTTAAAAAAAATCTCGATTTTTTCTAAATGCATATGGTCCATTAAATGTGTTTCTATTATATTACAGTTCAAAAAAAATTATGTATGAGGTTATATTTAGTCTTGATTTCGTCTCTAACGTAGTTTACAGTGAGTTGAATCATCCAGTCATATAATAAAGTATTGGTTTAGGCTTTATACCGGCTATTTAAGTTTATTTAAAGGTATTTCATGTTTTTAAGGACAACAATGATCTTGTGATTAACCCAAAAGTATACACAATTGGTAGATGTTTAATTTAGAAGTCTTAAGTTTGACGTGCACGAGCCATTTTGGAGCGAGTTCATGTTGTGCAAACATACTTACAAGGACAGGGAAAGGGAGAAATTTTGTAAAATCAATATTGTGTTTAATCTCAACTCCATCGATTCATAAGAAACAGTTAAATATTTTCTTAAAGTCCAAAAGACGCATCGAGTTCAAAATAAACTTCACATTAGATTGCTCGCAGTAATATCGATCGATCGCAAGTTTTTGTGTATCTTGGTCGTGGGAGCGATCGACATTTTCACAAAATGAACAAATAAAATACTTGTGCTTTGTGGCCGTTTTGTAACAGTTTGAAAAAAAATAATAAAAAAAATAAAATAAAAATCTTTTAAACTACTTTATATATACACAACATATTAACACACTTCAATCCACAAATCTTATTTCACAAAATTCAACCTCAAACTACTTCTCAACACAAAATTATTATGGTTTGTCGTCTCCCCAATTCCGTTGAAGATATGCAAATGTACGTTAAAAATAATGCGAAGAAAAGAGAGCGATGAAAAACCGCTATTATAGGCGTTATCAATGTTTGATCAGGCAAGGCCGAAAAGCAACGTATGAGAGAAAATACACGATTTGCAACGATATTACGGCGAAACGAAAAATTGTGATCGACAATTTTTTGATGGATGAAGCCCGAAAGCGACAAACATTGCCGGCATGTTGTGGGGTGTGTTCAACAAATACAGAACAACATCATCACCAAAATCAATTGGAGATATCGGGAGAACAAAACCGATGGTGTAGGTCATCAAGTTCGTCGCTAGATTTGTTGGGCAAACTTCTGCTAGACGAGGACGTTTAATCTGCATCGAGAGAATTTGCTTGGTTATCGGTTTTCCGTATGATTCTAGCGTCACGGGAGCATTCAGATTAGGATTTATGATTTATGTATTTCGTATCGTTTATATTTTTAAAATATATTAATGTTTTTATTTAGTATTGTAATGTTTTAATTTTTAATGAATTTGAAATTAATTGTTTAAAATGTTTGAATTAAAAAAATTAATAAAAATAAAAATTGAACATGTTCGGCCTTTACTGGGGCACTCAATCGCCTAAAGGTCGCTGGAAAAAAAAAACTGTCGTGACAGAAAAAATAAGAAAGATTGAGATCCCTTACTGGAGATAGCCTTAGAGTTATCCTCTTCACCGACCTTTATTTTCGATTTATAATTTTGTTGCGCAATAAAAACGTGTCCACTGTCCACGCTCCACAATTTGCACCCACAAAATTTTTAGTGGGCCTAATGCATGCATAAACAATAGGGCCTAGTAGCATTAATAAAACGATCAACACAAATATATTATACAATGATGTTCACGAAAAGACACTTTGATAGCTAAATGCTTAAATGGCCAAACTCAACAAATATCCTTAAAGGTAAGGCTGTGGATAGAAACAATAATTTTCATTCAAAAGATAACAAACAAAAATAAGGAGTATCATAGGTGTTATAGATGTTATAAATGTACCATATGCGCATACACGAAGATGTCATGGTCTAGATGTATATAAGCATGATTGATAAATCAAAACATAACTAATTACTTAATTAGTCTTAAAAATTGTGTGATGTTTGATACATTTTGTTGTGATGATAGTTTGAATAGGAAACTGAGAGACGTGTCAGTCTCACGTGACAAGCACGTATTACCGGCCTTGCTGATTAAACATTACATCTATAAAATGTAACGACGGCATAATTCTTTTGCCTTAATACAATGTAACCTTTGAGGTTAATTGCGCAATTGGCTAAAAGAAAAGAGCCAGTTCGGGACTTACTTAGTAAATTTATGAACGAAACAAAGACGAACCTTTGTGAAAAGAAGAGAAAAAGAAGCAAGACACTAACTAAAATCTTAACTTATAAGTTATAACTCAAGACCACGTTTACTCTCAGAATTATATACAAAGAAATCCTTTTTACTAATCATAATTTTCCTTTCACATTCTGTCTTAAAAGCTACTTATGGTTATGAAATCATGAAGATGACACAGTAAATCAGAGCAACAAAGGGGGTTATAATGAATATCACTACTACTTATAATGCACAAACGACTCTCCCTCCTATTTAATTTTCGCACTCAGACTTTTGTTTGTAAGTAATAAGCATGATGTATGGCACAACACATTAAAGCACAAAATTTCAGACTTACAACCACATATCATTATATACAACACATTAATCTGACAGACCAAACAATTAATACACTCCATCACCAATTAATACAAAATGTAAAGCATAATGTACAAATCTATACTCCATTATTTCCGGCACTAAATATGATTCCTCTTATTTGTTCGGCTACTTGTCCGAGTGAGCTGCGGTACAAAAAAAATTAAAAAATGTTAGATCTACAAACATAAAATCATTAGATCTACAAAAAAAATCGGACATATAAAATTAAAAACTTATGGTTTGACAAGTTGAAATATTAAAAAATTTACGTAACTATTTTTTATCACCAAAAGCATATTTATGAAAAAAATTACAGTGTAACTATTTTTTATCACCAAAAACGCTGTATTTATGAAAAAAAATTACTGAATCTATTTTTTAAGACTAAAAGCGACTATTTATGAAGAAAAATACGGTTCTATTTTTAAGACAAAAACGTATTTATCAAAAAATTACGGGTCTACTTTTTAAGACCAAAAACATATTTATCAAAAAAAATTACGGATCTATTTTTTAAGACCAAAACGATATTTATCAAAAAAACGGATCTATTTTTAAGACCAAAAACGCTATTTATCAACAACAAAAAAAATACGGTTCTATTTTTTTAAGACAACATATTTATCAAAACATTACGGTTCTATTTTATTTTAAGACCAACAACATATTTATTAAAAAAATACGGATCTATTTTATTTTAAGACCAAAACGCATATTTGTGAAAAAAATTCGATGTATAAAAAAACGTTACCAAAAGCGTGGTAGGGTGGGCGTTTTGGTTCTTCTTGTAGGAGGGTGGTGGCGCGGTATGGTGGTGGCGGCTGGTACGGTGATGGCGGTAGTGTGCCGTGGGTGAGAGTAGGGTTTGTTTGGGTGTGTGTGTATTTTATTTAGAATGAGAGTGTTTTGTTTGTGTGTTTGTGTGTTTGTGTGTATATTGTGGAGAGTGTTTTTTTTTTAGAATGAGAGTGTTTGGTGGGATTAGGGTTTGGTTGGGGATGAGATGGTGTAAGTGTGTGTTTTTTTAAATAAAAATTATAAAGAGGAAGTAAATAGAAATGGATGATGGTGTTTGTTGGTATTGGTTTGTTATGATTGGATGATGGTTGGATTGGTAATTTTTAGGATTGTATGTTGGTTTGGTGTGTATACTTTTTGGGCCGATTGTTTGATACTGCGATAACATCGACTATAACAATAAGAACGAACTTTCAAAAAGAAGAAGAAAAAAAACACTAAAACGATACAACTTTTAGCAATAAAAATTTATAACAATAACAATCGTCTAATAATTTTATAAAAAAAATGCATAATAAAATATAACAATAATTACAAAACAAAAAGCTAACAATAAAAACGAGAAAACATACATGAATAAATTTACAAATCGGCGTGTTGCAACGCGGTATTTTTGAAAATATTTGCTCGCAACAAAATTAGATCAGGTACTACCGCCATTTTGAGTACCTTAGTGCACCTTTAAACATGATTACACATTCGCTCAAATCGCAGAACGACACACATTCATTAAGACTATACTTTAACGACACACATTATGTTAAGACAATACTTTATTATAAAAAAACTGAATACAAATCTTACCAATCCAAAGCTGTAATAAGGACACCAAACCCAAATACGCACGACAACATAGCTCATATCTTGATCGCAATGGCACTTTCAATCACCTCTTCAATATCAGCTGCAAGCAACGCTCTACCTGCCATAAACGAAGCTATTATGCTCCACATAATTAAACTTCATAAGCCAACCAAATAGGCTAATACAAAGACGCCTAAGCTTGATTTATCAGGTTTCCTCTATAAGCAGACGCATAAGCAACCCTAAAAACCCTTAAAGATTACCTTTACTTTTAATAAACTGTGCGGATCCATGACACGATCACACCACCGCCATGGATAATCATTTATCAATAAACAACCATCAACACGCTGCAATTGAGACCCCAAATCAAACTATAAACCATAAATTCAACATAAAGTATATAAAAACAAACATGCTAAGAAGATGAGTGTGGTTCTTCATGCGGCTAAATTAACCAACAACATAAATAAGCAAAACCTCAAAAAAAATTAATTCAAACTTCAATCTTTTTAATTTTGTAAAAAGAATTTTGATGCCATTCTTAATATTTATCAATCCATCCGCAAACAAAAAAACATACTTTTTTATCAAATAACAATTATCACAAATTAACGAACTTAGTAATTAAAACAAGCGATAAACGGTTATGAACAATATACCTGGCATAAAAATTTACCACCGAACCTTGCTAAGTCAATCTGCAACACATTAGATTGGAATCTTAGTGAGTATGTCAACTTAAAATTATTGAAAATTTAGGATTCGACCAATTTTGCTATTAAAAGTCCATATAATAAAAGATTATAATAATTTTTTTTAATCATTAAAGCATAAATAAAAAGAATCAACTGGACTTACCTGATTTTTATAAGAATCAAAAGATTATAATAATTTTTTTTTAAAGATTATAATAATTATTCGAACATGTAAATTTAGATCTTTGTGTTTTCAAAATAAAAACATGGACTTACCTGATGATAAAGATACGATCGACTATAAGGCGGTGACAGGATATCGTTATCCAAAGTAGGTGATGATGCCGATGAAGATGAAGATGAGTTATCACCGCCCAAAAATTATACATACAAAGAAAGGCGGTGGCAAAAAGTGAAAGGATAAATGATCGATATTCTGATATATCGTTATAGAAACGGGCCAAGACACAAAGCAACACAAATGGATGCTGGGCCAGAAAACGGGCTAACACAGAAACCGGACCAAAACGCCACAAGCCCAAAAAAAAGGCGAATATTCTCTGGAATCCGTTGTGTTTTAGTATATAAAGAGAATGGTAAACAAATGGGCTAAGGTTTGAAACAAGTCTTAAACCAGTCAAAAAAGCCCAGTCCAACCACATGCTCCGGACCATAGTATGGGCCTATGTGGCCATGTGGGTCACATGCACTTGATTTGTCGTTAAAAAACATACGCTTCTATCAAAAACCACTTCATTAGTACTAGTAATAACTGTAATATGTTAATTCTTAGCTACATGTAAATATATTATTAACTTCCCGTTAGATTCAAATAATTTAGAAAATAATAATACTACAAGTTTTTACGAAATTTTAAGTACAAAATAATTAATATCAAATTTGTAATAGATTCAAATTTTCACAGAATTCAAAAATTCTAATTCACACTACATTAAAATACTACTATTTAAGGATAAGATAAAATAAAATTATTTGACATATTTATGTTTATATTACTATATAATATTTCATTTCATACTGACGTTTGTATTTTAATACATGTTTGTAAGATGATACTTATTTTGTTGTTACACATTCTACTGTAACTAATTTTCATATAGCATTGATCGTGAATAAATTTAACTATACGGTATCCGTAAAATTAGTAATGCAGTTTTAATAAAAATAAATCATAAATATACCTTTAGTTTTCAAAACACTGATAAAGCTCAGCCCGTTTTAAAACAAAAGAAACAAGGCCCGGCCCAATAAACAGAAACGAAAAACCAAAATTAAAAACACAAAAAAAGAGGGAGTGATTTGCGATTGATTGAGGGTTTTACAAAAATGGCGAAATCTTGTAAGGGTTTGGCTATGGAGCTTGTCAAATGTCTCAGTGAATCTGATTGTGTTAAGGTACACATAGATTTATTTAATCGTCACATTTTATATTTTTTGGGTAAAAATTACATTTCATTTTGATTTGATATTTATACTTGCTGTTTGAGGGATTAAAAGTTATATTTCACGGGGTGTTTGTTACGGTGGCTTATTTGGTTTTGGGCTTATGTTTCATAACCTCACTTTTTGTGCCTTATTTTGAAACTTCATAATGAACTTATATAAGCCAGAAAGTTTCAAAATAAGGCACAAAAGGTGAGCTTATGAAACATAAGCCCAAAACCAAATAAGCCATGAGCCGAGTATATAAGCCGAAAGTACCCATCTTGGGGGTGGCTAGGGAAATGGTTGGAAATGGTCACGGCAGTGACGGAACCAGGATTAATAGTCACTGGGCACAAAAAAAGTTAAACCGTAGTATAAGAAAATGAACAAAAAGTGTGATTCAATTGAAACGATTTAGTTTACTAGAAATTGCGTCTATTTCTTACATAGTAATGGATCAACTAAGCAATTAGTAGAAACATAATCTACTATCAGTTTCACATAGTTAAAGTATTCCTCAATTAATCATAAATCGGCAATCAGCACATCCGCAACTGCGAATCAAAATTACATTGGGTCCGATGACACTGCGGGACCCCCTAGTTCCGTCACTGGTCACGGGATACCTGGGTAGGTAGGACACAATTATCTGAGTCAAAGACTAACCCTCCTTGGGTAACCTGAACTACAAAAACTTCGTCTGTTTTCGTTTTAAGTATAAAATTATAAAGAAATGGAAATCTTTTGATTTATTTTTCATATATGTGATGTTTGGTGAAATTTTTAGGGTTTAGGGTTTAAAGCTAAGCAGCTAGTGTTATATGGAGTATAATAGTAGAGTGTTTCGTGAACAATTAAAAATGATTTATTATATTTTCTAGTGTTTTGGTTATGTTAGGGTAAAATTTCGAAATAATAAGCATTTGTTGTGTAAAAATATTCATGTGCAATTCATCAAGAAATGACGAAATAGAATCATTTTATGAAGTTTAAAGAATAGATTGGCATGAAAATTTTATAAACTGGGAGAGTTACGTAACTTGGGTTCCTTATTGATGACATTGATACTTTTTATGGTGAGGTTTGAAGTCAGAAGTTACTTGTTTGTTAATTATCGCTTTATATAAATGGAGGCGGTAGATTAAAGTCTCAAGAATATATAAAAAAAAACAGCAAAATTACTCTATTAAACTTACGTGTATAGTTAGCTTTTTCAATTTAATTTAGGAAAAGTTACTTTATCAAGTAACATCTTATCTCAAAAGTTATGCGTGTTATCAGAAAGTCTTTTACAATTCTTGGAGTACTTAAAACTGATAATGTACAAATTTTTTGATTATTTGAAAAGGAGATGATGTTTTACCAAAAATAGAACATGTAGAAAATAAGAAACTTATGACATAAATGAACTTACATAAGCCGGAAAATTTCAAAATACGCCACAAAAAGTGAGCTTATGAAACATAAACCCAAAACCAAATAAGCCATAAGCCGACTATATAAGCCGAAACAAACACCCCTCAGTAATGTTACAATTATAACCCGCCACCAAAGTGACCTAGTGGTGTACCCATCTTGGGGGTGGCTAGGGAAATGGTTGGAAATGGTCACAGGCAGCGACGGAACCAGGACTAATAGTAACCAGGTACACAAGTTATTTTAAACCGTAGTATAAGAGGGAAAAAAAAAGAGCAAAAAGTGTGATTATAATTAAAACGATTGAGTTTAATAGAAATTGCGTCTATTTCTTACCTAGTAATGGATCAACTAAGCAATTAGTAGAAACATATAATCCTTCGGACGGGTGTATTAGGAAAATTTGGGGTTTTCTTACAAAAATTAGCACTACGAATCAAAATTACGTTGGGTCCGATGACACCCTGGACCCCTAGTTCGTCACTGGTCATTTGATACCCGCAGGCGCAGCTTTATCTAGTCAAAACTAACCCTCCTTGGGTAACCTGAACTGCGAAAACTTCGTTTGTTTTCGTTTTAAGTATAAAATTATAGAGAAATGGAAATATTTTAATTTATTTTTCATATATGTGATGTTTGGTGTAATTTTTAGGGTTTAGGGTGTAAAGCTAAGCGGCTAGTGTTATAAAATAGTAAAGTGCTTTGTGAACAACTAAATAATGATGTATTATATTTACTAGTGTTTTTGTGATGTTAGGTTAAAATTTCCAAATAAAAAGTGTTTGTTGTGTGTAAATATTCATGAGCAATTTATCAAGAAATGACGAAATAGAATCATTTTACGAAGTTAAAAGAATAGATTGGCATGATAATTTTATAAACTGGGAGAGTTACGTAACTTGGGTTCCTTATTGATGACATTGATACTTTTTATGGTGAGGTTTGAAGTCGAAGTTACTTGTTTGTGAATTCTCGCTTTACATAAATGGAAGTGAGTAAAGTCTCCGTATACTAAAAACAGCAAAATTATTCTATTAAACTTACGTGTATAGTTGTTGCACTTTAATTTAGGAAAAGTTACTTTAACAAGTAACATCTTATCTCAAAAGTTATGCGTGTTATTTGGAAGTCTTTTACAATTCTTGGAGTACTCAAAACTGATAATGTACAAATTTTTAGAGAAATGATGCTTTACCAAAAATAGAACGTGTAGAAAATATGAATTTAGGTATTCTGTATTGACTAGATATCTAGATTTATAAGACACTTCCAGCCTGCAATATAAATTGTAACTAGTGTTGGGCATATAGATACGTCTAAGTTGAAAAGTTGCCAAAACAGGACATGTTACGATTGGTTAGGGACGTATCTAACAATTGGTAAGGAACGATTATTATCTTTTAGCTGATTAGGGACGTACCTAACAATTGGTAAGGGAGGATTATTATCTTTTATTTGTATTGAAACAAGGTGTCATAGCGCGGGTTGAGTGGATTGACCAAGAAGCATCTAATGCGTCAAGTATGATTACAAAAACAATTTTTATTACAGTAATAATTGGTCCAATAGTTAGCCTGCCCCAACTAGTTGAGATTAAATGCGATTTTTGTAGTCGATATATTGGACTTTAAAGGTCAATCTTGGGTACTTATTTTGCAGGTTGAGAATCGTCCGTTTAGAGAATGTGCTAAAGAGAAGAGTCCCAACATTTCTAGTGAATGTGTTGGACTCAGAGAAACATATTTCAATTGCAAGAGAGGGCAGGTATGATTTATACCTTATAACTTATTCTACTTGTAAATGTGATTGTGTAAAGTGAAGCTTACTAAAAATGAGTAATGAAAGATACAACATTTTTTTTTGGGTAACCATAGTTTCCGACCTTTTGGCCAAACTAATCCCCGGGGAACCCTGCCTACCAGACTTAAACCGGGTAAAGCCCTCCCTTTGGAGGTTGACGTTGCCACTTCAGGGTTGTTTGAATGATTAATATTTATCTTTATTTGAATTATAATCACAGATAAAACCCATTTGAGGTCTGGATCCTGCATTGGTTTCCAAGTAGTCTGACGCAATGACATACCATAAACCGACATTAAGAGAATGAACAATGTCACAACTCACTAGTGATAGTCTTTGAGGGTTAACTTAATGGGTGGGCGTGGGTCATGGACTTTTGGGTTGAGCAGCAGTATAAACTGGGTTTGAGTAGAAGCATACTTGGCAAAACGGGTCAAGTCAGGTTAGCTTGACCCGCCAACATCGTTTGCTAACTTTTATAAGAAAAAAATATAATGCATCAGATTAGATTACAAAAATACTACTATTGAATTTATATAGAAGCATTCATATTTATAAATAGAACAATTAAGGAGGTTGTAGGCATTTGAATTTAACCTATTTTTAGGATAATTGGTCGAAATTGACACCGACCATGTCCTAACTATTTTTTTTGTTGTTGCATATGTATGCTGTCAATTTTTTTACATCCATTTTCTATTCCAATAAAATGCCAATCAAGATATCTTTCGTGTGGCAGGTCGACATGAGAGCAAGGATTCGTGGGAATAAAGGTTACTAAATTCAATGAGTTTGTGGCATGAGTATGACTTCATGTAACTTCTTATTGATCCTTGTTTTTGCAACAAATTTCTCGCGACCATAGATTGCGGACAGATATCGTGTTTACAACTCTTGTAACTTGATCGAGGAATAACATTTCTGCTAGTTTTTGTAGCTCTTGTATCGCGGTTGTTGATTATTTCGACTAATAAATACGTAAAACTTTATACTGTACATGACTACATGTAAATAAATTTTTGCAACAACTTATGTGCGTGATAAATGTTGTATTGCTCTCACTGGATACAATCCAGATAATAAAACTTGATACGAAGTTGGGATTTTTTGTTTCAAATGATGTTATTTTGACTTCTATATGGATATACATGAAATTCTCCCTTTAGAAAATATTGCTTTAATTGGACCAGCTCCTTGTTTTGGTTCTTATAAATGATTGATCTTTTGAATATTTTAAATATCTAGAATAAAGAATGAGATAATGAATACAAAAGAAATAATAGAAACTGGATGCATACCAGGGAACTTTTTCATTAGAAAAAGAATAATTACAAAATGATGTTTAAAGTTTAGAAAACACTTTTTCAACAAGGAACGTCTCAATTCTTGTTTTGGTTCAAGTGAATTCTTGATCTTTTAAAGTTTGAAATATCTAGAAAAAATAATAAGATAATTGTTATAATCAAGGAGGCTTATGGTAATATAATTATGGAACTTAAATTGAACAACTAAATTACAAGACAGAGAAGTAAAAATCATTTATGAAAGTAGATCTTGGTGCATTTTATTATCATTCACGAGGGGGAGTCTACTATACAATACACTCTATTTCCTTTAGCTAAAGTTTTTTCCTACTAAATTTTCTTTAGCAAAGTTTTTAATGAGACAATACTCCACAGTTGACTGACTTGACTCTATCTTGAAAAAATATCATTCAAAAGAGAGCGTTATGAATTATTGAAAATAATAGTGGATGACTACTTTGTCAAAGACATATTAACTTCCTAGCTCTTCTACGTGTCCCTACATTTACCGGTCTTTTGTAAATCATATAGTAACATTTGTAGTACAAATACTACATCATGTTGACATCAATAAACTTTTACATCTTTCGCAAATGGCGCACTCTACATCTTTCGCAAATGGCGCACTCCAATATCATGAACGTGTTTCCAGAAGACTGTAGTAGGGAGTGCCTTCGTTAATAGATCTGCTGAATTGTTGCTCAATTAAACATATCTCATTTTATATGTTTTTCTTTTATAAGGTCTTGAGTGTATGAGAAAAATCTTGAAGGTATATGTTTTGTCCTATTACTCATATCTTTCCTTCATTTGCGTGACACAAGTTGCATTGTATTTGTAGATCACAACCGGACTTTTCCGTTTTCTAATCCACAAGAAGTGAAAATGAGTTGTGTCATTGATATCACCCATACACATTTTCTACTAGCTTCATATAGTTCAACGATATTGATTTCAAAGTTCCAAGTCATCAAAAAAGTCTGAGGTATTTAGCTCAAACATTTGGGAATCAAGTTGATCCACAAAATTCACTTCTTTCTCTTTTATTTTAAAAATTCCTCATAAAGCTTAAAAAGATCACAAGCTTTTGACCAATGTTCCATTCTCCCATATCAAAAACAAGAACACTCTGTTTTCTAGGAAGTACTCGCTTCACCATCATTTTTGTGAGCTTGTTAAATGATTGGTCATGGTATGAATTAGTTTTTTGACTAAAACTGCGGCCACTGCAACGACCATAAAATTGACCTCCTATAAAACAAGCAAATGTTTACCGCTTGTCGCTTGACGCTTCTTCAGAAAACATTTAAGATTGGAGCAGTTGGTTATGTTTCAAACGCTTATTGAGGTGTTGTCAACAGTTTTAAGCCTAACTACTTAACGCTTGTCGCTTTTAAATGCTTCCAAATGCTTGTTGTCAAATCTTACCTTTTTTTAAAACATAATTCGATGAAGGTATTTATAGCAACAAGCATTTGAGAGTATTTTGTGCACAATGCTTATTTGACAATAATCAATCAGTGTTCGTAACTTAATAAGCGCTCAAAATTGAAATGATATTTCGAGTCACATTTATCAGTAATTAGCGTTTTACACTTAGTAATTAATTTAGTTAAAATAATCAAAATAGATGTTAGAAAATGATAGATTTTGTTTATAGTTTTTATTAAAACCGTTAATTTTGCCTTTAAATATGATTACATTAAACTATTAAACTACTCATTAGCAACTTCCACTAATAATTTACTACACAAACCTTCCATTAACCTCCCTAGTCCCTATATATATATACCACACCACTTACTAAAACCTTCACCACCGTCACAGCACCGTACAACCACCGTCAATGGACACTATTACCACCGCACAACCACCACCACCCAATCTCAAAAACCTACCACAACCGCCGCCGTCCATCGCCGAACTCCGTCACATCTCCGCCGCACTATCACAGTTCCTCCGTGACTACGACGACTTACATAGCCACATAGGTTTTGTAAACGAAGCGATCGATGAAAAACTATCGGTTCATTTTGAAGGTACTGCCGTTAACTTTAACGATTCTAATAATTCTATTAAAAATGTTCTAGAAGGTTCTTTTGTGGAACGAAACCCTAGGGGAAATGTTAATGAGTGTTTATTTAGTGATAATGTTTTAGAAGGCGTTGTTTTGGAGCGAAAGCGTAACGAGTGTGTAGTGGATGATGATGTTAGGATGCATGCAAGTAGTGATAGTTTTATTAAGGATAGTGGTCATCGTGTTGTAAATGATGTTATAGGAGATGTTAACGGAACCGAGAGTGAGTGTGGTGTTGTAAATGATGTTGTAGAAGGCGTTGTTGTAACGGAAGGGAAGTGTGAAGGAAGTGTGAGTGAGAGTGAGAGTGAGTGTGAACGGAGTGATGAGGATGTGATGATGTATGAAAGTGCTAATTATATAAAGAAGCGTGAAGAAAGTGATTGTGATTGTGTTGTAAATGATGTTTTGGAAGGCGATGTTTTGGAAGAAAAGCCTAAGGGAGATGAGAGTGATTTCAAACGGAGAAATGAAGATGTGAAGAATGATGAAGAGATTGATGCATCTGTGAAGATGGAAGAAAGTGATTGTGAACAGAGTGATTATGATGTGAGGATGCGTCAAAGTCCTAATTCATCGGAAAGTTGTGAAGAAACAGATGACGAGGATGAAGAAATTGGTGCATTGAAGAAAGCTGTACCAACGTGTGATGAGAGTGAAAAAATTGATGCAACGAAGAATGTTGAAGAAATGGATATTGATCGCGCTATAAATGAGCTTCTAGAAGAAATAGCTGTTATAGAAAAAAATCCTGTTGGATGGGGAAATTGAGTCATCAAAGAAACCTGAAGATGCTGATTATGACCGTATTGTAGCCGAACTTCTAGAAGACATTGATGTAGTACCAAAATCTAATAGAATTGCAAGTGATTCTGATCAGAGCTATGACAAGCCTCAAAGCCCGACTTCTTCGAAGAATCATCTTGATGAAATTGATGTTTCAGTGAATCCTGAAGATAAGAATCACGAACAAACTGATGTATCAATGCAGCCTGGAGAAATTGATATCTTAAATACTTTAGAAACTAATGTATCAGAAAAACATGAAGAAATGGATATCCCAAAGAATCCTGAGGAAACTGATGTATCGGAAAAACCTGAAGAAATGGACATCCCAAGGGATCCTGCGGAAACTGATGTATTGGAAAAACATGAAGAAATGGATATCTCAAAGAATCCTGCGGAAACTGATGTATCGGAAAAACCTGAAGAAATTGATATCGCGAAGAATCCTGTGGAAACTGATGTATCTAAGAAGCCTGAAGAAACTGATGTATCAGAGAAGCCTGAAAACGTTGAGATCCTGAAGAATCCGAAGCCAGCAGTTTCTGAATTAGAAAGGTTGTGTAAAAGTATGAGTGGTCGGGAAATGAAGAAATATGTAGTCAAACATATTTTCGACATTGATAAACTCCAAAAAGAACTTCTAAAGGCATTAAAGCTCGCCATAAATCCTGCAAAACTTGTCCTAGATAGCATTGGCACGTACTTCTTACAGAGTGGTAAAACATACAACCGGGGCTCATACCAGTATCTGAATGACCAGATTGATGGAAGGAAGGCTTCCGTTTTGATTTTGGAGTGTTTTGTGATGATCAGTGGTGACGGGATCGAGATTAGTAGAGAAGATGAAGCGTATGCAGCAGAAGCTGCTAATCTTTGGAAAAATCGGATGATTAAAGAAGGTGGGTTAAGATATATAGAGGCGGATGCCGGGGTTTGCTTATGCTTATCAGTGGATTTGGGATTAGTGATCGCCTTTTCAATATTCTTGATATTATGGATTTGATGAGGGCTAGTAATGTAAAGGGAATTTCCAACATACTTCGCCGTTCAATTATTCTTATGCCGAAACTTCCAGGTTTGTTTCCTATATGATATTCCGAGTTCCATACTTGGTAAACAGTTACATTAGGTATGTGTTCTTACTTTTGTTATGTTAATAGAAATATGCTAGTTTGCTTTGAATTAAAGACAGGTAGGTACACTTTCTCAATGATCATTAATTAGGATTTCATTTATGGCTGCATGATGGTTAGATAGTATTGGCAATATGGGAACATCTTTTTTACTTCCTTTTATATATTGTATAATGTATACTGTATTGGACTTAGTGGGTTTTAGGATTTAAACTTTAAATAGGTACAGACTAATATTAGCAATGCATATTAACAGATGCATAGTGTTACAAATACTTACAATGTTTACATTTTATAAACTTGTTAAAAAAAGTATTAGGACATGCACGTGCATCCCTAAATACCTTATAGATCCACTCATGGTCTCACTGTCAGAAAGTATCCCATAACACATTTATTGTTCCATTTTGATAGATCAAGATTGTTTTTGGTATAGCGGATTATATGACAGTTCAGATTTTGTTCGTTATACTTATCATCTTTTGGGTGTTTTTTATTACCGGACGGTATTCTGCAAAATTTATGAATCAAATATAACAGCTAAATGATGGGACCCCTATAAAAAAATATATAAAAAAAAGATTTGTGACATGCCTCAAGATCAAACAGAATAGCCTACTCTAACAACTCCAATAAAGATTTATAGACGACCAATATTATTCACTAGCAGACCTTTTTTGAAGGCATAAGAAGTGGACATATGATAATAAATCTAGTGTAGATTTAAACATTGAAGTGGAGATCATAAGTTAGTACTTTAATGACAAAGACATAAACGATAGATTAAGTGAACAAATTCCATTTTGTATTTCACAATGGACATACAGAGTATTTGGTGGAATAATCCTATGCTGCCACATTTTGTATTTCACAATGGACAATTCAAGTATTGTGAGATACAACTAGGATAATGTCAAGGTTTCATTTACACTTATCTTTTCAGTAATTAAACGTACTTTTTTGTTTCCAAAATGTAACTGAACATAGTTTTTGAATGCTGAACAATTGTGATGGCAAATTTTCAAGTATGTGCATCATAACATTATTTTGACCCATCATATATGCCTTCAGTGAATCTAACAGCTAAGCTCTTTCTGATAATTTATACCTGTTTCAGAGGTAATTGATATGATGGTTATGGGTAAGCTGGAAGTTGAAGCTGCTGATATCGCCTATACATTTGGATTGGAGTACAAGTGTCACCCGCTTACCATATTGACGAAGTTCTTGCGAAATATTATTGACAACATTGATAGCGGATCACCTGTTCAGGTGGTAACCCATATCCTCTCTCTTATAAAGAATATTCTATAGTCTCAAATTGAAGTTTTGCACTATCTCGTCAATTCCAACATTTTATCTGCTACTAAACTTATCTTTATTTACCCCTAGTTTTCAGTAGAAAGAATTGGAGGACAACCTGTAATTTATTCTCAGGTGGTGGATGTTGTGTTACTCTAGTAGTGTACTGCATCTATCCCTTGAAAATTGCAATAATTTCTCTAATTGGACCACCATTAATTTGAAATAACTTGCTTGTCCATTGTCATAACTACGGATATTAGTCGGTGAGGTGGGGTGGGTACTTAGAGTTAGACAAAGGGGGAAGTTTTGGTACGAGTTGAGTCGGGATGATCTGAAATACTTTTTTTCCGTTATTATTCAACCTTCTAATAATTTTTTAGTGTGCCAAATATAGTTTTTTCATTCGATAATTTATATTTATGAATATTAAGTTTTAGATGTTTTGCACTTTGGGCAACTTTGAACCAGTGTTGTAAAAAGCAGCATAGGCACCAGGCGGCCACCAGCCGCCCCGATTTGTTTCACAAATCGGCAGCAAAGGCGGTCAACGCCGCCACGCTGATCAGCGTTGGTCACTACCATTTTTTAACTTTAAATTAGGGTTTTTTTTTTTTTTTTTTTTTCCAATTGGTCGGATCATGTTTTTAAAGTGTGAAAGAATAAAATTTGTGACGTAATTGTTGTAGATGAGAAGAAGAGAAGATCAAATTTGTCAATATATACTTAAATTTATCAATATACATATAATTTAAAATTTATATTTAGAAAAGTCCCATCCGCCTACTCGCCTAGGTACCCTCTCAGCCGATTACTAGCTAGGCAGTGGTCGACCGCCCGACTGGCGCCTAGCGCTTTTTGCAACCATGCTTTGAACCCTTTTTCCATCTCATATTAAGCATATTGAAGATTTTTTTCAGCTACTACAAGATGTTAGCCAACCAGTGGATTTTATCATGTTTTAGTTATTTCACTAGCTATTAATTTATCAAAATTACTTGATTTTGTTTCTAAGAAATTGTGGATCATGGGTTTATCAACCTTCTTTTAGTACTTATGATTATGATTATGGAGTCATGAGGCATATAACTTCTTATTCTAGGTTCTAGCTGTTTATTTTTCTATACTAAAACTTTGTTTTTGTCAAATGATTGCAACGAGTTTTCTTTCTGCAGCCTGTTATCACTCTCTCTTTACCTTGTGTATAATACATCAATGATTATTCCTTTTTTTTTTTTTTTTTTTTTGTGAAGATTATATTTTAGGATGGAGGCAGCGTATTTCTAATTTAACTGTTAATAGATTAGACCTAATGTGAATCACTTGCCACAAGGTAAATGGGACGAAATCTCATCCTCTAAATTACTAAATTGATTTGGGTCAACTAGATTATTGTAATGCGTCATTGTTAAATGGTAACTGAAACATTTGGTTCCTACTCAACCATTTCTTATGAATTTACTTGATTGGTCAATCATGGATATTTCATATCACATGGGAACTAAAAACTGTGTTTGTGATTTGCTACTTTTCAGTTAGAGGCAATGAAGCAGCAAATAGATGATCTTATATCCGTAAAAGAATGTTTAGAATCTCATAACATTGATCCTTCAAAGGTTCTTCCCGAGTTCAAAATCGATGAGGAAATACATCGTTTGAAGAAAAAACTGAAGCTACAGTTTCCAGTTCAAAAGCGTAAGGCAATGGACATCGAATCTTTACCAAGCCCGAATCATCAGGAAGCAAAGCGTACTTGGTCCAGTCACAAAACCATGCCGTGTGGCATCAGTTCATACAACCGCGTGGCATCCTCGTCTCTACTTTATGCACCTGCACTACCCGTAAACCTAACTCACTCAGTATCCAGTGGTTTAGCCGGTCCCAATGGCAATATTGGGCCTTATGGCTGGCAAGATGACTCGGCGTTGGTCGAGAAGTATTTGGTCCAACCTTATCCGAGACAAAGTCAAACAAATGATTCACAACCTTCATTGACTGGTTTGTATGGGAGATGGCCAGGATTTCCGGTTTGTATGCCGGGCCATCTGGTGGGTTTGCAAGCCGGGAAATATCCAGGATATCCGGGATATTTCCCATCTCGTGGGTTTCCAGCTAGTGGCCGGGTTCGGATCTTTATGGGTTTGGGTCACGGGTCTAGATGGGTTTGGATCTATACCTGTCCGGGTCTAGATAGGTATTCTATAAACATGGGTGTAAACAAGATTCACTTCTTTCTCTTTTCTTTTAAAAGATGCCTCGTAAAGCTTAGAAAGATGTGCTTGTGAACGACAAGTTTTTGACCAATGTTCGATTCTCCCACGTCGTAAACAAGAACCCTCTTTTTTGTGGGAAATACTCGCTTCACCATCATTTTTGTGAGCTTGTTAAATGATTGATCATGGTATGTATTAGTTCTTTGACTAAAACCATGGCACGACCACGGCCATAAAATCGACCTCCACTAGAATTATGGCATTGATCATATGTACGAGATTAGAAAAGTGTTTTCTGAAAACGAAAACTTTGATTTTTTTAATCCTTTTTTATTACGAAGATCGTGTTGATAACATGCTATAATTAACGAGGCATATGACAATATAATTATGAAACTTAAATGGAACAATAAAATTACTAGGGAAGTAAAAATCACCTATGAAAGTAGATCCTGGTGCATTTTATTATCATTCATGTAGTATTTACACTACAAATGTTAGTATACGATTTACAAAACATTGATAAATGTATAAAACAAGTAGGAGAGCTAAGAAGCTAATATGTCTTTGACAAAATTGTCAATCATTATTATCTTCAATAATTCATAACAATAATGAATACAAAAGAAATCATAGAACCAATAATGAAACAAAATGTTGAAAGAACTAAACACTATTCTCTTGGACTGTTCCATTTATTTTAATTTGACTTTTTTGTTTTCTAAATCTCAAACAGTCGTAGACACTTAAATAGGCAGTGTTCATTGTTCAAGAGTTTTATTCTTTAGGCTGGACACAGTCGTGACTCAGTCACTCTGCCACATCACTTCTTTCTGCGCACGTCAGACACGACCAAGTTGTACGCCTTGCACAAATCGATGACCAAGGTTTTTTTCTTTTATTAAATATCAAATGGAATATTTTTTTTTGGTGTGTATACTATCGGTCGAAAAAACGACCGATTGCTATTTCTTAAGTTCTCGACCGATATTTGACCGATACTCCACAAAGGGAGTGACCGATCTAAACATCGGTCATTGTGAGCTTTCTTTGTTGACCAACCGATGTTAAACCCATCGATTGTGACCAGCCTTACTTTGATATTTTTTATAAATAAAGATGGAAAAAAACATTGAGTAAGAGTTTTTACTGAGACAAAATTATACCGTCGGTTTTAGATTTCGCAAATAATCTTTGTTACAAAGAAAATTACAATAGCTAAAGTTAGTTCCAATTTCATAGCGTCACGGATTGAATCCTCAAAGCTCGTTAATTTATGTAGGAGATTATTGAACTAATATCTGAATTTGAATAACGCATTTTGGCCTTTGTCAAATGCCCCACCAATACGATTGTTCAGGGTATAGCTAATTGACGTCTACCAATGTTACGTCTATCGATTTTTATAGCCTTTTCAACGCATGGTTAAAATTAACTCATTGATGATGTTATACTTTACTCATTAGTGTGATTCCAATGATTAGGATACAAACCTCTCATGATGAATATCTTATAGATGGTCATGGAAATTCTAAACACGGTAACAGAAATACCAGTTAAACCAGGTATAGGTATATCAGAATAAAAAAAAGTTTGATTTCTCTAAAGTAATTTGGACATGAATTCTTCTATGTTTACCGTTTTCATAAGTCTGACAATTCCAAAATTAGATAACGGCTCTTATCTCTTAAGCATATCTATACTACATTAAAAGGAAAAATGGTCAATTGGTCAAATGTTGGAAAAAGTGGAAAAGTGGAATTGTGGAATAGTGGAATTGGTCAATTAGTCAAGCATATGAATTGTGGAATATTAACAGAGCATATGAATTAGTCAATGCATGGTAACTATTAATGCCATACACAAGCCATCATATATGGAATACTAGCTTAGAGACCCGTTGACACCGGGTTAGTTTTTAAAGAAATAGATAAATGAGATGATAATAAAAGTAATAACGTAAATTTGTTAAATTTAAAATATGTGTGAGTCACAATCGATTTACAACCATCGCGTTGCCAATCTAAAATAGATTGACTTGAACATAAAATGATGTGTGATTTTAATGATCAATTGAGTTGCTAACAAACCTTGTAACATTAAAAATAATGAACCATAGTATAATATAATGTGATTACACCAATGATACATACATGATACAACATGAACCTTGTTCAAAGACCTTCAAGTACTTCTTTATACACGACATTTGTTAAAGCAATGGCTTATATAACATTGATGATATGGTATGCAATGGTATGCAATTAACCTGTGCCAAACACCTACATAATCTAACAGGGTTAAATTAATGTTTTTTAAAGGCCTTTGTTTTAAGTTGTATTAATCGCAGAATGGCTTTTTAAGCGTTTCATAAATTCTACATGTTCCAGTGAGTAACTGCTCGACGTAGGGGAAGACTTCAGGAACTTACCAATTCATAAATTCACATGTTTTTATCATGAAAAATGGCATAGTTACTTTAACCTTTATCACCTGCAAAAAAAATTATATTAAACACGTCATTACCACAGTACCAACAAATTGGAAAAATGCCTTTTATATGTTTAAACAAAACGCAAAATGAGTAAATGACAACAATTTTCCTAATTCAGAATGATTGTAGCATTACCAATGATAAATTTTAAAAATGGGGTGAGTTGATAAGTTAGAAGCTAATTTGGAATGTGTACCTATACGAAGAAAAACTCATCCCAAGAATGGGTGAACTATCAAGGTAGGATGACCGAACAACAATTCCTTCCCCTAAAACACGACATGCCTCATTTACTACCGCTAATAGCACCATCTCAACAATTTGTAATAATTTTTTTAGCTAATAAGCTTATCAAATGGTTTAGGAAAAGAAAAGACAGTTAGTAAACATAATCGAATTGTTATATGATTTACTCAACACGACCCATTTGTATTTCAGAAATGATATAAAATGACATTAAAAACATTAAAATTTATAGTTACCAATTATAATAAGAGTTATATATGCAAATATAACTACTACATTCTTTATAGCTGACCCGTTTTTAATAGGCATCCTCTTACCCGTTTATATGTTTTTAACGGAATAGTTGAATAAAAGTTGCTATAAAGAATTGAAACTGACCCGTTTTTGGTTGTTCGATGGTTGTTCAAGTATCAAGTGATAAAGCTCCATCCAATTTCAATACAACATCTAACATCATTAAATCAAAGTTAACCTCATTTGTGATTTTCCTTATAAGTAGTTTATATAAGCTTCAAAACACATCTATGGGTAGTTAATAGAAGCACTTTAAACAACCCTATAAGTAGTTTTTCGGTTATGGGGTTTCGGTTTTCGGTTATTCGGTTCGGTTGAATCAATTTAAGTTCGGTTCGGTTATACCCAGAAAAAAAAATTAACCGAACTAACCGAACCGAATAAACCGAACAACCCAATAACTTTTTGGACCTGGTTTTACATGTGCACCAGCAATTATCCAAAAATAATGCAAGTGTAAGAAATTTATGCTTTGTTTGTATTTTGCATAACTCAATGGTAGCAAAATAAAAGGAGAAAATAAACATTATAAAACCATGCCGTTTGACTGCAAAAATAAAAGGTAAAAGTTACAGGGATTACTTTATACTTTGCTAACGTCAAGGGAATTCATGTTGGGCATTATATCTATGGCAATATTAGGTTCACCAAGATCATCCCAAATCATATCGCACAAAAAGAAAAACTGTTGGATTGAAGCTGTACTATTGCAAATTACGAAGTAAATTATAACACTCAAAACTGTACTAAGACGATCTTCTCAAATTGTTATATTTTTACAGTAACACTCGTGAATATAGCCGTGTGTGAGATCTAAATGCTTGCATATAAAAAGCTGTGGCTATTAGACCTGAGGCTGAAGTCAACTTTTAACCTCCTGCTCCTCCTCTGGTAATGCAGTTCCTTTCAAATACATATGGCCTAAAATGGGATGACAGCTATTAGAAAGCCTCATTAATAGTTTATGAAGACAAAAAGTTGACACACTAATTGTTCATAGATAGATATATTAATGCAAGACAAAAAGTGTTTACAGTCAACCCAAACTGTTTCGACACAAACCAAAAAATGACATTTATTTACTTGATACCCAGCCCGCCCATTTTGCCCATCTCAAATTTCGTAAGTTCCCTTGTCTGGTCATAATTGAAAGGGATTTTTTCCGTTTGACACATACTCAGCTATCTGTCTAAAACTATGTCCTTGGTCGAACATTACGACTTTCATGGGATAGAGGAAGTATATAATGCAACTTGCAGGTGAAAGCTGATAAGATAGAGTTTGTATCGGTGCCAGAGTAAGTGTCAAAAATATTGTGTACATTGTAAGATTAACATACCAAATAATGACACCAATTATGGGGGCTTAGAAGTTCCATTTGCCTTCATATCTATACCTGAATTTGAAACAGTTACAAGTTATGTTACTTTCTAGCTTTGGTATATATGAGCTGATAATGCAGCATCCACATCTGCATTCATATTTAAATTACAACATGCATGTTCTCATTAACATTCAAAAGCAACTACATGTCCATCAGGGTATCCAAATATACATAATCTAAAGATTTTCATCTAAAGGGTCGCATATAACAGAGGCTCCTTTTTTACCGCTTACTTAACAATTCCCAAACAATTAAAATTCTTAGGATATAGCTTGACATTCAAAAGACAATGTAACTTAAAAGTAGCAAGATAAGATCGAAGCACACCATATAGTAACAACGAAAATCTAATGCTAAGCCATTCATCATAAGTTTCAACAATCAATCCAACATGAATTTATCTGAACAAAAACCTGGTTTGCTATAGTGCCACCCAATCTTGGCCACAAAACTGATGTGCATGTGTTAGCTCAAAGCTTCAAGTTTTCTACAATTGCAAATCAACGTAACAGTTAGTTCATCAAAAAATAATTAATCCAAATTTATGCACGAAAAATAGTTACCTTTGACAGGTAGTTCATCACATGGCTTCATTGCCTGAAAACAGAACCTCCTGTTTACCATAAGAAGAATAAAGTTAAGCGCTTGAGAACCCTAAAAAACTATAATAAGTGAAGAAAATATTACGCAAATTTGAAACATATATACAAATCTTAATATTTTGTGTATCAGTGAGAAAGTTCGAAAGTTTGTGAATGCCCAAGCCCCAGTCACCAGTTGGTGGCAACCCATATTCAAGAGCTGTTATAAAGGCTTCATCAAATGCCATTGCCTCATCATCACCAGACCGCCGATCCTGAAAATGTAGACAAAATTATCGGGTTGAGTAATGGGTTATTCTACGACGGATCAAATCAGGATGAGTTTATCCAACAACAGTTTGCAATGGCATCAGCAAGACATACATTTGATGTCGTCGCACACAAAAGAAAAAGTAATTTTTTATTATTTTGACTCCATTTTTATTGGGAAAAGTTGATTCATTAGAAGATCTTATAACAATAAATTAAATTGCCTCTGTTGAATAGGGATTACTGCAATAGATAGTAGAGAAGATGTAAATCTGTTGAATATGACATACTGTGATTTTGTATCACTCTAAACTAAAACACATATTACTTAAAAATACTTGAGACATTTTTAAGTGAAATAAAAGTTTTGCAAAACCCCAATCACAACTTACAAACAACCATTAAACCACAATACAATCTAAAGAGATTAAATAAAAAATCGTACCGTAAAAGTTTCGCCATCCTTTTATTTCAGTCACAATCTAAAAACAATTTTAAGATAACCAATCAATATAATTCAATTCAAAATCAAACATTAAGCACATCTTTGATTAGTAAAAAAGAAAAACATTGCTTGATTAGTCTCAAGACTATTAATGTCAAATAAAATGGTTCGTAGACATCATAAAAAGTGAATCAAGAGTTTATAAATCTACAACAAAGAAGCCATAAATAAAATCTGAAACAGTGCTTGGTAGGACCTTGTTCTATACCAATTTCTTCTTCCTCTATAGAGGACATATCATTTTAATTTACATATGTATAAATTCATTATGTGCAAATCCTAAAAAAACTATGTTACAGATGAGCTACAGGGAATTATACCTTATTTTCAAATTCATATGTGCAAATCTTTGATGTGGAATATATGCACAATTTAATGTCTTCAGTTGCTCGAAGAGCTGATTACCAAACAAACTATCTACATTCATTTGATTGACTGCCATATAACATAAACTACAAATAATGAGTTTCATCAATCTATATCATCTACAATTCTTTATATTAAAGAAATATACAATTAAGCAAAGAAGACCCAAATCAATATAAATTAAATCAATTTACAAAAACTTACCTGTTGTGTAGAAACTCCTAAAATCGTCATCTATGTATCACAACAACCTGAAAAGAAAACACAAAACAAAAAAAACACCCAAATGAATTGAATAGAAACACAATCATATTGATGATTAGAAAAAACAACACACCAAAATTTTGAATTGTGAATTGGACAATTGTGAAGCCGTGTATTCAATACCTTAAATACAACCCAGAGGAGCGTACAATATGATTTGAAAAGGAGCGTACAATAAGTTGCAGGCACTTACATGTCTTCCAAAAAGAACCTTTTACGCTTTTGAACCCGCAAGCTGCCAAAAAGTATAACCTAAGCATCATCACCTAAAATATAAAAAGATGATATATTGAGTAAACCAAAAAACCAACACCCATTACACAAAAAATTAATTAAAACACAAATCAATAATCAAAAGATAGAAAAAGAAAATTATCCAAATAAACAGAATTCTTTTTCTTGAGTTGCAGCTCCTAACAGTCCATCATTTAACAGCTCATCATGTGTACTTTCTATTTCGCCTCCCTAAATATAAAAGCCACATCGAGATGAAAGAACATAAATAAAGACCGGACATTTATAACGTTCTACAATGGTGTAACCTAAAAAATCACATGGTAAACAATATTTGTGATGAGTCTCAAAACTCACATCAACATATTGATTAATAAAAGGGTTTCAATTGTGACCTTCAAAAAATCACGGAAGTTAAAACCATAGTAAATCTATGCGTAACGTCAACGTTTAATTTCTTTTAATTAAATTGGATCAAAGCAATTATATTAAAATGAATCAAAACACAACCAATTCATCAAAATACCTGTACTATGGCTGATGAACCATTTCTCTCCGGCAATCGAAACTTGTATCCTCGTCAAGCAATCGAGACGATTGATTAACCGTAGCCACACTCTAATTAGTTCCATTAAGCTGACAATCAAAACTCGTATCTTTGGCATATAAGAAAGGAGAATTACTAAATATCTATGACATTCAAAATTAGTACACTCTATATAAACAACCTCACTTACTGCAACATTAATTTTGCTTAAAAGGGTTTAAAAGATATCATATCGTGCTACTAAAAGTTCCTTTCAAACATTTCATCAAACACCTTGCACTCTTTAACTCACCTACAGACCTTTGATTTTCTATTTTGAAATTTCTGCACAAACATGTATCACAACAAAAATTACACCAACCTTCAGATCTACTACATATAACGACCTTCATATTGATAATCAATAGAAAATTTAAAAGTACCAAATTAACACATCAAACTAAACAAAGAAGATAAATGAAAACTTACATATGGCCAGCAACCAAAAAATGTCATCGAATCGAGATGTTAGGGTTTTATAAGAATGATTGAATCAAAGAGAGAATCAAAAAATCGTAACTGTCGTTTTGAATGTGAAGAATAACTTACAGAAGAAATTTTTTATCATAGAAATTCGTAACTTATTTTGCAATGCTTTTTTTGAATGGAGCGTGTAGAGGAAGGGTTTCAATCAAAGTTGCAAAACGTATGGGATAAGTTGCAGAGGAAGTGTGTAGAGAAAGGTGCTTAAAAAAGAATGCATTGTAGGTGTTGTACATGGTAGCTAAATAAGGAAAGTTATGCATGGTAAGTTATGCATGGTAATAGATATAGAAAGTTTTGCATGGAAAGTTATGCATGGTAACTATTAAAAAGAGTTTTGCATGGAAAGTATTAAAATTGACTTATCAATGACAGCCCATTTACTTTCAACTATTTCCCCATCTTAAAAAGCACACTTTAACCTAATTAAAAAACCCTATCCTTTTCACATCTCACATCTAACAACCACCACCGGAATCCCTCTTCCACCATTGGAATCCCTCCACCACCGTAACACTCACCACTACAAAACCCCAAGCACCGAGACAAACAACAATCAAAGCGTGTATATCATAAAAGGGATTTCAAGTTTTGAGGTTTTTTAATGTTTTTGTTAGATTTATCTATATTAAACAGCTTTTTAAGGTTTTCTTACATAGGTTTATATATTTTATTTATAGATCTTACTTGTTTAAATGTTTTTGGCATTTTTTAATCACCAGCGCCGCGTCGTGAGTGGCCGTCGCTGCTGATGTCTAGCCGGAGTCCACCTTAAAAGCAAATTAAGGATATTAACGTATACACCATTAAACCATCACCTTCTCAGATTTAGAGGGTGTTTAGGCATGTATTCTTTAATTGATTTTCTAATATTATATAATCATATAACTTGTAGGATCTGCTCTAATTCAAGGTAGTAGTTTAGGGGCCGTCAAGAGGGACAATGCCACTAACTCTCATGCTTCGCACAAGGTTATTGAAGTCAAACAAACAGCTCAGTTACTCACTTGGCTAGGTAAGTCATTATTTTTCTTTTTTGGCTAGGTAACTCACTTGGATTCAAGTTGATGTACTAGGTGCAATGAGGTTCTTCCATTTCATGGTTCCAAATTTTGTTCACACTTTAGAGGTACTATTGTCGGTTAAGCTGTACAAGGCATGGAGGTTCTTTCGTCAAAACTTTTGTAACACAAAGCGGTTGTAAATGTTAACTAACTTCTTAATCTTTTGTGATTAAATGATAAATTTAACCTCTATGTATATATTTAGGCTAAAATTGTATCTAAGCATTCTACATCAACATAAAACCTTAAGCTCCGAAATTATGTTCCCGCTACTAACAACTCTCAATTATATGATCTAACAGATGATATAATTCTACATCAACATAAAACAATACACGATTTACGGACCACGTGACGGAGTGCGGGCAGTCCGGCATGTTCATTATCAAAGTATATTGTGCAATTTGCTGATATAATTGTTCTTATCTCTATTGTTATTAATTTTGGAAAATATAATCTTGGATGTTAATGTTGTCATTCATTAAATAAATAAATGTCTCATGACGTTGTAAATTTATTCATCAAGTTATAGTGTAAGTGGTTAAAATATGTTTTGTAAGTTATAATTGTTGTATGTAATCATGGTTAGTAAGTGATTGTATAGTTAATATGGCCTTATTTCTTATCAAGATGTTGTATGCCATGACAGGAATTGTAAAAAATGATCCAAATCAATATGCATAAACAAAATAATATGGTATAGATATGTTGTGTGATATTTTAGGGTGATATTATATGTTGTTATTATTACTAGCAGGGTACCCGCGATTTGCGGCGGCGGGTACCTTGTGATTATATTTTCTGACAATGTAATGCTATATGACTATACTTTTATTAAATAATTAAATTACAAATAATAATAACTTTAGTTATGACCGTGGAAATAATTCATCTCCTGTTAACCGAAGCTACCACAGACAAAATCTTGATTCTTTCCTTCAACACAATCACCCTTCGTCAATTTTGGAGCCGACAGACCCAGTTTGACCCTCATGTTGCAATGGTGGCGACTTGGCGGCGCATCGGCCACCAAACGAGTCAACCGACCACTGCGGGCAGCCTAATGGCGTTATTTTTAAATGTTTGGCTTAGTAGTTTGATTATATTATACATTGCGGTTAAATGGTTGTATATTTTAGTGAAGAGGTAAATTAAATAGTGTATTAATTGTATGTGTTGAATAAAGTTTTTTAGTTGTATTTGTGCTTCAAATAGTTTGTACATTGTGTTTTATAAATTATATTTTTTTTTATCAAATGTGTGTTTTAAATATGACATTAATTACAAATGTTGACCAGTCAATATGTGTAGGTGTTTATGCATAAAGTTATTGTACATATAGCTTAAGTAGTTGTATTTGCTTAAAATTTATATATGGAAATCTTAAAAAATTAGAAGAGGGAGGGTCATTCCTCCATTATAAGTAGTATAGATATAGATTACTAGATGTGAATGCCTCATGACTAAATCAACTGCGTGAATCACAAAAGGCAAGGTTTAAACTCATTTAATACACTTTAAATAAAATTGATTACTAATTTATGCAAGTTCTATATTGTTGGAGACTTTGTTAATAATTGAATACACACTTAATAGAATTGACTATTAGTTTAGGCAAATATATAATCAATCAACCGATTTCTATATAAATGAGGACATTTAATATTTTAGGTCATAATATTCATCATGTATTCTAAATGAAGACATGTCGATATTCGGTTCCAAATAATACAATTGATATACATTATGAAAAGTGCATTATTAAAATATGGTTGTAATCCACGCACAAACTCTTTTGGCAAGTGTGTTTCTGAGTGGTAACTACAAATCCTTAAAATACCTATAATCTTTTCTAGGTTTTTGTTCATCTAACAATGCTTTACATACATTTTTGCAACATCTCATTTTGTCCCAAACTGTTAACAATAAAAAAATATATATTTTGAGTATACAATATCTTATTAGATTTATATGCGACCTGATTTTGATTTGCATGTGATATTTTCAAATTGTTTTAGTTGATGTAATGTTTTATTTTAAGTTTCACTAAGTGTTTTTATATGTTCTTTGATACATGTTAATAATTTTTGCTAGAGTTGAATTATCACATGTTACAAGTTACAACCGTTTGTAATTACATTTTGATTTTTTCACGTTCTATTTTGAACGTTATACGAAACACTTACCACAATATTGCATATCGTTAAGTGTCTACCGCTAGAAACCGATGCCGCTAGGCACGGGTACTCGCCTAGTTTATTAAATGATAGCTGAAAAAACCATCGTTTGAGTGCATATTTCATAAAATCAATATTTGTTTTAGCAATAAGTGAAAGTATTTACTTTTTTCCCGCTCCGTGCAAAAATTGTTGAAAGAAGTTATCATCTGGCACGACTAAAGTCGTGCAATATATTAGGTAGTAAATTTTTGGCGTCCATGTCCCAACTCGTGTCACAAAAATGTTAAAACAGTCTTGAACAACTTTATCAGTACGAGATCTGACAGATTTCGTTGAAGAAGTATATTACGCACGCATACTTGCATCGTGTGCTAGAAAAATAAATAGATTTACTTTTCGATTGAAAATGTAGTAATTTGCTTACTTTTTTTTAAACGTAACTCGATGAAGGTATATAAAAAGCAAGTGTTTGAGAACATTTTGTACACAATGCTTATTTGACAACAAGCAATTAGTGTTTGTAACGTTTTTAAGCGCTCAAAATTGAAATGATATTTCTAGTGACATTTACCAGCCATTAGCGTTTTACACTTAGTAATTATAATTGTACAATTATGCTATCAAACCAGCTTTATTATTTCAAATTCTTATTGGTTTTACAGTTAGTTTCGTAAAAATACTCGAAATAGATGTTAGGCTGCTCACAGTGGTGGGTGAGCCATCACCCTCACCTCACCTTTGTCACGCGCCACCCCACTCAGAGGTCTCCCCCGTCACACGCCATGATGCAAAAAGAGGAAAGAAGTGTTGACCATGGTCAACTTTCGTGTACCGAGTATATGTGGGCCCCATGAGTGTTTTTATTATTTAATTATTTGATGTGATGTGAGGGGGTATTTTGTGAAGTATATTTGTATAAAGTGATATTTTTAATGATGGCGAGGGGAGTGCTGACCATTGTGGCTGAAAGGTGAAGGGAGCGGTGATGTGATAAATGGTAATATGACGCTGATGTGACGGTGAAGGGAGTGGTGACCATTGTGTCTAGTCTTAGGCGGGTAGTAATGATGATCGCAAGCGATCGCGGTCACCACTGCCACCTTAACCCCAAACCGCCAACTCAGTTTTCTCTCTCTTAGACCTCTGCATGACCAAGTACCCGTAATGGTGACCACGATCACCACTTTTTTTTTCATTTACACTTTTTTTAAACATTAAGACTACAATTTTCATTAATGATTAAAAACATTCATTAATAATTCAAATAAAACTCAAAAACTTAAACTAAAAATCATTATATTTTTCCTATATTTTTCGGTTCATCTCCAACACCGACTCTCGTTGTTTTTCGGTTAAATATACATTGGGAGTATGATAAAACATGAGGTCTTTGTCCCCATCTTCTTTGTTTAAATTGAAACATTTGACGTTAACTCAAGTTCTTCTCTATGTGTGCAAGCCTCTGTTGTTCCAATTCCCGTTATTGTGCAAGCTTCTATTTTTCCAAAGATTTTTCTCAGCAATTCCCAAGTCCACAACAGTTGCCGGAAACTAGCTTTCCAACTCCAACTTTGTTGCCGGAAACCAGCTTTCCAACTCCAGAAGAATTTGAAGTTTACTCAACACCACCTGAAGATGTCTTTCCGGTTTTCCAACCGGAAAATGTATTTTTAAACTCTCCACCTGTTAACAATCTAATTGTTAACACTCCACCTGTGAACAATCCAGTTGTTAACATTCCACATGTGAACAATCCAATTGTTAACACTCCAGCTATTAACAATCAAGCTGCTAACAATCCACAAGTGGATCTTGAAAACAATCCATTTGGGTTAAGTGAGGCTTCTTCCCGTCCAACTTGAACGAACGAAGAAAACTATAGAGATTATGGAAGAGCAAGCCGCTGCCCGTCGTGAACAAGCAAGGGAAGCTCAATATCTTCGAGATAACTACTTTGACATTATGGAGACAAAGCTCTTTAATAGCGAGTTTTATTCCTCTTCAAGTGACGAGGGTTGAGACTCTAGTGATTCGTTTTATTAACTTTTAGTAGTTTTATTTTTACTCAATCTCGTTGTAGTTTTAATGTTTAATGTAATCCGTGTTTAATGTTTAATGTACTTTGTGTTTTAATGTTTAATGTGATATGTTTTTTTAATAAATGAAGTGTTTGTTTTAGTTTAGGGGTTGAAATTGAAAATATCAAATGTTAAAGTTTAACTTGGGATGTTATGATTGTGGGTGTTTTTTGAATGAGTTAACGTGAAATGTTAAAGCTGATATGGCGCTGACGTGACACCGTGTTAAAGTTTAACTTGCTTGAATGGGAGTGCTGTTTGTGTACAAATTACGTTAAACTTCATTAGCAACTTTACTAAAAAACCTTCCATTACCTCCCCTATATATACCCCACTTAATAAAACCATCACCACTGTACCACCACCGTCAATGGACACTATCACCAACGCACAACCACCACCACCACCACCCAATCTCAAAAACCTACCACAACCACCGCCGTCCATCTCCGAACTCCGTCACATCTCCGCCGCACTATCACAGTTCCTCCGTGACTTCGACGACTTACATAACCACATAGGTTTTGTAAACGAAGCAATCGATGAAAAACTATCGGTTCATTCTGAAGGTACTGCCGTTAACTTTAACGATTTTGAATTAACGCCGTTAATAGATAGTACTAATAATAATTCTGTTAGGAATGTTCTAGAAGGTTCTGTTGTTGAACGAAACCCTAAAGTAAATGTTAGTGAGTGTTTATTTAGTGATGATGATAATGTTATAGAAGGCGTTGTTTCGGAGCGAAAGCGTAATGAGTGTGTAGTGGATGATGATGATGATAATAGTGTTTTAGAAGGCGTTGTTTCGGAGCGAAAGCGTAACGAGTGTGTAGTGAATGATGATGTTAGGATTCATGCAAGTAGTGACAGTTTCATTAAGGATAGTGATCATCGTGTTGTATACGATGTTTTGGAAGGAAAAGGTGAAGAGTGTGAGCAGAGTGATGAAGGCGTGAAGAATTATGAAAAAAATGATTGTGGTGGTGTGTTAGAAGGCGTTGTTGTAATGGAAGGAAAGTGTGAAGGAAGTGTGAGTGAGAGTGAGAGTGAGAGTGAACGGAGTGATGAGGATATGAGGATGTATGAAAGTGATTGTGATGGTGTAGAAGGCGTTGTTGTAATGGAAGGAAAGTATGAAGGTAGTGTGAGTGAGAGTGAGAGCAAGGGTGAACGGAGTGAGGAGGATATGAGGATATATGAAAGTGATTGTGATGGTGTTGTAAATGATGTTTTAGAAGGCGTTGTTGTAACGGAAGGAAAGTGTGAAGGTAGTGTGAGTGAGAGTGAGAGCGAGTGTGAATGGAGTGATGAGGATATGAGCATGTATGAAAGTGATTGTGATCGTGTTGTAAATGATGTTTTGGAAGGCGATGTTTTGGAAGAAAAGCCTAAGGGAGATGAGAGTGATTTCAAACGGAGAAATGAAGATGTGAAGAATGATGAAGAGATTGATGCATCGGTGAAGATGGAAGAAAGTGATTGTGCTAAGATCATAACTGATGTTCCAAAAGCTGTTGTTACGGATGAAAGCTCTAAAGGAACTGTAATTGAGTGTGAACAGAGTGACGATGATGTGAAGATGTGTGAAAGTCCTAAGTATTCTAAAAGTTGTGAAGAAAGTGATGCAACGAACAATGCTGATGACGAGGGTGAAAAAATTGATGCAGCGAAGAATGTTGAAGAAACGGATTATGTTCTTCTCACTATAAATGAGTTTTTAGAAGAAATAGCTGTTATAGGAAAAAATCCTATCAGAACCGCTAGTAAATGTGACAAGGTGAGGACACCTCAAAGCGGTAGTTCCTTGGAGAATAGTGAAGAAACCGATGACGAGGATGGGGAAATTGAGGCATCGAAGAAACCTGAAGATGCTGATTATGACCGTATTGTAACCGAACTTCTAGAAGACATTGATGTAGTACCAAAACCTAACAGAACTGCAAGTGATTCCGATGAGAGCTTTGACAAGCCTCAAAGCCCGACTTCTTCGAAGAATTGCGAAGAAACTGATGTTTCAATGAATCCTGATGATACTGATATCTCGAAGAATCACAGAGAAACTGCTGTATCAATGGAGCCGGGAGAAATTGATATCTTAAATGATACTGTAGAAACTGATGTATCAGAAAAACATGATGAAATTGATATCCCAGCGAATCCTGTTGAAACTGATGTATCGGAAAAACCTGTAGAAATTGATACCGCGAAGAATCCTGAGGAACTGATGTACGGAGAAGCCTGAAAACGTTGAGATCTTAAAGGATCCGAAGCCAGCAGTTTCTGAATTAGAAAGGTTGTGTAAAAGTATGAGTGGTCGGGAAATGAAGGAATATATAGTCAAACATATTTCTGACATTGATAAAGTCCAAAAAGAACTTCTAAAGGCATTAAAGCTCGCCAAAAATCCTGCAAAACTTGTCCTAGATAGCATTGATACGTACTTCTTACAGAGTGGTAAAACATACAACCGGGGCTCATACCAGTATCTGAATGACCAGATTGATGGAAGGAAGGCTTCCGTTTTGATTTTGGAGTGTTTTGTGATGATCAGTGGTGACGGGATCGAGATTAGTAGAGAAGATGAAGTGTATGCAGCAGAAGCTGCTAATCTTTGGAAAAATCGGATGATTAAAGAAGGTGGGTTAAGATATATAGAGGAGGCGGATGCCCTGGGTTTGCTTCTGCTTATCAGTGGATTTGGGATTAGTGATCGCCATTTCAAAATTGTTGATATTATGGATTTGATGATGGCTAGTAATGTGAAGGGAATTTCCAACATACTTCGCCGTTCAATTGTTCTTATGCCGAAAATTCCAGGTTTGTTTCCTATATGATATTCTGATTCCATAATTGGTAAACAGTACATTAGGTATGTGTTCTTAGTTTTGTTATGTTAATAAAAATATGCTGATTTGCTTTGAATTAAAGACAGAGGTAGGTAAACTTTCTCAATGATCATTAATTAGGATTTCATTTATGGCTGCATGATGGTTAGATAGTATTGCAATATGGGAACATCTTTTTTTACTTCCTTTTATATATTGTAAACAGCATACCCTTCTTATTAATTGGACTTAGTGGGTGTATACTGTATTGAACTTAGAAGAGGTATATTTTTTAGTCAAAAGCATTGGGTGATTTTAAGGTTTAAGCTTTAAACAGGTACAGACTAATATTAGAAATGCATATTAACAGATGCATTAGTGTTACAAATACTTACAATGTTTACATTTTATAAACTTGTTAAAAAAAGTATTAGGACATGCACGTGCCCTAAATCCCTTCTAGATCCACTCATGGTCTTACTGTCAGAAAGTTATCCCGTAACACATTTATTGTTCCATTTTGGTGAGATCAAGATTGTTTTTGATATAGCGGATTATATAACAGTTCAGATTTTGTTCATTATACTTTGATCAATTGCATCATCTTTTGGGTGTTTGTTTTATTACCGGGACGGTATTCGGCAAAATTTATGAATCAAATATAATTGTACAGCTAAATGATGGGACCCCCATAAAAAAAAAAGATTTGTGACATGCCTCAAGATCAAACAGAATAGCCTACTCTAACAACTCCTATAAAGATTTGTAGACAACCAATATTATTCACTAGCAGACCTTTTTTGAAGACATAAGAAGTGTACATATATGATAATAAATCTAGTGTAGATTTAAACATTGAAGTGGAGATCATAAGTTAGTACTTTAATGACAAAGACATAAACGATAGATTACGTGAACAAATTCCATTTTGTATTTCACAATGGACATACAGAGTATTTGGTGTAATATCCTATGCTGCCACATTTTGTATTTCACAATGGACAATTCAAGTATTGTGAGAAACAACTAGGATAATGTCAAGGTTTCATTTACACTTATCTTTTCAGTAATTAAACATAATTTTTTATTTCCAAAATGTAACTGAACATAGTTTTTGAATGCTGAACAATTGTGATTGCAAATTTTCAAGTTTGTGCATCATAACATTATTTTGACCCAGTATATATGCTTGCAGTGAATCTAATAGCTAAGCTCTTTCTGATAATTTATACCTGTTTCAGAGGTAATTGATATGATGGTTATGAGTAAGCTGCAAGTTGAAGCTGCTGATATCGCCTATACATTTGGATTGGAGTACAAGTGTCACCCGCTTACCATATTGACGAAGTTTTTGCGAAATATTATTGACGACATTGATAGCGAATCACCTGTTCAAGTGGTAACCCATATCCTCTCTCTTATAAAGAATATTCTATAGTCTCAAATTGAAGTTTTGCACTATCTCGTCAATTCCAACATTTTATCTGCTACTAAACTTATCTTTATTTACCCCTAGTTTTCAGTAGAGAAAGAATTGGAGGACAACCTGTAATTTATTCTCACTTTCTCAGGTGGTGGATGTTGTGTTACTCTAGTAGTGTACTTCATCTATCCCATGAAAATTGCCTATAATTTGACCACCATTAATTTGAAATAACTTGCTTGTCCATTGTCATAACTAAGGATATTAGTCGGTGAGGTGGGGTGGGTAGTTAGAGTTAGACAAAGGGGGAAGTTTTGGTACGAGTTGAGTTGGGATGATCTGAAATACTTTTTGTCCATTATTATTCAACCTTCCAATAAATTTTTAGTGTGCCAAATATAGTTATTTCATACTTATGAATATTAAATTTTTAGTGTGCCAAATATCATTTTAGTGTGCCAAATATATACTTATGAATATTAAGTTTTAGGATGTTTTGCACTTTGGGAAACTTTGAACCAGTGTTGTAATAAGCAGCCTAGGCTGGCCGCCCCGATTTCACAAATCGGCAGCAAAGGCGGTCAACACGGTCAACGCCGCCACACTGATCAGCTACCATTTTTAAACTTTAAATTAGGGGTTTTTTTTTCAATTGGTCGGATCATGTTTTTAAAGTGTGAAAGAATAAACTTTGTGACTCAATCTTTTATATAATAAAGGAATTACATCATTTCGGAGTGATTTTGTCAATTCATTCTTATTGAAAAAACAATCGGGCCAATAGGAGAGCTCGATTTCGCCACGTAAGCAAAATCGTGTGATGTGATTGGTTAATAAAAGTCAAAATTAAATTGATTTTGGTCAAACTTTAATAAATTTGGTGTAGAAATTTGGTTGCTAAAAAAACACATAAAAATATAGATGTCAAATTTGTGAAAACAAAATCTTAAAGAAAAGAGGAGGTAATTAATAAAACTTTAGTTGTTGAATTTTTAAAAACTATATAGAATTAAGTGTAATATTATAAGTCTCCATATTTTTTTAATAACTTTGGATTATAAACGAATACCCCCTTATACTTTATAATTTATATCTTAAAAAATACAATGTATATGTTGTTTTAAAATGACAACATATAAATTTTGCATAAGATTATAAGTATCAATTTTTTTTACTATATATGTTCGATTAAGGACTCATTTATTTCATTTTTAAAAGTTTAACCTATTTGGACACGAGTTTACATTTTAAATACGGCTAAATTACTGAAAACGGGAATATAATTATCAAATTGTAATCACGGGTTTCTTTAATATAAAAATAAATATACGCGATTGTACTTATAATAATGACTCATGTAATTTTTATTTATTTATATAAGGATATCTAGAAAAATATTTTTTAAAAACTTTAAGGAGTATACTTTAACTTTATCAACGCTCATTATGTGCTATTAAACTTGCATCATGTGTACAACATAATATCATTAGTGAAATTTAACTAACAACATCAACATCTTTGTCAGCTAAATAACATTAAATCTTCAGTTACCTAACAGAAATTTTTACAAATATTTTACCAAATTCTAATGAATATTAATGCATAATGAAAAACTCATGCATAAGTGTTAGTCATACTTATATCATAATTTTCATGGGCAAATTCTTATATGTATATGTACTGAACTAAAATGTTAAAATAAATTTGATTTATGTGAAAACTTCGTGCATGCACAAAACTTATAACTATATAATTATATGCAAGGCACAATATTCGGTATTAATATAGAATATTTTTTTTTTTAAAACCCCGTGCGTGCACGGGTATTATAACTAGCTGTTGTAGATGAGAAGAAGAGAAGATCAAATTTATCAATATACTCTTATATTTATCAATATACATATAATTTAAAATTTATATTTCTAAAAGTCCAATCCGCCTAGGTACCGCCTCAGCCGATATACTAGGCTAGGCGGTGGTCAACCGCCCGAATGGGGCGGTGCCTAGCGCTTTTTGCAACCATGCTTTGAATCCTTTTTCCATCTCATATTAAGCTTATTGAAGATTTTTTTCAGCTACTACAAGATGTTAGCCAACCAGTGGATTTTATCATGCTTTAGTTATTTCACTATCTATTAATTTATCAAAATTACTTGATTTTGTTTCTAAGAAATTGTGGATCATTGGTTTATCAACCTTCTTTTAGTACTTATGATTATGATTATGGAGTCATGAGCATAGTCACATGGAACGGGGATCGCTCCGGTACGGGATCGTGGATCGGGATCGAGGTTCGCTAGGCACCTAAAATTCGGTTCGATGGGGGGTAGGCTCATTTCGGATCGCTTCAGTACGATGTACCAAATAAAGTGGTACGATGTACCCATGTAGCAATTAATATATTATTATAAATTTAAAATCTAAACATTCATAAAATAGTACTCATAATTCATTTAAAAAAACATATGAAAAAAGTGTTATCAGCAACATAACTTAAAAAACATTAACAAAATCCTAAAGACAATAAAAATATAAAAACCAGATCTTAAAGACTTAAACTTAGTCAAGCCTTTGTCTCTTCCTTTTCACTTTATCAGCAACATCTTCGTACAAATTTTCCCATTGCGTATCAAGACAATAAAAATATAAAAAACTAGATTGTAAAGAATTAAATTCTGGAACGCCATATTCACCGATCCAAGTCGCGATCCCAATCGATCCGGATCGATTTCGTACCACGTTTTGGATCGAACGAACTGGATCGCAATTCGTGGGTACCGTAGCGAACTATGTGACTATGGTCATGAGGCATATAACTTCTTATTCTAGGTTCTAGCTGTTTATTTTTCTCTACTCGAACTTTGTTTTTGTCAAATGATTGCGACGAGTTTTCTATCTGCAGCCTGTTATCACTCTCTCTTTGCCTTGTTTTATGTCTTAAATTTGCAACATATCAATAAAAGTTTCCATAAAATTTTATGAGATCTTTTCTTCTTTTGGATCGTAACCCAAAGAGAACATATCTTTTTTTCATCCTATACGGATCCAGAAACCCCTGCACTTGCAATATATGTTTTTCATTCTTCGATGGTGAAGGCTATATCATGTGTGACCAGCAATAATGGAGGCAAGTGGTTACTCGGAAGACACCATTGATCTTTCGAAGAAACTGAGAAAACACATGTCAACAAATGTGCCTCATTTCTTGCAGTCGGCACATGATAGACGACCTTCTTCATTGAAGAGAGAAGACAGGTAAGTCCACTGCAGTAAACACGGTTTCAAAGAAAATAAGAAAGTGTTGTCTATCAGTTGCATGTCCATGACAAGATGATGTTGCAAGAAGTAAAACAAGGCAAACGAGTGTGATAAGAGATGTAACCAACATTCATTTCTTCAAAACAAAGCTTGAAAAGAGGAAAAATGAACAATCGGAATCTATCAACTACATAGCCGAGGATTCCGTTATCTGACCTAATAACTGCTAATAGATGATACATGACCCCAGTATATACAAACTCCCAGAACATGATCTAAAAAACGGCATATTATATTTTTCAAAGCTGCTATTCCAAAAACAAACCACCTTTTTGTTTTAGTTTGTCTTAAAAAGAATGTTTACTTCCATGATATGTCAAGTTTACTTTCTATTCATACTGGCTATTACAAAATGGCATTAATTGTAAATCTCTAAACCTATGTGTATTTCAAAAGGATAACGGATAACATTGACATTTAGCTATTGTATAATGCATCATTGATATATTCCTAAAATTATGTTTTTTTTTCTAATTGTGAAGATTATAATTTAGGATGGAGGCAGTCATATTTCTAATTTAACTGTTAAGAGATTAGACATAATGTGAATCGCTTGCCACAAGGTAAATGGGCCGAAATCTCATCCTCTAAATTAGTAAATTGATTTGGGTCAACTAGATTATTATAATGCGTCATTGTTAAATGGTAACTGAAACATTTAGTTCCTATCAACCATTTCTTATGAATTTACTTGATTGTTCAAGCATGGATATTTCATATCACATTGGAACTAAAAACTCTTTGTGATTTGATACTTTTCAGTTAGAGGCAACGAAGCAGCAGTTAGATGATCTTAGATCTATAAAAGAATGTTTAGAATCTCATAACATTGATCCTTCAAAGGTTCTTCCCGAGTTCAAAATCGATGAGAAAATACATCATCTGATGAAAAAACTGAAGCTACAGTTTTCAGTTCAAAAGCGTAAGGCAATGGACATCGAATCTTTACCAAACCCGAATCATCAGGAAGCAAAGCGTACTTGTTCCAGTCACAAAACCATGCCGCGTGGCATCAGTTCATACAACCAGTCAATGCAACCAGGTTACAGCTACCTTGACTTTAACCCAGACCTTTCCAGTAATTACATCACCACCTATTCATCCTCGTCTCTACTTTATGCACCTGCACTACCCGTAAACCCAACTAACTCAGTATCCAGTGGTTTAGCGGGTCCCAATGGCAATATTTGCCCTTATGGCTGGCAAGATGACTCAGCGTTGGTTGAGAAGTATTTGGTCCAACCTTATCCGAGACAAAGTCAAACATATGATTCACAACCTTCATTGACTGGTTTTTATGGGAGACGGCCGCCGGGCCATCCGGTGGGTTTGCATGCCGGGAAATATCCAAGATATCCGGGATATTTCCCATCTGGTGGGTTTCCAGCTAGGCGTGGCCCGGGCTAGGATCTTTATGGGTTTGGGTCACGGGTCTCGTCTAGATGGGTTTGGGTGTATACAGGTCCGGGTCCGGATAGGTCTTGTAGAAACATGGGTCTAAATGGGCTGGTCTAGAGACGGCAAAAAAATCCGTATCTGATGGGGGCCCGATCCCCAAACCCGATTTGACTGGGGAATCCCCGAAATATAAAACCGGGGATGGGGATAACATAAATCCCCGAACCCGTCCCAAACTCCGATCTTTCTAGTGTACAAGTATTTAGAATTTATATGTTATATCCATACTCGATTAACTTGTATATGTATATGTATATATGTTTATGAGTATCGACATGTATATTTTTATGCATATGTGATATTTATAGAATCAAACACTTTTAAAATTAGAAGTATAAACACCAGAGATACATATTACTTAACTATTTTGTCCGAATACACACGTATGATACACACACACACACATATATATATATATATATATATATATATATATATATATATATATATATATATATATAGACAAGCGTTCAAATGAGAAGTCTATTTTTTGTGAGAACGCGAGAAGAGATTTAAACCGTAGGATCAAATCAATCTCATCATAATATGAATTTGGGCGGAATGGCACTTTTGTAAATATTGAACGAAAATTGTAGGGGTCTAACTGAATTATTTTCATTTGCTTTCACACCCCTAAAAATTATCCCCGATTTTCTCTCTGTCCTTCAAACACACACGTAAACACACAGAAAAAACACACAAACACACATAGCAATCACACCTGAATGCTAACCGTCATCTCCCTCATATCCATCATCTCTTCCGCCTCAATAATATCCGGCGTTGACTCGGCGTTGACTCGGCGTTGACTATCTAATTGCTATTTTTGATTGAATCTGATTCAATTTTTAACTTTTTAACAGCTTGTCTCCGGCGTTGACTATTTAATAATGAATACCGGTGTTAATTCAGCTTCATTACATAGTCATTTACAACGTTGTTCTACACTCGATTTGAATGCTAATATTGGTATTTATTTTGACCTAATTATTATTATTTACTACTGCTTTTAGGGTTTGTAATTAATATGTGTTCTTTACTGCGTATCTATTTGCGTCAGATGTGAAGATGTTAATTGATTGATTAGATACTATTTTAGTTGAAATGTATTTTTCGGGTTATTTGTGACGTTAATCTATGGCGTTCACTGTGGCATCTTGATACTATTTAATAGTGAAACTAAATAGTACTCGCTAGTTATTATATATGTATTTTTCGGGTTATTATGTATGTATTTTATATATGTATTTTCGGATATCTTCACATGTGAAGAAATATGGTATTGAATATCTTCACATGTGAAGAAATTTGCTTAAAACTCGTTTGTGTCAATGGCTTTCAATAAGGTATTGATATTTGAGAGGCTTTATATAATGTATCAAATACCCTCACATGTGAAGAAATATGATATCGAATATCTTCACATGTGAAGAAATATGGTATCGAATATCTTCACATGTGAAGAAATTTGCTTAAAACTCGTTTGTGTCGATGGCTTTCAATAAGGTATTAATATTTGAGAGGCTTTATATAATGTATCAAATACCCTCACATGTGAAGAAATATGGTATCGAATATCTTCACATGTGAAGAAATTTGCTTAAAACTCAATTTTTGTTGATGGCTTGAAATACGGCATTGAGATTTTAGAGGCTTTTAACACTACCGATATAATGAGTATAATTTTAGCTGATATTTGGCTATTTTATCGGGTATAATTTGGCTATTTTAGAAAATATTTGGCTATTTTATCGGGTTTAATACACTTATTGAGCCTACAGAGGTCTCACGTTGGGCTATTGTGAACTTTTCTGCACGATGTGACTGTAATAGCCTACACAGAGATCTACTTAGGTGTTCTCAGGCTAAAGGAATGGTTAGTTAGCTCACTGCTCACATATTGTATCTTTTTATTGTGGTGTAAATACTAAATATCATAGATTAAGTTAAGATCAAACTTTTTGTGTCATTCTTGCAGCGTCTTGAAGAGCCCCATTCTGTGATCGAAGAGAATCATCAAGCTAAGCACAATCCTGCTCCTATTCGTGTGGACATGATGTTTGAAGCGATAAAACGAACACTGCCAGGCCCACCTTACTTTCTTCTATGTATCCTCCTAGAGAGAGAGATAATTCTGACATCTATGGTTTTCTCTTTTCCTTGATCTTTTGCTACATGAGAAACTGTTTTATTGGAATATTAATCGAATGTTTTGTTATAATGACAGGTCCATGGAAGCGAAAATGCCTAGTGGATTTTGGGATCATTACACAGTGTATTGCACCAACTCGGATTAATGATCAGTATCTCACTAACTTGCTTCTGAAGATCAATGCAAAGGTTTACATTCAATTTAAAGTAATTTTTAGTTTCTTGCTTTTTATTTCTGAAACTCAAGTATGATCTATTATTAAATGATTTCAAACGGGTGGTATAAACTCTCTCATATCAGTCGAATGTTCAAATTCAATACCATTAGTTTCAAAGACTCCAACCATTATCTTTGGAATGGATGTTTCCCATGGTTCGCCAGGGCACTCAGATGTTCCTTCTATCACAGCTGTTTAGTGACAAAATTCTGAATGTAATTTGATAATATATAATATTCTTTCTTGGTATGTGTAGGTTGTTAGCTCAAGGAAATGGCCACTGATTTCTCAATACAGTGCATCTGTCTGTGCACAATCTGCTCCAGCTGAAAGGATTGATGTTTTGTTCAAACCCGTATCACCTGATAAGGACGAAGGGATGATCAGGTTCGATTGATATTCTCAAAAATCATAAAACATGTCCAAATTGCTTTGAATTTTAATTTTAGATGATTGGGGAGCTGTTAACCGACAAGAAGATGTAAATAATAGTGATAATAATAAAGTAGTGTTGGAGTGGAATAAAGTGTGACTCCGTTGCTTCTTTCGTGGGTACCTTTCTGGGCAAACAAGCCACTAAGCATTCACTGTTGCGTGGATAAATGACTATTCGTATGATGATAGCTTACGACTTTTGGCTGAGACCAATGCTGCTGTTCAAATGCACAATTCCTGTATCCAAATGGACTTCCATTCCATCCCTATCCCACTTTTAGGTATCCATTCTTTCTTTCTTTGTTTTACCAATAAGGATTATTATTTTCAAATGCTATTTCTTTCTTATTAATAAATACTAATAAAGGTCAAGTCTGGAATACAAGATGCCCGCCGAGGCTTCCCAGTGGATGGCAGTGAAGCAATCGCACTTGTCTCCATGCTCCAGCTGGCCGACTCCTTGCAGACTAGTCTCATTTCCGCCAGATATATTAGCTTCTGAACATGAGGAGCCTTTGGCTGTTGCTATGGAGGCATTCAAGAGCTTAATACATACGTGCGTTGATGACATCTTGATCAAACAAGGTGTAGATCAGATTATGACAAGTGGGGGTGCGAGAAAAACTGGGCCGACCATCATTGAGAAACTTTGTGCAACTGTTGAAAGTTTACTTGATTATAGCTATGCTGCCGTGTGGGACATGTCATTTCAAGTTGTCGCAGCAATGTTTGATAAATTAGGTAATCTTAGCTTTCTTTTTATTACAACTCTTATTTTACTGACACATCGTCAACTGTAAGTGATTAATCTTAAGTCTTGAACCTACTCTTTCAGGTGAGTCTAGTTCGTACTTTTTTAAAGGTGCCATTAAGAGCTTGGAAGACATTCAAAAGTTGCCAGATGAAGATTTTCCTTACAGGAAACAGGTAAAATTTGGTGTATGAAAAACTTTGCCTTTCAGTTTTTTTCGTGTTTTAATCAACACATTAACATAAGTACTATTTTTTGTATTTGCAGTTGCATGATTGCATGGGCGCAGCTTTAGTCGCATTAGGGCCTGAAGCATTCTTAAAGTTTCTACCTTTGAATGTAGAAGCACAAGACCTCTCTGATGCCAACGTATGGCTTTTCCCTATCCTGAAATAGAATATAGTGGGTGCTCGGTTAAGCTTTTTCAATGAATCGTTACTGGATACGGTTCGAGTCTCGAAGCTGAAATCTGCAAAGGTACTAGTGTTTTCTTTTTCGTTTGTGGTTCTTTTTCTTCTCTTTCATGCTTTATTCAGTGTATTTGGTACTTACATGCTCCCTTGCACCAGCATGAGCAAGAAGGTAGAATTCATTCGGCCAGGAGCATTGATGGACTTGTATACTCTATATGGTCTTTGTTGCCTTCGTTTTGCAACTATCCTCTGGATACTGACGAGAGTTTCAAGGATTTAGAAAAGGCATTATGCCGTGCCCTTCAGGAACAACCTGATTTGCGTGTAGTAATCTGCTCCAGTCTACAGATTCTCATTCGACAAAATAAAGAAGTGATTGAAGGGGGAAATGAACCCTCTGGTAAGGAACTCAGCATTTGTGAACAACGGGCAGTTTCCCGCTACACTTCAGAAGTTGCAGCTCGTAATCTTGATGTGTTAAGGTCCTCTGCACGGGAGATATTGCCGACACTATCAGGAATTTTCATCAAGTCTTCTAAAGATGATGGTGGATCTTTGCAGGTATATTCATCAAGTCCCTAAACTATCTATCTATCCACTACGTAAGATAATTTTGCATGATCTTTGTTCTAACCCGTTATTTTTCCATTTTGTAGAAAACAATTGGTGAGTTTGCGTCCATAGCTGACAAAAGTGTAGTCTCGCGGTTTTTCAAGAGCACAATGCAGAAGTTACTGAAGGTGACTGAGGAGGCGGGCAAAGTACAAAATACCAAAGGTTCCAGTTCGATGGAAGTAGACAACTCATCCAGTGAAACTTCATTGTTGCAAACGAGGTAAACTTTTTCTTTTAATCCCTGGTTCTAATATTTAGTTTAATTTGACTTTTTTTTTTTTGGACATATAATGCATTTTTTTTTCAGGGCACAGTTATTTGACTTGGCAGTCTCACTTTTACCAGGCTTAGGTACAAAGGAGGTTGATCTTTTATTCGTTGCAATAGTACCTGCATTGAAGGTGAGCTGATCAACACTTCACAATAAGAACTGGAGTTGTGTGGCCAAAATTTATCGTTTCCTGCTTTGTGAAAATGGTTAACATTATTGATATACATCTGATTGTAGGATGAGGAAAGTTCGATTCAAAAGAAGGCTTACAAAGTTCTTTCAACAATTCTTGAGGTATTCTATTTTGCACTTAAAAGTAAAAGATGAAAAAACATGTCTTTCTGTATTATTATGATCTCTTTTATTTTGCCTTCGTGGCCTATTGTTTTGCTAGTCAAAGAATACAGATTTTCTGATTGAACATATGTATAATTTTGGTTGGACAGCATGCTGATGGTTTCATAGCAAGAAAGCTTGAAGATCTACTCAAGCTGATGTTTGAAGTGATGCATTCATGTCATTTTTTAGCCAAGCGGCACAGACTTGACTGTTTATATTTTCTGATCGTTCATGTCTCAAAGGTAACAGAAACACATTAGTTCAAAAATTCTAGTACGTTCGCTTAAACTCGAAACCAGAAGCATTTAAGAGGCTTCTTTTGCAGGATGAATCAGAACAAATGAAGCGCGAGATTGTTGCCTCTTTCTTGACTGAAATTGTACTTGGACTTAAAGAGGTACTATCTAAGTCATGCTGGAATTCGTTGCTATTAAATTGCTTTTGTATTCACCATTGAAAATTTGAAGTAAAATTTACATGCTTGAGTTTACAACTGATTCTACTTCTCGTTTGTTGTTTATATGAAAACCCCTCTGAAAGTTTTTCTTGAATATATGATTTGCAGGCTAACAAGAAAACAAGAAATAGAGCATATGAGATTATTGTCCAAATTGGTCATGCCTGTGTGGATGAAGATAACGGTGGAAACAAGGAGAATTTGTATAACTTCTTCAACATGGTAAAGAACCTTCCTGATAACAACACATTGGTTTGCGGTAGTTATGTAGAAGTGATTTTAATACCGGTGCCTAAATTTTGGTGTAGGTGGCTGGTGGTCTTGCTGGGGAGACCCCTCATATGATCAGTGCAGCAGTGAAGGGCATAGCTCGTTTGACTTATGAATTCACTGATCTTATATCCAAGGCTTTCAATGTTCTTCCATCCGCATTTCTCCTTCTCCAGAGAAAGAACAGAGAAATTAATAAAGTAAGTAGAGTTGATTGTAAGAAGTAAAACATAGATTTTAATAATGATCATGTAAACCCGTATGTGTAAGAAGGGTGTGGTGGCTTTTACCGCATGTATAATGGTCAAGAGTCTAAGTTCAGAGCGATGCTTCTTGTTGCAGGCTAATTTAGGTTTGCTCAAGGTATTAGTTGCCAAGTCACAAGCCGAAGGATTGCAGACCCATATGAGGGGAATGGTGGAGGCCCTGCTGAGCTGGCAAGGTAGCCACAAGAATCATTTCAAAGCAAAGGTTAGCAAATCACTTCAGCTTCATTAATTGTATATTGGTTTTATGGTATTATACCCAAGTACCCAACCAAAATCGAAACTGATCGGTTTCGCTTCGGTTTCAATTTTGTCGCCTGTATATAAATCTGGTTGCTTAAAATATAAGTGATCGATGATCAAGAGTGATCTTTTAAAACTCAGCGAAAGTCTGTCCTTAGAGTGTATGTGCTGAAAATTTGTGTAGTGATATAAAATTGTTCTTCCATTGTTTAAATTAAAAACCACATCATCGAGGTAGGCAAGTGAAAAACAGTCCAAACTTATTTTCAAATTACAAAGATATAAGAATCTACTATCTAGGTTTGCATATGAAGCTGCTCACGAATATAAGAAAGGTTTGTTGTGGATCAGTTTCTTTATACAATCAGCTTGAACTTAATAATATAGGTTGCTAACGGTGGCTGTTGAAATGCAGAAAAAAGAACGGAAAGAACGAAAATATGCTGCTAACACCGAGGAAACTAAATCTCGTCTTTCAAAAGCGACTACCTCCAGGTTATTCATCTATTAAACATAATAATGCAGTCAGCACATTCTAGAAATCTTTTTGAACTCACATTCCGGTTACATAAAGTGTAAACCTAATGCTATACAGTTCAAGCGTTAATTGGCTATTTTGTCTGCTTTATGTCTCTTAACCAAATTCACCATCATCACATCTAAGAAATATTTTTGATATCACATTAGCATCATTGATTGATAATTACATTCTTCTTTTAACTATAGGCTGAGCAGGTGGAATCATACAAAAATATTCTCTGATTTTGGTGATGAAGAAACTTACAATGGCAATTCTGATGATATGGATACCAAGACTTTTTTGGTCGACATAGCGCCCAATTCCAAAAGATCTCTACATAGGTTTGTGTTTTTATCTTAGAGAATTATTCAAATGTGGCATTTACCATCATCTTGAAAGCGCTATGAAACTAATCATTTTATCTATTCAAGTGTTGATGATTTTGTGTTAATAAAAATCCTTTTTCTGTTTGCAAATACAAAAAGAAAAGAAAAAACGTATTCAAAGCACTGCTTGTTCTGCTTATGCCAAAAATGTCAGTTAAAATATGTATGCTGCTGTTGAAGTTCTTGTTGTGACTTTTATTGAAGTACATAAATGTTTATTTGCAGATCCAAGCGATCAGGGAAGAGTTTGCCAGAAGATACATATGAGCAGTTATATGATGAACCACTTGACTTGCTTGACCGTCAAAAGACACGACAATCTCTTAGATCATCTGATCATCTAAAGAGGAAGCTACAGTCTGACGAAGAGCCAGAAATAGATGCTGATGGACGGCTTATAATTCGGGAGGATGGGACAACACTGAAAAGAACTGCCGCCTGCAGAACCTGATTTTGACGCAAGGAGTCAAGCAGGCAGTAACCGATCAGTTAACTCACGTAAAGCAGAAAAGCGTAGAAAAACGACTGAGACTGGTTGGGCCTACACGGTTTCTGAATACTCAAGCGAGAAGGCAGGTGGAGATTTGAAGAGGAAGGGTAAGCTTGAGCCATATGCTTATTGGCCACTGGATCGCAAGATGGTTAGCCGTAGGCCAGAGCATCGGGCAGCTGCAAGGAAGGGCATGTCAAGTGTGGTAAAGCTGTCAAAGAGGCTCGAGGGGCAGACCGTCTCCAATGCGTTGTCAATGAAGGGGTTGAAATTGAAAAAAGGAGGCAAAAAGAAGACCAACCAGAAGAAACATGGTTAAAGTATGAGTGTATTTTAGAAGGGTAGAAGCAAGGCTCATTTTTGTGATGAAATATTACTTTTGAATGTATACAAATATATTCAATTTTATAAAAGATATATCAACCAATTTGCTTGTGAGAAATAACTTGGTTTCTTTCTGCATTTACATGCTGATCTTATTGTTTTGGTTGCATCAAATTGGTCATTAATGCAGAGCTTCCTTTTTTATATTGTTTTTAAAGGGTTGAGGAACATTCTCACACATAGGGGTACCATTTGAACTCAGCTTGTTAAGCATATGGTCATCTTTGGTTGTTAAACTTGAGCTCATTTATGTGTAAACGCATGCGTATACATATATATTTCTTAGGCTCGTTTAAGCTCAAGAGCCTAATCAATCTTTATATATAAATCCTAGACTCGAGCTCGGTTATTAAATGAACCCCGACTTAGGCTCGAGTTTGTTTAAGCTCACTCAGCTCGTTTCAAGCTTTTACCAATCCGATTCGAGTTTTCCTGAGCGGCTTGACTCGTTTTCCATCCCTAGACGTTGTCTAGGATTGAAGTAGAGGCAGGATTTTCATGGTCGCGCCTGATGCTCTATTATATATTACGGTATACTCTCGTTCTCGTGGGATCCTAACGTAAAGATGAAAACTATCCAATTTGGATACCGATGGTTATTTAGAACAATATTGAAATCTGGACAATAATTTTGGAGTAAGGAACAAAAAGTAGAGCTTAAAGATTACATCTTCATACAAATATTATTACAAATGTGTGGCGATCATATCATCAAAACAATATCTATAGGCCACCAAAACCAGCATAAAAAAAAAATCCAACAAACAATATATCTCATCTACTTCAAAATGTGGCTAGTATACAGGATGGAAGCAACGATCAGTGAAGGTCTATCATTAGATCCGATAGATAGATTTATATCGGTTAATCCGTCCTCCTTCATCTTCCACTTGTTTTCTTCTCTTTCCGACCATTGTTTGATCTGCAAAAAACTAACAAGGCCACATAAGTTATGCTCTTTTATATCTTGTTTCTCAACTCATGCAAATAACGCTATACTTGGTTACATGATTTTCCTTACCATTGTTGAAAATAGTGCACTGCATTTGTGGAAAGTATAAATAATATTGACGAGTTGTGACCTCCAAACCCGAATGAATTAGATAAAGCCACCTTAACATCCAGTTTTTCTTTCTTTGGGCCAACCAGCACCTTTGTGTCTGTGAAAATCATTATGTTAATCCATGGCCACATGAAAGTACATCATAGATATTAATCTAACCAATCCCACACTAAAACAGCAAAGAGCCATTAAATTGCTGGCACCTATCAACAGTCTTTTTGTGACGGCAGAGAACAATACATACCACGCCTTTGTCTGGATTTTCAAGATTAATATTTGGATGAACCCAACTTTGTCATTATAGCCTACAAGAAGATTGCCAAAATAACAAGTTAAAAGTATCTCGGTTAGCGGCAAAACGGGCCGAAATAAGCAGACAAGGAAATGATAATAACGACAAGTCGACTCATTTTTCACTAGTGCACATAAACCAATATCTAAGAAATGTTCACTAGAAAAGCCGAGAATTCTCATAACGGTAACAAAGCATATGTTTTCGTCAAATGCGATTCACAATTGTTATTGAACAGTTGGAATGGAATGACAGTGACCAGTGACCATAGTAGCTTAAATGTACAATGGCCTACGAACCATGAGAAGTGTAAGCATCAATTAGCATATGGCAAGACATTCTTTATAACCCATAACACCCTCACTTTCGACAAGAAACAATTAGATCACTAAAAGACAAAGTCGAGCATCAAAAACTAGTTGATATTTACTTGTTTTGTGAATCATTCTTGCTTTGCTCAAGGTCTGACAAGAAGTGAAGTGTTGATTCACCTAATTTTGTCAAGAAAAACTAGTTGGAACTCGAGTATTATTAGTTCAGTAAAACATTTTCTATCTACTAGTCGTTTTCTCTGAAGTATTTTGGATCTGGATTTATGTACTTTTTCTTTTGAAAAGAATTATGTTCTCTATCTTAATCTTGCTCTGGTTTTTGTCTATTTTACACTCTGCAAGTTGTGTTACGATCATGTTTATGAAAGGCTGATAGCCTTGTTTTTGCACATTTTAAGTATTCAACAAGTAAGGCTGTCATATATTGTTGGTGGGATAAGACTAACTTCTATCTTTGCAAAGCTGGTTTCTGAATTGACTTGTAACAACTCTAGTGCTAGTAAATTACTTTGGCTTTGAGCACTCATGTAAGTTATTTGGTTCTGGTTTTGGCGGATTGTTTTTATTTAGCGAAAAGCTGAAATTATAATCTGTCACAGAGACATAGTATTACATTGATCCTTAAACCTTGAACTTCAATGGCTTGCCTAAAACACAAAAACTATGTTGATACAACATAACTTACGTGGGTTTTTGGAGCTTCCCGTGAACCCAAACCCTATGCATTGTCTTTTGTTTACGATGATTCAGTGACTTCACACATCAATATTCAAGCTCAACCTACAAATTATGCATTTAATATAAATGAAAAATCAGATAACAAGAAAATGCAATACAAAAGCCAACTTCAAGAAAAAAAAGAAGGTTACCTCAATGAAATCGGCACCTAGAAAAAGATCTCGAGTAAAATCCAAAGAAAGAAAAAATATGAGCGGGTGCCATCAACACGATTATATTCCCTAAATCCCACTCTTTGATCAGTATCAAATCGAAGCATGGTCGTGTCCGTAAGGCCGAAATCAATCGACAACATGAGAACACGTGACACCACTAATATAAGATACTCATTCTTATAAACAAATGGATCTATATTTCTCATATTTGATGGGACTTAAAGTTTACCGAACATTACCATAATCCCTGAAGAAAAGCAACCCACCAGGTTTTAGGACAGAGAAGCACTCTGCACAGCGGTGATCCTATCAAGGGTTACAACGGACATACAGTAAAATCTGCAAAATAAATCAAAGTTAATATAACAAAACTCGGGATTATGAAGCTAAAATAAATCTTTTAGAATCCATGCCACCAATGCGTGCTTGGTTATCCTTTGATAAATCTATATCGATAAGTTGTCATCGATATTTTCATATTACGGAAGAAAATTGAGTCTAAATTTTAGCGATTGATATATCGTGAAATGCATATAAACAGAGAGTGTAACCAAACCAATGAAAGTACACTTTGCTTTTGTAACGATGTTTCATGGTAAGCATCACAAATCAGCCACTTAGAGGCGGGATGTATAATGGCTTTTAGGTGAGACCACACTCGAAGCATATATATTTTCACCGTGAAGAAAAGCGTATATGCCCAAGTATAAATTTATAAATTTTTAGTCATGTGAAAATTTAGTTAATTTGTATATTGTTTCTTATAAGCATTCACCCAACAATTATAAATATTTTTTTTGGGTAAAGAACATTTATAAATATTTAGTCACATGTGAAAATTTCGTTAATATGTATATTGTTTCTTATAAGCACTTCACCCAACATTTATAAATTTTTTGTCACATGTGAAAATTTCGTTAATTTGTATATCATTTCTTATGAGCATTTCACCCAACATTTATACATTTTTTGTCACATGTGAAGATTTCGTTAATGTTTAGTCACATGTGAAAATTTCAGATGTCGTGAAATAGTGTGATTTAGCAATTCTCACCCGATGTATTATTTGAAATTAATCTAAAAGCGGCGTACCTAACCAACAAAACCAAATCTTTATCTTGCCTTTTCAGTTAGTCTTCGAAGTTGGAGGTGACCAATACGAATCAAAAGCAACTTTACTAACCTGCAAGCCATTTGGTCCAAATTAATACGACTCTTTTTCTTATTTTTTACAAGCTTCTTCCAAATTAATGAAGCCTTTAGAAAATAAAAAATGATCATTTATTTTGGAACAACGGAGAAAATTTTACCCATGTGTTGTGACACTCTCCCCATGCTACGACTTTCTGTCTTCCATACTCCAAACATGAAGTAAATCATCTTCCCCACCAGTTAAGATGTATTTTCCATCGAGGTGAAAGAAGAAAATCAAAAATTCTAATTTGCAATTTATGAAGAATATACAAGATTTGAGGAAATTATGTGATTTTTCACATCAGAAAGGCTTTACCTCCGGGCAACATAGAAGAGAGCACCATAAAAACTTTTGCCACCTCAGATTTTCAACGATAAATCAAGAAAATGGGCGTTAATTAACACAAGAAAAGATGAGGCGAAGCGTGATTATGTCTGTCCCTTTTGCAACCTCAAACTAGAGGAGTTTCCGAAATTGGTTATTACCATTTTGTCATCTCTCTTGTGTTTTCCATTCAGTTCTTTTATAGCTTTGGGATGGCATTGGTGGACCATTAGATGAAAGTATACACTTTCCAAGTTTCTTTTCACTTTGAGAATTTGGACGATGTCTTATACTCTGCACCATATATATACAAGTATGATCATGAAGCCATTCAAACATTTTAAAGGCGTTTAACCACTCAAGTTGATATTTGTTTATCAGATAAAAGTAACTTTTTATAAAAGATATACTGCAGTCTATACTAGTAGTTACATATGTTATTTGGTACCAATTGTACAAAATTGATGACATGGCCTCGACCTTACCGTTTTACACAAGGCATGCCACAATGGTATAAGTAGCGTGGTTGAGTGTCAAATTTTTAAGAAGAAATCATCACATGAAGACAAGATTGGCCAAGTGGCCTATAATAGTGAAGCGTGATTACTAATAACATCGATTCTAGCAATTAAAAGTTAAGCGCATAAGCGTACCATACTTGGGCGATGAGGTTTGTTGAGTCGAGCATCGATTCTTAGAAATTTTTCCCCTAATCATAGCGCAAATAAAACTTTTGGAAAGGAAACAAAGTTCTTACTTAGCAATCTGATAAAGCGTGTAAACAAGCGAACGTAAGTCCGTCGGTACAAACATTGGACATCGGCTCCATAAATTTAACACTGCTTAATGTTTCTAGAACTTTCATAGTATAGCATCCACCACTTGTAGATTTTAGTTTCTCAAACGTCACCACTACCGGTTGAAAAAATCTGAGCCCCACAACAAGAAAAAGGTACTTACTAGAAACTACAGTATATTATATTCTAAGCGAAAGTTTACTCAAATGTTGCATACCATCATCGTTGCGTGGTTGTAAGGGGTCATAATTGAACATCACATATGCAACATCAACATGCAATTGAGATATTCACGACCACATCGGGATGTATCGGCAGTTCTTTTGCAATCATTGCCGTAATTATTTGATCCAGTGCCTTAGTTACCAATCTAGATGGATATTGTTGCACCATAAATAGAATTTGCTCCACTTCCTATTACACAAATACAAAGTAAGTTAAAACTTATACGCATCTTTAAAAGCTTGAACATAAGTAAACAACAGTTTAAATTATTAGTTCATTTGCAATCAATGCAAAAACAGATCAAATTACAAGCTCAACCGAATCGTGAATTATTAGATAACTAAGGTTATTGTTAATCTTGACGACCTGAAGAGAAATAAGACTCACTCACTAGTTAAATCCGCGCTTTATAAGATAAAATAAAAATGAAATGAAATGAAATTATATGGAAAGAAAACCAAGCTGTAAGAATGTTGGTAATCTTTGCGATTGAAGACAACAACTGTAACAACTTCTTCCCAACATCCATCGCCTCCTCTGCGAGCTTTTTGACCAAAAATGAGACAATCTGCTCGCCATTCTCTCTAAACAAACATCTGAGATAGTAAATCATTGCCACTAATTTAAACAAGTTATGGAAAAATTGGTGGATATGAAGATGCATTTTCATGTCCGTAAATAAGCGCTGGTTTGATCCAAATGATGGAGCCCTTAGAGTATATAAGGCACAAGGCCTATAAGAGCAATATTTAATGCCAAGCCGTTAGTGTCTAATGGCCCAACGAACACTAGATAATTACGTAACCCTTTCGTTATTGGAGCCCGTACACCATTACCGATTGTGGTGTTTATCTAAACAAATTACTTTTTTCCTACCACAAACCAAAAAGACACGGTGTCATTGTTGTGACGTCAAATAGCCTAAAGTCTTATGTAGTGTTTGAACATTGATCAACTAATAACTAGTTAGCTCTTTGTGCTATATGCGTCAATTTTGCTTGAAATTTATTGAACAATGGCGATAATATACATACTCATGATAACTTAAGGTGAGATAATACCTTAAATAGCTGATATAAGAAGAAATGGGATAAAAAACAGCTCATGTAAGCAAGAAATGTTGCTTGGTGAGATCCACCGCACCAAAACCAAAACCGATAAACTTATAATAAGTACTTATTGCAAATCACTGACTATACAAGGATTCGAGGTCTACAATCAACATAGTAAATTACCAGCTGTGGCTTTGTGAGTGAGGAGCGAATGCTTGAACAAATACAGATAATCAACCGAACAATAACTTTTGGCTTAAATGTTGGGCATGTTTAATTCAAAAGCATAGCCTAAAGCATGTGGACTCTAGTTAAGAGTTCTACCAAAGATGGATCCTCATCTAAACTAACGAATGGCAAGAACCATTTAGTGGTCACCACATTGCCAACTATTTAACCATCATTAGAGAAAATATTACATCAATTCAATATTTAGCGGACATAACAAAGAAATTTGTTACAGCTCGGATGCTAAGAAAAAAATTCCCTAACAGTTCCTATGTGATTGTGTTTATACAAGATTAAGAGGAAGAGGCGGGGTTATAAGATAAAGCGCAAGATCATAGAAATCAGAAATGTAACTTGTAAGAGGCATCATATTAAGACAAGACTATTCATCGGTAATCAATAGATTCTGTGAGTTTTCATATCACAACGATAACATTTAAAGCGCTACATGCCTACATATATCTAAAACAATCCAATGTATATAACTGTTGGATATTTGGCACCTGAACATAATAGAAAATCATGTGGATATCTTGACCAAAAAGAATTACAATTCCTATGTGGGGATGTCATGTGCGCAGAGACATACAAAAGCAAGGTGTAGCCTCTACATAGAGCATTATATAATCCCATAGTCCCATGCATACATATCCGTACAAAGTTACCAAAAAACATATATATTGACCAAATGCCTTCCAAGAAATATACACCATCTGTGGTTTAGAATAATTCAAGATGAATGTTTTTTAGTTTTCATTGATCTGAAAACATTTAAAGAAGAGGAGACCAAAATTGTAATAGCTAAAAGGAGACACTAAAATTACTAAATGGATTTCGAAGTCTAGATGAATTGTAGCCTTGTAGGACTAAAGAAGCATAAGAGCCAACAACCAATGACAGCATAATAAGAAATGTTAATGACAGACAATACATAGTCATTTTCTATGTTTAATATGAATAAATTGAAGATGTGCCACAACTAAAAGAAATAGACTAATATCTTACCTCTGATGCTCTTCGGAGCACCGGAAAATATCTTCCAACATCAACAACTATCGTGACACCCCGTCAACGCATACCTACTAGCTTCGGTCCAACACTTGCCTTCTTTATCTTACATTTGAGACCTCAAGAATGTAGGAAATAATAACTTATGATGGATAAAAAATCATCATAAGTACTTATGATGAGTGTGCAAGCTTAACAAAACATTTAAATATACAAACTAAGTTGGAAAAAATTACCTCAATCTGCATTCACTAACCATCCATGCCAAGATTTTGGATACTATTTGTAACCCCGGCTATCTTCAAAGCCAGAGAGTTAGCCAAGCCCAAGTGACCGTCCATCCTTGAAAGCCATACACGCCATATGGTGTCGAAGATCATCTGATTTGTGCCAAATTTTTCAAATTTTTATATAATTAAAACTTCATTCCTTGTTGATTTTTTCACCGCGAAGATACTTGAAATCCATATCTTCATTGTTTTCACACGGGAAGATACTTTTACTAAGCTTAAATCATCAAAAAATCTACTAATAAAATCAAAACTTCATTCGTTTTGATTTTTTCACGCGATGAAGATATTCTTACTATACTAAAATCATCGAAAATTCCGCTAATAACATCAAAACTTCATTCATTGATGATACTTTTCACGGGTGAAGATATTCTTACTAAACTTAAATCATTGAAAATTCCGCTAATAACATCCAACATCATTCCTTCTGATATCTTCACATGTGAGAAGATATCTTTATAAACATAAATCATCAAAAATCGACTAATAACATCAAACTTAATTCCTTCTTTGATATCTTCACATGTGAAGATACTCTTACTAAACATAAATCATCAAAAATTCCGCTAATAACATCAAACTTAATTCCTTTGCGATATCTTCACATGTGAAGATACTCTTATTAACATAAATCATCAAAATTCGCTAATAACATCAAAACTTCATTCCTTGATGATACTTTTCACGGGTGAAGATATTCTTACTAAACTTAAATCATTAAAAATCCCGCTAATAACATCCAAACATCATTCCTTCATATCTTCACATGTGAAGATACTCTTATAAACATAAATCATCAAAAATGTAATAACATCAAACTTAATTCTTGCTTATATCTTCACATGCGAAGATACTCTTACTAAACATAAATCATCAAAAATTCCGCTAATAACATCAAACTTAATTCTGCTTTGAGATACTCTTATTTAACAAAAATCATCAAAAATTCCGCTAATAACATCAAAACTTCATTCCTTGATGATACTTTTCACGGGTGAAGATATTCTTACTAAACTTAAATCATTAAAAATTCCGCTAATAACATCCAAACATCATTCTTAGCGATATCTTCACATGTGAAGATACTTTTAATAAACATAAATCATCAAAAAATCGGCTAATAACATCAAACTTAATTCCTTGCTTATATCTTCACATGCGAAGATACTCTTATTTAACATAAATCATCAAAATTCGCTAATAACATCAAAACTTCATTCCTTGATGATACTTTTCACGGGTGAAGATATTCTTACTAAACTTAAATCATTAAAAATTCGCTAATAACATCAAACATCATTCCTTGCTGTATCTTCACATGTGAAGATACTCTTAATAAACATAAATCATCAAAAATGCATTAATAACATCAAACTTAATTCTTGCTTATATCTTCACATGCGAAGATACTCTTACTAAACATAAATCATCAAAAATTCCACTAATAACATCAAACTTAATTCCTTTGCGATATGTGAAGATAATCTTACTAAACATAAATCATCAAAAATTCCGCTAATAACATCAAACTTAATTCCTTGCTGATATCTTCACATGTGAAGATAATCTTACTAAACATAAATCATCAAAAATTCCGCTAATAACATCAAAACTTCATTCCTTGATGATACTTTTCACGGGTGAAGATATTCTTACTAAACTTAAATCATTAAAAATTCCGCTAATTAACTAGTTATAACAATTAAAACCTAATTAGTAATCTATATATTCACATGTGACTTATGTACAAATTAAACAATAATAATAAGTTCAAACACATAATAATTATGAATTATTCAATAAAATTTAATCAACAAAACAGAATTAATAGTTACTATCAATTTATGTTTAGTCTGAATAGAAAAGTTGATCTTCTTCACCAAAATCGAAACACGTTGACCTAAATTCATGATATCTCCTTCATCAGTCATATTTGTTGACTGTATGTTTTTCATGATTGATTATGATTACGGTCGTGGTTTGATTGGGAGGTGTAGTGGTGGTTTGATCGGTGGTTAGTTGTGGTTTGATTGGTGTAGTGGTGGATTGATGGTGGTTATGAGGAGATTGTTGAAGGTGATTATAATCAGAGAGAATGAAATGTTTTCACCTACAATTGTGTGGGATGTGTGTGTTTTTATATATATATTAGGTGTGACTATGGTAATTACCCTTGTTTAGTATATAGTTAGTGCAAATAATGAATTAATCTTAGCCATTAGATATTAAAGGAGGGTTAGATGGAGTAGGATCTCTTCCGTTCTCACTAAATTTAAGCTTCTCACAAGAAACACCCCCTATATATATATATATATATATATATATATATATATATATATATATATATATATATATATATATATATATATATATATATATATATATATATATATATATATATAAATTTTCTTTCTTTCTTATATTTTGGTGCTTACCAATGGACAAATCTCAACCATCCATTTAGTTTAAGGATTAACCTAAGATTTAATACTTAAAAATCAATGTTCTTGTCTTTTTGTCTTCCTTTTTATTCACATTTTCTTATTTCATTTTATTTTTATTTTTTTTTAATTCCCGTTTTTTTATAAATGAACTTTTTTTTCGTGTTATTTTTATTAGTGTTTTCCTTTCATCGTTCATTATGTTTTCATCCGTTTTTCATCTGTTCGTCCGTTTTCCAGTTTTCCTCCATTTTCACGTTTTTACTGTTTTTGTTCATTTTCCTACTTTTTCGTCCGTTTTCATACGTTTTGTCAGTTTTTCGTTTCGTGTTTTCGTCCGTTTTTATCGTTTTAGTCCATTTTCCGTTTTCCTCCATTTTCTTACGTCTTACGCCCGGTTTTTACCGTTTTCATCACGTTTTCGTCCATTTTCATCGTTTTCGTCAGTTTTTATGTTTTCATGTTTTTAGTCATTTTTATCGTTTTAGTCCGTTTTTATCTTTTAATCCGTTTTCATAGGTTTATATCGATTTCGTCCATTTTCATATGTTTTCGTCCGGTTTATATTTTAGGCGTTTTCGCCCGTTTTTCACGTTTTCGTTTTCATACGTTTTCGTCCGTTTTTAGGTTTTCATGTATTTTCGTCCATTTTAGGCGTTTTGTCTCTATTTTTATGTTTTCATGTATTTTAGTCCGTTTTCATACGTTCATCATTGTTTTTCACGTTTTCTTCATTTTAGTCGTTTCGTCGTTTCGGCGTTCTCGTCGATTTTATGCGTTTTCGTCCGTTTTCATCGTTTCATCCGTTTTATAAGTTTTTGTCCATTTTAGACGTTTTTATTCGTTTATGGCGTTTTTGTTAGTTTTCATACATTCTTCGTTTTCATTCATTCTTATCGTTTTCATTCATTTTATCACGTTTTTGTCCGTTTTAGACGTTTTCATTTTGATATTTGTAAGTGACACTTATTTATCTCTTGTGATATAACCTTGTAAGAAAGGTGAAAGTATTACATTCTTTATCATGTATGTGTTATCAATTGGGATAATCAACTAAGAATGTGATGATTCTGATGATTGGGGTTATTTGTGTTTTGAAAATACCTAGGAAGATTTTTGTGTTTTATGATATTATAAAATATTATAAAAGTTTTCAGCGAAAACAAGAGATGTTATGATACATTTGTTAGACTTGTGGTGGATTTTTCTATTTAATAGATACATTGTGCATGTTTTGATAGGTTTTATCGCGGGATTTGAAAATATCTATGGTTGAATCGGCAAACTAAAAGCTATGGTTGAAAAGCACACATCTTTATAAACAAACTCGGAAGCTCAAACACGTGATATGACACATGATATCACGGGTGATATCACCTCACTTGTAATATCACATGATATCACCATTGATCATGTGTGATGATTCACAATTATCGTGATATAATGTGATATCACAGGTAATAGTATGTGTGATATCATAGTTTATATCACTTGTGATATCACTAGTGATATCACTTGTGATATCATGTGATATCAAGCGAGGTGATATCGTGTGTGATATCACGGTGTTTATTGCTAAGTTTGTTGTGCTTTCTTCAACCAAACTAGCTGGTTTGTTGATTCATGATAGATATTTTTAAATCCCCTATTAAACCTATCGAAGCATGCATAATGTATCTATTAAAGAAAAATGCCACCACAAGTCTAACCAAAGTATCATAACATCTCTTTGTTTCGTTAAACACATTTTTAATATTTCATATTACCATAAAACACAAAAATCTTCTAAATATTTTCAAAAACAAAAAATGAACAGAATCATCACAGTGATATAATAAGTGATGTATATTATTCTTTCTTTGGGGGAATTGCATATATACCCATTAAAACTTAAAAATTTGCATATTTCCCCATAATACAAGTTTTTATTGCATGATGTACAATGCAATTTAAGCATATTTTGGGTATATATGCAAATATGCAAGTTTTAGTGGGTATATATGCAATTGACCCTTCTTTTTTATTAACCTTTTTTTTTTGTCCTTTTTATTAATTTCCGTTTTTTTTTTTTTTTTATGCTTGTTTTTTTTTTTTTAAATTCGTTATTCACGTTTATTTTTTCATTTTTTTTTTCATCACGTTTTCCTCTGTTTGTCCGTTTTCATCTGTTTGGTCCGTTTTCAGCGTTTCGTCCATTTTCTTCGTTTTAGTCCATCTTCATATGTTTTCGTCTATTTTCTTACCTTTAGTTCGTTTTCATATGTTTTTCTTCGTTTTCATGTATTTTCGTCCGTTTTATACGTTTTCGTCCGTTTTCAGACGTTTTCGCTTGTTTTATCGTTTTCATCCGTTTTCATAGGTTTATATCGTTTTAGTCCGTTTTCGTCCGTTTTAGGCGCTTCGCCCGGCTTTCTTACGTTTTGGTCGTTTTCATACGTTTTCTTAGGTTTTAGTTTGTTTTCATACGTTTCGTCCGTTTTCATACGTTTTCGTTTGTTTTTTCATTTTCATGTACTTTCATCCGTTTCTATCCGCTTTCTTCGTTTTGAATGTTTTGTCCACTTCATACATTTTCGGGTTTCATAGGTTTATATACGTTTTAGTCCATTGTAGGCGCTTTAAATTACGTTTTGAGCGTTTTAGATCCGTTTTCATACGTTTTATACATTTTAGTTTGTTTTAAGGCGTTTTTATATCTTTTCATTCATTTTATCACGTTTTTCCGTTTTCGGGCGTTTCGTCCGTTTTCATATACTTTCATCCGTTCTATCCGTTTTCTTACGTTTCGGGGCGTTTTCGTCCCTTCATCTCGTTTTCACGGTTTTCATAGGTTTATATCGCGTTCGTCCGTTTTTACATTTTAGTCCATTTTAGGCGCTTTCGTCCGTTTTCGAGGCGTTTTCGTCCGTTTTCATCGTTTTTGTCGTTTTTTATACATTTTAGTCCGTTTTAAGGCGTTTTTATCGCTTTTCATTCATTTTTATCACGTTTTTCCGTTTTGGACGTTCGTCCGTTTTCATCGTTTTCGTCCATTTTGTAGTTTTTATACGTTTTCGTCTATTTTCATCGTTTTATGCTTATTATTAAACTTTATTATATTACATGTCTAATATCAATTGTGATATTTTATAAAAAATACTTAATGTCTAATATCACTTGTAATATTTCATAAACAAACAAGCATGTTTTTTGAACCTTTAATATCACTGAGATATTTCATTCTTTGTATGTTTTTATATATTATCACCTATGTGTTTTTAATATTTTTATAATTTTCGATTACATGATAGTTTTTGTACCTTTCATCGCAATTGACAAGCGTATATTTTTTAATGCAACCAGTGTTATCTATCACTTGTGATATTATACTCTTAGTAGAAATAAAATGGTTAAAGTCTCTTTAGGTGAATTCTTATTTTGTTAAAAAAAATGCTAATTTAATGCAACACTTGTTTGAATTTGAGAATATTTCAAATCAATATTTTCATAGTTTGCTTCATTTTTATTCATTTTGATATTTTTAAGTGACACTTATTATCTCTTGTGATATAACATATCAAGGAAGATGAAGAGTATTACATTCTTCATCATGTATGTGTTATCGATTTTGATACTCAACTAAGAATGTGAAATATTACATTCTTACCAAATGTGATAAGAATTTAGTATTTTACCAAGTATATATGAAAGAAATAGGGTCAATTGCATATATACCCACTAAAACTTGCATATTTGCATATATACCCAAAACAATAAAAAAAACATAGACTTAGGTTTAAGTATTAAATCTTAGGTTAATCCCCACCATTAGATTATACTAGATGGATGGTGGGGATTTATCCCTTGGTAAGCATGGATTTTTAAGTAAGCAAAATAAAGTGCCTCATATATATATATATATATATAGGTTTGGGTTATTATGAAAAATTTCTTAGAATGAAAAGAATGAGAAGGCATGTGGAGGTGACATGTGTGCATCTTTCTTGCATCATCATCCACATCACCATACCCCAGGAAAAAAATTTTTTCCAGTAAAAAATTTTTTGGGGCAATTTTTCGTAAAATTTCCGAAATTTTTTATTGCATCACAATTATGAATGTAGTGTCAAGGTTATAAATTCGCATCACGGTTATAAAGTTCTTGCATCACAATCATAATTTTAGTGCATTGATGTTATAACCTTGATTTTAGTGCATCATAGTTGATGCACTATTAACTATGATGCAGTAACTTATAATAAAGATGCACCAAAACTTATTAAGTTAATGCGTCACAGTTATAAAGATGCACCAAAACTAGTTATAAGTTAATGCGTCACAATTATGATTTTAGTGCATTAAGGTTATAAATTACTGCATTACAGTTATAAAGTTCTTTGCATCACAATCATGATTTTAGTGCATTAATGTTATAACTTTGATTTTAGTGCATCATAGTTGATCAACTGAGTAACTATGATCGATAACTTACCAATGGAGCATTAGTCCATGGTTGGGAACTGTGCTTGAGTCAATTGACCCAAGTTCAAGTCCCATCCTTGGCATTTGCTTCATATAGGTACCAGCCTCCAAAAACATGGACTGCGGAGACTTTGTGGAATAAGAGCTTAGGGTGAGTCTGGCCGTGCTCACTCCGATTGGTGCCCCACTAGGCCGGAGAGTTCTGGGGCTATTCGCTTGTGGGGTGGACAATGGTTGGTGCCAAAAGCGCACAGGGTGAGGTGTTCGCCAATCTACACCTTTTGTGGAATGATCGCGGTAACTTATAATAAAGATGCACCAAAACTTATTAGTGCATTAAGGTTATAAGTTCTTATCCATGATAAATTCTTGCAATTATAATCATGATTTTAGTGCATTAAGGTTATAAATTCTTGCATCACAATTATGATTGTGATCACGATATAATTCCCTAGCAGGAAATTTTTGGCGGGATTTTTTTTTTTTTGAAAAAAATTTTTTTTAAGCGAATTTTTTTGGCGGTGACCATGTGGCATGGTGATGTGGCAAGGTGACACATGTCACAGCCTCACATCATTCTCATTCTTTTCATTATAAGAAACTTTTCATTTATATATATATATATATATATATATATATATATATATATATATATATATATATATATATATATATATATATATATATATATATATATATTGGAAAAATGATAAATGCCAACTAAAGGACTTAAAAGTGACTTAATGCATAAATGACTTGCATAACTACAAGTTATTTATGCATTATGTCACTTTAAGCGTTAATTAGGTCCCATATCAAACTCTTTTTTAATATTATATGTGATGTTACAATACTTAATGTGTTTAAAGTATTGAAATAATTAATCATATATGTGCGATGTAGGTACATTTGTTGAGATACTTTATGAGTCAAAAATATTTATATTTTCGATGAGTTTGTGGAATTTTTATGTTCTTTCATAAGGGTGGAAAATCCTTAATCCTTGATCCCGAGGGATAGAGGGATGTAAAGTGGGGATGGATGGAGATGGAAAGCGAGGGATATTGGGAATCCAGATTCCCATCCCGATCCATCTAGTCTAGATGGGTTGGGGTCCGGGTCTAGATGAGTTTTGGTCCGGTCGACAAGATGATTTTTATTTTTATTTTTTATTTTTTTATTTTTATTTATTTTTTAAGTAAAAGATGTAAAAAGTAAAAAAAAAAAAAAATAGAAAAATGACCCACTAGACCCGCCGAGACCTGTTAATTTATTATATAATTGCACTTTTTATTAAATACCTAATTATACTCATCTATAATATTTAAGGAGACTCAGCTAGACACATCTCCTACTAGACATTTATCCAACTAAACTCACGTTTAATCAATAGGTCTCAAATTGTCGCATCTACAAGCCGCTATCTTTTTAGATCACAATTGGACTTTTTTGTTTGTCTAGTCCACAAGAACTGAAATGTGTTATCGTTCTCGGCCATACACATTTTTTACTAAGTTCATATAGTCTAACGATGTCGATTTCAAAGTTTCAAATCATCAGAAATGTCTAAGGTATTTAGCTCAGGCATTTGAGAACCAAGTTGATCTACAATATTCACTTCTTTCTCTTTTCTTTTAAAAGATTCCTCATAAAGCTTTGAAATATGTGCTTCTGAATGACGAGTTTTGACCAGCGTTCCATCTACCCACGTCGTAAACAAGAACCCTCTTTTTTTGTAGAAGTACTCGCTTCACCATCATTTTTGTGAGCTTGTTAAATGATTGATTATGGTATGTATTAGTTTTTTGACTAAAACTACGGCCACGACCACGGCCATAAAATCGACCTCCACTAGAATTATGGAATCGATCATATATACGGTTGTCACCGTGAGAATAACTACGACCTCGACCATGGTTACGTCCTCATCCTCATGTATTATTTTTAGGACCATCATTGTATGTAGCATTTATGCCATTGATCTAGAAGGACATGTTGTAAGCTTTTGAGGATTAGAAAAGTGTTTTCTAGAAACGAAAACTTTGATTGATTTTCTTAACGGAACAAGAGAATTACAAGATAGGGAAGTAAAGAGCACTTATGAAAGTAGATCCTAGTGCATTTTATTATCATTCGTTGATGTACAAAACATTGATAAATGTATAACACAAGTAGGAGAGCTAATATTTCTTTGACAAAATTGTCATTGATTATTATCTTCAATAATTCATAACAATAATGAATACAAAAGAAATCATAGAACCAATAATGGAACAAAATGTTAAAAGAACTAAGCACTGTTCTCTTGGACTGTTCCATTTGTTTTAATTTGACATTTTGGTTTTCTAAATCTCAAACATTAGTAGACACTTAAATATGCAGTGTTCACTGTTCAAAGAGTTTTATTCTTTACTTTGATATATATTTTAAAGACTAAAATACACCGTGTTGGTTTAATGGACAATAAATTAATAGACGTGTGTTAGGATCGAACTCGAGGCAGGGATTGCACACTTTGCGTTTGAGAATTAAAGTTAATAATTAAATATAAATGTTATATTTATTTATTAATTAAACAAAATAATTATATGGACGTTAAGTAATTAGTTGTAATGGACTAGATCGTTAAATGTAATGGAAAAGGACTAAGTTGTAAATAATGGGAAGGTTCAGGAATTCCTTGTGGGATACCTCATCCGATCGGCCACAAGAAAAGGAAACCCAATCCATCTACAACTAAAACTTGTTCACCAAGTTTGTTTGGGTATAAATACAAAACCAATGGTGTTTGTAATTTATCTCTTGTACTCATTAATCTAAACCTAAAAATTGTTTTGTGTGTATTTTGCTCCAAACGATCGTACACCCTCTCCAAGGTGTCAATCCACATCTTTTCCAAACACAAAGTTATATGTTTGATTAAAACTAGCATTCTTTTAATTCGGTATAGTACGTGTGTACAAGAAAGTGGTACTAACACATTATTGTTAGTATTCTTGGATTGAATTACAGCGGTAGGGTAATTCATATAATCTTATAAACCCTAATTAGGGTTCATCCAATTGCTAGTTTTGTGGATTTGATTCTTGTTAGATTAGAATCAAAGAAAGATATTATTCTTGTTTATGTTAGTTAATTATTCGTTAATCTTTCCTATACGCTTCCGCATGTGTACTTGATTTTTATTGTTTATATTTATGATTAGTCATGTTATATAATTCAACACAGATTGGTCCCTAAACTTTGCGCATCGTAATGGGACAAACCTTGCATTTATCATCATAGGGAGTCCGCTTGGGTTTTAATCCAAACTAGTCCCTTGACCACAATGTCAAAGTCGATGTCGATTTTTGTCATTTAATTCGAGTATTTTAGTCCATACACATTTATACTTTTGTTTCTTTACATTTGATTTTGTCAGTACCTTATTTCTTCTCTTCTTGTTTTTCTGCATCCATTATCCAGATGGTTTTGCCTTTTATCACAGATCTATGAGTCCATTTATGGCGTATTTGGGATTTAGATGTTACTGATATCAATCAGTATCAACTTTAACGTAGTTCTTTTCTTTTGCTAGATAGTAAATAGTGATTCATTTTGCTAATGCAATAGATATATTGATTCTGAATGACTTGGTCTTGAACAACTCTAGTAGTACGAGATTCTGACAGATTTCGTGCAAGAAGTATACTACTCGCACACATACTTGCATCGTGTGCTAGCAAAATAAATAGAATTACTTTTTGATTGAAAATGTAGTAATTTTTTTATTTTATTTTTTTATTTTTTTTTTTAAAACTTAACTCGAAGGTATATTTAGTAGCAAGCGTTTGAGAGCATTTTGTACACAATGCTTGTTTGACAACAAGCAATTAGTGTTTGTAACGTTTTTAAGCGCTCAAAATTGAAATGGTATTTCTAGTGACATTTATCAACAATTAGCGTTTTACACTTACTAATTATAATTGTACAATTATGCTATCAAACTAGCTTTATCAATTCAAAAATTTTATTGGTTCTACAGTTAGTTTCATGAAAATACTCGAAATAGATGTTAGGTTGCTCACATTGGTGGGTGAGCCACACCCTCACCTCACCATTGTCAAGCGCCACCCCACCCTAGGGTCTCCCCCGTCACGCGCCACGATGCAAAAAGAGGAAAGAAGTGATGACCATGGTCACCTTTCGTGTATCGAGTATTTGTAGGCCCCATGACTATTTTTATTATTTAATTATTTGATGTGAGTGTGTAGGGGGTATTTTGCGAAGTATATTTGTATAAAGTGTGTACTTTTAATGATGGTGAGAGGAGTGGTGACCATTGTGTCTAGTCTTAGGCGGGTGGTAATGGTGATCGCAAGAGACCGCAATCACTATTGCCACCACAGCGCCAAGCTGTCAACTCAGTTTTCTCCCTCTTAGACCTTTGCATGACCAAGTACCCGTAATGGTGACCGCGGTCACCATTTTTTTATTTACATTTTTGTAAACATTAACATTAAAATTCATTAATAATTCAAATAAAAATCGAAAACTTAAACTAATAATCTAAATATTTTTCCTTTGTTTTTTTGTTCATCTCCAACACCGACTCTCATTGTTTTTCGGTTAAATGGACATCGGGAGTATGATAAAACATGAGGTCTTTCTCCCTCTCTTTTTTGTTTAAATTGAAACATTTGACGTTGCAACTCAAGTTCTTCTCTCTGTGTGCAAGCCTCTGTTGTTCCAATTCCGGCTGATGTGCAAGCTTCTGTTTTTCTAATTCCATTTTCTCGTGATGCATCTGATCTTCTATTTCCAATTGCCGCTTCTTCAACTCTAAATAGGAATCCTCGATTTCCTTCTTTTCACCCCAAAAACCAGATGTGACGTTTTTTTTTTTCCATTTATCAACCTAATGAGGTACAACAGATGAAGCAGCTGAAGAAACAGAGGAGGAAGACGCTTTTTTTCTTAGCTTTCTCCCAACCCTTTGGTTGAACTTCCCGAACCTCTTCATCCGAAGAATCCACCGCTTCTTCGTTAAGATTCAAACCACCATGTGCCGAGTCGGATTTGGCGTGTAAGGTGGTTTTTGACGCCTTTGATTTTTTAAGAGTATTGCCTTTGGATTTGTAAAATTTTGGCATATCTCTTTTCAATTTTTATGTTCCATCAAAAGCTTCCACGACTCGATCAATGTGAAGGCTTAGATTATACGTCGCTTGATATTCTTTACATGCTTGATCGAACACAATTTGGTCATCTGCGCCACTATGGTTCCTCCGTTTCGCATTATCGTGAATCACGCAAAATTGACCAACTATAGGATGATCCATATTTTTCCATTTACAGTTGAGGAAATTGTATCCTTTTTTCGATTCTTTCATTTCTCTCTCAAAGTAACCAAGTACTTACATCCAAAACCCAACATCCTTTTGAGCATTCCTTTTGGCTATTTTGGGACTAGTTTATCCAAGCTTTGCACAACACTAGCTCTTCCTGGGGGTCGCCTTGGATTTTGGCGTCGTTTTGTAGTAGTCTTATCTTTAACAGTGCCACTTCTTGACGGGAGAGTCGTATTCCAGCGAGTTCAAATGAACCAACCGACAGATTGGTAGAATAGTCTTGACAACCAAAAAACGGATCCATATCTACATCAAGATTAAGAGGGTTAACGGGAGAATATCGTTGAGAAGTTTGAGCTTGGTCAATTGGTTGGTTAAACGCTAGTGGTGAATCGTGTAAAGTGTAAACATTTACGGACCATAAATTGAGATTGTTGTTGTTGTTTGTACATCGCTTGGTTATACGGATGTTGGAACTAATTATTTTGATAGTAAGATTGTTGTTGATGTTGTAATTTGTACTAGGTAGTTTTTAGGCCGTGCTAAGCACGACCCTTGAAAGTCAACGTTTATTGTTAAATGATTATTTATATAGTCGTTAATTATTACTACTCATTCGACATTGAGTAGCTCATGCGTAAGATCGACCGCGATGTGGTACCTAGTTAAACACAAGACAATTAAATCTTGAATCAACCGGATATAATTTGTTTACCCAAAGCTGTAAAGATAATTTATTTTAGCCCACCATCGGAATTCGAAAATTGATACACCTTGAACAAAATCCATAAATTCGGAAATTATTTTTTTCTAACTTTTATGATGGATGTTGAATATGATTGTTCATTACTTTTTGTTAGAAGAATGGTATATATAGTTAATATGTTTAAAAAGAAAGGCAAAATATCTATGGAATTATTTTAACTATAAAGTTGACGTGTTGGTGGGGTTAAGTTTACAAGGTTTGGAGTGAGTTTTGAGATTTGGTTATGGATATTTATAATAAACTTTATGTGAATTTGGCTTTACTGATTCACATCTTGGCTATGCATTCATGGCATTAACTGACGGCCTCACTCACCATTTTTCTTTGTTATGTTCGAACATGGAATTTTTTTAATCATCATGATTTATATCACATAATAAATAACAGTATATAATGGAGCACCTTACTTCCCTAACACCTTTTACATCAAACACGTGAAATATATATATGTGCTCTTGAGGATAAAAAAAATAAAGTAACACCCGCCTTTTGCGTCTTGGCGGGTTATGGGTACCCAATCTGCGTTCCGGTGTATGAGGAGGTTAAGATGTAGCGGTCTTACCACCTAAAGTAGAAGGCTGCCAGGATTAAAGGTAGAAAGGACCTCCTGCCTTTTGTAGGTGGTTTGTTGATCAAGAGTGGGACATTTATAATCTGCTGCTCTTTTTGGATTTGTTTCTCCGGTTTTAGGAGTTCTCAAACATATGTGCTTATATATGATTGTTGTTTATCGTTTTGTACATTGTTTTTGCGTTTATTGTTTTGTGTCGTAACTCTTTAATTATGAAAACCAAAAGTAAGCATGGAAGTAATGGAACCTCAGTTGGTATTTCGATGGATGTGGACGGCTAAGTGGATTATCACCTGGATGTTTGTCCAACACCTATTACTAGGGTGGATGTTGTGGGTTTGCCAACTCGGTTGTCGAATGGTATAGCGATTAACGAACCTGATCAGCTGCACATGATGGCTGTAAGTCATCATCAGCAGATTTCGTCTGCTGAGTTGGTTAGCGGGAAAGGGAAGACGAAGCTAGATGAGGTACCGATTTCCACAGGTAATATTATGTTCATACATTTTCTTGAATGCACCTTGCTGTCACAATTCTGTAGTTTGTAAGCAAACCTTGGCTGTCATTCAACATGTTTGTTTTGTTTTCCTCTTATTGTCGCAGCTGAAGTTGAGGTTCCAAACAGCAGCCGTTCGGACGTTCCTTTGCCCGAGGGTTTGTTCTTATACATTTATCAATGACTTACTCATACTTTTAGTTTCCATTATCTGTTACATGTGTCTTTTGCATATTACCTGGAGTCCTGGACTGTTTGAGAACGATTACGCTTATAGAAATTGTTCGATGTTTTTGCAGCGGTCTTCGGTGTTTCTGATTGGTATTGCCAAATGACATGTCCACAGCCAACTTCACGTGCACGTAGTTATCGATGTAAGTTGGTCGCTGGTATATATGGTACCAATGCTTTCTGTTGTAACCAAGGGCCACAGTGACAGTACGTCATTAGCTAGACATAGGTTCACCCAGGGAGCGAAAGAAGTGGCCTTAGCTCGCCTCTTGCTATGTTCATTACTGGAGGTGGCAAAATGGGTTGTGGTGGGATTGGTCGGGTAACATGTTGATAGGTACAGGTAAGAATTGGTTGGGCTAACCCGCGAGACATTTTATATATCTATATCTATATCTATACTATATAAAATGGAAAAATGGTCAAAGTGGAAAAAGTGAAAAATGTTGAAAGTTGAATGTTGAAAACATGGTCAATGGAGAAAAAAATAAATAATATAATTAATACTCTTATTAAAACACCTCATTACTTAAAAGTACAATAATTTATTCACATTGTACACCCAATTAAACCGGTAGTGACCGGTTTAATTTGACATGTTGAAACCGATACCGGGTTGACCGCGGTGACCGTTTAATTTGACCTGTTGAAACCGATACTGTTGAAACCGATCGGGTTGACCGGGCGCTTCTTCCAGCGGTGACCGGTTTAATTTGACATTTTTTGACCCAACCTATCGGTTTGACTCGGTTTAAATCGACTGTTTTTATCGACGGTTCAACCGGTTGAACCACCCGGGTGAAATCGGGTTTCAAATTTGACAAAATTATATGAGAAATGATGAAGTAGTTGTGGAACCGTGTAATTTTTTGAAAGGAGAGGCAGAAATAATTGTAGTTTTTGATTTATTTTGCTTTTTGTAATGCTTGAATCTATTATTACTAAAAATCTTAATAACTTAAAACAATCCTATTAGAAAATATCTCCACACTTAGATCGACTTCACATAATTTTTTTCAAACTATATATTTATCTTTGCTATGCAACACGCATCAATTGTAGTTATTAACGATTCTCTAATGCTACAAATACAGTTTGTTGAAAGAATTTATGGGTCATGAACTTTCTGAGAAACTAGACATCATTGCCGCTGGCGCGGGTACTAAATCTAGTATATATATATATATATATATAGGCTCACGTTCCATTGAAGGTTTTTATTTTGAGAAGATTGAGAAATCTTCGTTTAAACAAATTGATTTATGTTTTTGATTTAATTCACAAGTAAACATCATTTTATGGTGAATCGAATATATAAATCACAAATTTGATTCACAAATCATTGTTAAAATCGAGTTATGATGATGATTCATTAAATTTGTACAAAAGATTCGATATTCTACATATATACATAAATTGAGAGATTTTTAACATTGATTCAAATTTTTTTGCACATTTTGAATTTTAATCACATTAAAATGAGTTTTACGCTTGAAAAACATGAATCAAAGTTAAAAATCTATCATTTTTGAAAACCTTCTCAATCGATCCGGATTCTATATATATATATAGTGTATCTTTATTTTGAGAACCCTATTAAGTGCGAGAACTGCGAGAACTCTTCTTGTCCAATCATAATTTAGTAAACTAATTTTATTTTATTTTATTATGTTCAATTTGCAGGGGCATTAAAGGAATTTAACATATACAACATTAAATATGATAATTCAAATTTTTGATAAAATTATGGAAGATAGGTTTTTATATTTTTTTACTTTTATTTTACAGCAATCTAATTATAATCAAATCCTCCCAACCCTAGCCCCCCTCCTCTCTCAATCACTAATTCAAAACCTTCAATCAAGGATTGTGTGTTTCTCTGTCAATATTGTTGATCGATTCGTGGTTGTTTGGTGTCAGAATAAACAGCCATAGAAGCGGAAATATGCGTCCGGGAAAGGTTCTGATTTGTTGTTGTTTTTCTTTTTCCGTATTTTTGTTGGATGCTTCCGGTTATAGGTTTTAAAGCGGGTCGGATGGTTTGGATCCATGTGCACGTTCTTGTCAAATTCATCTTTACGTCTTGGCGGCGTAAATGCGTTTCAAACGGTTTACACTTGGGCTTTTCACGGTTTACACTCTATATACTGTCTTATATGGAAGAAGAAGGTAAACCATAAGCGAAATTTATCTAATGAACATATGAATATCCATTCTCAAATACTTGTATTACATATAGCATGTTGAGTTTAAAGTTCATCCCAACAAATATATCATAAGCAGAGGACTCTTTGTGAAGGCAAGAACTTTCGAGAAAAGTTCATCTCTTTTTCTGTATAGGCACCATCGATGTTGGTCACCTTTGCTTTGTTAAGTCTCACAAATTTGGTATGTTCCCTTAGGATGGCCTTTTACTACAAGTAGCGTAAATTTGTTATACCACTTACAGTTATTGCAGTTAAGTCCACTACTAATACCATCTCTGTAAATCTTTAAATGTCTCTTCACGCCGATCGTGATGAAGCATATTTCTGATTTAAACCACCAACATTTATTTTTAGTCAATAAACTACCGCGACTTTAGAAAACTTAAATGTATTTGGTCTTTTTGCTTGTTTCAACTAGTTGTTTTCATGTTTTTCTTATTTGAATATTATGAGGTTCCACCACAAGGTCTTATTTGCATGGTTACATCACTGCAAGTTAGTAATGGATGAATGTTGCTTGTTATGATGAGTTCTTTGGAACATCCCGGTCCATCTTGAGATTTAGTGCTACTACTTATTAGCAATGTTACTTGGTAATTATTAGCCGGTGGCTATAATTAGTGCATCGGATCCGCGGAAAAGGGAACATCCCAAATAGATGAAGTTGTAATGCTATTGTTGATGTATTAGATTGCTTTGGTTGAGTTATCTCACCTTTAATAAAAATTGTATATTTGTTCTCTTAACAGCCTATTATGTTTAGCGTGAAAAGTTTATTTGTTACTAGTTTATTTTATTCGTTGAACAAACAAGTGATGGATCATAACTTTGGAGTTAACAAGTAGTTTAGCAATGTTTTTGCTCATTTATACCCTTTCAAGATTTGTAGAATTGCAAATTGTGTAAGTAGGCGATGGCTAAGTCGGGCAGGTTATACATAAGATTGTAAACATTTTTGCAATGATTCGGGCAGGTTATACATAAGATTGTAAACATTTAAGTAGACGTGGCTAAGTCGGGCAGGTTATAATAAGCTCATGTATCAGTCATTGTTCATGATCTTTGTAAAACCCTAAAAATACGAAAGATGTTAAAAGACTATTTTACCCTTAAAATAGTCAAAATTATAAAATACGTAAAATATATTAACGTTCATTTAATAGAATTAAAAACCTAACTTATAATTTTGAAAAAAAAAACCTAACGTGTATATTTAACTATCGACTTTTGTACGAAAAAAGAAAATATAGAATATAACATAAGCTTGGGCCTCGTCTTTCTTTTGTTTGTGATCCGATCGGTTGCCAACTTTCCGCGATTGAAATTGTTTTTGAGCGGTTGGGTTTGCAAGCGAGTCACACAAAAGCCCACATAGCCCGATCGATTGCATAGTATATATATACAAACACAAACCTCAAACTTGAAACCCTAGCTTTATACAAATCCGGCGGCACACGAAAGTTCTGCTCCTTTTCTTTTTTCCGATCGACCGGCGCTACTCTTTGTGTTCGTGTGTGTGAGGCGAGCACTTGCCAAGGTATAACCACTCTCCTTTCGTCTCACTTATGTTGCATGCAAACGTTAAAACATGTGTTATCCGTGAGATATGATTTGCGTACCATGTATAGCGAATATAAAATATAACCGATCCATATGAATAAATTGTGAACATGTGTTTGATAAATTAAGGAACATGCAAAACGTAAACCATGAAGTCGTGTGTGGGTCGAAACTCATGATCAAACCGAAACACATGAGTGAATAGTATGTCGAGCCGTATTAGTGGAACATGTGAGCTTGTCGTGTTTATATGTTACGTAATCATATTTTCCGAAACTATATATATGTTGTGTATCGATCATGTGTATAAAAACCGCATAGCAAGTAACTTGAGAATGGTCACATAAAATCATAAACATACATGTGTATATAAGTTGACGTATTATATGTGTATAATTAACATTATGGTTAAAGTCATGAAGGTGTTAGTAAATAAACATGAAACATTGACTTGTGTGTCTCGTTAAGGGTTGTAAGTCGATGCATATAATAGTTGCGTTAACTTTATGTTATAGTTTAGTTATGTCGATTTGCATGCATGTGTGGAACAAGAGTTAACAAGTTGTGTGAGTCGACTTGTGTATGGATAAGTGTTTGCATGTGTGTGTGCGTGCATGGTGAAGCAAGGAAGGAAAAAGGTTTTGTTTTGGTTAGCGTAGGTAGCGAGTCGTCATATGTGAGTAATTAGTGTTAATGCATGCATGAGTTTGAGTTAACTTCCGTTTGAGTTTTCATACATTCTAGGTCAAGGTGAAAGTCATTAAAAGACGTAACATGTCAATTAAATGCGTATTAATATGATAATAAAGATTGGGAAAACCCTAGAATATTAATGGGAGAAGATTAGGGTTAAGAAGCTAAGTGTGCTAATTCGTTATTCATGTGAAAATAGTAAGTTTGAGGTCATTAATAACCGTTGATTTAACGTATAACTAGCTAGTATTAAGTGTGTTTGTAAACATGCGTGAGTTATGATTTTATGCAAGGAGTCAAGAATCATGAATTAAAGTATTTTCATGCATGGTCTCATTTTAGTTGTGTTCGAACAATGTTACGTGTGAGTCTTGGTTAATCATGTAAGTTATGAAGGCTTGTGTAAACTATTTTGAAAAGAAAGTCCAAATCCGTTCTTGACATTTATAAACCCTATACTTTGAAAGATGATCATATAAGCCTCAAATAAGATATTTATCATATTAAACCCTTAAGTTTACCATTTATCATTTGTAACACAAAAGTTTGGCTAATTAATGATTAAGACTCTAAAATGTTGTAATTTCGTCCGTCACTAAAAATGAGAATATATTTACAACTATAATAAGGTGAATGCGATTAATCCGTTATAAATTTAATGATGCTAATAAGTATTAAATAAATCATAACCGTGTAGATTTGTTGGAGGAGACGCGACGTTGTATCTTCGTGTTCCTACATTCGTTTGCTTTTCTCTCATTTGCGTTAAGGTACAGATATTCTGACCTTTTTAGTAAAGGTTCCTCATGATTTCTCTTCTTTGTCATTTCTATTATATTTATTAGGATTTCCTATGCCATTGCTATGAACCCTTTTCTGATTGTTTGATCTGTTGCTTGTTTGAAACACCTGTTTTATTGAATCATGCAATATCTGATTTGAACGTTATGTTAGAAAGACTTTGATATACACATTTGTTGAACCTTGCTATATTTGATTATGAATTTCTGAATTGTCAACATTTGGTTATGAAATTCTGATTATGAAAGTATGATATGTGACTACAACATAAACTTCTGACTACTGAACCTTTGAACATGAACCTTATGATATGAATTATTTGATATGTTAATTGTTGACCTTTGTGCTTGATTATGATCTGTGTTATTTATGATAATGTTCAATTTAAGTTAGTTTGACACCGAGCCACTATTTCACTAGTCATGGGGTTCCATGTCCGTGTCAGTGATGCACCTCGACATGACTCTAAGGCGATAGAGTGATGTTACGCGTCCTTTTATGTTATCGATTATGAGCTCGCTATATATTGTATGGCTATCTATCTACGTTGGGGCGTATGGATGCATCCTAGATCGATCTGTTATCCGATATGTTTTACGGTGAATGATGTCGGTGTGCAATATCGTCTTCACAAAATTCTGGGAGCTAGCTACTCCCATTAGTTTATGAGGTTACCTTCTGAATAAGAAAGATATTTCTGATATGATATGTTCTGGGCTCGTGGTAGTTAACTAAATCTTTATCTGTTATGTCTGTGTTAAGTATTCTGATTATGATTCGGTATGTTCAAGTGTTTATATTTATGTATTAGGTTTATTATATGTTATTGTATGTGTTTATGCTCTTATATGATTATGTAACTACCGTATGCCATGCTAGGATATGATTAATATGTTTAAATATGATTCGTATGTTGTCATCTGATGTTACGTTAGTTTATCGTTATGTGAATTCGTTGGTCTGTGTGATGAATGAGCTAGTGTGAAATTGAGTATCCTGAAAGTTTAGTATGTATGATTGTTCAGTTAATCTTGTAAACTTTGCCTATCCGTTAGGGTATCTATCTGCTTATGTTTGATCTGCCATGTTTAGACTCTGTTTATATTAAGGTTTGATCTGGGAAATGGTTTAACTAATGATATCTGTTTTGATAATTTGCTAATTGTTATGCTATTTCTTTTGCTTATTTAGTTATAGTATCTCTCTGTATTCTCTATTAGCATGTGTACTTGCCATGACTTTGGCTAATGTTTCAAGCTGTTATGATCTTGAGTAAGTTATTAATGTAAACTATTTGACTTGTGTGAATGCCATGTTTATTTTCCGTGAGTATTCCCATTAGCCTTTAGACTTTTCGTTTGGCTTATATGCATTCTACTTGCTGATTTATTATGTGCTTGGTTATTTGATGTGTTTCCGTCTGTGTCATCAATATGCTATGTGTTTGTTCTTATTTGTTATGTGTTTCTTCGGATTTACGTGATTTGTGTTTCCTGAGAATCTTCAATGATTCATTATTCTCATTCCGTTGTGATTTCGTTATCCATTATCTTTGTTTTGTTTAGCTTTTGTTTTGTTATATCTGTTCATTTGGGCTTTGTAAGCTCGGCCGCATTTTCTTTTCTGCTTGGCGGGTATTAAGCATTCAAGATGAGCTTATGGGATAGGCGATGCGGGTTGAGAGTAAGTGAGAGCAAGATTTGAACATAGGGATCTTAGATTTATTTTGATTATTAAGTTATTTATATTTTCTTTTGTAAGTTTTGTAAAGGCTTCCGCTATTGTATAGTACTTAAGGTTACGATATGAAGCCGTATTTGTGATATCTTTACCCTTGTCGGGTTGGGGTGTTACAATTTATGGTTTGAACCGGTTTAGGACCCTTAAAGCTTAGGCTATGACTGTGAGGATTGGGTAGACATTAGGTTTCCGTCTGATTCGAGATATCTTTCGATTCCTTTTGATGGTCGTTCGATTTGGCGTCGATATTCTTTTACCTTTCTTGTTGGCCCTCCTCTTTCGAATTTTGTTATTTTGTTTTCGCTCGTCCGTTTGTCGATCGTTAGATGGAGACAATGAAAGAAGATGTAACACCCCAACCCGATAAAAGGGTAGAAGTATTACAGAATGGTGTCATATCAGAACATACATAATGAACATAAATCAAACAGCGGAAGCCTTATAATAAATCTCAAGAAAATTTCAAGTCAACAGACTTATCAATACATAAATACAAAGGGAAAAACTCCGAAATGAAAATATAATAACAGAATCAAATGAAGTCTAAGATGACTAGGCATGGTCTCTATATCAGCTCATCTCTGTCCAAACAATCCCCACTCCTAGCTTATGTACCGCCGCAGGAAAAGAAATGCGGCTGAGCTTAAAAGCCCAGGTGAACAGATATAACGATACAATAATAATACAATTGGGCGAGAACAAGGTAAGGAAGGTCAATCAATAAATCGGTATATCAAAGGAACAGTAGGGTAAATGAAACATAGGAAAGGGGTGAGTTATCACCACGAGCCAACAAAACAAATCAAATCAAATCATATATCCATAGTAGCCATGGTAACCAATAGTAACCATAGCAGATATATGAGACATGAGGTGATCAGGCTCCCAATTGTGAAGCGGCGTATTGCACACGACATCATTCACCAGACAAATCATAACATATCAGATAACAAAACAAATCTAGGATGCATCCATACGCCCTGCAGACAGATAGTGGCCATACAATATATATCGAGCTCATAATCAGATAACAGAAAAGGGGCCGATTGTGAACATCACTCAACCACCCTAAAGTCATGCCATTGGTGCATCAATGACACGGACATGGAACCCCCATGCCTAGTGATAGCTCGGGTCTCAAAGCGGCCAGGTCAAGCAAGGTCATATCAAAAGGATTCATATCAAAGGTTCAGAAGTCAAAGTTTCATATCAAAGTCCATAGCAAAAGTTCATAATCAAAGATGCATATCAAAGGTTCATAATCAGAAGGTTCATATCAAATAGTTCACATAGGAGATTCAATCAAAGGGAACATAGCAAAGTTATAGGGAAACCTTAATAAAAAGGCTCAGAGCAAAGGATAACAGTTCAAAACCAATATCAAAAGATGTAAACGAATCATGAGAAACCCCTACTGAAAAGGGATAGAATATATCGTACCTTATTGGCAACAAGAAAAACAAAATCAAATGAAATCAAGAGATACGAAAGATCACTCCTTCCTCGAGGGATCTACAGAAGTGAAAGGATATTCATTTATTAGATGCGATTAATGTGTTTTATTAGATTAAGTCTTTTAGGGTTTTTAAGTACTTTCCATTTTAGGTAACTTTCTCGATTTAGTAAGTTTAGTCATTTATGATGCAATTAATATCAAATTAGGTTAAAGTGATGAAAATGATGATTTATTATAGTTTAGGGGTCATTTATGAAAAGTTACAATAGTTTAGGGTCTAAAGTGTAAATATTGCAAAGTATGTGGTCAAATAGCATGTTAATCCTATTCAATATTTAGGTGACTTATGCATGTGACTCGCGTGACTTTATTAACATGTCAATAATTGTGACAAATACGAAATCAAAATAGAAGTCGAGATAGCATGTTCATCATATTAAATCTTTAGGTGATCCTTCTCATGATATTATGTAACTACTCTTATTATTTATGTGATGATAAAATATGTACATATTACATGCATTCTTCCTTGGGTACCCACGACAGTAAAAGAAGTAGCCAAACACATATGTGATGGAGGTAATATAGGTTCAAACAGATTCATAGGTGGGTCAAATACAAGCATGGCATACTAGATATATATATATTTCTTGATATGACTTAACGTGACCAAGCTTACTGTTTTTCCATGTGATGGTTAGTCAACTATAACATGCATGCTACATGGTAACTATGACATAAACCAAAGGACAGTAGCCAAGGATACATTTGGTGTATTACATGGGTGGTCAACAAATTCTATACATGTTTATATATGACGACATACAGGTTTCAAACAGCAAGGACATGGGTCGATTTATTTAAGGTCAAAACATTTTATATGAGCATGAATATGGGTCGACATATGTAGGTTTTATATGTGATGAATGTTATTAGGTGATGAATATTATCATTTCATGTGACATCATTTTATTTAAGTTTTAATGTGTGAAAGTAATCAACAAAGGATCCAAAACAGATTCAAGGTGGGTTCCTCTTTTATCATTCTAGGCGACATGTCTATGTATAAATGTATGAAATCTTGGTAACATGAGTGCATGCACATATGCAGTTAGACTCACGACACACATCAAGGAAACAAGGAGAGAAAACAAGACGAATACGTTACCCTAGCAGCAAGAATGAAAGGCGAGAACAAGGATACCACAAGCACACGACCAGCCCCTCTTGGCTCAGGAACCCACGACAGCACCACCCCAACAGCCTCCCTCTTTGTCCAAGAAGCCCACGACCAGGAGCAGAAGTCCCACGACAAGAAAACCAAATCAATACTTAAGAATACCACGTGAATTAAGCCTTGAAAAGGGCCTCGGATCTTACCTTGGACTGCTGTAGATGTCGACAGAAAAACAAGGATGGAGATGGAGGACTTTGTGTGTTTGCCGTGACTTATTAGAGGAGACACTAGGGTTTTGTTTCTTTTATTTTGAATGCAATATACAAAGGAGATGGTAACTTTTAAAGATGGCAAAGGAGCGTGTAAATGAGCCATAAAATCAGGGATTTAGGCGTTTTCCTAGGAACCGAATATGGGGCAATCACAATCAATTACACATTTAATTTACTTTCCCAATTACTTGTGTATTTTCATTATTTTGTCATTTAAAAAGTCCATGTAACATCTTTATGTATACTTATTTGTGTGTTAAAATATAAGTTATATTCTTCCATTACTAATGAAGTGAATATGTAACATATTTACTAAGCCCCTTTATTCTGAAATATTTTTACAATGAGGGGTATAGTGGTCATTTGACGCATTACGAATATTTTAGGGTTTTACAACTCTTCCCCTCTAAAAAAAAATTTTCGTCCTCGAAAATTGAAGTGAACACGAATGAAATCAAATGGTAACAACGGAGACATACCGGATTACAATGAGGGTAGCAATCAAACGGTAGAACTTTTCAAAGATGAACCGCGTGCGATACTTCAAACGTATCACTCATATACGATGAAGATAGATTAAACGTATAGGTATAATGATCCCAAGGTCTTGCTAACTCAGACAATCTTAATCAGGTGCCAGAAATTCTAAACTCTAAGGCACTCCTCGAGACATCATATGAGTATACCATCATGATGACCATACTTTATCTCAAGTCGTGAAAACATCTTATCCACCACCTAACGGTCCATTCTACATCTTAAGGTTGGTCTAACAAATCAACACTAACGGATTCGAAATCAGAGAAGCAGAACATATCAAGAACGTAACGGAACTTAGCAAGTATCATCGAACTGAAACACGTCGGCACTAGCATCCGCGTCTTCCACGGTTCGTAAAACTTCTAAACAAAACAATCATCCAACATACACAGAATGTATACTGAACGGAAAATCATTCAAAGAGCAAAAATTTAATCAAGGGATTTAAAACACAACGCGAGGTCGTAGTAACACCGAAGAATCAAACCATAGGACTCCATCATCCAAACGCGCCCAATCATATGAAACAGATGAATCTCCTCAGCATCACAACGGTTGGACTATTGACCACAATATGCCCGAATCTTGGTAGTAGTTTCATCACATGACTAAAGTCGTTGGTCAAACTTCTGCTCATCACGTCTTCCAGTGTTCACTAGTTGAATCGTCTCCATCTTTACCTCCGGTTGATTCGTAGGCTTCCTCAAAGCATCTTCATGTCCCAGCAGGCATTGCGGTTGGTGCGGTTTCTGCTTCATGGCCTCGGCTCAAAAACTGCTGCAGCAACTCAGGATCGGTACCATCACCTTTGAATCCACGAATAGTCTCCATCTAAACGATCGATAAAGGAATGCGCGAAGATAGAATAACAAAACGCGAAAAGAATAAGGTTGAATCGTGAAGAGAAAGAACATCGAAGTCAAACCTGGGCGAAAATCAAAAGAATCGGAAAAGATCGAAACAAACGGAAGCCTAATGTCTACCAAAGTCCTCACCGGTCAAACCTAAGCTCTACGGGTCAAATCCTAGGGTCCATATGTCACAGTCGACTACAAGTCGTAAACCTGGGCTCTGATACCATAATTGTAACACCCCAACCCGATAAGGTAGAAGTATTACAGAATGGTGTCATATCAGAACATACATAATGAACATAAATCAAACAGCGGAAGCCTTATAATAAATCTCAAGAAAATTTCAAGTCAACAGACTTATCAATACATAAATACAAAGGGAAAAACTCCGAAATGAAAATATAATAACAGAATCAAATGAAGTCTAAGATGACTAGGCATGGTCTCTATATCAGCTCATCTCTCAACCCCAAACAATCCCAGCTCTAGCTTATGTACCTGCCGAGGAAAAGAAATGCGGTGAGCTTAAAAAGCCCGTGAACAGGATATAACGATACAATAATAATACAATTGAACTGAGAACAAGGTAAGGAAGGTCAATCAATAAATCTGGTATATCAAAGGAACAGAGTAGGGTAAATGAAACATAGGAAAAGGGTGGAGTTATCCACCACGAGCCAACAAAACAAATCAAATCAAATCATATATCCATAGTAGCCGGTAGTAACCAATAGTAACCATAGTAGATATAACAGACATGGAGTGATCAGCTCCAGTTGTGAAGACGCGTATTACCGACATCATTCACCAGGACAAATCATAACATATCGGATAACAAAACAAATCTAGGATGCATCCATACGCCTATGCAGCAGATAGTGGCCATACAATATATATCGAGCTCATAATCAGATAACAGAAAAGGGACGGTGTGGAACATCACTCAACCACACTAAAGTCATGCCATTGGTGCATCAATGACACGGACATGGAACCCCATGCCTAGTGATAGCTCGGTCTCAAACTGACATGTCAAGGCAAGGTCATATCAAAAGGATTCATATCAAAGGTTCAGAAGTCAAAGTTTCATATCAAAGTCCATAGCAAAAGTTCATAATCAAAGATGCATATCAAAGGTTCATAATCAGAAGATTCATATCAAACAGTTCACATAGGAGATTCAATCAAAGGGAACATAGCAAAGTTATAGGGAAACCTTAATAAAAAGGCTCAGAGCAAAGGATAACAGTTCAAAACCAATATCAAAAGATGTAAACGAATCATGAGAAACCCTTACTGAAAAGGGATAGAATATATGTACCTTATTCCGCAGCAAGAAAACAAAAGCAAGTGAAAATCAAGAGATACGAAAGATCACTCCTTCCTCGAGGGATCTACAGAAGCGAAAGGATGTACATTTATTAGATGCAGTTAATGTGTTTTATTCCGATTAAGTCTTTTAGGGTTTTTAAGTGCTTTCCATTTTAGGTAACTTTCTCGATTTAGTAAGTTTAGTCATTTATGATGCAATTAATATCAAATTAGGTTAAAGTGATGAAAATGATGATTTATTATAGTTTAGGGGTCATTTATGAAAAGTTACAATAGTTTAGGGTCTAAAGTGTAAATATTGCAAAGTATGTGGTCAAATAGCATGTTAATCCTATTCAATATTTAGGTGACTTATGCATGTGACTCACGTGTCTTTATTAACATGTCAATAATTGTGACAAATACGAAATCAAAATAGAAGTCGAGATAGCATGTTCATCATATTAAATCTTTAGGTGATCCTTCTCATGATATTATGTAACTACTCTTATTATTTATGTGATGATAAAATATGTACATATTACATGCATTCTTCCTTGGGTACCCACGACAGAAGTAAAAGAAGTAGTAGCCAAACACATATGTGATGGAGGTAATATAGGTTCAAACAGATTCATAGGTGGGTCAAATACAAGCATGGCATACTAGATATATATATATTTCTTGATATGACTTAACGTGACCAAGCTTACTGTTTTTCCATGTGATGGTTAGTCAACTATAACATGCATGCTACATGGTAACTATGACATAAACCAAAGGACAGTAGCCAAGGATACATTTGGTCGTATACATGGGTGGTCAACAAATTCTATACATGTTTATATATGACGACATACAGGTTTCAAACAGCAAGGACATGGGTCGATTTATTTAAGGTCAAACAGTTTATATGAGCATGAATATGGGTCGACATATGTAGGTTTTATATGTGATGAATGTTATTAGGTGATGAATATTATCATTTCATGTGACATCATTTTATTTAAGTTTTAATGTGTGAAAGTAATCAACAAAGGATCCAAAACAGATTCAAGGTGGGTTCCTCTTTTATCATTCTAGGCGACATGTCTATGTATAAATGTATGAAATCTTGGTAACATGAGTGCATGCACATATCTGGTTAGACTCACGACACACATCAAGGAAACAAGGAGAGAAACAAGACGAATCGTTACCCTAGCAGCAAGAATGAAAGGAGAAGCGAGAACAAGGATACCACAAGCACACGACCAGCCCCTCTTGGCTCAGGAACCCACGACAGCACCACCCCAACAGCCTCCCTCTTTGTCCAAGAAGCCCACGACAGGCGAGAAGTCCACGACAAGAAAACCAAATCAATACTTAAGAATACCACGTGAATTAAGCCTTGAAAAGGACCTCGGATCTTACCTTGGACTGCTGTAGATGTCGACAGAAAAACAAGGATGGAGATGGAGGACTTTGTGTGTTTGCCGTGACTTATTAGAGGAGACACTAGGGTTTTGTTTCTTTTATTTTGAATGCAATATACAAAGGAGATGGTAACTTTTAAAGATGGCAAAGGAGCGTGTAAATGAGCCATAAAATCAGGGATTTAGGCGTTTTCCTAGGAACCGAATATGGGGCAATCACAATCAATTACACATTTAATTTACTTTCCCAATTACTTGTGTATTTTCATTATTTTGTCATTTAAAAAGTCCATGTAACATCTTTATGTATACTTATTTGTGTGTTAAAATATAAGTTATATTCTTCCATTACTAATGAAGTGAATATGTAACATATTTACTAAGCCCTTTTATTTGAATATTTTTACAATGAGGGGTATAGTGGTCATTTGACGCATTACGAATATTTTAGGGTTTTACACATATGATCAGTAGCTCCAGTGTTAAATATACAGAAATTGACCATAAGAGAAGCAGCAGCAAGTAAACAATATTTACCTACAGCAAAAGAATGATCTAACTCCTCATCTGAATCATTTCCTTTGAACTCAAAATTTGGCAGACTTCTCATGAGTTGCTGAAATTGTTGTGGGGTAAACATCACATTTCCTCCTTTAGTAGTAGCAGCAATCTTCTTGTAAGTTGGCTTCACAGTTTGACTTCCTTTGAAACCATATCCATCCTTAGCTTTTCCCTTATTTGCTTGAATTTTGGATGCCAACTTGGATATCCAACCTTTTCCCAACATCTATCTGGTGGATGCCACTTAAAACCACAAATAGAACACTTATCCTTCAAATTAGCCTTGCTGTAGAGAGCAGTGACTTCCATTGATGCAACATTTTGAGTAACTTCTCTCTGAGACTCTTCTTGTTGTAACAATGAACATGCACTCTCAACAGTTGGTAATGGATTCATTAACAGGATTTGACTCCTTTGTGAACTGAAGTACTCATCCAACCCATTGGCTGAAACGATCTAAGCTCTTCCTTATGACTACTCAAAGCATTCAAGAAATTCCTCATTCTTTGTAACATTGGTGATAACAAACAACTGAGTCATGGAATCCAATTCTTCCCAGATACACTTCAATATAGTATAATACTCACTAATAGGATTTCCTTGTTGTTCAACAGAATAAATCTCCCTATTCAGTTTGTATTTCCTAGAACCATTACCTAAGGCAAATCTCTTATCTAATTGACTCCAAATTTCAGATGGTACCAACAAACATAATAGATTTAGCAATTGAATCAGAAACAGAATTC
>OU343224.1:200589463-200687282 GCA_910596185.1 Chrysanthemum makinoi | reverse complement strand
ACAAAGCTAAGAAGAATAACCTTTTATTATAAACTCTAAATATGCTTATTATGCAGATACTCTAATACAACTCTAAGATAATCGAACTTTTCTCTAAAACACTAATTCGTAAACTCTAAAACTCTTTTTCTGAAATCGTACACTCTAATGCCAATCTAGGAGTCCTTTTATAGGCTCAAGGATATCCTAGTCGGTTTACAATTGATAACCTTGTACGACAAGTAATCTAAACATAGAATACAATTCTTTCCATAAACTAATATAACAGTTCTTTTGTTCTTGCAGTACTTTGACTTCATATTGCTGTACTTTGACTTTGTCTTAACAAGACTTTGAGTCTTTGACTTCTTCAGTACAAGATTTCTTGCAATTACAAGATACTTTCATATCTTCAGTACTTTGACAAGACTTTCATATCCCAACAATCCTCCCCTAACTTGAATTCTACTTGCTTGACTTCAAGTTCCTTTGTGAATATATTTTTAACAGCTTTATCTTTTAAAAACGGATTGTTTCTTAGTCTTTAAGCTTTTATCTCTGTAACATCTGTGCTTGTCAAAGTATCTCTTAGAATTGTTCTCTTTATAGCAAAGATCCAAAGAAGCTCCATCTTTTCAAAGCAACACAGCAACATATGACAATTTGTACATTTAATTCACTTTAAGTTGCATACTATTCTCATCACTTTCAAGTGAATCATTGAAAAATTAATGGATTTAGATCTCTTTACCAAAGCCATTATCTCTGGAGTAGCCAAATGTTTTGGTGTGTAAGACCATGGTACATTGATAACCATATGATTTTTAGCAAACCACCAACTATCAACAGATTTGTTTAGTCTTTACCAAAAGTGACATTCTGGACTAGTTAGTTCTTCTATCTAATGGTGAACTAATTACCAATAATGGTTTTTCCACCGCCTTTACCACAAGCCATTTTCTTGTGGGCTAGCCAACTCTTCACATTACCGATATGGTGAGTTGAATACCATCCAACTTATTAGCAAGTTGTCAACTAAAACGGATTTGATATATCTTTACCAGAGCCGCTTGCTCATGGATTAGTCAATCCTTTTGTAACCATGGTGGATTGATAACCTATTGATGTTATCATCAAAAAACCATTTATTGAACCTTTATTTCAAAATATTTATTAATTAGCAAAAGGTTTCTTCTAAAATTCTTTTAACTGGTTTATTTCTCAAGAAACAAGACTTTGATGAAAGTATCGATCAGCAGAAGTACTTTGAATAAAAGTATCGATATATCAAAAAGTATTTATTCAAATAAAATTCATACCAGCTATTGATCATTCTCAGCAATGGTAGTCCAGTTTATAAACAAGTTGATAACCATGCAAGCACTTTCATTATCCTCTTCTACTTCCAATCCATGCTCTAGCATTCTTCTCATGAGCTCAACTGTGAGAGGGTATCTTCTTTCTGCAAACATGTGTATCATTGTTCCATTTTCCAGCGCCAAAACATGAACTCCAGATTCTTCAAAGAATCTCCAGCAAACTATTTCCCAGCTTTCTTGATTCTTCCACATATCATCGTTTCTTCTTCAGCTTCCCATAAAGTTATGAGATCACCATGTAAAACCAAACCAATCCCTTCCAATGGATTATTTTCAAAGTAAGCCTTCACAACATGATATAAGTAGAATAGGTCTACTCTATCTATAATATGCAGTAAATCCCATAGCCTTTTGAAAACTTTGAAGCTTTCATCTTCTTTATGAAAAATCATGTAATCTCCATTCTTGGATTTCACAACTTTAAAAACACTGATCTTTGATCTGTTCATCTTCATGTCATCATCTTCCTTTGTATAATCAAAATCTACCACTCTGAGATAATTCTTCAATTCATCACTAGTCTCAGATCTTAATTCAACCTTTTCTTTGTTTGAAAACTGAACATCCAGAACTCAGCTTTTTCTTTTTCTCTTTAAGCTCTTCTTCCTTTCAGATTCAGTCCAATGAGCTTCTTGTCTAAAGTCTTTAATATCAGCAACACTCTTCTTATAAGCTTCCTGTTTAGCATCATAGAGTCTTTTCATATCAACATAGTTTAACTTCTGCAAACCCTTATATCCTCGACTTTTTAAATAAGCCATCATAGCATTTCTGTCCTTAGCTAAATTAGGTCTTCTTGGCATATATCTAACAGGTGTAGGGGACCTCGTAAAGGTTCAGGAGCTTCAAAGATCTAATTTATCTTGCACCTTTTGAGTCGCTCTCTATTCAGAGCTTCTTGAGCTTCCTGTTCTTTTCTATCTTGAGCATCTAACTCTTCTTGAACTTTTCTAGCTGCAGTTTCATTCCTAGCAACTTCAATTGCTCTAAGTTCTGCCAAAGTAAGTTTCTTTTTCTTTGTTTCAACCGTAATACCTTTCCCTTTATCTTTGGATCAATTGCGGTTGAGATGTTCTTGGTTGTTCTTCTTCTTGTACATCTCTAATAGTAACTCCTCCTCTTGGTTGTGACAAATCTAATATTGTAGCAATGAATTCATCATCACTTGGGGAATGAATGGGTTTGAATGTAGCTTCCTCCTCTTCTTCTATAACAATTGTAGAAGGACCAGCATCTTCTTCAAAATTCAATACCCTTGGTGTTATTACTTCTTGCCTAGATGTATCATGAGAAACATTACTTTGATGTTCAGACTTGATCATCATTACCTTGAACATCAGTACCTTGAACATCAGTACCTTGAACTTGCACTTCTTCCTCAGAATATGAAATAATCTTTTCTCAGCAGTACTTCAGATTCTTTCTTCTTCGCAACATCTTCTTTCAAATTTTCCTTTTCTAAATTCCTCCCCAAGTTGACAGAAGATGATTTAGGAACCTTCTTTCGCTTTAATTCCTTTCGAAGTTGTTTACGACGTTTGTTTTCCTCTTTAACCCATAAGTTGAAACCTTGAATATATGGTTTAATAAAATTCCTCAACCAAATATACTTATGCTTCAATTTCCTAAGCTTTTAGCTTGAAACTCAGTAGTCTTGTTCAACCTAACTAGCTCCCTTGTCAAAGCATAATTATCCAAAGACAAACCTTCACGAGGTATAGTATGATCATCACCTTGAAGATGTGAATGTTCCTCTGAAACAGGAACAGAATGTTGTGGAGATGGAGTAGGGGTTCTTTCAATCTCTCGCTTGAACCTCGTGGCTTGGAGAAACAAGACCTGTAAAGATGCAAGACCTTCAATAGAAGCACTTGCAGAGATGCAAGACCTTGTGAGGCAGCACTTTGTGAAGCAGATCTTGGAAAAACGAGAACTTTGAGAGGCAAAGACTTTGTGAAGCAGCATCATGTACGTAATCGACCTTCACTTTCTTCATCCTTCAGCTTCATTACGCATGTACCTTGAACAACTTCCATCATTGTAGTAGTTAATGGAATATCTCCACCTCTGAACAAAGCACTTCGCCTAGCCATAAATGTAAAGATTTTGGCTTGTTGCACAATGACAGGTAACAAAGCCGTAGGTTTTGGAACATCACCAATTGCTTGTTTAAGAAAACCCCATAAACCTTGGGTACATCAGCCATTTTGACCCAGAGGATATATGTGATAGCATCCCATCCAAAATAAGCTTTGAAAAATTAAACACTCTGTCAATAGCTAGTCCAACCACTCGCAGATGCTATATTGGACCCAAATCGCTCCCAAGAAGTACTTTTAGAACTTATGCAATTAAGCAGTACATGAATCAAGAACTTCCATTGAGGCACGTAATAATGCTTTCTTGAATGTTTGTTCCGTTAAAGATCCTTCATAACCAAGATTCCTAAAAGTATCCCAAATCAGTTGCTTGTCAAATCGAATAGCCCCATCTTCATCTCCATATAATAAATCTTCTCTAATAGAGGCTTCTGTAATCTTGATAGTCCTTCCAAAGAACTGTAGATCTAATATAATATTCATCCTCCTCCATGTTATCTCTAGCATTAGCCCAAAATTCTTGAATCCATGGTTCAATAACATCCGGTTCAACCAATAGAGCATAACTAATAGCGACCCAAGAAGATAATCAACAATATCATAAAAAGCCATATTCGCCTCAGTCTTGTCCAAATTAGCCACCATATTGTGCTTTGAAACAGTTAAACGATTCGCCATTGTTGAATAAGTGAGCACAATAAAGATTTTATCTAAGAATAAAGAGATGGTGATTGGGAGATAAGTATGGAAAAGATGTTAACAAAAAATCGGAAGTAGTTATTTATAGGTAGGATTTGAAAAATCACAACCTATAATAACAAAGTTACAAGTTATTATCAATTACCCATCAATATTACCGTTGGAACAAGACTTTAATACGACAAACAAGACTTTCCACATAAGCAAGACTTTCCCAAGCAGTACTTTCCAAGCAAGATTCTTCTAGAAAAACAACGATTTTGCCAAATTCCTTCATATAAACTAAGTATAAACAAGCATCCTCCCTCAAGCAATACAGTGACTATACTAACACCTTATAGTCCTACCCTCAAACATAGCTTAGTAGTTAATCATTCCAATGCTCACAACCAAGTGATTGAATCGTGACACATCAAAACCTTTTGTGAGTAAATCAGCTACATTGTCATCCGTGTGAACCTTAACAACATTGATGAGCCTATGCTCATAACAATCTCTGATAAAGTGATGCCTAATCTCAATATGCTTTGTCTGGCTGCATGAATGATACTGTACATGATTCAATTTCACAATACAAATTGTACTCTCATTATCAATATTGATAGGAGTATTTTTGAAATTGAACCCATAGTCCAAGAGTTGATTTTGCATCCACAAAACTTGACCACAACAACTTGTAGCAGCTACATATTCAATTCGTAGATGATGTTGCCGCAATTGTCTGCTTTTGCATTGCCGTGAGACTAGCCTTCTTCCAAGATATTGGCATCCACCAGTTGTGGATCTTCTATCATAATTACCACATGCATAGTCACTATCTCAAAAGCTTCCAAGTGAAAAGGTGACTCTTTAGGATACCACAACCCCAACTTAGGTTTTTGTTTCAAATAACAGTAAAATTCTTTTTATGCATTCATGTGAGAGATCTTTGGTGAGACTTGATATCTTGCACATAGACAAACTGCAAACATGATATCATGCCTGGATGCAGTAAGATACATAAGAGAGCCAATCATTGATCTATAAAGCTTGACTTCAACAGGGTGTCCATCTTCATCTTTGCCCAATGAATTGATAGACTTAATAGGTGTAGTAATGTACCTTCATATCATCAAAATTGAATTTCTTAAGTATGTCAATAACATACTTGTCTTGACTGATAAAAATACCTTCCTTTGACCGCTTAACCAAGTCCAAAAAAGAAAGTCAACTCTCCCATTGAACTCATTTGAAATTCTTTCGCATTCACCGCCAAACTCCTTAACCATGGACTGTTTGGTAGCCCCAAAGATGATATCATCAACATAAACTTGAACTAACATGATATCTTTCTTGTCTCTCTTGATAAACAAAGTCTTGTCAATAGCTCCCTTCTATATCCATGTTGCAATAAGAATGTGGAGAGTCTCTCATACCAAGCTCTAGGTGCCTGATGAAGGCCATAAAGAGCCTTAACAACCTTGTAGACTTTGTTTGGATGGTTAGGATCTTCAAAACCGGAGGTTGTTTTTTTACATACACCCTTCTGTAATCTTGCCATATAAAAAGGCACTTTTGACATCCATCTAGTAAACTTGAAAGCCCATATAAGAAGCAAAAGCAAGAAATATTCTAATAGCTTCAATCCTTGCTACAGGAGCAAATACCTCATCATAATCTACCCCTTCCTTCTGTCTATAACCCTGAGCAACTAACCTTGCCTTGTTTTTGATAACATTGCCTCTTTCATATCTTTTAACTCTAAAACCCATCATGGTTCCAATAACTCTCTTCCCATCTCGAAGATCACATAAAACCCAAACTTCTTGAAGTTTAAATTGAAGAAGTTCTTCCTGGATAGCTTCAACCCAGCTTTCTTTAGTCAAAGCTTGAGCAATATTCTTGGGTTCCTCTTGAGAGATAAAACAAGTAAATAGACATGTTTGACGGTCCTTATGATTCAAATTGCCTTTGTTTATACACAAAGCTAAGTAAAGCATTGTGAGATGTATGAGAAAGTCTTAGCTCTGTGTCTAGTCATTACTCCAGAAGTAGAAGGACCAATGATTTGATCCGAAGGATGATCCTTATGAGTTCTTAAGTTTGGAGACTGTGGAACTTCATAATTATCCTCTAAATTAGTAACATCAGGACCTTCATTGGAATTTGGGAAAATACCTTCATCTTCAAATTCATCATCAGTATCTTCTAATCCAAGCATGGTAGGATCATCCGATCGCCTAAAGTATCGTCAATCTGTTCAACACAGAGCAAAGCAGTATCTTTGTCAAAAGTACCGCCCAAAGTATCGGAGAGTACTCTGCCTTGTTCTTCTTCTTTGCCTCTTCATAAGCTCTCCTTTGTTCATCAGTGTAAGAATGTGCTAAAACATCTTGAAGAAGCATCCGATTAAGTTCCTCTTGAATAGATTGATCCTCAGCAGATAAAGAAGATCAAAACAACAAAGACTTTGTTTTGGAATCAAGTACTTTGTTTTGGAGCATTTTGTTTTGAACTAACAGGATCTCATCGTGAAACATCATCGGTCTAATATGAACTCCATGAACCACATATTGTAAATCTTCCACTGTAATGGTTGATTTTTTCTCTAACAGTACATAGTTCATAGATGGAGTTAAAACCTCAAGATCAAACATCCAATCAGGACCTTTACCTTTCTCATTGTCTTGATCTTCTTAAAACTCAACATGAAGACAATCTTGAACCTTCTTAGTAACTTTGTTGTATACTCTAAAGCCCTTACTGTTAGTGCCATAACCCAATAAGTATCCTTCTTCTGACTTGCCATCAAACTTCCCCAGATTATCAATAGTGTTTAAGATAGTAAGAGGGCATCCAAAAGGTTTCATAAAACTAATGTTGGGTTTAGTGCCCATCAGCAATTCATAGGGTGTCTTCATCTGTGGTTTAGTGACCGAGACTCAAGTATACATAACAAGCAAGATTTACAAATGCCGTAACTCAATAGGTAGGTGAGAATGCTAACATTGTTCTTGCCGCTTCAATCAAAGTCCTATTCTTCCTTTCTGCAACACCATTCTGTTGTGGTGTTCTGCAATACTAAACTCCCTTTTTATGCCTTTGTTTGCACAAAATTCATCCATAAGTTTGTTCTTGAATTCATTCCCATTGTCACATCTAATACCTCTAACCTTGAGTCTCAATTGGTTTTCAAGAGCAATAATCGTTCTGATAGCATCAAAAGTATCATCTTTAAAACCCAAAAAGAAAACTCAACTGAATCTACTACAATCATCAAGAATAACCAAACAAGACTTTTCTTATTTAAACTTGCCACGTAGACAGTCCAAATAAATCCATATGTAATGTACCCAATGGTTCTCTAATAGTTCTCTCCTCAAGCTTCTTGCGTGAAGCTTTGTGTTGTTTACCCTTCTTGCATGCCAAACATGATTGATCATTCTTGTAAGTCTTTGAAGGTAAACCTCTTAACTAAATTGCCTTTCACCGCTTTGTTGATGTTCTTGAAATTAACATGGCCCAATCTTCTATGCCATTGATGTGCCTCTTCAGATGTTGCTTTAGCCACCAAACATGTGGCTCCGCCATAAGAATGTAGACTCTTCATGTCTAAACTATACACATCATTTGTCCTTGGTACTCTAAGTACTATTAAGTCATCATCAACAGTTTAAAGTCGAGGAAAGGATGAGACATTCTCGCGGTCGCTGAATAACATAGGATGGCTTTTATCACAAATTTGAGAGACTGACAACAAGTTGAACTTAAGCTCCTTCACATATCTGACATTCTCAAAATCGATTCTTCCAAATTAATTGTTCCTTTCCCAGGAATCCTTCCTCCATTGGGATCATTCCCAAATGCAACTTTTCCTCCACTAATCTTCCTAAAATCGACAGATCTCTTTGTCTCCTCGTCATACTTCCGAGCAACCACTATCCACAATAAGATGATCTTTAAGCCTCTTCCGGGTTGCTCAAGCACATAAAGAAAAGAGTTAGAAATATTTAGGAACCCAAGCCATTACTGACTTGTGTTCCCCTTGTGGAGTTACAAACTCAAATTCTTGGAGTATGTAATTACCACTATCTTTCAAATGATGATCCGAATTATTTTGATTTTTAGCATGTGGATTTTTAAAACTTTCCGGTTTTCAACATAAATCTCTTTCACCAGATTTTTAGAATTTTCTTGTGTCACACAAACATCGGATTCACTTTTGTTGAACGCATCGCTTGTCCCTTAGCAAGACTTTCCCTTTTTACCCATTCGTTTTAATGTGGTTCCTGTGGATCTAGATTCCTATATGAATTGTGATACCTTCTAGGTTGATAGTGAAATCTCCTAGAATTCCTATTCCAAGTAGTGTTATCGCATCTTGTTTCAGAAAGCATACTTTGGAAAGTACCGTGGAGATACTGGGTTCTCTCATGTGGGTATCTATGATCCGTGTGAAGTTACCGTGAGTAACCCTATTTGAATTAGTCCAAACCGGTTTGTGCTCTCTAGGTTTCTCGATTTGTAAACTTATTCCTTGGAAACTTGCTTAGATATTCGGAGTGTTTATCACAATCTTTGATTAAGTGATTAGGACTATAACACACAAAACACGCTGACCCATATGACCAAAGTGATTTCTTCTATGTCTATGCCCAAAATTATTTTGCCTTCTTGGTGAGTGATTAAACCTGCTTTGACCAAAATTATCCCAAAAAGGTCTAGCAAGATCTGCTATGAAAAGGTTTTGAAGAAGGTATCGCTGGAGCATTTTGATTTAAAGGTACCGTTGATGTTGAACATCGCTACAGCATTCTTTGGTTTTCGCACCTAGATTTAGCAACTAGCTTTTTCCTAAACTCTAGACTGCCTACTCCAAAACGAGACATCGTAGGCCTAAGTTGATGAATGCCAGTGATGTGGGAACAAAGATGATAATCATTAGCTTTCTTATATTCAGGTGGTGAGTCACTTATTGAACCATCATTACTAGATGTATCTACATAATTAATGAGTTCTTCATCACTAGTGGTTATATCCTCATACTCACCTTCATCCTCATTACTAGATTGGTTTTCTTCTATCTTACTAAAATCCATTCCAAAACCTAATCCACTTTTAAGATAGGCTCTTGTCGCTTTTGAACATAAGAAACATGACAGACCATCTTCACCCCAAGCAAAGAAACTTAGCTAACAAATCATCTCTTTCCTTAGTTAATTTCTCAATTTCAGCAATTTTACAGCTTAATTTCCATTCACTAAGCTTTAACTGGTAATCCTGTTGTGCATATTTTTCAGACCAAGCTACTTCATTAGTTTCATGTGCTAAAATTTTGGCTTCCATAGATTCTAAGGTTATTTGATAACCCGCTACCTCAGACCTAGCCTTAACACAATTATCTCTCTCAATCACATAACTTCTAAGCAATTTATGATAAAAATCATAGCAATTTGAGCATACCTCAGAGATAGGAGATTGAGTTGGTGAAGTAGCCACCAATGCAAGTTGAACATGATCATCTTCACTTTCCTTGCTCCAGTCAAATCCTCCAAAGCCATCATCGATTCCAAAGCAAAGATGTTCAGTTCTTCAAAGAAAAAACAAGGTTCCAATCCAATGCTTCTACTGATCTTCAATTTCTTCTTCCATCGCTACCATGCAATAAGTTACCGGTTCATCATCAAACTCTTCACTCCACCAATTCTGATAACTTCTCTGAGCAACCAAAGCCTTTATTTCAAGAATAGGAATTTCCTTAAGCTTAGGTGTTGGCTTTTCGATGTCCCGTTGCTTGATACTTAGCAACCTCAAGACTCCTTTCAAAGTGACCAGCCTTTTGACAATTGAAGCATTCAATTTTAGATTTGTCAAAAGTTATGCCCTGCTTTGGTTTGAAATCAATGCTTTTGCCTGTCTTCTTCATGTACTTTTTGATCCTTGCTCATAGCAACTTGCCACCGATATCAATTTCTTCAAGTGCATCTTCTTCAATCTGCTAGATCTTCTTCATAAGTGAGTGTAAACTAGCTTGTTGTGCAAAGAAGGAGCACATAACTTCATCCGAGGCCATAGTGGTAGTTGGTGGGACCTGTTGAACATATGAGGGAGGTATATAGACAACAAAGATTGAGAAACAAGACTTTGAGGAGAAGTAGTACTTTGGAAGTACCGCCTTCTTTCGATGATAGAAAAGCAATACCGTGAGACTTAGAACTTGTTTGACCACTCATCTCATGCTCATACACCTTAAGTTGATGATATAGATCATCAAAGTCCATGACATCCAAACCTTGTTGTCCTCTATCATTGTAGCAATCACATGCCATGAAGATGGCAAACTCCTTAGAAACTTCAAATTAGCATCTTCAACTGATACTTCTGCCTTGTATAGCTCCAACATGTTCAGTAGATTTTGAAACCTATCATATGCAAAGATCAAGACTCTCTTTCACCAACTGAAAGTTTCAAACTGTTGCTTCAAAGAAGTTTCTCAAGCATCTTCTTAGAGGCTTCATTCCCTCCAATTGGTCTTGAGTTCTGAGTCGCTTAGCATCTTTAGCATCATGAAACTTGAGAAGATGACCATCCTGAATGGCGCATAATAGAATGTTTAGAGCCCTCTTGATTCCTTAGGTTGTCACGGTAAGACCGGTTTAGGTGCCTTTGGTTGTCCAGAATATCAATGGGTTCCTACAACTTCATTCCCATTCACAATAACATTCTAAAGAGCATGGTCTCGAATGGAATTGTAATTTCATCTTCATGCACCGTAGATCATATTCTTCCTTCTTGATTATTGGAATTCTGTGAGGTGATTGAGGGTGATGGAACAAGCTTCACGACATCTTGAATATAGTTGAAGTAGGGTTTCTTCCTAGTCGAGTTTCCACACAAGCTCTCGATACCAATTTGTTGGATCGATATACTTTAATCAAACTATCTTAACTAGCTTGTTAAGGTTTAATAACCTCGGATAAATCCTAAGTTATTAACAAAGAAACACTGAGCAATCTTTATCAAGTAATGAATTTACTTAACAAAGCTAAGAATAACCTTTTATTATAAACTCTAAATCTGCTTATTATGCAGATACTCTAATACAACTCTAAGATAATCGAACTTTTCTCTAAAACACTAATTCGTAAACTCTAAAACTCATAGACTCATAAGCAATCGTTATCGTACATCTAATGCCAATCTAGGAGTCCTTTTATAGGCTCAAGGATATCCTAGTCGGTTTACAATTGATAACCTTGTACGACAAGTAATCTAAACATAGAATACAATTCTTTACATAAACGAATATAATCTTTTGTTCTTGGCAAGATTTTGACTTTATATTGCAAGTATTTTGACTTTGTCTTTAGCAAGATTTGAGTTTTGACTTCTTCCAAGACTTGCGTACCATACATTTCATATCCCAACACTACTGATGGCCATTTCCGGGAGACTGTGAGTTTAATTTAAATACCTTTCCAAAGTCGTAAAAACTGAGTCGTGATCATTTACGGTTTAGAAATAACGGGTAGATTTAGACGGTATAAACTTAAATAAACGAAAATCCCAAACTAGATTCAAACACTTATACGACTTTACAAACGTTAAGTATCCAAGCATAATGAGTGTAATAACTATATAAGACATGTTTATATATTCACTTCATTGTTTTAGAACCTAAGACATAACATCATATTCTTGGTTGCGCGTAGAGACCTTCCGGCTTATCCATCGTTCCCATTATACAATTGATATCATTTACTCTGAGGTGAGTTCTTAGCCCCGTTTTAATACTCGTTTGAAACTTTTGGGGGAGATACATGCTCAAACACTTGCTTTATACTTTCACAAGTACTCTAAACTTTTAAGGATTACCTTGAGTCATAGCCCCACTTTTACTCTTTTAATACTAGTTTTACAAACTCTTTGCGGGAGATACATGCTACAGTTTTTATTACGATCACAAATACTTGAACACTATACCATGTGCTAATTTAGTCAAACATGATGTATTATTATCATATTTGGTCAACATGTGCGTACCAATATATGTCTTAATGCATAACTATCGCTATGTTCTTATGTAATGAAGTGATTCCCAAAGATAAATGCTTAGTCAAGATGATGCATTAATATCATATTTGGTCAACATGTGCGTACCGATATATGCTCTAATGCATGATTATTGCTACGTGATTATTATGTGCGGGAAGTTGTTTCCCAAGATGTGTAGTTTGTTGTGATCTCGACTATATGTTCGAAAAACTCTGTGGTGTTATCAAGTTATTGTAAATATTGTGATTTATCTAAGTACTTACATATATCGTATATACATATGTCTTACTCATAATATAATTTAGCAGTGGGTTGTAAACACACAGGTTGCAAGTTTTGCATGGGCGGAACTTGGAACTAAGTGGATTTACAATGCCTTTGCTATGTAAACACTCTTTAAAGGCTTACATGTTAAACAAACTCTATGAACTCACCAACCATTGTGTTGACACTTTTTAGCATGTTTATCTCAGGTCATAAGGCGATAGCTAGAGTTTGAAGCATAGAATTGCACGACATGTTTTGAAGACTTTATATTCTATTTACCATTCAAACATTTTGTAAACATTTATGTATTATACTTTGGGACCTCATTGTTTGTAACTCTGATTTCATTAATCGAATGGTAACTTTTCAAAACGTCTCATTTAGAGGTCGTTTTCTATAACTTGTACTTTGTATTATGACGTAGCACCCTAGTGACACAATCTTCCGCTGCGGTATTTTGGGGGTGTTACAGATTGGTATCAGAGAATTGGTTATAGAGAATTGGTTGCATTTTGAGCCTAGACTATAACTACTATATACGTTGAGACCTTCCTCCCTATTGCCTTGCACAATTTAGACTTTTTCGTAATTTTAGCACCTAAGGGAGATTTCTATGAATTGACCGAAACACCGAACATCGTACGAGTTGATTAGTCCGAGCATTCCATCGTTACTCCTAAATTATACATAAACTGATCACCTATGTCTAATTCGTGAAGAATCATGCAATGAACGGAGTAGTAGTCTCATATGTGTAAGCAATTCCGTAATCGAGCCCAATTTTCAAAAGATCTCTTTCAAACCACTTGTTTCCCAGCTTGATCTAAGTGACTGTTCTTGTTTGATGAATTGCGAAGATCAAGCTATAATCAAGTTGTTACTCAAACCGATTTAGCCTAATCTCATAATGCTTCTGTTTGATGAGTTGTGAGATTAAGTAAAATTAGTTACCTAAAGGACTCTTGAGGTTATGCTCGAGTATGGGAAAGTTTATATATCAAACCTAGCCATAATGTAGTGTCTTTAGAGCGAACAATAGTCACGATAGTCACAAGAACGTGCCTAGATGGACAAGAAACCCAAATACATGAGGTTTGACGTAATCACTTAGACTATACACACCGTAAGTAGTTAACATCACATAACTTCGGACGGTTCCTTAGTGGGTAGGTACAACAACCGCCTTTTGTTACTATTCACCACTTTCACTTTTACTATTTACTTCCATACCCGCATTCACCTTTGACTAATACATTTTAAATTACCTTGCCTAATCATATACTTAGTCATCAACTAGATATAATTTAGATAATACCTAGTTAAATATCTTATAAAATATCTCCTTAAGAGAAGTAAAGTTGAAATTCTCTTCTTAAATATCTTACCATTCTATGTTTTAACAGCGTTTATGTGTCCGGTCAAACTTATCACTCATTTATTATGCTAAGATAGGTTATATTAATAAGTTTTAACATTTTTATAAGTTTCATATTTTTAAGGTACCCGGTTTTAAGTTTCGTGACTTAAAGGCTTGACGTTAGTAATTACCGGGACCAAACGACACTCCATAAACACTAGATAATATCTAAATCATACCAATATCATTCCCACCTCATTATTTCCAGCCTTTAGTCAACACATTTGATGAATCATATGACACATATGGGCACTTAAACACTAAGGCTTATACATGTGTAAATTTCAAGTAACAAAGTCCTAGATAATCACTTATAGTCATACCCTTATCCTATATTTAACAACATAACATAAAGGATTCACAAACTTATCATCTAGGAGCCCTAGGTGGTGTTTTTACTTATAGGATAAAACTTACATAGGAAGCTAAACACATGTGCAAGTTACTTAGCCTTTAAGACTTACTTAATAACTAAGTAACTTAGGAAATATCCTATAAGACTTCATCTAAAACTTGATAACTCATAAGAACTCATCCATCTTCCTTTGTTTCATCCTTCATAACCGAACCTAAATAAATCCCTACACCATCCATCTTTGATCTTCATACTACAACATACCAAAGTTCAAAGTCTTAGTATCCTTTACATGATTCAAGAGTTTATTTAGTGATTCTATGGTTGAATTAGGAGCTACAAAATGGTTTAAGGGCTGAATTTACAAGGTTCTTACAAGTTTAGATCAAGCCAAGCAAGGGTTAGCAAAAAGGATAAAAAATTGAAAGCTAGGGACTTTGGAAGTAAGGGTTTTGTTGAAGCTATAGGATTTAGTGAGCTTAGTTCATGGTTCTAGTTAATTTCATCAAAAGGATTGTAAGAAAACTCCTATGTTTACCTTTGATTACGATAAATATTAGTATTTCATATATGTAATATTTATATATGCTTATTATACTTGATTATGCTTGGAAAATTGAACTAAAACACTAGAAAATGTCGAAAGGACTAGTTTTGCAAAACAGAAACTGGGTAGGGGCTTTAAACGTAATTACTAGGCAAAATCTGTGAACTGGAAAACTTAGGTAAAAATATAGGATTGTAGACTATGTCTTGTGGTCATTTTTCCGCTTGTCTCACCCCGTAACTCATCCGTATGAATAAATTAGAGCCAAAACGGTAACAAGTGTCAAAATCTGAGTAACAGATTTCAATCAGGTAAAACTCATAAAACTTGACTAGAACCCAATGTTGGTCAAAACATAAAAGTTGCAGCTAACATCCTAAATTAAACGTGGCCGAAAACCGGGCATAAACGGAGTTGAATAGACCTTACTTATGGCCATTTCTGTGAGTTGTTGTAACCAACAACATGTATATAAAAGGGGTAAATTAGTAATTTGACCTTAAGTAACTTTAGGGACAGTGGGACCCACAAATCTGTAAAGTTAATTTAAATACCTTTCCAAAGACGTAAAAACCGAGTCGTGATCATTTATAGTTTAGAAATAACGAGTAGATTTAGACGGGAAAACTTAAATAAACGAAAATCCCAAACTAGACTCAAACACTTATACGACTTTACAAACGTTAAGTATCCAAGCATAATGAATGTAATAACTATATAAGGCATGTTTATATATTCACTTCGTTGTTTTAGAACCTAAGACATAACATCATATTCTAGGTTGCGCGTAAAGACCTCACGGCTTATCCATCGTTCTCATTATACAATCGATATCATTTACTCTGAGGTGAGTTCTTAGCCCCGTTTTTATACTCGTTTGAAACTTTTGGGGGAGATACATGCTCAAACACTTGCTTTATACTTTCACAAGTACTCTAAACTTTTAAGGATTACCGTGAGTCATAGCCCCACTCTTACTCTTTTAATACTCGTCTTACAAACTCTTTGGAGGAGATACATGCTACAGTTTTTATAACGATCACAAATACTTGAACACTATACCATGTGCTAATTTAGTCAAACATGATGTATTATTATCATATTTGGTCAATATGTGCGTACCAATATATGTCTTAATTCATAACTATTGCTATGTATTTGTTATGTGCGGGAAGTAGTTCCATGTATGTGCTGTTTAGTCAACATGATGTATTATTATCATATTTGGTCAACATGTGCATACCAATATATGTCTTAATGCATAACTATTGCTATGTATTTGTTATGTGTGGGAAGTGGTTCCCAGTTTGTGCTGTTTAGTCAACATGATGCATTATTATCATATTTGGTCAACATGTGTGTACCAATATATGCTCTAATGCATGACTATTACTACGTGATTATTATGTGCGGGAAGTTGTTTCCCAGTATGTGTAGTTTGTTGTGCATCCGGACTATATGTTGGAAAACTCTTGTAGTTTGTTATCAAGTTATCAGAATATTGTGATTTATCTAAGTACTTACATATATCGTGTACACATATGTCTTACTCATAATATATTTTAGCAGTGGGTTGTAAACACACAGGTTGCAAATTTTGTATGGGCGTAACTTGGAATTAAGTGGATTTACAATGCCTTTGCTGTGTGAACATTCTTTAAAGGCTTACATGTTAAACAAACTCTATGAACTCACCAACCATTGTGTTGACACTTTTTAGCGTGTTTATCTCAAGTCATAAGGTGATAGCTAGAGTTTGAAGCATAGAGTCGCACAACATGTTTTGAAGATTTTATACATTCGAATTTACCATTCAAAACATTTTGTAAACATTTATGTAGTATACTTTGGGACCTCATTGTTTGTAACTCTGATTTCATTAATCGAATGGTAACTTTTCAAAACATCTCATTTAGAGGTTATTTTCTATAACTTGTACTTTGTATTATGAGGTAGTACCCTAGTGACACAATCTTCCGCTTTGGTATCTTGGGGGTGTTACACTCTCATAGTGGTTATTACGGCGTAATCTAAGGAATAGTTACGCCGTAGTTGTAGCTCCGCCGTAATTTTGTTGAGATTTACGCCGTAACTTAAATACCCTCCAAACGTAAGCCTCAGAGAGCCGGTTACTGAACGCATGTTAGGAGGTTACGGCGTAGTTCACGGAGGCGCGAAATTCCCCATGACCTAAATGGTTACGGTGTAACTTAAGTTGAGAGTTACACCGTAACTGCTGTTGACTTGGTCTCTATAACGTAATCCTAGCTACGGCGTAATTGAGAATATGAGTTAGGCCATAGCTTCTTCAATGATAGCATACTAAGGTAAAACCGTTAATAAAATCTCCAAATTCGCGTCTCTAAGCTCCAATGCTCATATATTACCAGGAAACGAAATATAAAGGAATAAGAGTATATATATCCACATAAATGACATAAAATATGAGCCTAAACGGGGGAACTGACACTTAAAAGTCAGGATTATTTGATATTATCAAATATCCCCCCACTTGAACTCTACTTGCCCTCAAGTAGACCTTATTAGAATAATTGCTAAAAAGATATCCCCCAAATTACCTGGAAGATATGAGTTTATAAATTCCTTAAGCTAGAATAAATTAAAGTCAAACACCTCACGAAATGCGAACAAACACTCATATTCTCTCTTCTAATCTAAGTGTCAATTTCGGGGTGATCACTCAAAGCATAGTCATAGCATGTATTCTATCATAAGCTTTGGCATTACAAAATCTCCACCACTAGAGTTAAGGACTAACCAATCTTTGAAGGCAATATGGGTGAACACAATATGAGGTTAAGGGTGAAATGTCATTACTAACGTGTCATGGAAAAATGGACAAAATCAATGATACATGACCAAATCCATGGACTAGACACCAAAGATTGCTTGTTTCATTACCTAGACATGCTTCATGACTAAAGGGTAGGATACGACACGGGAAAGAATTGGTGTAAAATGAAAAATAACAAACAAATAGTCCTAACCTATAACCAAGTTGTCACCGCCCACCGTCCATCCAAAGTTCAAGCTTTAAGATGAAGAAACCGGATCATGATGTATAAAGTAAATGTGCCATTAGCGGACGTCATGATGGGCACATTACCCGTTCTTCAAACTGTTGGTGTAATAAGGTCACCAACTTAAATCTTCAAATGTTACCGAGGTGGCCTCCTCGATGCTAATATCTAATGAGCTCATAACATAGTGCTTATACATTACGCTTTTTAATAACAATAATAATTTTTTTTTTGAATCATTACAAATAAAAACATAAACATCCCCCCACTTGAGATGAACATATATGGAGAATATGGGGGGTCTTTAATGATCTTCAAATTTAAGTCTTTGACGAAAGCATGATTCCCGAACCTCTCTACTCAAACCTCGAACTTGGGCAAACAGTGACTTCCCGACCATAAATTAAGACTACACAAAGGCTAATGGGTGTAACGACAAACATAATAAGGGTATGAAATGAAAAGAATGGCTCTGAAGGGTGTATCTAGGGGTATATTGCACTTAAAGATGAGTGCAACAAAAGGGTTTAACATGGGGGTCGAATAATCGAGGTGACTAATCGATAAACACACATATATATAGGCTATTTGGGTGATAATCCGAATATATTACCTTCTCAAATTGATTATTCCATATATATCTAGCTAACTCGACACACCTCGTTTATGGTCTCGAAATGATGTAAAGGCCAAGTTCTAAATTTTACAAGCTATCGGCACACTCATAATTTGGTAGATTTGAGTAAATAAGTGGAAACGGATAAGGCTAAATCTCACCATGGAATATCAAAGGTTATAATGTGCTCGGCTAAGGTCTAATCTAGTTAGGTTAAGAAAAACATGTCAAAATTTTAAAAATGGCATAATTTTTCAAAATATGCTATAAAAACGAGGGAAATTAAGTTCAAGTAATAATTCTACTCCGTCCCCACTTGAGATGTACAAAGTCCCTTTGGTACTAAACGTTAAATAAAGGTGAAGAGAAAGTAGAATTAGGTTAGAACTTCCCCTGAAATTTGTCCTAAAAAGAGAAGGCCCAATGAAAATCGCCTTCGTTAAGTAACCATGAGCAAACTTCAATCCCTGAAATCACAACTAACCAACAAGCATAATTCTAAAAATAAAAAGGGAAAAAAAACAAATAGAACCTAACTCACTTTCTCAGAGGAATCACGATTACACTTAGCAAATGCAACAAGCCTTTTAGACCACTTGGTGTCCCAAGTGGACGAGTGTAGTCTCGTGAGGGCTTACAACGAACATACCCACAAAGTTCATTTATAACTAATACAAGGTTATTGTGCAAATATTAAAATAAATTTAAAGCTGCAGGATGAATTACGGCGTAACCACATGAATGAGTTACACCGTAATTGGTTTAAACCTGGAAATCGTCTATACAGAAGACTGTTACGGCGTAATAATGGCTGGAAGTTACGCCGTAATGGTTGAAAACCTGGAGTGAATTGTTATTGTAGAATGGTTACGACGTAACCAAAGAGAAAGTTACGCCGTAACTTTGCTGATGGGACCGAATCCAAGTTCCTATTAAACGTGATTCATTCAACTCCAATTCCTGCAAAAATGTTAATGCTCAAAACCCAACAATAAATGAAAATGTAAAAAGGAAAGGATAATCGGTTTGTCTCCGAAGAGCACTTTTTTTTAACGAAGTCTTTGTTAGACTCAAAGCCATGGGGCTTTATGGAGGCCCTCGGACTTGACCAACTTCGTCCATTTCGCTCATCAAATTATGTCTGACCCATATGACGTTAAGAGCGGTGCAAAGAAACTCTTTCCTTTCAACTTTTCGAACCTTGGAAAAAATTTCATCCGGCCCCAAGTGATATTTTGTAACTTCAAACGCTTTACCACAATAGGGGTCTCTTGTAGGAATACCAAGAAGTGTACATTCACGTCAGGTTTCATCGTCTGTCCGGAACCTCATGACCTTGTAATTCAAGGTAATCCATGATCCCTTATATATCATCGTCATCGGATTCCGTACCCTTAAACCACTTGTCGTCAATCAAATCCTCAACAAGTTCATTCTTAACACGCTCTTTTTCTTCTCCCCATTTAGCTTTGTAATCATTTTTTATTTCGTCACTTGTGTCGTTAGGAATTTCTTCTTCGCTTAGGTCTTCTTTACTCATGCAAACCTTCCAAATATTTTTTTTAGTTGAAGCGTTCACTTTTCCGTACTTTATCTTGACCCAATCATCAAATCCTAACCTATCTAACCAAGGAAAATCACTTCTTTCATCGTCGTTTGTTGAGGTCCATAAAAGATCGTTATCCCCAACTCTAGCCATGTTACTTCCCCCGTTACATTCTTCGTCAAAGGGGTTACAAGAAGCCCAAAATACCTCGCCTTCGGTTTTTATCTTTTCACACCAATGCTTCCGTGTAGTTTTTACCTTATCGTCGGCATCACTTAAGTAGTCATCAGTAACTTCATGATTCGAGAGTGGCTCATTTTGTGTTTCATGATCGTTATCAATAATGGGAGTTTCACAAATGTAACCGCGGTTTATATCCGCCTAAATCTTCCCTTAGCGTCATTATCCATCTTTCCATATATGATTTGTACCCATGTGTCGAATGTTATTATTCCTTTCCATTTAAGGCTTGTGGAAAACTAGAAAGGAGGTTGAATATTTTACCGTTTAAAATCTTTGTTTTGAAACTTTATTGTAAGATCAATTGATATTGATCAAAGATATGTTAGTGAAGAATAAACAATATGCAAGCAATATATAATGAGTAAATAAGAAAAGAAACAATCGAACCACGACAAGTTGTTTATAGTGGTTCGGTCTACAAGGAATCTTTTTCCTTGCCCTACTCCACCCCCGAAGTCTCCAACTCGAGAGTTATTGATCTGTCCCGAACCGTCAGGTTTAATCACTCAAGCCGGCCACTTGTGAATGGCCAACCGTAACAAACTTAAGACAGCTCAGAAGCAAATACAATTTAGATCAGAGGAATATAGTGGATTCCTGGGTCGTTAAGTCCCACGGAGGATGAATTGGTGTATAAACACTTGATCAGATGATAGAATAATCACTAATGATAGTGATCAAGAATGATTTTGATGGATAATTATACCCAAAAAAAAGATCTACAAATTACAAATACTTAAATGCAAATTAAAAGAAATTAAAAAGTTAAAATATATTAAATAAACTATCTATACAATGATGTTTATGTGATTTTATAAAACAAAATATCTTAAATAAACTATTTTAACTAAAATGTAAACTTAAATTATCTAAAACCTAGATTTAAAATGAAAACGTACGTTATTTATAAAAATTACTAATAAGCAAAAACGTAAAATTTGTGAAATAAAAGTCCTACAAGTGTAAAAACAATTTTCTTACGTACTATATGACAAAAGAAAATTTTAGAAAAAAGATTTATATTTTTAGACTTTTTATATTTTTATTATGAATTAAATAAGATTTTACACTAATTAAATGTTTAAAAATACTAAAACTATTGAGAAAAATCAAACTTTTTATAAAATACTTATCAACATTACAAAGCTAAGAAAATGCAAAACATGAAAAGCTTATTGTATAGTCAAATAAGCTTAAAACAATCGTATAAGCTTAATAGACAAAAAGGACTTAAGTATTAGATTGTATGCTGATATAACCAACAAAGACCCAAGAACCTGGCCATATTGTGTACACACTATCACTCTCAAAGGGAGGTCTCGTGTCTCCTTCTCCCCACCTTTTGCTAAACATTTTTTTTTTCGATTTTTCTTTTGCAAACTTATTAAACACAAGAAAATAAGCACTTTTTTATAACTATGACTTTTATTAAAAACAACTATTAAGCTCAGCTTTGAGCTTAAATTTCCAACAAGGACTAGAATTTAGAGATAAGCACAAGGTTAAGCTAAATAGCTAATAAGCTGAAGAATAAGCAAAAGATTAACTAGAAAGAAGCTAAGCAACTGATAAATAGCTAATGTGACAACTGAATAAACAATATAACTAAGAAATAAGCAATCAACAAGCTACAAATAAGCACTAGCTTAATGAACACAGACACTTTTGAATCACTATGCACTTTAAAGTTAATAATTAAGCATTGTAATAAGCTAGAAAATGGAAAAGAACTATTGAACTAACAAGTTTACCAACACTCTCTAAAAGCTATTTTACAAAGTTTGGCTTATTCTAAATAGCTTGTGAGAAGCTCATGAAGAAACTGAAAAAATCATGACTAGTCATTTTACTGAATGGAATGGGACAAACAAAAAGCACTTAGAGTGCTAGCTAAATAAGCTAAGAATGGAAAATAAGCACTTGTAACCTTGAGTCAGCTAGGTGAGCTTCTCAAAAAGCTAATGGACACAAGCTAGTACTCAATAATGAGCTCTGTGAGAGCTTGTGAAGCTAGGTGACTCAATCGTGCAAGAGCATGCTTTTAAAAAATACCTTGAAAGATACAAAAAATAAGCGTGCCTAAAAGCTAAGTAATTATAAGCTACTATTTTTCTAATTAAGTTAAGCAGCTAAATTTTACTATCCTAAGAGCTTATAAACTAAATCTTAATATTAAACACACAATAAAATTCTAAGTTTTAATCAAAAACGGGATAATGAAAATTAATTTTTTATTTTACACTAGCATTTTGACTTTTATGAACTTGTGATTGATTCTAATGATTGTATATGTTATATTAAGCTATATTAATATGAGATTAAGCTATAATATCAAGTTTTAAGCTACTATGGTGAAATTCACACTATAACTCTTAACAGTTAACTAAAATGGTGAGATTTAAACTAATTTTGACTTTTACTCAAGTAAGGACTATGCTTTATGACTTGTCTGAGCTAATAAACATTAAAATAACACAGATCAACAACAAGTAACATCTTAAATACCTTCTAACACAGATTAGCATGCAGTTCCAAACACCCCTTTATTAGCATGAAGCTTTTATCACTAAAACAAGTTTTTGAACTAAGACATCTATTTATTAACTGATATTAACTGTAATAAAACAGGTTTGAACTAAAATTAACACTATTTAAACACTTGAACTAAGAAATGCAAAATTTAAGGAAGTGGCTTACAAAATGAGTTAATACACAAAACAAAGAACCAAGGACTGAGATCACTCCTATGGCTTCCCAAGAAGCTCTAAACCAATAAGCAATCCAAAAACTCCTTTAGTCTTTAATCTTCATTACCATTGATTTTTTTTATTTTGACTATTTTTTTATTTTTGCTTTTAACTTGTAAACTTACTTTGTGGGTTATAAAGCTTAAAAGAGCTTTATAAAGCTTTTATGAGCTTACCGAGTTTATACAACACCAATAACAACAATAAGCTAAATTTGAGATTTTAACAAAATAATGCATAAACCTGAATTTATGTAAACAAATTGAATTTGAAACTCAAAATAGGTTCTTGATAATGAAATGGGATTACAAAACACTTGAAATCTTAAACTTGAACTGGAAAACTTAAAAACTTAAAAACGACATAAGAAAAATAAAATTACACTAAGCTACTCTACTTGGTTCATCTCCTCTCGCTTCTTTGGTATTTATTGATCTATTTTACCCTTGTCGACTTCTCGAGTAAATCCCACCTCATTTTAGCCTTTGGATCATTTGATTTCATCAAAACCATACACTTGGTGCTTTGGCGGGAAAAGTCTATTTGAGCGTGCAGCAATTAATGCGCTTTTGTTAGATATGGAGGTGAGGGGGTTGTTAACCAGCTGGGGAATAAGGTAGGTGAGGTGGAGGTGGGAGAGAAGGTTGGAAGTAAACCACCGGTTTTGTTAAACAGACCATGGTAAGAAGTTACGCCGACGGCTAGTATTTTAATTTAAAACTTGGGCTTGGGGTTATATTGGGCTTGGGTAAACGGGTTTTGATTGGGTTTAAATAATACAAGGGTCCGCTTGGTTTAGTTAATAACAAGGACGATTTATGTAATTTGGTGAAAATGAAGGATCAACTCAGAACTTTCCAAAGTTATTCCAAGGACTAAACCTGCCAAGTTTCATTAGTACAAGGACTATAAAAGATAATTTTCCATTTTAAAGTATCCGAGGACTATTTGTGTCATTTTAGAAACTTGAGGGACCAATATTGTAATTTCTCCAAAGTTTACCATAAGGACCAATTTTGTCATTTATGAATAGTACAAGGTTAATATTTGATAATTTTCACTTTTTAAATTAACCAAGGACCATTATTGACATTTTTCAAAGTTTAAGGACTAAAGTTGTCATTTTGTAAATTTTAAACTTTAAAGGGTTTATTTTGACAACTTTTGAATCCCATGGACCTTAAATGATATTTTACAAGTTTTGAATTACAGTGGACTATTTTTGACAACTTTTGAAACTGGGGACTAAACCGCCAATTATGCAAACTTGATACGCTTTTTCATCCTGATTTGGCATTTTGCACTTAAAACACATAAAACACTTATTTGTGATATTTTCATCATTTTGATGCATTTCAGTGTTTTCGCATGTTTTTGCTTCTAGATGGTACAAAATGATGAGTATTTAGACACTTATCAATCCCCCACACTAAGATATTGCTAGTCCCTAGCAATGTTTTGAAAAAAATTAATGGATTTTAATCTCTTTACCAAAAGCCATTACTCGAGTAGCCAATTTTTTAGTTCAAGTAAGAACCTTGGTACAATGATAACCAAATGATTTTGAGCAAATCACCACTGTGAAACGGATTTGATTTGTCTTTACCAAGCCGCATTTCCTACTAGCCAACTCTTAGATAAATTATCAATATTATCTTTGGTGAGTCGATTACCAATTATGGTTTTTCCACTGCCTTTACACAAGCCATAAACTCAAGGCTAGCCAACTCTTCACTAGTTAAAGATATGGTGAGTTGAACACCATACAATTTGGGCAAATTGAAGCCATAAACGGATTTGAAATATCTTTACCAAGAGCCGTTTGTTCCTGGATTAGCCAATCCTTATGTGGGTTAGACATGGTGGACTGATTACCATTTGTTGTGTTTAGTACATAGTACTTCCACTAAATAAAAAAAAATTTAATTTGGCCATTTTGGGGGAAAAAGGGACTAAAAGGGTATATTTATGATCAAATTTAATTCCCCACACTTAGAAATGATTATTGTCCTCAATATTCAAAGTACCGGCTGTTATGCCGAAACTTAGAACGTAAAAAGATAACATTACTACCTAAGTGTAGAAACACAACAATTTATTCTCTTTTTTAATATTTACATTTTTCATTCATTTTTTAGATCTCTATACAACATGGGCATCTTCCCACACTAGGTAGTACACACGGTGAAAACCCATGTTTAACTATCGTTTTTATTACCGAAGTGCTAGCTTGACTCGACCCAATTAATTTGTTCAAGTAAGTGGAAGAAACAATCTCCATTGAACTTTCATTCAAAATGTTTGTATAAACATTGAAGTACGTGAAAGTTCCACACCGATGAGATATAGATAGAACCGGCTCAAAAGATGATAAATGAAAATGCCGATCAAAATAATGTCTTCATTCCCGAAGGAGAATGTGAGAAGCCACGGATAGGTGAAGAAAGAAAGAAAGTCATGATAATAATCTTGACTAACTCATCATCATCAGAAAGGGAATTCATGATAGCATGAATTTCATCTTTTAAGCTCAATTGGTCTAGACATATCCCGGGTGTGTCTAGATCAAAGTAGAAGTTATCATACTCTGGTAGAGATATGATATGAGTGAGTTCAAAGGAGAACTCCTCAAAGGAAAATGATTCATATTCGGGATTGATTTGAGTGAGTTCACTAGGGAACTCCTCAAAAGTGAATGATTCATAATCGGGGAGAGAATTATGAGAATGAAAAGTGGTACTACCACTAATCTTCTCTCCCATATTATCAAAACAGAAGGCTTCCATTTCCAGAATAGAATCATCGAAAAATGTCACTATCCTTTATGGGGATAGAGATGAAATGGGTTTTCAAAACCTCGATTTTAGAAATGAGAAGACTGACATTCAGTAATGTTGCACGAAGTGCTTCATCTTTGATTTCATGTCAGAATTCATCATTCTCTTCTTCTAAGCTAACAAGCTCGTAAGGTAATTCTTCTATATAACTGATGTCTCTACAAGATAACTAATCGCCATCAATAGAATCAGAGCACATCTCAACATGATTACTTTGGAAGACAAGAGAGGAGGAATACACACATGATCGATCCCTGCGGACTCTCTAGTGGATTGGGACAAGGTTCTCAACATTAGACTTTATGAATTGTCCGATTCCTTCGTGAACAAGTTGTCAGAAGCTCATCCCCAATGTTCAGAGAGTGAGTGTGAACCTCGGGATAACAAACAGACTGAGGGAGTTGAGAAGGACTAGCAGCTATGGATTCTACAAGTTCCATTATTTCTATGCTAGTGATTCAGCCATATTCTTTCTCCCTCGCATTTCCACGGATGGATCTCAACTGATGAACTTGATGAATAAAATTGTAGAATATCAAGGGTATCTTCATCATCATCGCCATCAGGAATGAAATGGAATTGAGAGCTAGATTTGAATGCTTTTGTAGTCTAATTGATTCCCCAACGTTGTTTTCAATGGCAATGAATCTAATTTGCTACCGCTCCTCCGCTAACAATTCTTCCATGGATTTCTATGACATAAGACCTTAAGTTCTTTTAATAACTCAAGACTCTTCAAGAGAAGGTCCGTCGTAGTTTCATGAGGAGTTGCTTGAATCATTTGGTATTGTGGAGGTTGGTCTTGATATGAAGAGTCGTAATTGTTACAAGGAAATGGATTCCCTGTTTGACAATCCGAAGCTAGAGTGAGGACCTCCACAATACTACAACAAAGAAAACTGATGTGGCCGTGAGTTAGTGTAGAATCATAATTGTTATCGGAACCTGCCATAGACAAGCTGTTTCCCGATTGACAATCGAATCGGAGTGTGAACCACCACGCGACTCCACAACAAACTGTTGAGTCTCACAAAGGTGGTAGCCGATGGAATAAATCGCTTGTGTTATGGTAGGAATAGGATCCTGGTTATACGATCCGCTTTCCCCGACTCCACCATGCTACATCCGGCAATTGCCACCATTATAAGGACCACCACACCATTGACAACCAAGAGGGTGATAAAGACATGGAATCAAAATGGTTAGAGGTAAGAAATGAAGAATCAAAAGGGTAAGAGGGTAAAGAGGAATATTTTGTATTTTGAAAACATTCTATAAAACAAAGAATGAAAATATTTTGGTGTTGATAACACTTCGTGAAAAGTTAATGAACTTTTGGATTTTTAAAACTTTACAAAAACTTTTTACAAAAGTGGTATATGTGCAATGGGTCTGAAAGGTTTAAGACACGAAAGCCTCCCATAATGGCTAAAATTTTGATCATTCCAACCGTCGTTTAATCACTCAAGCCGCCACTTGTGAATGGCCAACCGTAACAAACTTAAGACACCGTAAGCAAATGCAATTTAGATCGTATAGGAATATAGTGGACTCGGTCGTTAAGTCCCACTGAGGATGAATTGGTGTATAAACACTTGATCAGATGATAGAATGATCACTAATGATAGTGATCAAGAATGATTTTGATGGATAATTATACCTAAAGAAAATATCTACAAATTACAGCGACTTAAATGCAAATTAAAAGAAATTAAAAAGTTAAAATATATTAAATAAACGCTATCACTATTTTTACAATGATGTTTATGTGATTTTATAAAACAAAATATCTTAAATAAACTATTTTAACTAAAATGTAAACTTAAATTATCTAAAAACTAGATTTAAAATGAAAACGTACGTTATTTATAAAATTACGCAACAAGCAGCAAAACGTAAAATTTGTGAAATAAAAGTCTTACAAGTGTAAAAACAATTTTCTTACCTACTATATGACAAAAGAAAATTTTAGAAAAAAGATTTATATTTTTTAGACTTTTATATTTTTTATTATGAATTAAATAAGATTTTACACTAATTAAATGTTTAAAAATACTAAAACTATTGAGAAAAATCAAACTTTTATAAAATACTTATCAACATTACAAAGCTAAGAAAAATGCAAAACATGAAAAAGCTTATTGTAATAAGCTGCAAATAAGCTAAACAATCAGATGCTTAATAGACAAAAAGGACTTAAGTATTAGATTGTGCGTGATATAACCAGTCAAAGACCCAAGGGCAACTGGCTATACAGGTACACACTATCACTCTCAAAGGTGGGAGGTCTCAGGTTCGAACTCCTCCCACCTTTTGCTAAACATTTTTTCGATTTTTCTTTTTACAAACTTATTAAACACAAGAAAATAAGCACTTTTTATAACTATGACTTTTTACAAAAACAACTATTAAGCTCAGTTTGAGCTTAAATTTCCAACAGTGGACTAGAATTTAGAGATAAGCACAAGGTTAAGCTAAATAGCTAATAAGCTAAAGAATAAGCAAAAGATTAACTAGAAAGAAGCTAAGCAACTGATAAATAGCTAATGTGACAACTGAATAAACAATATAACTAAGAAATAAGCACTGAACAAGCTACAAATAAGCACTAGCTTAAGCTGGAACACAGGACACTTTTTGAATCACTATGCACTTTAAAGTTAATAATTAAGCATTGTAATAAGCTAGAAAATGGAAAAGAACTATGGAACTAACAAGTTTACCAGTTACACTCTCTAAAAAGCTATTTTACAAAGTTTGGCTTATTCTAAATAGCTTGTGAGAAGCTCATGAAGAAACTGAAAAAATCATGACTAGTCATTTTACTGAATGGAATGGGACAAACAAAAAGCACTTAGCAGGCTAGCTAAATAAGCTAAGAATGGAAAATAAGCACTTGTAACCTTGAGTCAGCTAGGTGAGCTTCTCAAAAAGCTAATGGACACAAGCTAGTACTCAATAATGAGCTCTGTGAGAGCTTGTGAAGCTAGGTGACTCACTGGTGCACAGAGCATGCTTTTAAAAAATACCTTGAAAGATACAAAAAATAAGCAGTCTAAAAGCTAAGTAATTATAAGCTACTATTTTTCTAATTAAGTTAAGCAGCTAAATTTTACTATCCTAAGAGCTTATAAACTAAATCTTAATATTAAACACACAATAAAATTCTAAGTTTTAATCAAAAACGGGATAATGAAAATTTTGACTTTTTTATTACACTAGCATTTTGACTTTTATGAACTTGTGATTGATTCTAATGATTGTATATGTTATATTAAGCTATATTAATATGAGATTAAGCTATAATATCAAGTTTTAAGCTACTATGGTGAAATTCACACTATAACTCTAACAGCTTAACTAAAATGGTGAGATTTAAACTAATTTTGACTTTTACTCAAGTAAGGACTATGCTTTATGACTTGTCTGAGCTAATAAACATTAAAATAACACAGATCAACAACAAGTAACATCTTAAATACCTTCTAACACAGATTAGCATGCAGTTCCAAACACCCCTTTATTAGGCAGTTTTGAAGCTTTTATCACTAAAACAAGTTTTTGAACTAAGACATCTATTTATTAACTGATATTAACTCGTAATAAAACAGTTTGAACTAAAATTAACACTATTTAAACACTTGAACTAAGAAATGCAAAATTTAAGGAAGTGGCTTACAAAATGAGTTAATGCACAAGACAAAAAACCAAGGACTGAGATCACTCCTATGGCTTCCCAAGAAGCTCTAAACCAATAAGCAATCCAAAATCACCTTTAGTCTTTAATCTTCATTACCATTGATTTTTTATTTTTGACTATTTTTTATTTTTGCTTTTAACTTGTAAACTTACTTTTGTGGGTAATAAAAGCTTAAAAGAGCTTTATAAAAGCTTTTATGAGCTTACTGAGTTTATAAACAACACCAATAACAACAATAAGCTAAATTTGAGATTTTTAACAAAATAATGCATAAACTGAATTTATGTAAACAAATTGAATTTGAAACTGAAAATAGGTTCTTGATACACTGAAATGGGATTACAAAACACTTGAAATCTTAAACTTGAACTGAAAACTTAAAACTTAAAACGCACATAAGAAAATAAAATTACACTAAGCTACTCTACTTGGTTCATCTCCTCTGCTTCTCTTGGTATTTATTGATCTATTTTACTCCTTGTCGACCTCTGAGTAAATCCCACCTCATTTCAGCCTTTGGATCATTTGATTTCATCAAAACCATACACTTGGTGCTTTGACGGGAAAAGTCTATTTGGCGTAGCAGCAATTAATGCTTTGTTAGATATGGAGTGGTGGGGGTTGTTAACCACTGGGGAATAAGGTGAGGTGGAAAGGTGGGGAGAGGGAAAGTGGTAGTGAAACCACCGGTTTTGGTTAAACAACCATGGGGAGAAGAAGCTACGGACTCCATGGTATTTTTAATTTAAAACTTGGGCTTGGGGTTATATTGGGCTTGGGTAAACTGGGTTTTGGATTGGGTTTAAATTAATACAAGGGTCCGTTTGGTTTAGTTAATAACAAGGACGCATTTATGTAATTTGGTGAAAATGAAGGACTAAACCTGTAAACTTTCCAAAGTTATTCCAAGGACTAAACCTGCCAAGTTTCATTAGTACAAGGACTATAAAAGATAATTTTCCATTTTAAAGTATCCGAGGACTATTTGTGTCATTTTAGAAACTTGAGGGACCAATATTGTAATTTCTCCAAAGTTTACCATAAGGACCAATTTTGTCATTTATGAATAGTACAAGGTTAATATTTGATAATTTTCACTTTTTAAATTAACCAAGGACCATTATTGACATTTTTCAAAGTTTAAGGACTAAAGTTGTCATTTTGTAAATTTTAAACTTTAAAGGGTTTATTTTGACAACTTTTGAATCCCATGGACCTTAAATGATATTTTACAAGTTTTTGAATTACCAGGGACTATTTTTGACAACTTTTGAAACTTGGGAGACTAAAACTGCCAAATATGCAAACTTGATACGCTTCATCCGATTTTGGCATTTTGCACTTAAAACACATAAAACACTTATTTGTGATATTTTCATCATTTTGATGCATTTCTGAGTGTTTTCAGATGTTTTTGCAGTCTAGATGGTACAAAAATGATGAGTATTTAGACACTCATCAGTTATCTTCACTAATCAACAAGCTCCCTTAACCGGCGGAGAAAACCTTTACACGTCGCTTACACAATATTTCTGACATAAAGCTAGATGTCGAGTTCTTTTACAAGGGTACAACCACTCTCACACACTATGTATTTTGAGGACTAAAATACTAACCACTCACACTCAGAGGTTTAAGATGGTTTGGTACAACAATGATGTATGAACAAGACTAGATCATACAACAACTAAACAAACAAGCCTTCCAACTATTTGTTGAAGCTTGATTATGCCTTGATCTTCTTTGCTACAAAAGATGATCACTAGAATGAAATGAAACTGAGTTAGAAGTAATAGATAGAGAGAATGTATGTGTTTATGCTAAGAAGAGATGAAAAAATAACTTAGGTTGGCTTGCTATTTTATAAATAACGAATAAGTGGCCATTAACCACGGAACCAAAAAAGGGTTCTGCCCTTGTTATTTTTTGGTTCTGTTGGTTTGACAGTTAGATTACAAAAATCTTTCCAAGATCACCCAAATCTAACCAAGATCATGTAAGATATGTAGATTCCAAATCTAAACAAAATATCTTATGAAATCTTCTAAAGATTTCCAATGTGATGCAAGCCATGATGTAATATGTTGTTTTCTATTTTTAGAATTAATATGTTAAAAGTAAATACATATGTAATGTTGTGTTTAAGAAACTAAAACATACTTGTTTTAAAATTTTTGATGCACATTATGGTTTAGAAAGATATCAAAGTTAATTGATACATAACTAATCAAAATGTAAATGCTTAAGTGATGAATACTTTATTTAAGGAAAGCTTGTTTTAATGTCTATTAATCTTGACAAGCTTTATACTTTACAAAGATGAAATTTACTTTTGTCGTTAACAAAACTAGGTAAAGATCATAAAATATAAATAACGTTTAATGACGATATTTATATTAACAATGTTTTTTCTTTCTTTATCATTTGTCGAAGACCACATATATTTGTTATTCTTCACCCTTTCCTTGTTGTCTCCACCATCGCAAATGTCATCATTAGGGTTACATGAAGCCCAAAGATCATACCACCTTTCAGTGTCCACCGGTATTGCTCTGCACCAATGGTATTTCTTTTTAGTCACCTCTGTGATACTCGACTTCGGGGCCATATTCGGATTATCAGGCCAATTATTCAGGATTTTAGATCCTGATTCATCTAATGTCTTCAGGTTACGTCGTAACTCAGTGGAGTAGTTAAGGCGTAACTCACTACTGTTGCATGTCCCAGCTTTTAACTCATGCACATTATCACTATAAACAGGGCAATCATCAGTAGCGCAGTGCTCGTGTGCGATAGTGTTAGGAATGACTTTACTTTTCCCTTTTTTGACAACACAAACAGTTTCAATTGGATGACATTTTCCTAATTCATCCATATTGAGAATAAGCTTTCTATCGTTGATTTTCAAAGTTATAACCTTTTTAAACACATAAATTTTTGCTCGTGCCGTATCAAGAAGTGGTCTACCTAAAATCAATGGTATGTTTAGGTCTTCATCCATATCTAATATTACAAAATCAACTGGAAGTGTAAAATTATCAATCTTAATTAACACATTTTCCACAACCCTCCGAGGTATGCTAACTGTTCTATCTGCCATTTCAATAGTCATGCAAAGGGGTTTGATAGGTCCAAGATTAAGTCTTTTGCACATAGAAAATGGCATGATGCTTATACTCGCTCCTAAGTCGGCCAAAGCATTAATATTATATAAGTCATTGATAGAACAAGGGAGAGTAAAACTCCCTGGATCCTTCTCCTTTAAAGGGATTTGATTGAGGACAACTGCTGAGCATCGGGCATTTAACTTAACCTCATTCCCCAAAATAGTACCCTGTTCTTCGATGGCATGGTGCTCAATTTCCCGAGATTCTGTATCATTCCCTCCTTCTTAGATTGGTTGGAGAAACATGCAATTTCTTCTTCCGAGTACCTGAAAGGGGTATAAAGAGGTCTCCCTTCATCGGAGAATATAGCTTTGCAGGCTCCATTGTCATTTCTCAAGTTGCCTTCTTGAATTTCATTTTCCAAAAGCCCAAGTTTTTCTTCGAGGTTCTTCAAAGTCTCATCATGAGCTAAGAAATTAGCTTTTGTTCCTACTTGAAAACTTTTAAACAACTTATCCCTACTGGTCTGCCGCTTGGGTCATCTTCCAAGTATTTATTTATCGATTCTTCAAGTGTAGGTTTCCTTTCCTCAAAAGGAGTTCGGTTCCCTCCCCTCGAGTACCCTGGGGGTCCGTCGCGAAATCTACCCCCGCTGTCATTTCTTTGGAAAGGTCTACCATCACCGTACTTAACCATTTCGACCTGGGGGTCGCTTTTCTTTAAAGGAAAATCCTTGGTTAGGTGAGCTCCTCTACACGTGTCGCATCCTACCCGAATAGCATGCACATTTTCCTATAGTTTTTTCATGTCCCTGCCAAGTTTCAATTTTATTAGTAATGGCCGCAATGTTATCCATATTATTTCCCATACCTCTATTGCTTCCTCTTTCGTGCCACTTTTAAGAGTGGTCAGCCATTTTTTGGATAGCTTCAATGGCTAGAGTAGGGGTCATCCCAGGGATCGGTCCCTGAGAGTCAAGCATCTGTCTTGTAGCAATGTTGATGCTCTTGTAGAAGATATTGACCTTTTGTTGGCTGTTAAGGTCATGAGTAGGGCACTTGTAAAGGAGATCGTTGTATCTATCCCAAGCTTGGTACAACATCTCATCACCTTCTTGTTTAAAGTTGTGGATCTCCTCGGGTTGTTTTGCCGTTTTTGAAGGAGGACAGTATCTTTGAATCAAGTATCTCTTGAGGAGAGCCCATGTATCAACTGCCCCTGCGGGCAATCTATCGATCCATCTTTTTGCGGCCCTAGTGAGTGTAATAGGAAACACTCGGAGCATAACCGCATCGTTCGAGACTCCTGGAATATTAAAGAGGCTAACAATGTATTCCACATTTTCACATGCTCGTAAGCATCATCAGCAATGTTTTCGGAGAAGGGATTTGTTCGCAACTCCCTCATGAATTGTGGCTTTATCTCGAACTGGATATCTGCTCCAGTAGCCGGCCTAACAAGCCCCGATCCTTGATCATCCTGAGTCATTCCAAGGTATTCCTTGAGAGTGAGGTTATCTATGTTCACAACTGCCATGGTACTTGAAACTTAAAGTAGATTGTGAGAAAAACAAAACGTAAATAAACAAAAACAAAAGACTTAACAAAAATCCTAATATAGCTCCCCGGCAATGGCACCAAAATTCTAATGCAGGTTTTCCAACCAGGATTTAATATTTCTAAGTATCGTCTACCTAAGGTATACTTATTGCACTAACGAGCAGTGAAGTCGATCGTGCGTAGTATAGAAGGTGGTAAAGCCGAGGTCGTTCCCAAGAGCTATGTAGATGAGGATCCTATTAAGTCTAAATGTCACGGTTTTAAAAGGTTTTAAGATTGAAATGATTAATTAAACTAAAGATAAGAAATAAATTGCGGAAATAAAATTGAGGTTGTGAACAATGGTGAGAAAGTGTGCTAACCTAATTATTCATCCTATCATGTAATGTCTTTGTTTTCTAATTACTTCCTATTGATTCAAGTGGGGTTCAAGTCGCTATTACAGCATTTGGTCAATTCGTCATAACTTATCAACAAAGGTTCCTACCCGACGTCAAAGGCCTACCCTTTGGGGAGTCAAGGGTCTCAAGCAACCTAAGCCAAGTCATTAAGTACCCTACATTCAAGATTCAAAACATTGTGTGCCCGGGCGTTAGCATCTTAGACACACATCACTAACTTCTTAAGTTCATCCTTCCGAACGGTGATCCTTTGGTCAATTCGCACAAGAGGGATAGGTAGTCTTTTGGTCAATTCTTACCAACCCCTTCTCTACCAACTTACTTAGGGTCTTTTGGTCAATTCTCCTAAGCAAATAAATACGACCGCAACTCAAAACTACCGAAGCTAGGGTGACCACCAACGAACTATGCATGCATACACTAGAAACAATAATTGAAGAATGAAAACATAAACAATACAATCAAGGAATCATAACTAGGATAGCACCAAAGGTGCTTAGCCGATCATATTAAAAGACACAACCAATTCAATGTTTAACATGATTAAAGACATGAATGAAAGTGTAAAGAAGTAGTAATCGCTAAAGCTTATCGATATGGTGTGATTCCTCCCTTGGAGATGTCTCCTTATGCTCCGTGTGATCTGCCCTTGGAACCCTCTTCACGTTCTCTGACTTTGTGTTGTGAGTGGATGATGTCAAATGCAGATTTTAGGGTTTGTATTTATAGGCCCGATCATAGTTACGACGTAACTTAAGTTGAGAGTTACGCCGTAACGTAATTATCCTCTAAACAGAACTCTCATAGTGGTTATTACGGCGTAATCTAAGGAATAGTTGCGCCGTAGTTGTAGCTCCGTATGCTTTGTTGAGAGTTACGCCGAACTTAAATACCTCCAAACAGAAGCCTCGTGAGAGCCGGGTTACGTCGTTATGCATGTTAGGAGGTTACGCAGTAGTTGACGGAGGCTGAATTCCCCATGACCTAGATGGTTACGGCATAACTTAAGTTGAGAATTACGCCGTAACTGCTGTTGACTTGGTCTTTGTAACTTAATCCTAGCTACGGCGTAATTGAGAATATGAGTTACGCCGTAGCTTCTTCAATGATAGCATACTAAGGTAAAACCGTTAATAAAATCTCCAAATCCGCGTCTCTAAGCTCCAATGCCCATATATTACCTGGAAACGAAATATAAAGGAATAAGAGTATATATCCATATAAATAACATAAAATATGAGCCTAAATAGGGGAAATTGACACTTAAAAGTCATGATTATTTGATGTTATCAACTTATAAAACATTCAAAGTGATCCAAAGATCTTAACTTTAATTCATGTGAAGAACACAAGAAGTCTTCCTAGCTTCCAAGTGTTGTAGTTAGTAGTGTGTCATCATATACTTAGTTATTTAACTTTGTATATCATTTGTGTGTGATTATACTTCACCATCATCTACCAACTTGGGTAGACATCATCATACAACATATTAGTGACTGTGGTTCGTATTTTTGGCCTTAAAATACATTGAGCGATAAGTTTGGTCTTACCTTTGGAAAGACTCGATATCTAGCTTAGTATCGGAAAAGAAGTTAAGCGACGTTGTAAGGTTTTCTCCGCCGAAAGGAAGCTTGTTGATATAGTGCTTGTGAACTCTCGAGTAGGGTACTCAGGAAGTGGAGTAGGGCGAGGAAGTGAGCTTCGTGCCGAACCTGTGACAAACGGTAATTTTTTGAACTATTATTTTAATAGTTAAACTATTTATTTTTATCAGAAAATACTATTTTAATATTTTATGACACTGATGATTAAAACTAAAAAAACGAGAGGTTATCTCGCTTTTCCTAAAAAATCGAGCTCATACGCGTACCGACACTCAGTTAGTTATGGTTAAATTCAAATAAATATTTTTCTGACTCATAAATAATAATTTTATATCACTTTTATAAAATTTGAAATAATTCACCCCTCTAAAAATCTGATTCGCCGCCCAATCCAACGCACACCCCTCACATGTTTACATTATATATATATTAATGTAAGGATATGAAACGACACCAAAACCTGCCGTTTAGGCTCCCGCTTTTTCTTTCAGCCCAATTTCCATATCCATGTATCTTCTTCAAATTCTATTACCGGTTCCTCTTGCCATATAACGTGTCTCCCCTATTTGATACGCGGCGGCCATTTGTGTCCTCAGATCTCAAGAATCGATGCTTGACTTCTCCGCCTCAACACACGCCCCGTGTTTGTCAGTTGTCTGCTGCTACGGTATTAGGTAATCGCTCCTTCAATCGTTATTGTTTTTGTTGCGATTTGTGGTATGTACAAAAACTTGGGTGGGTTTGTGATTATTTGTGAAAAAGATGAAACTATGGGTTTTTTATGATTCGGCCTGGATTTTCTTTAATACATATCTTTTGGAGTTACGATTTGAATATGTTGATGTTAATTGGGTTTTTAGGTTTGGGATTTTGATTATTATGACGTTATTGGCTTATTTGATTTTGCTTATGGCTTAGGGTGGTTTTATTGTTTTGTTAGGGGCGTGTTTGGATGAACTTATTATCCCGACTAATTAGCTTATTTGATTTTCCGTTGTTTTGTTCGGGGTTTAACTTTATTTGTATTCTGCGCGGTGAAATTTAGGTATTGGTAAAGAGAATGTTGTTTTGGTGACTTTCTTATTTCGTACATTGGGGTTTGCTTACGTTCGTTTCTGGTTTTTGTTAGCCCACCCTTTGTTGGTATAATAGGCTGTGATGAATTTGTGGGTTCGATTAAAGTCGTGAGTCTCCGCTCTGGCACGGCTTAACTATAACGCTTGCGTACCATCACGGTGTATTAACTTTTCTTGATTACTAATCAATCTGAGTCAAATGATATTGGTTATTTGAGGTCTGAACCGTAACTTGGCATGGCAATAACCGGATGGCGTGAAAGCATACTTGCTATCATTGAACCGCGTTTTTGCGACCATGGCGGGATTCGACCTTTTGACCATTTTCCACTCACAATCTGAGCCTAATGATCCGTTAGGCGGGTGTGGGTATAAAACTTATTATCTCAGCATCGTTTAATGCCTTTTTTTGAGGTTCTCAGCAAGGCGTTCGGAATCGTTATAGGTAAAAGCTCCTATAGAATAGATGGTTTATCTTTTGTAAGTGGAATACTAAACAACAGTTTTATCTTTTGTAGGTAAAACACTACAGCTGGTTCTTTTTTGTAAGTAAAATAGTTATAAAATACTACCCACTGTATGTTCCAAAGGTTGGTGGTTCTTATTCGACATTTGTTGATCGTCTTTACCTGGATGGGTGTTCTAACACTATTGCTGGAACGTCCACCACCGACGGTATTCTTTGAACTACCAATAGTTTTTTTTCCCTTTTTGGTTTTACAAAATCATTTTTCGCTGTGTATTGATAAATGTTTATGCAGGCGGCGGTGGTAAGTATACTTCATTGCATGATGCCTACCAAACTCCTCTAATGGCAACGTGTGATGTTGGTGTAGCACGACTATTAGACTTTGATGCGAGTATCGTGGCACACGCTACTCGACAATGCGTGCAACAATTTTCTTTAACAGACATGTCACAACAGTCACAGCATGGTGCACCAATTTTATTGGGACCGTCCATCGCATATGGTATTGTTTCAACTACCAATACTTTGTAGCAACTGTCTCTTCAAAATTGTGTATGGTTCATATGCTTTCCTAATGCTTTATGCAGGTGAAGAAGGCCAGCAAGGGTCTCAAATGACAAAGGCTTATGTTAGTGGTGCTCGAGTGATGGATTTTGCTGGAGGTGTCGCTACACCAGTTCCTGTTGATACAGAACTGCAGCGCTTTACTTTACGAGGATTATCAGAGGAGCCACGACATGGTACACTTATTTTAATTGCAATTATCGGCTTTATTTGTTTTATAACTCTAATGTCTTACATCTATGTTTGTTTCTTTGTGTCTAGGTAGAAGGCCCAATGTTCGGTCACGTCGTGCTCGGCCAACGGGTATACGATGGTCTCCTAATGCTTCGGACCGTATGTCTCCTAAGATATTGGTTTTTCCATTCATTGTATATTCATATAACCTTTTGTTATTCTATTATAGTGTTCTTCTTAGTTGGGTATTTAAAGTTAGACCGCTGCTACTACTAGATTTGGCTTTTGACTTGAAAAATAGGAAAAAGGACAAGTTGCATAGTTAATTAAATCTTTATGTTTGCGCTTTGTTGATTAAACAAACAGTGTATATTACTTGCATGAAAGTTATGCAACCAATCTATTTATCTATGTCATATGACTTATATAACGCAATTGTGGTATAATAATTTCTAGATCAGTATGACGGTGAAGGATTAGAAGTTTTAATAAGAAGACTTGAGTTCAAATTTTGTATGTTCAAGCTCCGTTGGGTGACACAAACTGGGTATATAATCTAAAACCGTAGAAGGCTAGGGGCTGAAATGGGCAAGTTTGGGAGCTAAAATGGTGGCGGAGGTGGATACTTTGGGGTGAAATGGGTCACTTTAGGGGCTGCAAGGGGTGTGGGGTTGACACCTGAACTAGGGGCTGAAATGGGTACGTTTAGGAGCTCAAACGGTGGCTGAAGCGGGTACTTTTGGAGCTGAAATGGGTTCGCCGGGGCTGAAATGGGCGAGGGATTGACAGCTGAACTAGGGGCTGAAATGGGTACGTTTGGGAGCTAAAATGGTGGTTGAAGCGGGTATGTTTCCGTGGGTTTGGCCACGCAAGCTTATACAGCTGCCAAACATGCGCCCCGGCAAAATCCAGGTACAACTTCCAGGTTTTAGCACTTTTTTGTGTGTTGTTTGTAGATTTTTTGGAGATACTTTGTGCATAATTTGATCGATAAATATCAAATGCCCCGCCGCAACGCGGCGGCATCGTAGCAATCCTTGTTGATATAACGGAATAGAACATACATTGCATTATACAATAGTCTCTTGGGCCTAAAACAAATCCATTTCTCTGCTTATATTCGAATGACGCAAACCATGTTCACTTCACATTTCTTTCAAACTTATGAAAGTAGTATAAACATAGTTTAAAGGTATTAAGGTTGGAGTATTTTTGGGTAAACTGGAAAACTAGATTAGTAATTGGTTCTTGGGTGGTAAAAGTTTGTCCTTGATTCTGCATTTCACTCGATCCTCAACACATCCCACTGTAAGGATTTCGAACTTGTTAATCTTGTGTTCCTCTTGTTTTACTTAAATGTTAGATATGTTATACTTGATAACGAGTGTGGAAACCCGCGCGATGCAGCGGGATTGGCTTAAAAGGACTTACTTTGTAGCGACACTTAAACCTTAGGGACTAATTTTGCCAGGTTTCTATAGTTAGCAATTAATTCTACAAGACTTACCTTGCAACGTCGCTTAAACCTTAGGGACTATTTTTGCCAGATTGCTATATATAGCAATTAATGATGCAGGTCTTATTTTGCAGCGCTACTTGAACCTCAGGGACTATTTTTGCCAAGTTGAGAAATTTTTCAATTAACGCAAACACTTTGGGTAAAATGTACTCCCCATCTTTAGTATATACGAGTGTGAAAACCCGCGCGATGCTGCGGGATTGGTTTTGTAAATGTGAATTTGAAAGTAGTGAATGGCCGGAAAATTTGTTAATATATTTATTTGGATTGAATATCTATATTATTTGGTTTTATAAATGGTTTAGTATGTTATGAATGTGTTGTAATTGCATGTGAAGGAGGTACGTGTTCATTAAAATTTAGAAGTCGTTGTTTGGATGTTAAGGTTAGTCGTTTGTCGGTTTGTTTTGCTTTTATTATCATTTATAATGAAGTATAAGTTGTTATATATATATTAAGTGTGTAAGTGTGTTATTTTATTTTAAGTTGTTGGGCTTGTTTAATAAACTTGGGCTTTGTTTTTTTTTTTTTGAAGAAAATTAAGTTTGTCAAAAGCCCAAGAGTAATATATCTGCCTTTGTAGAAAACGTGTGTGTTTTATTGTGTGGTCCTGTGTTTCAGAAATTAGGGGTTTTTTTGATATCGCTGCTCATCTTTTTCAAGATAAGATTTTGTTGCATCAACCATCGTTTGGTTTATTGAAGGTAAGTAATAATTGATGCGTATTACTTATTGGTTACTTTTTCCACTCTTTTTATTAGACGAATCATCATTGTGTTAGTGTATGGTGTGCATATGTTTGTGGGTTTTGTTTCTATTGTTGTGGACAGTAGTTATTGGTTGTTTTTTTCTTTTTGAGGATACTTTTAGGTTAGTAATTTTAGTGAAGTATGTAAATCAGATGTGGGTATGCAATTATTGTAGCAAAAAGAATGGATGTGTTTATATGTATGTGAGGTTGTTTAAATCTGATATATATTTGTGTGTGTACGTGTTATAGTTAATGTATATTAAGATTGACAGATACATATTTTTAACATTCGTCTTTGCCATACATGAGTGTGTCGTATTGATGATACAAAAAGAGGCCTGCTGATATGAATTGCATGAGTTTTTGAAGTTGGTTCGGCCATATTGTTATTACATTATACATATATTTAGAATAGTGGTGCCGATATGAGTTGCCGTCAGATTAGGTGGTTGAACAAAAGCGTGGGCGTCGGATAGAACCTGCAATTTTGCATGTAATGAAGGAATGTCAGGAGTCGTATTGTTAATTTTTTTAGTATAGATGTATTATGTGGTACTTACTTTTGTTGGAATGGCTATTCTTTTTTGCTTTTTTTCTTGTCAGTTGTTTTATCTTCAAAAAGTGTTCGTTTAGCGTTTGGAATGGTTGTCTGACAATTTGTAATGGTGGACTGAGGTTAAATAGAGCTCTGTACCTGTTGACACATAGGTCATTGTTAACAAAAAAAAATGTTATAGAAGTGTTTATGAATTATAACTATGATATGCAACTTACTCTGACTCATACTGCTCTAGTTCTGGGATCTTTGGGTTTATATAGTAGTATGTTGTTGGTGTCGCTGAAAGCTGTAAGTTGTTTAAGTAACGTGTTACTCTGCAAGATGTTACAACTATTATGATTGGCTTTTCCAGTGCATCAATAGCATCCTTGTTGAATGTTTCGGCAAGAGTACCCCATAATGTTATTCAAAATTTTTTTTCCTTTTTTTTGTGGCATTTGTTATTTTTGTGAGTTTTAGATTATAATATGTATAAAATACCTGTTTGTCCAATAATATAAATCGGAAACCTTTATCTGTTGTGTCTGGTGGGTCTCGATGTATCCATGCTCGATACACCTTTGCTTCTAGTATCTTGTTCCTATCTCCTGGCTTTAGATCTTTAATATGTGCTTCAGTCATCCTGTAGATGCTAACATTAAATATGTATCAGCTTTTATGTTATAAATAAATATATAACATATTAGAATGTAGTGTAAGAATAATATGTATTGTTAAAATGAAGAGTGTGTAAATTAATGTTTTTGTAAGTGAATGCTTGCTAAAAACCTTTTGTGTCAGAGATTTTGTTTAAAAAATCTTTATAGACTATATTCATTGTTGCATCTGGTGGGTGTTCAGGGTGAGGTGTCATAAGGATTTTTAAACCATAAGGTGATGTAGCTCGTGATAAAGCAACATATAGTTGGCCATGACCGAAAACTGGCTGTGGAAGGTAGATGCCGATTTTGTTGAGAGATTGTCCTTGGCTCTTATTTATTGTCATAGCATAGCAAAGTTTAACCGGGAATTGTTTCCTTTTGAAAATAAAGGGGTAGTTTGGATCTTTATGGGTCAAAGGGATTCTTGGAATGTATACTTTTTCTCCAATTCTTGTGCCTGTAATTATTTCTGCTTCAATGAGTTTTGACATGAGATTTTTGACTATCATTCTTGTTCCATTGCAGAGTCCACTGCCTAGGTTGACGTTCCTTAGCAGCATGATTGGAGCGCCAATTTTTAAATGAAGAGTGTTTGGTGGTAAACCTGGGAATTTGAAGGTATTTAAGTATTCTGGTGGATACAACATTTCTGTTGCAGCGCCATCTTTTCCAACCGGGATCGCTTCATCGGTACTTATGTATGTTGTAGTGTCTCCTTTGATTAGTGATAATACTTTTTCGTTTACAATGTCGGCGGTTTCATTTTTAGGGCGGACAATAGTTTTTTCTTGTAACAGCTGAGGTGTTGGGTTTTTTAATGTTTCTTTATCGTAGATGAAATCAATCAATGTCTGCATTCCATCTTCGTTATCTGGGATCAGGTATTCAGGTGGGATTGTGACCCATGAAGCATCTTTTGGATTACTTTCATCAGGTTGGCCAATTTTACCATCACATATTTCCAGCAACCATGAAGAGAATTCATGAACTGTTTTTTTATGTTTCTCATTCAGGCCATTCTGTAGCAACCTCATGTTCTGTTTAAGCTTGAATACTTCGAAGTATGGCCACAGGTATGATTGAGCTATTGATGAGTTGATAATCTCTGTTCTTGAGCCTTTTTTTTAACTGGTAACGTTTGCCTGAAGTCGCCACCTAACATAATTGTTTTTCCGCCAAAGAGTTTGTCTGAATTATCAAGTATATCTTTAAGTGTTCTGTCTGGTGCTTCAAAACAGCGACGGTCGTTCATTGGTGCCTCATTCCATACTATCAATTGAGTTTCAGCTAGGAGGCTAGCCATGATTGTGTTTTTTTTAATGTTGCAGATTGATTCATCGGATAATTCTAGTGGTAGCTTAAATCTTGAGTGAGCTGTTCTTCCGGATGGCAGTAATAATGAAGCTATGCCTGAGGATGCAACAGCAAGCACAATTTTCCCATCTGAGCGTAAGGTGTTAATTATTGTTTTCCATAAAAAAGTTTTCCCCGTTCCACCATGTCCATAAACAAATATTAGCTCTTGGTGGTTGTTCTTTGATGCATAAAGGATGAGATTGTAGATCTTCTTTTGTTCTTCATTGAGTTTGTCTACAGCAATGGCAACTTCTTTTAATTCTTGGCGGTTGTAATTTTTTTCCTCCATCAAAAGCCTGTTCTCAAGTTGAGCAAGCAAATGGGCTAGAGGCAATGAGAAACCATAATCTTGAACTGATTTTGAGCAGGTATTTAGTATGAACTCTATTTCATACATAATGTAGTCTTTTACTTCTGGTTCATTAATGTACAGGTTTCTAATGTGAGACATTTGTGCAGCTTTTGCCGGGATATCATCTGCCAATGAACGCCAGTGTTTTTCCCATAATTGTATTGGATCTGCTACTTCACAATACATTAGAATATGAGCAAACAACGTACGAATTTCTGATGCGGATGCTGATAAAGCTGCCTCTTGCAGTGCTACGTCCCATTCTTTGTCATCTTCTAGGAGACCTAACGCCTGACATGCTGCGCGATAGGTTTGGAAAATGTGTTTGTTAACGGTACGAACGTCAACAAATGAGGTGCACCCTCTTTGGTGTGCCAGTAGCATGCGAAAATAAAAGAGTTCACCTACAGCTGGGTGGACATATGCAAGACGCCCAATTGAATACTTGCTTTTATGCTGTCTTCGTCTCCATGTTTTTTGAATTTTCGTACCAAGCATATTGAGAAGGGAAATCTAAATATGTGAGATGTCTGCCATCGTCATGGAGCTGGTTGTAAGTGAACCACTCTGTCAACGTCGTTAGTTTTCTACCTTCATCTGCTATTACATTTGTTAGAGTCTCTTTCTCACGAAAAGTCACTGTCTGCATATCTTGTAGGTGTACAGCCAGAATTTGCACTGCCGGTTCTCTATGGTGTATAGGAAATTTAAGTATTCTCCAGCAAGCTTCATGCGGACAAATAAAGCGACCGTCAATGAAATTCTTTATTTCATCAATCTGTATTTTAGGCGCTGATGCTGCTGTTCCTGGACCACCAATTGGGCGTGTAATTCGAGCTGCAATACGATCTGTGCCCTTAGAAATATATTTAAAAAGATACTTTATCAGCATGCTCCATCCACAATACTCAACGTTTATGTGGGCGTGAAACATGAGACAAAGGAGCCGATTATAAGGTACCACGTAGGTATTATCTAGTTTGAACTCACCTTTTGGTACATAAGTTGATGTGTTTCTTCTTCTGTAATGTACGTGACCATCTTGATCAAAGTAAGTGGCTTGATTAAATTTTTTTGGTAATTTTTTTTTGCAAATACCATCTTCCATACACGAAGCAGACGGTTTAGCGTTTCCACATGGGCCATGCATCATGAGTTCTGCAACAACTCTTTAACCTTCAGGATCGGACTCCTTATTAGGTAACTCTGCTGAAATGAATTTGTCTACTTCTTCTGGACTTTTTATTCTGTCTTTAGAATCTATCCATAGCAATGTGTGACAGTGTGGGAGACCGCGTTTCTGAAACTCAATGGTATAAAGAACTGTCAAAAAGAAAAATTATATTTTAGTAATCGTATATGAATTTGTGAATCTTTATGTGCAAACAAAATTTATATTGATAACATACCTCCTGTAGACCGGCCAAATATATTTTTTTCTTTCAGTATTTGTATAAAATTTTCAAATTTTTGCTCGAACACACGAACCACCACATCAGCTCTATCCGAAGGAGTAAGCCCTGGATATTTTTTCATGCGTCTTTTGATTTCTGGCCAATTAATATTGCATGTAAACGTAATGAAAAATTGCGGGTTTCCTAGGACACGGCATATGGCAAGAGCATCAAGATAATGACTGTACATGTATCTTGGTCCACCTGTGAAGCTTGATGGAAGAATAATCTTTTTTCCTATCTCAGCACCAATGTGGTCTCCTTGTGATATTGCGTCACATATTCCTGCTAAACATTCGCTACGTATGTTATTTTGCTTAGATCGTATGAAATCAAGCCTGTCTTGTTCTAGGGTGCAGTAGACTGAGACAACATACTGTTGAAATAATCGCCCAGTTCTGAATATATGGCCATATTCGTCAAACCGTTCGTGTAATTGGTACATGTAGTACTCATTCATAGATAGTTTTCGCCTTTTCCTGTGTGCGTGAACACCTGTAACTTTCATTTTTATGTTGTAGCCTGGTTGGCCATATACAAAGAGAAGAGGAAATTGTAGGGACATGTAGTAGCTATGAAGCTTGTTGATTCTTCTAGGGTGCTTGTCTTTATATTCTATGATCACATCATAGTCAGTTTTTGTATTTGAACCCTCTTCAAATACTATAGCCCCAAGAGTGCCACTGGAAGGAAGTGCGTACTCTTTTGCACCAACGACATTGTAAAGCTAGATTTTTAGATTAGGTATGTCTGCTCCGTTGCATCTATCTCTAGCTGTTCTGAATAATTGAACTAACTTATTGTGATCATCTAGGATTTCTATTAACCTTTGAACAATCTCAGGTTTTAGACTGCTCTGACTGTCACCGCCAAATGGTTTCATTCTATTTGCTACTTCATTCTCTGTATCATAAATATAGAGTTGTAAGAACCTAGGGTCATCATTACTGCTAGGCAATAATGTCCCTATCCAATGGTATATTTGACCTGAAATTTTGAACACATATGGTCCTCTTCCGTCATTTATTGTTTCATCTATTTGTGCACCAAAAGATGTCATGCTAAATATCTGGTTGTACGCGCGGATGTTATCCAAAAAGTGTTTGTCATTTAGTAATTGCTTCAAATATTCTGGAGGTTCTAATTCTTTTGGAAGATATACTTGTCCTCCTGCATAACATCAATGATATGTCACCTTTGACCGTGAAAAGTTGCCTTGTAATCTTTCTCCGTACCAAAATAAGGCACCACAGTACTGACATCTTTGGTCACAGTCGCCTACATCAATGTATAAATTGGATACATCTGTATTGGCAAAATTAATAAAGTATGAGTATTTTGTGTCTACTAATTTAAGAATATATGAAATATAGACAAACATTGTTATAAAGAATTTCTATTACCTTCGCTGTAACGTATGCTAGGATTATGCCGTATTGAATTTACTATTGTTTGCTCGTCTGGAATGTCATATTTGTCCCTTTTTTTTATTGCCTGTTAAACATAAAGGAATCACAACATATTTTTAAAGATACATAAGTAAAAGATGTATGTTAGTAAAAAATTATAGGTGTGTAAAGTTTACCTGTAGATATTTGTGTGTTGCTGTTGTTACATGTTTCCGAATTTTTCCTTTTACATCGTGTTGAATTATTAGCCGACGAAACTTTAGATGCAGTTTTGGTTTTCTTCTTTGTGACATTACCATTGGTATTGTCCATGTCTTCTTTGGAGTCGATATTTTTGATGATGTTATCTGGTTGTCCTATTATTTGTGTATGCATTGTAAACGTTTCACAACAATAATATAATTCTGAAAATAATATGTATGAAGATGGCACCTTCAGTAAACGTACCATCACTTTTGTTACATATGTGTGCATACTTCCTTTTCTGGCGCAATGATGTATTGTTTTCTGAAAAATGTAATGTATCACCCTTTTTTTTGCCTCTCTTGGTGTTCGCAGTAGCCGTGTTAACTTGATAATTGGACTTAATGTTTTTATTCATATCATGTAGTTTACCTGGTGTTTACACAATGTAAATGTTAGTTTCTAATGGTGTAATAAAAAAAGTTGCAAATAATTAGATAACAAAAGTAAATTGTATATTGTAGTATTCTTTAAATAGTGAAGGTAAAATTGATTTACCATTAATAATATTAGAGGTTTCTAATTTTGCAGATATGCGTTGTTCAAATTCAGCTTTTCTTTTACCATTCAGATCCTGGTAGGAATTTGATACAGCTTTATCGTTTTCCATCGATTCATGTATAACCTGTGCTGGGCCGAAAGAGGTATGTACACCGATTGCAGAAGTATCATTGATAGAATGTGTACCATCATTAGCATTAAAAGTTTGTAGGTGTTGACCAGTATTGAAAGTAGTGTGAAGGCATTTGCTCATAGCATATTTATCTATCACAGAAGGTGTCCACATATCAAAATGTCCTTTATTCTTGTGCAAACAATCGTATTCATTGCATGGCTGGTTAGTTTCAAATGGACCTGCATTTATATAAAAAAAAGTTAATAATGGCAAAAAGAGAATTGGCATACAATTGGTAGGGTCTTCTCACTAATGATGGATTTATTTACACAAAAAAAATAAATTGTACATATATTGTACTATCTTTTAAATATAGCAAAGCTACAGGCCACTCACCATTAATAGTATTAGAGGTTTCTAATTCCAAATGCCTTTTATTTGCAGATGGGTATTGTCCAAATTCAACTTCTCCCTTATCATTCAAATCCAGGTAGGAATTTGATACGCGTTTATCATTTGCCATCGAGTCATCTATAACCTGTGGTGGGCCAAAAGAGGTATGCAGACTGATTGCAGAAGTATCGTTGATAGAATTTGTACCATCATTAGCATTAAAACTTTGTAGGTGTCCATCGGTATTGAAAGAACTGTCCAGCCATTTGGTCATATCATATTTGTCTATCACAGAAGATGTGCACATATCAGAATGGCCTTTATTATTGTGTAAATAATCATACTCATTGCATGCATGATTAGTTTCAAATGGACCTGCATTTATATAAAAAAAGTTAATGATACTAAAGCACAAATGGCATACAGCTGCTAGGGTTTTCTCATTGATGGTGCATTTATTTTGTATTGCATTTAATGCAACATTTAATTCTGCTCATATTAGGGTTTTCTTTTGTTGATACATAATATGAATGATCCTTACTATAGTAAAACAAAATATTGGGATCTTTAAAAAATAATTACCTTCATTGTTGCAACATCCAATTGTTGGGTCACTGTAAGAATAATTACTAAAATATCCAGTTGCATTGGATGTATGCTCCGGAAGTTCTGGAGACATATAACACCTAGCTGTAACATTATATGAAGACTCATTTTCATTGCAGTCAACATTAGTTTTTAATAAGCCTGCAATAATAAAAGTATATGTTAGGAATACGTTAACTAAGTCAAGTAAACTGCAAAAAGTAATAGTTGAGATTACCTTTCCATTTTTTGTTGTCTCCTTGTGTAGCTGTTTCAAATGAATCACCTTTTCTTTTCAATCTTCCATTTGTTATCGTATCTTGTCTAACACTGTTGTTTACTGCTTGCAGAATTGGTGCAACAGATGTGTAGTATTGGTCGCCGACAATATGGCTTGTTGATTGAACATGAAGTGGATCATTGATTTTTTGACCACCAACAGATGGATACTGTTGTTGATCAGCAATATGATGTGTTGGTTGGGCAAAAGGTCTATGTTTAATATTTTGATCATTGAGGTAATTTTTCACAGTAGTTAGTGTTAGATGCATTATTTTGTATTATCTTTTATATGTATCAATTATAAGAGTAACCTGAATATTGGCTAACAGTAATATTGCAGAAAGAGAAGCTAAGCTGACTATATCTATATGTACATTATAGGAAAGCAGAATTTTAATTTGTTTCAAACAGAAAGTAAGTAAGTACATCAATCATACAAAAAAACAATATTCATATGAATACCGGAAAGTGATGTCGGGTCTTGTACCTGTTATTTGTTTTTTATTGCAAGTCCAAGATGATTCCCTGTATGAATGCATAGTGATAAAACAATTATGTAAATCAAAATAAAGAAGACCTAGAAAAAAATGAAATCTTACCATGAAAATAGAACAAAGCTAAAGAGAATGAAGTAAAAGTATAACTAATGTCTGTATCATTGACTAAAATATTATTTACTTACATCTATTGAGAAGCATAAAAGTAAATATCGTACCTTTGCAAATGTTCTTGTTGTAGAATCTGATATTGCTTTATTGTTTGTTGATCTCTATTGACTGTACAGGAACTTGATCTGAAGATGATGAGTAGTAATGCAGCAGAGGATTCTGGATTGAGTTTGAGGATGAGATGATCAATAGTAGTGCAACAGAAGTTTCTGGTTCAATTTCAATGACTCCAAATGTTTGTGCTTCTAGAATTTTGTATTCAAAGTATGTGAAGCTGCATTTAATGCAATACCAAACGTGTAATCTTAGGAAGTGGTATAGCATTAATTGTGTCAATTACATTTAATGCTTTTCCAATCAAGTTTAAACACGTGGATAAAACAATGTTTTGCAAAACATGCGTTCCTGACTTTTAGTATATAGGTTAATTAATATATAATTTGTAACTACACTTAAGTCTTGCAACTAAAATGTGTTCTTAATTATTTTATCGGGGTAAACCCGTTTACCAAAAAAAAATGTGTTCTTAATGTATACATGCACACGACATGCTTACATACATGCTTAACAACTTCATTTTTTTTTTTTTTTTTGTGTATATGATGCTTAACATGTGATTATGTAGTATTGAGTTAATAAAAGTTTATTTTGCAAACTAGAGTTTTTTTTTTCCTACTCGACATACATATATGCATACAACTATGTTTGTGTTTTCAACTTGTGTGGAAAATCTTGAACTTGTTTAATATTTGTAAGCATCTTAATAATAAGCTAGTGCTTATTTGGTTAACACTCGACGTACACACACAACTTTGTGACTTATTTTGAGTTATTTTGGACTAAAAATGACTAAGTAAACATAGATCTAAAGTTAACTTGAGTATTGGCTTATTTTTGGAAAAGTGCTCATTGACTTATTTTGCTTATTTTTAGGCTTAAAGCGCTCATTATGAGCTTATTCCTAATCGGCTAAAGAGTAGAACCAAACCGAACCCATAATAGGCCATAAGGCCCAATTCAAGGCCATTAACTTTTTTTTAAGCTTATTTGCGTATTAGTGCTTAATTGATAATTAAACTTATAAACGAGCTTGTCAACTTATATTTTGATACAAAGAAAACAAATTAAACATAAGCTTATGAGCTCACTGTTAAGCAAATGCATATGGAAATTCACAAATTTGCAAATTCATTAAATGCTTAAATGTTGCAATAACACACACCAAGGGACTTGTAGTCCAGTGGTGTGTTGCTGGCAACGTTTTACAACAGACTTGGATTCGAATCCCTCCAACGTCACTGGGTTTGTTTTATCTTTTTTAAAGACACTAAGATAGTTACACAGTAGCAAACCTATGTATATATAATATTCAAATATGGTTTAGGTTATTATGAAAAGTTTCTTATAATGAGAAGGCATGTGGAGGTATACGGTCACCTTGCCACATCACCATACCCAACCAACCCCCCCCGAAAAAAAAAATTTTTTCCCGCCAAAAAAAAAAAAATAAATAATAAAAAAAAATAATAATAAAAAATTGGGCAAAAAAATTTTATTTTCTTTTCCCGCCAAATTTTTTTACTGCATCACAGTAATAAAGTTATTGCATCACAATAATGATTTTAGTGCATTAAGGTTATAAATTACTGCATCACAGTTATAAAGTTACTGCATCACAATCATGATTTTAGTGCATTAATGTTATAACCTTGATTTTAGTGCATCATAGTTGATGCACTTAACTATTAACTATGATGCAGTAACTTATAATAAAGATGCACCAAAACTTATTAGTGCATTAAGGTTATAAGTTACTGCGTCATAATTATGATTTTAGTGCATTAAGGTTATAAATTACAGCATCACAGTTACAAAGTTACTGCATCACAATCATGATTTTAGTGCATTTAAGGTTATAACCTTGATTTTAGTGCATCATAGTTGATGCACTGAACTATTAACTATGATGCAGTAACTTATAATAAAGATGCACCAAAACTTATTAGTGCATTAAAGTTATAAGTTACTGCATCACGGTTATAAATTTACTGCATAATAATCATGATTTTAGTGCATTAAGGTTATAAATTACTGCATCACAATTATGATTGTGATGCAGTATTTTTATAACTGTGATCCAGTAAAAATTTTGGCGGAATTTTTTTTTTTTTTGCGGGAAAAAAATTTTTTTGGGGGGGTGACATATGTCACATGACATGGCATGGTGATGTGGCAAAAGTGACACATGTCACCTCCACATGCCTTCTCATTCTTTTCATTATAAGAAACTTTTCATTTTAACCTTACCCTTCAAATATTTGCAACATATAACTGAACAAGGGCTCTAACCCGCCGGGTAGGACGCCCGATTATCTTTTCGACAGTTCCGTGGTAGACATTACTAAAAGTGCTGGATAGTCGCCCATCACACGACTCTCAAACCCAACCTATGGTGGATCCCGGGTGACAAAGTAAAAGCCTTTGATCCTTTGCCCCATACTTTGAGATGCTCCTCCACGCCGATCAAGCGACGACACTTCTCTTAGCTTTAAGCCGCTATCGTTCGGTTCGGATAAGTCAAGTCCCTTCGGTCAGTTCGCTCAGGGGATCCTCCCTTATCTTCCCTTTGCAACGTTTTACAAAAGACTTGGATTCGAATCCCTCCGACGTCACTGGGTTTGTTTTATTTTTTTTAAAGACAATAAGATAGTTACACAGTAGCAAACCTATATATATATATATATATATATATATATATATATATATATATATATATATATAATATTCAAATATTTGCAACATATAATGAACAAGGGCTCTACCCGCCGGGTAGGACGTCCGATTATCTTTCCGACAGTTCCGTGGTAGACATTACTAAAAGTGCTCTCCGAACCGTGCTGGATAGTCGCCCATCACACGGCTCTCAAACCCAGCCTGTGGTGGATCCCGGGTGACAAAGTAAAAGCCTTTGATCCTTTACCCCATACTTTGAGATGCTCCTCCCCGCCGATCAAGCGGCGACGCTGCTCTTAGCTTTAAGCCGCTATCGTTCGGTTCGGATAAGTCAAGTCCCTTCGGTCATTTCGCTCAGGGGATCGTCCCTTATCTTCCCTAACGTTCAGAGTTATTTTTTTGCTATTCTTTTTTTTTTTTTTTTTTTTTTTTTTTTTTTTTTTTTTTTTTTATCATTTTAACAATTATTTTTGAACACGATTGAGCATATTTTTAATACATTTAATAAAAATGTAAAAAAACTATTATGTATTAACGTATCGTATCCAATTTTTCGTCAAAATTATTTAATTTGCATATTTAAAAAAAAAAAAACCCGACTAAAAAGACGAAAACTAATTTTAAGACGCTAAAATATTGTGGTTGTTCTTGTCGTGCCTAATCGATCCATGTGACGTATGAGACAATTGGTGCCGATACACATATGCCGTGCCCAGAATTAATCATTGAATTAATACTAGTTTTTGTCTATTAAACTCGAGCAACCGCAATCTCTAGTAAAACGAATACATTAGTTATTTATCGTGATCAAGCCTCAAGCCGGAAGTGATTGTGTTTTTAATTCATAAGTTTCACAATCTTAACTTTATTGCTTGCTTTAATTTAAGTTATCTTAGTTTATTAGTTTTAATAGTAGTTATAATTAATCAACCTCAATCAAAAGAATTTATTGATTTTCGTCTAATCAAGTGGGAATCATAGCAATAATCATAAGCTCATCGTGATACGATCCTTTATTTACCCTATTCTAAGTAGATTAATTTAAGGTTATTTTTGTTAGAGTCAACGACCTCGATCAAATTTTGACGCCGTTGTCGGAGAGCTATTGCGCTTAACGCTTAGTTTTTATTTGATTAGTTATTTTTATTGTTTTCTATATTATTCAAAAAAAACTCAAAATTGATTTTTTCTGTTTGATTTAATTTTTTTGACTGTGTATGTTTCCTGAAAACTCAGTTTCGCAAGTCTATACGGCGTATTCTCTCTTTATAGCATACGGCGTATAAACTCTCGAATTGAATTTTTATTTAGTTAGGGCTCGCATACGGCGTATACGGTATACTTGTGTATAGACTCTTTAGTCCATACGCCGTATCAAAGTTCTGTTAGGTTCCATTTTATTTTTTGTTTTTAGTTTATTTAAATTATTTGATTAGTTGTTTTATTGTCTTTCATACGTTACAAAAAAACATAAAATGATTTTATGTTTCTAGTTTCTTTTAGGTGTAAATATTAGTTTTGTACAATTTTACTTGTTTCTTTATTTCGATTTTCAGGTTCAATGGATGAAGCAAAACGATCAGTTGCTTCTTATTTTATTCCAAGTTATACTTCATCGTCATGTTGGACTTGTGGAAATCCATGTCATTCAATTGATAACTGTCCGAATAAAAAAGTATACAAGAGGGTCATCATTGATGGCGATGACGATCCTATGATAGATTTTAACACACTAAACCATCAATACTTTCCTGAATGGTATACGCATCAAGAAAAATCTCAAGAACCACCGCAACAACATATGGATGACATGTCTGTTATTTCAGAGAGTAATAGCCATCAAGTGATAACTGAAAACCCTAACAATCAAGTTACTCAATGGGATGAGCGCATAGACATCACAGAGATAGATGATTTTTCCAAAACAATAATTATGTATTCAAATTTTGAAGTTTATATAGAAGATTATTAGAGCACAAGATGTGGAGCTCGCCATGTCTCGCCGTTGGTGACATAGCAGCTCGCCACACCTCGCCACGATTCCACCCCAACTCGCCATAGCTCGCCATTTCCATCCTACTCGTGCAAACGGCGAAGCAAACTTGCTGACAAGTGGGACCCGAGCAATAGATAAAATGAAGGTGACATGTAAAAAAAAATGCAAACATAAAGTAAAGTGTTTGTGGTGATATGTAAAAAAAATGCAAACATAATTTTAAACACACAAATTACATTAAACATTTAAGTTAAAACACCAAATTAATTGAAAATTAAAGTGAAAACAGCAAATACATAATACGCTTAATACAAACTACCACGAAATTGATGAAAATAAAACTACAAATTAAGAATGCGAATCATCTGAGTTGTAACTCTCCTCACTCGAAGAGGAATTAAACTCGCCAACATAATACATTCCTTCCATGATGTCAAACCAGTTCTGCCTAAGATATTCAGAATCCGTGGCTTCCTGTTCCAAACGAGCAGCTTCCTCGCGTGCCTCGTTTTCTCTAATCTCTCTAAGATTTGCTCGTCCTGCTCAAGTTCACGAAGATAGACCTCACTAAACCCAAACGGATTGTTTTGGAGGTCCACCGGTGGAGTGTTAACAGGTGGAGTGTTAACAGGTGGATTGTTAAGAGGTGGATTGTTTACAAATACATTTTCCGGTTGGCATACTGGAAAGACATCTTCTGGTGGAGTTGAATAAACTTCATCTTCTTGTGGAACTGTAGTTTCTGGCAGTTGTGGTGGACTTGGGAATTGTTGAGAGAAGTTTTTGCGAGACATTTTTGTGTGTGTGATAAACAGCTCTGGTAGAGTTGTATATATATGCAGATTTGATTTTGAATTTGAATTTGAATTTGAATCATCCCGCTCCAATTTGAATATGATTTTTTGATTTGATTTTGAATTTAAATTTAAATTTAAATAATCCCGCTCGAACTGTACCGTTTAAAAAAAAGGGGGTGTTTTGATTTTTTTTTTGTAATTCAAAAGTGTAAAACTGGTATTTTTATTTTACGTTTCGTACATTTTTTATTGTGTTTAAATTTGAAAGTACGTATGTTTTTTTACCGTATTTTTATTTTACGTTTCGCATATTTTTTATTGTGTTGTATTGTATTTTTATTTTTAATTAAATAAATTTAGTTTATTTGAAAATTTGAATAAAAAAAGTTGTAAGTGGTGAGCCTCAAATGAGTAAGTTGAGGTTTGTTATGAGTGAGGGGGGTTAGTTGTGGAGGTTTCTTATAGTGATGTGGCACCCGTGGGTCCCGAATGAAGAGTTTTGGTTATTAATGACACCTTGTGCTCTTAAGGTGGCACACCAATAAGGGGGTGACAGTGGGCTCGACATGGTGATCGGCATGGGGCATGCCGCAAATGAGCACCGCCGCCATCATTGCGGCATGAGAGAGGCATGGTGATGCTCGGCATATAATGTCGTTGAAGCATGGTGAGGTATTGATGGTTTAGAGCCGTTGCAGAGGACCGTTGAAGATTAAAAAGTATGGAATCATGGTTTCCATTAAAAATGTATGGTGAGGCATGAGAGAGGCATGAAATGAGGTGGCAGGATATTATTGGTGGGTGGTGAGGCATGAGCAAGGCATGGGGGAGACATGAAATCATGACTGCCAGCCAAATGTTATGAGGTTTTGCTACACCTAACACTCTAATAAACACTTAAAAAGGGGGAGTTTTCGATCTGCGAAGCTGACACGATTTGATTATTAAGTTTAAATGACAAAGCAATTAAATAACGAAAGATATATAAAATACAAACTTATTTGATGATATCAGCATCAGATTATTGTGCTTAGAAAACGCAATAATTAAATAATACTAACTCGTCAAATCATTGTGGCCAGGCCCGGCCCTAGGGGTGGGCGAGCTGGGCGACCGCCCAGGGCATCACATAAATGGGGGGCATCAAATATAGTTTTAATGAAGAAGATAACTCAAGCTGAGAAATGTTTTTTAGAGTTCGGATTATACAGTAGAGTTATTTAAGCTTTGTGGAGAAGATGATACGATTTGGAAGAGAGAGAAAATGAAATTAAATATTCAACTAAGTAGTACAATTGCTATTATGCACGTGATATATACAGAGAAGAAAAGTTATGTTACTAAGGTAAATTATAAAGTTACACTAATTAGTTTTGTCTGCTACTAGTATTATTTTTAGAAAAGTAATTCACCTTTTGTACGTAAAATTAATTACTACTAATATTGAGTACGTAATTCATTATTTAAAGTAAATTAACAATATTTATTCCAAATAATCATAACAGAGAATTGATAATGTGAGATGTTAATAACTTTTTATATAATAAAATAAAACACTTAATTCAAATCAATTTTGCAAAAGGTATCTTTGTGAACCGAATTATCTTAATAAGAGATCTCGATTTTAAACGATTGACCAATAATAATTAAAACGAAGTATACTTTCATTAAAATTGAATAAAATGATTTTTATAAAAACAACGTTACGTGACTGCTTAAATCTCACTTCTTTTTTCTTTAATTTTGAGTTGAGTGTAAACTAACGTATTCTAGTTAGTTAGTAGAAGTTATAATCAAATGCAAAGGTTATATAGTTGTTCAATTTTTATCTAGACGATATGCACTTTTGTTTTTAGGTATAAGAAAATGTGTCGTTGGTTTACAACATTTAGTAGGGGCAGTTTCTGATCGCCTCGCTCAGGGCATCACAAAACTCAGGACCGGCCCTGATTGTGGCTATCTTATAATAACTCGTGTGAATTAAAAATGTAGCATCAAATCATCGTGGCTATTTTTATAATAACATGTAGCATATAAAGTCAGACATGCATCTAAACAAATACAGGAAGTTGATAAGCTTAGAAATACAACTAATCAATTACTCTTAATCCAATGACGTTTTCTACATGCTCCAGTTCTTTTGCGGGATTCTTGGTGGTTCTGATGGTGTTAATGAGTGATGGAATATTGTATGCTATGGGATGTTATACATCCATTATCAGCTTTGGTGACTCATACGCTGATACTGGTAATCTAAAACAAATAGCACTTGACTCTCAATATCCGGCTGCGATTCTTTTTCCACCATATGGTGAAACTTTCTTTCATGAAGCCACTGGTCACGCCTCTGATGGCCGTCTTATTATCGATTTCCTAGGTAATTTTCCTTTCAGCATTTAATTATATATATAACTATACATCGAGCAACAGTGCTTGCAAAATGCAAGCATTAATTGCCAACTTTCAAAAGTTGGTGAAAATAGTTTCTGAGGTTTAAGTGTCGTTGCAAAGTAAGTTCAAGTTAGCAAAAATAGTCCCTAAGGTTTAACTGTCGCTGCAAAGTAAGTCCTTTATAGCAATTTGGCAAAAATAGTCCCTATCTAAATTCACGGCTACAAAAGCAATCCCGCTGCATCGCGCGGGTTCCCACACTCGTTAGATCGAAAGATAGAAATCTTTCCAATATATAAACAAGTTTACCTGAATATTAATCCCTTCACATAAATTTAAAAAATGTTGTTGACCATTTTTATATCATGTGGTCGTGCGTTTCTTAACCATGTATCGCCAAGTGGCCAGGCACCATGATGTCTTTACAGGAGGTTTTAGGTCTAAACGTCACTAGTTACATATTTTGGGGTTTCCGGCAAAAAGGTCGGGACAGTTAAAACTAAACTAGGAAAACCTCATCCATTTATTGTTTCTGGCCGTGACTTTAATTGCTTCATGTTATGCATTTTTATGAATGTTAAGAATAAAGTTAATATTGTTTCTATGCATATACTATTTTGGTATATAATAAATTTAAATTCTGAATTAAATAATCACAGAAGATATGAAATAGTCAATCTTCAAGTTGTGTTTTGGAATGTATAATGTTTTGCTTATTTAGTGAGAAGCCCTTTCATCTATATATCACATTAGATTATCAGTCCTTGATAATGACTAACTGATACGCAAGATAGATAAACAATATAATTGCTACGGTGCTACCTGTTGCAAATATGCGACAACATTTTATGTTCTTGTTGTTGGAATTTTATACTCATAACAATTATATATAAAACAAATAACATCATCAAAGCATGCAGCGGAAGACAATAGGAATAATATATGTAATTAATTAACCAAACAAGAAAGTGCGTACCTTTTAGCAATTCAAGTAATCAAACGATGATGTGATCAAGTAACAAAACCCAAAACCCTAAATTAGGGTTTATACAAAATCGTTCCACCCAAAAATCGACCACCAAGGAATACAAGCTCAAGTGTGCTTGCTCTTCGTTCTTGTACACACGTACTAATAGCGATTAGATGTGGAAAAGCTAGTTCCTTGAATCACAAATAAACCAAACACTAGTTTCTTTCACTTGGAAAAATCGATCCCTTTGTGGAGGGGGTTAACGATCGGCCAAGAGAAAGAGGGAGGAGAGGAGAAGAGAAATTAGGTTATCAAAGTGATCAAAGGTTAGTCAATAATGAATACATTGATTTGTATTTATAGTTAACATATCTTGGAGTACAAGTTTGAGTGGGATTGGGTTTGGAAACCCTCCACCGATCGGCCTATTCAATCCCAAGGGGATTCTAGAACTTTCCCGACATCTAATTTCATTCTTAGTCCTTGTAGTTAATATTTAACGACCGTTAACCAAACCTCGTTAATCATTTAACTATCGTTATGTTTTATTTAGTGATTAATAATTAATAATAATAACGTTTTATTTATATTAATTATGTACATCAATTTTCATACGTAATGTGTGCAATCCCGAAGTCTCGAGTTCGAATCCGGACATACTATTATTTAAATATCCATAAAACCTTTCAGCTTCCACTTGGATATTACTAAATATAGTAATGACATTGGTTAGTCTAGCTTTCACACGCCAACGCCCCTAGATCGAATCGAGCATGGTCTCCTGGAAAAACCATTTAATGATTCATCATTTTTACTTATCCCTTTGTTACTAATACTACATTAACTATGAATATGGATCAAGTCATTTCATAAGTTAATATTCTATTTCTCGTTGTATATGATTGAACAAGATTACCAAATCATCTGAACGTATTCCAGATAGATCTTGGGTAAGGCCTTACAAACATCTTGCCAATCCTACGAGGGGCCAAATATAGTATTATGCTTTGAAACAAATTCAAAGGAACAAATTCTCTTGACTACAAACATAACTCATGAATTTTGCAACACTTCCGAAAATAGCCCTTATAACTACCAGTTACGGATAGCGTTAGACTATCTTACACAAATGCACTACATTCATATCAGTTATCTGGTATCTCAAGTCTGAGGATAAACACTTCATGATATACTTAATGATAAAATCCAAAAGTATCATCATGTAAAGTTGGGATGAGTCCTATATTCAATTCATTGAATATCATGTGAATCTGGTATGTCCCACGCATCAATATACTTTAAAAGTATATTCTACCAAAACTCAGATTTGTCTTAATTCAATGACATTCCCATATCATTGATTGACAACGGACTATTTAGAATAACATAAGTTATTCACGGATTAAACATGCAAATATAGGATATAATATTAAGAAAATGAAAAATAAACATAACAACTATTTTATTTCATTAAAGTAATATTTGTTCATAACATCCTTTATCCAAATACTAATCACAGATCTGCATGAAACTACTAGCTAAACGAAGACCTATCCCATCAGCATGGTCAGTAAGTTTTTCTTTTGGCAAAGGTTTCGTAAAGGGATCAGCTATATTATCATCTGTATGAACTTTGAGTAGATTGATTTCACCTATGTCGACTTGTTCTCGAACATAGTGATATCGACGAGGAAAATGTCTGGCGCCCTTCATGACTCCAGGCTCATTGGCAAATGTTATTGCAGCAGAGTTGTCACAATACACATTTAAAGGTAATTCGATTGAGGGCATTACTCCGAGTCCCGAAATGAATTTCCTAATCCAAACAGCTTCCATCGCAGCTTCTGCAGCAGCTATGTACTCAGTTCAGTAATAGACATCGCAACCGTTGTTTGCTTCTTGCTCTTCCAATCAACTGCTCCTCCATTAATGACAAAGACATAACCAGTTTGAGACTTCGTATCATCTTTATCAGTTTGGAAAGACGCATCGCAAAAACCTGTAACATCAAGTTCTGCATCTGGATTTCCTCCATACACTAGAAACATTTCTTTAGTAGCCCTTAGATACTTAAGAATGTTCTTAACAGCTTGCCAGTGTTTCACACCTGGTTCTGTTGATACCGACTGGTAATGTTCTGTGCAAACGCCACATCAGGCCTTGTACATCTTACAGTATACATGATAGATCCTACAGCCGAAGCATAAGGAACTTTCTTCATGTATTCCACCTCAGCAGGTGTTGACGCGCATAGTTTATTACTTAAGCCATGTTCAACTTGCACCGGCAAATATCCCTTCTTGGAATTTTGCATACTAAATCTCTTCAGTATTTTATCAATGTAAGTACTTTGGCTTAGTCCAATTAACCGCCTTGATCTATCTCTGTAGATCTTGATTCCCGAATAAATCTGCTTCCCTAAGTCCTTCATAGAAAAGCACTCTCCAAGATAAGACTTTACATCTTGCATACTTGGAATGTCTTTTCCCATGATCAATATGTCATCGACATATAAGACAAGGAAAATAACATTACTCCCACTAGCTTTGTGATACACACATGGCTCATCAAGATTTTGAGTGAAACCAAATTTCTTGATTTCTTCATCAAACTTCTTGTTCCATTGCCTTGATGCTTGCTTCAACCCATAAATGTATCTTTGAAGTTTGCATACACGCTTCGGAAACTTTGGATTCACAAACCCTTCAGGCTGCGCCATATAGATGTCCTCATCTAGGCGACCGTTTAAGAAGGCCGTTTTGACATCCATTTGCCATATCTCATAGTCATAGTACGCAGCTATGGCTATAAGAATCCTAATAGCTCTAATGTCTCTACAGGAGAAAATGTCTCCTCGTAGTCTACCCCATAGGTTTGAGTATAACCTTGAGCTACAAGACGAGCTTTATAGGTGTGTGCATTGCCATCCATGTCAGTCTTTATCTTAAAGAGCCACTTACTTCCAACTACCTTAGCATTTGGAGGTAAGTCAACCTCTATCCAGACTTCGTTATCTCTCATGGATTGCATTTTCCCATTCATTGCAACTCGCCATTTCTCCTTTTCAGGACTCATCATGGCAGCTTTATAGTTAGCAGGTTCACCAAGATTTCCTAACATATATTCCTCGGTTCTATGTTGAGACATAGACGCTCAAGTGCACGCGTAGTCCTTGCGGATCTACGAATGGGAACCACTTCAATCTCAGGTGGAACGCCCAGACTTTCTGGTTCTACTTGAGGTTGGCTAGTGTTTTCGAAGGTGTTGTATCTTCTATATCATCTTCCGATCATAAACTCTCCCACTGAATTCATGAGATATGAGATCCCTTTCAAGGAATTCTCCATACCTAGCAACAATTACTTTGTTTTCCGGTGGAAAGTAAAAGTAGTAACCCATAGTTTCCTTTGGGTATCCTACGAAGATACACTTAACAGATCTAGGTTGCAGCTTATCAGCAGAGTCACGTTTAACAAACGCCTCACAACCCCAGACCTTTAAGTAAGACAAGTTGGGAGGTTTCCCATACCACACTTCATAAGGAGTCTTATCAACCTTCTTAGTTGGAACCATATTCAATATGCAACAGCAGTTTCTAAAGCATAATCCCAAAGGATAAGGGAAGAGTTGTAAGATTAAACATAGATCGCACCATGTCTAGCAATGTACGATTCCTTCTCTCAGATACACCATTTTGTTGTGGAGTATATGGAGATGTGAGTTGCTGGACAATACCACACTCAACTAGATAATCTTTAAACTCTTGGCTTAAATATTCACCACCTCTATCGGATCGAAGAGCTTTAATCTTCTTTCCAAGTTGTAATTCTACTTCACTTTTTAAAACCTTAAATGTTTCAAAGACTTCATGTTTATGTTTAAGTAAATAAACATAACCATAACGACTGAAATCATCAGTAAAGGTTAAGAAGTAGCTAGCACCCTTTCTTGACACATGTCTTAGTGGTCCACATACGTCAGTATGTATCACACCAAGAAGATCTGAAGCCCTTTCTAAACTATTTGTAAAAGGTTTCTTGGTCATCTTCCCAGATATGCAAGATTCGCATTTATCAAATGATTCATCATTGATGTCTTGCAAAAGCCCATCGTGTTGCAGTTGTTGCATGCGTTTCTTGCCTATATGAGCAAGTCTACAATGCCAAAGAAATGAAGAATCCAAATCACCTTTGATTCTTTTATTATTGATGCTAAAGACAGAATTATTTTTATCAACAACATTATCATGCAAATCAATTTCAAACACACCATTTACTGGAATAACATTAAAGTAAAAAACATCATTTAAAGAAACAGAAATTCCATAATCAGTAAATGCATGAACGAAACCAATATCTTTTAACAAGGAAACAGAAACGACACCCCTAACAATGGAAGGTGCGTAATGACAATCGTTTAATGACAGTACTAAAACCGAAGGTAAAACTAAATCAAACGTGCCTATAGCTTCAACGACTGCATGTGCTCCATTACCCACGTGCATGTATTGCTGTCCATAGGCAAGCTTCCTTGCTCCTCTAAGTCCCTGCAGTGTATTACATATGTGAATACCACATCCAGTATCATATACCAGGGAATTTATTTTATGAGGAAAAGCAAATAATTCTATCATCAAAAGAGTACCGAAGTATGGCCACAGTGCCGATATTTTTATACCTCTTATTGCGCAACTCATCAAGGTACAATGGACAATTCCTCTTCCAGTGTCCAACCTCGGTGCAGTGATGACAAGCCATATCCTTCTTCGGATTTTCACGCTTCTTGGGAGGGTACTTTTTGGGTTCTTGCTGATAAGTCATAACTTGTTTTCCTTTATCAGCTTTACCCTTACCTTTCCCTTTCTTGTTCGCTAGCGGCTTATTAGGCTTAGAAATTCTACCCTTCTGGATGGTCAAAACCGCAGGTGTAGAAGCCTTCTTGGGCAAACCTTTTTCATAATCAATGAGCATTGCATGTACCTCACCGCTGTCTTCCCCGTGCAATGCATATTATAATTGCGCACGAAACCATCAAACTCCTTATTAAGGGATCTGTTGATAAGGCCAATTTGTATGTCATTAGGGTAGACATAGTTCAAACGCCCCAACCGGGTCCATGTAACTCATCATTTCCGGCAGTGGGCGCTACGGGTTTCCGTCTCCTTGCTTGCAACTATGAAGAGCATCTATCAAATCATACAACTCTACAGTCACAGGCTTTTCAAACAACCTTTGCAATTCTTCAAGCATGAGATTAGGGAAGTAATTCTCAAACTGCTTTTGCAAGCTTGAGTTCATACTCCCGAGCATAATGCAGGCGACCTCATTATACTTGTCATACTCAGATTGCCATGCAGCTCGTGCTTCAGCAGTAGCATCAGCTGCAGGTTCAGGAGGACAAAGCGTAGTCAAATAATTGAGTCTTTTGGCAACCCTCAAGACAATTCTTAGTTGCCGATACCAATCATTGAAATTCGCGCTACAGTCAATTTCTCTCGATCAAACATAGATTTGAACGACGAGGCTAGTGCAGTAGATTCAGCTTGAGCCATTTCTACAGAAATAAAAGTTCAAAAGTTAGTACTTTCGATAAGTAAACATTCAAGAAAATAGAATACCCTTTGGTCAATATTCATATTAACCATAGAATTTTCCTTGAATTTTGGATCCTCATTATCATAGTTTCACCACATCAGTTGATCTGCTAGTGGTGAAAGTATAGAATAGGTAATCGTTGAAAAACGATAATTGACAAACAAGTTTTCAATTCCAAAAGTTATGGGATTTACAATTTTGCCAAAAAAATTAATGCAAAACGTAAGCATGTTTCATCCCATCTCATGCCTTAAGCCTTAGGTCTCACTAACAACTTAATTAAGTTATCTAATTTAGAAACTGCAAATCATAAGGCTGAGGTCTCACACAACAAAATAATTCACCTCGTTATTGTAATCTAGATCAAGGTCTCACATAACTAAATTACAACTTCAAGTGTTTCATATCATTAGATGGCATAAACTTAAATTTAAAGGGTACAATTTTGACGTGTAATCAAAACTTATGTATAAAGAAGCATGCATACAACTTTATAACATAATATTTTTCGAAAAAACTTACATTAGATTTTTAATTGCTAAGATTGAATTCTACAAAGTTTTAATCGATGCGTTGAGATACCTACAACTTTGCACTAAGATGCTTCGTACATTGAATGGTTATACTAGGTAGCTCCAATCGAACTCACAGAGGGCAGAGGACCAGGTAAGCGCATAGCATAACCTTAGACATCCTTTCAGTGAGACTGTGCTCACTTCTTAAATACCCCTTTATAGTTTGTTCTAGTGGGTGAGCCGTTCTAACCATTTAGTACAGTCGCATCAATCGATTAAAAGTTCAAGAATAATTCTTAGATAACAAATCAATTTCGCCATTATTTAGTCTATTTAATTTTCTATTCCAAAAAACCCTTTTTGCTTATTAACATGTCAAAAAATTTATATAAACAAAAAGCACTTTAATAAAAATTAAACATACTCAAATAACATAAACATATAACTAAACAATTTAACATATGTAAAAAAAACAATTAGCCACATGCATAATTATTTCAATAAACTCTAATAACAATTCTAGGCGTAAATAATGCATACATTAACTAGGACTTTCATCTCGCAAGGTAGATGAGCCACATACATCGACAAGTCGATTGCGTAAGCCGAAGTTAATAGTATACCAATTAGCACATAACGAATTTTATTAGTTATAATTGAGGTCTTCCCCAATTCGATAATTATTAAATAAATAAAACATGTGTGTATCACTTAACAATTAATCAATAACCAATAAACAATACTCCATGGCAAAACATGCATGTTCCACCATGGATTCCGCATAACAATTATCACCCAAGATACGCATATAACATGGCACATAACAATTATTCATTAATTAACCACATAAAATAAGCATGCAATCCTAGGGTTTCTACAAGTTTTACAAAATTAAAACCTAATTATATAAATATTAGGGTAATCGACCCATATATAAAAAATTAGGGTTTCGAATTCAAAACCCTAGAAACCATCAAAAGCATGCAAATAATCATAAAGATTCAATTTTTATGTGTTTCGGTAATTAATTACATCATATTAACGGCTCGTGATGCCACTGTTGGAATTTTATACTCATAACAATTATATATAAAACAAATAACATCATCAAAGCATGCAGCGGAAGACAATAGGAATAATATATGTAATTAATTAACCAAACAAGAAAGTGCGTACCTTTTAGCAATTCAAGTAATCAAACGATGATGTGATCAAGTAACAAAACCCAAAACCCTAAATTAGGGTTTATACAAAATCGTTCCACCCAAAAATCGACCACCAAGGAATACAAGCTCAAGTGTGCTTGCTCTTCGTTCTTGTACACACGCATCAATAGCGATTAGATGTGGAAAAGCTAGTTCCTTGAATCACAAATAAACCAAACACTAGTTTCTTTCACTTGGAAAAATCGATCCCTTTGTGGAGAGGGGTTAACGATCGGCCAAGAGAAAGAGGGAGGAGAGGAGAAGAGAAATTAGGTTATCAAAGTGATCCAAGGTTAGTCAATAATGAATACATTGATTTGTATTTATAGTTAACATATCTTGGAGTACAAGTTTGAGTGGGATTGGGTTTGGAAACCCTCCACCGATCGGCCTATTCAATCCCAAGGGGATTCTAGAACTTTCCCGACATCTAATTTCATTCTTAGTCCTTGTAGTTAATATTTAACGACCGTTAACCAAACCTCGTTAATCATTTAACTATCGTTATGTTTTATTTAGTGATTAATAATTAATAATAATAACGTTTTATTTATATTAATTATGTACATCAATTCTCATACGTAATGTGTGCAATCCCGAAGTCTCGAGTTCGAATCCGGACATACTATTATTTAAATATCCATTAAAACCTTTCACTTGTTGGGGTGAATTAACACGTGTTGGCCGGGTCAGTGGATACATGTTTAAAAGACAATTTATCTTTCTCAAACAAGTGTTTTCTCTTATTCTAGCTAAATATATACGTGTGGAGACATGTTTAAAAGACATTTTGATTAATGATGTGTGAAGTGTGATGGCATTGGTGTTGACGGCGGGAATTGGTGGTGTTTTGGTGGTCGGAGGTGGTGGGATGGCTGGTGAAGAAGATAAGGGGCATTAATGTCTTCTAGTGTGAGAAAGAAATAGTATTCAATTAAGCATAATGACAAATAATCTAACACTTCTCTATGCATGATAATGAATAAAAAATATGAGTACACGAGTATTTATAGCTTTTATCTTTTATTGGTTTAACATAGATTGATATGTTGTCCATGAATTTACAAATCAAACTAAACTTTAATTTCAAGCTTTTGTACACTCTTGATTGCTTTGGTTTGTTATTCGGTTATGGTCTCGTCGTTATCAGCCGCTAGCACGCAATATTTGTAAGTGGCTTTGTTTTTTTTCGTGGTTTCTTCAGCGGAAAGTCTTGGATTGCCATTCATACCACCACTTATGCCTGACAACAGGAGCGAAATTGTTGTGACGACTTTGAAACAAGGAGTGAATTTTGCAGTAGGTGGATCGACATCATTAAATTCATTGATTCTTGAAGAGTTGAGAATTCAAAATAATCTGCCAGACACATCTTTAGGAGTACAGTTAACGTGGTTTAAACAAGTATTACCTTCTATTTGCAGCAGCAGTTCAGGTAGCTAAGCGTGTGTTCTACTTTTATACCATTTTACTAATGCTTGTTACTTATACTGATTCTTAGAAATTAACGTTTCTAAAAAGTTAAGAACATTGTAGTTTCTGGTTTAACCACCATTCCTCACATTAACACTAAGTAACTTGAACCTGCTGAATTTTTAAACTTAACATCCGGCCATATGCGGATGAATTTTTGAATAGCCATTTCAATTAAGGAAGTTTCTTATAATACTAAATATTTTTGGAGAAGAATTTTAAGGGTTCGTTCAATATTGATTGCTCATAATTGTTGGCAGATTGTAAAAAGTTAATCGGAAGTTCTTTGATCCTAGTGGGGGCAGAGACGGAGCCAGTAGGGGGGCTGGAGGGTGCTCGGCCCCCTCCAACCAGCTCAACTACCTTAGAAAATATGAGAAACCATGTTAGATTAGTTTTTTATAAATGAAAAAATAAAGAAGGAATTTTTTTTATAACTTCCGGCCATGAGAGACGGAGAAGACGAAGATGTGCAGTTAGGTAGAGAAAAGTAATAAAGTAGTATATTTGTTATCGGGAAAAGTAGTACACAATGAAGGTAAAAAGTCAAAGTCTTTTAATAATAAATTTCTTTTATGTGCCACCAAGAGTTTAAAACAAGAATATTGAACCATGCTGTATATGGTTTAATTAAAAAAAAATTGAGCTTTTCTTAAAGTGTAGAAGTTTTGTTTGTCTACATAAATTTGACAATTTTTAGTTTGTCTAACATGCTTGGTTATAAAAATGCCGCATAGTCACTATGTCATTTTTATTATCTCTATTATTTGTAACGATAACATTTAACTCGATAAAACCGTTTACCAATTGACTTGTCCATTGGTTGATTTTGTCGCGTCAGATAAGTTGAGAAACCATCTTGGATTTACTTATTTGTCCGCCACTGAACTAGCCAACCGTTAGCTTCTAAAACAAAGAATCGTATTTCAAAAAACCAAAAAAAAAAGTTGAACCCCCCTAACACAAATTCCTGGCTCCGTCCCTGAGTGGGGGAGATTGGAGTAAATGATTACAACTACGGGTTACTAAGTGGAAAACACATCGATGAGCTCAAGCCACTCGTCCTTCTTGTTATTGATGCTATCGTCTCTGCAATCAAAGTAAGGAAGTCTTCTAATCATATACAATGTGTCTTAAAAACGTAGTGTATGATTTTCATTAGCTTGAATTCCGTAAGTGCATGTAATACGGGAGTTGATTGAGTTGGGAGGTCGAACACTAAATTGTCCCAGGAAACATTCCAATTGGGTGTTGGTCGATAAATGTGACACAATACTGGTCACAAAAGAATGAGTTTGATCCCACAACTGGTTGCTTGATCAAACTAAATGAGCTTGTGGAATATCACAATGCAGAGTTGCAACTGAAACTTGATCAGATTAGGGAGCTTCATCCTCATGTCATCATTATTTATTTATTTATTTTTTATTTTTTGAACAGCTCATGTCATCATTATCTATGCTGACTACTACAATGCTGCCATGAAAATCTATCATTCTCTGCGTAAATATGGTACGTCATAATATATAGATAAGCAAATGGGTCATAAATGTCATATCGAGCTGTTAAGATCCTAGCTATTAGCTCGTATTTACATTTTGTAGGATTCAGAAAAGGGGTTCTAAAGGCGTGTTGTGGAGGTGGAGGTCCATTTAACTACAACGTATCAGCGCTATGTGGAGATGCATCTGCGACCGTGTGTGATCAACCACATACATATGTTAGCTGGGATGGGATACACATGACGGAAGCAGCATACAAATTGATGTTCACGAATTTATTTCAAGGGCCATACACCACACCCGAATTTAAATCCTTGTGTCCTATATTAACGCCAAAACTAACAGTTGGATTATCGACTTCTATGGAAGCAATGTAAGCTTGAGTATATACGAGCTATTATGTGAAAGAGCGTAATGAAGAGCACAAGACATCTTGTTTTGTCAAGTTTACGCATTGCATTCAAACAAATGTCAAAAGCTTTGGTCTAAAAAAACACCACAATCGACTTGGCCTGCAGCCTCTTAATTCTCTAATCATCACTAGCGTGATTCAAAACAATTGAATTACATTATATTGAAGTCGAATACACAAGTCAAATTCACCTTAAATGTAGGCAATTCTTCATAGAGTTCTAAAACGATTAAATGATTAAATACGACACAAACACTTTAAATACTTGTACTTTTACAAATTAAAAGTTGTAGATCATAGAGTATCCAATCATTTTAATCCAAAGAGAATCACCTGTAAATAATAATAATTATAATTGGTTGAAGAAACTAATTGGGAACACCAGCTGCTAGCTTCGCTCTTAGATCCTTACGAAGAATCTTTCCAGATGGGGATTTAGGGATCTTGTCGACAAAGAACACACGGCTAATTCTCTTGTAGAATACAACCTGCAAATCATAAAGATCTCACGGTTAAAAATCATATCTAATGAAAACGAACGAGCCTTGCATTTTGGACAACGGACTAAAACAGATTCAATTCAAACATGTTAATGTTTAGATCAAGTAAAACGGGGGTGGGTTGCTTTGATATAGTTGAGTACTCCTTAAAGACTTGTAAACCATTCAATTTGTTTGAATTGATTCATTTCAGCTAAACTCATATATTGTACCCTTGACTTATAAAAGATGGTCTTACTTATTTTGACGCGTATATAGCACTAATTGACTTACTTAAATAAAAACACAAGTAACCAGAAACATTATGTTTTTGTTAAGAAAGGTTACCTGTTTTGAGACGAATTGCTTGATTTCCGCTTCCGTGACATTTGATCCATTCGATTTTACAACGAAAGCAACAGGAACCTCCCCTGCACCCTCATCGATCATTCTGAAATAGGAATATTTATAAGCTTTAAAACCAATAATCCCTTGACACAAACTAAGAAACCTAATATAAATGTTTGATACTTACGGGACAACAGCAGCGTCCGATATTTCAGGATGTGTAAGTAACAACGCTGCAAGATCGGCTGGAGCAACTTGAAACCCTTTGTACTCAATCAATTCCTTCAATCTATCAACAATGAAAAGCTCATCATCGTCATCAATGTAACCAATATCACCGGTATGCAACCATCCGTCTACAATCATTCTCTTTGTTCCTTCAGGGTCGTTTAGGTAACCTTTCATGATTTGATCACCACGAATGCAGATTTCACCACGTTGGTTCCTTGGAAGTGAACCATTGGTTTCTGGGTCAACAATCTTCATTTCAGCATTACGGACAACTGTACCACATGCTCCTGATTTGATCTCGAATGGCTCTTTAGCGAAAGCTAAACACATAGCTAGCACTGGTCCTGCTTCCGTCATACCGTAACCCTGGAATCGGTATACATACATGATTATTACAAACACAATAACTCTTTTAAAAGTACTTTACATGGTAACATAACTTTCTATTTTTAGCAATCAAGTTTTTTTTATAAAAGCTATAAATCTAGTTTGTTTTTAGAGGCTAAAAAGTGTACTAAAGTTAAATGTCAAACAAATTATTTACCTGTCCAAGCTTGGCATTAGGGAACTTGCTCCTAACGGTATCCTCAAGCTCTTTCCCTAACGGCGCAGCACCCGACATAACCGTCCTAATTGACGACAAATCATACTTATCAACCACTTCTTCATTTTTCGCAATCGCTAAAACAATAGGAGGCACAAAAGGTCCAATGGTCACTTTATACTTCTGAATGAGTTCCAAAAATGGGACGATATCGAACTTTTGCATGATCAATATCGCTGCTCCAGCTCGTAATCCACACAGCAAGATCGAGTTCAATGAGTAGATATGAAACAAAGGTAGTACACACATCAACACGTCTTCGCTATGTATCCACAGATTAGGATTTTCTCCATCAACTTGTTGTGCTACACTTGTCACAAGTCCTTTGTGAGTAAGCATGACTCCTTTTGGTAGCCCTGTTGTACCTGATGAGTACGGTAGGGCTACCACGTCATTGGAGTCTATATCTACCTCGGGTAGCTCACTTTCGTCACCAGATAATAATTCTGAAAAGTGCATGCACTTTTCAGAATTACAATTATCTGAGTCAATGCAAACTAGCTTTATCGCGTTATCCAACGCGAAATCCTTCACTTTCGGTATATGTACCGATTGTGTAATGATTATTCTCGCGTTGGACGCTTTAACTTGCTTGATAATCTCTGCTGACGTGAAGAACGGATTCGCCATAGTGGAAATCGCGCCAATGTACGACGCGCCGAGGAACGAGAAAACATACTCCGAGGAATTCGGGAGGAGAATCATGATGACGTCACCTTTGTTGATACCATTTTTGTGAAGGGCAGAACCGACTTTTCGCGACATGAGCTCCACATCAGCATAAGTGTATTCGCGACCGGTTGCACCGTCTATTAGACATGGTTGGTGACTAAATTTTGAAATGTTTTCGAAACAATATGAGTGTAGCGAAAGATGGTTAGGGATGTATATGTCCGGTAACCGTGACCGAAAAATAGTCTCCTTCTTAGCTTCCATCACAAACGATTAATTGAACAATTATTTTGAGACAGAAAAAAACCTGAAACTCTAAATATGTATGTATGTTATTATTGTTAATGTTAATGATAGAAAAATGTAATGTATATATGGGTGATGGTAGTTGGTGGTGTTTTGGTAGTTGGGGGGTATAATGGTAATTTAAGGTGTTAATTAAAAGGGTAAGTTAGGAAATATAATTGTGGTTGGTGAGATGATGTAGTAGGTGTTTTTGGTAAAGTGGGGTCCACTTGTTGGGTGATGATCGGATCAAGTTGACTCGAGTAGATGAGAATGAGACATTGGTGGCTAGAAACCAATGTTTGCTTTCATCTTTTTGCCTACCTACCACACTACTTTAAGATGGTTCATTTTGATACTCAATTTGTAATGTGAAATGTTTGATCTATATGTAACTTTATTTGTTAGTGAAAAGTATGTAAGATGCATTGACCAAAAGAATAGACTCAATAGAGCTATGTTAAATGGTTCGAAACGACTTAGTTTGACCGGTCGTTGTTTGATTCCGGCCATTTGTCTACCAATCAGCTTGGTTTAGATGATCGATATAGTAAAATGTCGATCAAAATATAAGTTTTGTTTGCGAGTCCATAAATTGAACCGGCAAAACTAGTGAACTAAGCTAAATATGTCAAACGCAATTTTGATTGTGTAGATTATGGCTGAACATCGCAGATTCAAAATCGACCGAGATCGAGAGGACCGACCGAACCGAAGGACGACCAGCGGTCTGATTTCGGTCCGGATTTTTTTCTTATTTCGGTTTTGATCCGGTCTGGTCTGAACCAGTCTTACGTAAAGCCCGACTATTATGCCTTTTGGGACCAGACTGACCGAAGGACCGATCTGAACATATTCGGTCCGGTCGACAGTCTATAGTTTTGAGCTAGTTCGATCTCGGTCCGATCTGATTTTAACCGGTTCGGTCCAATTTTGAACCCATCATCACCCCTGGTGTAGATCTATTGTTTTGACAATTATTTAAAAGAAACAAAAAGAGAAAAGGAACTCAAGTGATTTAAATGTGCATCCATAAAAATAACTACTTGTGATAAATAAGCACTTATTAGCTAGTATTTTTTATTTCTACTTGATGTTTGGTTTCGCTTTTAATTCAAACATGTTACACCGGTCAATTAGGTATAACACAATCGGCCAAAAAGCTTAAGCTAGTTTAATAGAAATGTCAAAATACTTTTTCTTTGTTTACAGTCAAACTCGATGATTTTTTATAAAATTCCACGATGTTCTCATTTATCGTAGAGTCAATTGCATAGATGGTTCATTTTGGTATTTTCAAGTATTGTACAGTACAATAATGTAATGCACAACTAATGATGTATGAATCAAAAAGTATGGTGTGAGTATCAATTCCCTAAAAATAATTGGATGAAACTAAAAATAGAGGATAAATGGATTTTACATGTTACGATTCTCAGGGTCGAGGGTATGCAAGATGAGTGATCGTTCAGGGCCTCAAAATTTATCCCGTTAATAATTTATATGTGTATGTAACATATTTTTCACGAAGAAAAAAATATTTAGATAAAAAAATATCTTAAATGATTAATATTTTAGAACGTTTAGATAATTAATTGCATTATATCTTATAAATAATGACGCTTTATATATAATATTGTTTAATGAAAAGCCTCATTATATAATTTCATACAAAACTTTTAAAAATTTCGCTGATTCATGATAGGGCCTGATGATCCTATATACGAGTACTTAACATGTGAACATACGATTTGTTTACGTGGCACCACGAGACACGCACATATATCATTGAGATTATTAATTCACAGCATGTTATGGTAGCTGCATAAATAATGTCAATATAGTTTTTATTAATGTGTATGCATAATTAAGTTAATTTGTATGAATAATGACATAGACCAGGAACATTATATTAGGGTCTGTGTTTGATTTAAAGGTTTAGAAATTAATGTATGTGAACGACAACCATAACAAGATTAAAATTAGAGTAAATTGCAAAAATCGTCCTTAAACTTTGGCCAAATTGCACGTTTCGTCCCAAATCTTGGGAAAGTGCAAATATCGAGCACATTAGAAGCTTTGGTAATCGTCCCGGCTTTGGGTCAAATGGTAAAATAAAGCCTTCTTTTTATTACTTTTAAGTTTCTTGCAAATGGTCGCGTGTTTGTAGGATTTTGTGAAATTTAGTCCTTTTTTTTTTAATTAACTATTAATATTAGTATTATTTTTTAACGTTTTACGTCCGATTTTTCGTTTTCATCCGATTTTTTACGTTTCGTGTTCGTTTTAACGTTTTGCCGTCGATTATTTACTTTTTAAAATTAGTTTTTTCACGTTTTAAATTAGATTTTTGTTTTGTCCAGATTTTAGCGTTTTCATCAGGTTTTTCACGTTTTAAATTCGATTTTTCGTTTTAGATCCAGTTTTTTACGTTTTAGTGTTTTCCGTTCGTCCAGATTTCCGTTCCGTCCATTCGTCCAGATTTCATCCATTTTGTCCCGATTCCATTTCGTTCGATCCATTCCGTCCTTCCATATTTGTTCCGGTTTTCATTTCGTCCATTCCGTCCATTTTGTCTTTTTTTGTTCCGTCCATTCCGTCCATTCCATTTATTCCGATTTTCGTTTTTGTCTTTTATTCACGTTTTTCGTCCAGATTTTCACGTTTTCGTCATTTTTCACGTTTTAGTCCGATTTTTACGTTTCGTCGATTGTTTTATGTTTTGCCGATTTTATGTTTGTCCCATTTTACCAAAAAAATCGGACAACGATAAACAGGGACAACGTAAAAGGCAATCATCATCGGATCATGGGCAACAATCGAAAAGCGTAAAAATAAGAACCAACTTGTCATCAGAAAAAAATGTCGAACAACGTCAGACAACTTGTCAAAGACCAGCGTCGCAGACAGCAATCGTTGGCAAGACTAATGATAAAAATAACGTCGCTAAAAACGGACATCGAATAACAATGCGACAATAAATCAACGCTGTAACGCTCGACAACATCTCGAACAACCATCGCATCAAAAACATATCAACAAAACGTCATCAGACAACGCGATCTCGGACAACCATCGCGCAGACAGCGATAAAAATCAGCCAAAATCGCGGGCAACATAAAACAGAGACAACGTCGCATCGAACCTTGTCATCTATTAATAGTTAATTAAAAAGGACTAAATTGCAAAATCTTGTGAAACACGAGGGACCATTTATGCAAAGCCCGAAAAAGTAATAAAGAGAAGAATTATTTTAGTCATTTGATCTACGTAGAGACGATTTAAAAGTTTCTCAGAGGGCATATTTGCACTTAAAGATTTGGGACGAAACGTAAATTAATAAATTTAGGGACGATTTTTGCAATTTACTCTTAAAATTAAATTGATAGATAAGAAAGTCAAAAAAAAGTTTGGTAAGATTAAATCAAAGTATAAAAAAAGAAGTTTGCTAAATATCATTTCAGTCAACTTTTTGTCTCTAATGAAAGTGAAAAACATAGAATATAGTTTAGAACTAAACGAGTGTGGGAGCCGTGCGATCACGGCGGATTAGGCTTCAAAGAACTGCTGCAGCCGACACTTGAACCTCAGGGACTATTTTTGCTAAGTTGTGAAACTTTGCATTTAATGTTTGGACTTATTTTGTAACTACGCTTAAACCTCAGGAATTTGTTTTTGCCAAGTTGAACTTTGCATTTAATGTTTGAACTGCTGTACTTGAGCATCAAGAGCATTTACTCAGAGTTAAGGAAACTTGGCATTTAATGTGTGTGGTTGGTTTCTCTCTCTTCCCCGACAAATAGTATATATAGTAATTTGGGAAGCTTCGTAATTTTTTTTGTCATAGAAAATAGATATCCAAAAATTTAAATGACGTCCGATGTATTAGTCGGTAAAATAATCAGAAAATTCTAGCCATCTAAAAACCTCTAAGTTAAAGTGACATAAACTTTGAGATGATTAAGTGATAAAATCAATGTTTTAAAATCGGTTTTTAGTTGACTGGTCAGTATTCGGTTTATCGGTCACCGGTTCGACCGTTTTATACAAATATATACTTTTTTTCCTATATTTAATATGTAGGGTTTTGTGATCCTATAATTTATCTTACCTTAAGATTGAGACTCCAATGGTGCTTTATTTTTAGGTTCTATTGTCTACAATGTTAAAGCCAAGATTTGAAAGAACAATCAATTTGTAATTCAAACTTATACCACCAGGTGGTGTTTTTTCAAAACATGTATGTTTAATGAACTATATATTTAAATGGATTTTTCTTATATATATCTTTACTAACTATCCTTTCAAATCAAGCAAATATACTTCCACAATAAGCTTATTACTCGATTACACTTACAAAAGGTTTTAAAAAAAGCGAAAATTACTGTGCTACCCATTATTGATGTGGTGTGTCTGCACAGACCCAGTTTTAGGCTCAATCTCAAAAATACCCATCAATGTCGGGTATTTATATACACTATATACACGACATTGACGTGTATGGCCAAGAATGACTTTGGCAATTAAATCCTAGACAATGTCGGGTAGGAAAGTACATGACACACACGACATGGTTTTTTTTATTATTACTCTCATGCCTCCAAAAGCAATATAGTGTATACATATTCACTATAGAGTTGAGATCCATGTAGAACCTTGAGTAACCATAGAACCAATCCATGAATCTCAAATCCAAATCAAATTACATCCAAGGGTTTAGATTAAATCCGCATTTACACTTGGAGGGCAAAACGTCAAATATATAAACTAAAATAAAAAACCTACCTCCATTATTTTCCTAATATATTAGGTGAAAAAACACCAGACTCCTACATAACAAAGAACATCCACTGCTCCCCATAACCATAACGCTCCATCACTATAACCGCCGGTCAACCACCATAACCACCATCACTGCTCCACTACAATGACCGATCCACCACCATCACCGCTCCATCACCATGACAGATCCAACACCATCATCAATCCAGCACCGTCACTGCTCCACAACCATAACTGCTCCACCACCATCACCGCTCCACCACGATCACCGCTCCACCACCATCATCAATCCACCACCATCACCGCTCCACCATAATCAATCCACCACGATCACCACTCACCGTTGATAATGGAAAACAATGATGTTGTTGATGAAAATATATATGAAGATGAACTTATGGTGGATGCTGAGGTTATGAATGTAGATGATACATTGGTGGATGCTGAGATTATGGAAGAAGAAGCTACACCTGTTATTCAAGGTAAAGAAGAAAAGGATCATATATGATTCAGATGGTTTATTTGTTATTTTGAATATTTTCTGGAATTACATATATGATACTAGTGGAATTACACATGGTTTATAGATGCACACCATGTGTTTGATGAAATGTGTCTTCGAAGAATCACATATGATTCGATAGAATCATATATGATTCTTCAGAGTCATATATTTTAGTTTTAGATCATATGTGATTCTGAAGAATCACATATGAAGTAAAATCACATATTTTAGTTTTTTGAATAAAGGAGAAATCATATATGATTCTAAGTGTTCATGATATAGAAGCACACATGTGTTTGCGAAATATGGTCTGAAGAATCACATATGATTCGATAGAATCATATGATTCTTGAGTCATATATTTTAGTTTTCTGAATCATATGTGATTCTGAAGAATCACATATGAAGTAAAATCACATATTTTAGTTTTCTGAATAAAGGAGAAATCATATATGATTCTAAGTGTTCATGATATAGAAGCACACCATGTGTTTGATGAAATGCGTCTGCGAAGAATCACATATGATTCGATAGAATCATATATTTTAGTTTTTTTGAATCATATGTGATTTTGAAGAATCACATGTGAAGCAAAATCACATATTTTAGTTTGTCTCTTGTTTATGTAATAAAGGAGAAATCATATATGATTCCTACTGAATCATATATGATTCAAATATCAATCGTATATGATTCTGTGTGAATCATACTTTGATTCTGTTATGAAAATAAAATTTGTCTAATCCTTTTAATGTAACTCACTATACAGGACCTGTGATGACACCAAGACCAACTTTATATGCACATGAAGAAACTCCGGAGGATATGGTGTCGGGAACAGTTGTTGATCATATTTATTTACCTTTGAGGAAAAAGTTTAAAACGATAGAGGAATGTATTGAAATGTACAACAAATACGCTGAAGTAGCAGGCTTTGAAGTTAAGAAATCGGCACAAAGAAATACAAAAAGTGGTTTGGTAAAAAGTAAGTACCTTATGTGTAATAGGGAAGGCGTTCCAAAAGACATAAATATTAACACATTGGATCTTAAAAGCAGTGATAAACAAGTCAGAAATACAAGACAACGGGTAACAGGTTGTATGGCGCGAATATTCATAACTTTGGATCCTATTTCTGGAGAATACGAAATAACTAAATTTGTTGCTAAGCATAATCATTTAATGATTCCAAAAGAGTATGAGCATCTAACAAAGAAACAAAGGAAGATGACTCAAGCGGAAAAAATGTTCGTTGTGAAAGCTTCAAACTTCAGACTTGGTGCAACAAAGGCACACAATTTGTTATGTAGCATGAAAGGTGGTTCTCAATATGTTCATGGCACAAGTAGTGATTTCAAGAATCATCAAAGGAATATAAACGTATGCATAGGTGAAAGTGACGCACAAATGTTGACAAACAAAATGGAAAACCGAAAGATATATGTTCCAAACTTTACATTTCATTATATGGTTGAAAAAGTGAATGGTTGCCATCTTTTGGGCGATGAAATTCGAAATGCAACTATAAGGAATTCGGAGATATTGTGTCATTTGATGCAACATTCAGAACCAACAAGTAAGTCTCTTCTCAATCTGATTCACATGTTATTTACATGAAGCACTTGTAATTCAATCTGAATCTCACATATGATTCTATCAGAATCACATATGACTCTCAGAGTCATATATGATTCACAGAGTCATATATGATTCTCATAGAATCACATATGATTCTTCCGGAATCATATATGATTCTCAGAGTCATAAATGATTCACAGTCATATATGATTCTCATAGAATCACATATGATTCTCTCAGAATCATATATGACTCTCATAGAATCCCAAATGAATCTCACATAATCATATATGATTCTCACATACGATATAGTGTGAAAATTATGATATTCGATCACGATATATGTGTTTGTTCCATTCACCGGGATAGATAATTACAAAAAGTGCGTGACATTGGGTGCGGGAATGCTTCTAAGAGAAGATAAAGAAGCTTACACATGGCTACTAAAATCATTCATGACTGCACACAAAAACAACCAAAAATGATTGTAACGGATCAAGATGGAGCCATGAAGTTAGCAATTGAAGCAGTTTTTACGGAATCCAAACATAGACTATGTATGTGGCATATCACACAAAAAATTCCATCGAAGGTATTTTAATTTGTATACTATTTTAATATTGAGAAATATAATCTGCCACTTAGAATCACATATGATTCTATGTAACATGAAATTTTCTTACAGATTTGTAAAAAGATCTATAATTAAACCGATTTCAAAAAGCGCTACAACAAGATTGTGTGGAACATGTTCATGGAACCATTGGAATTTGAAGAAAAATGGAAAAAATTGATTGAAGATTTTGGATTGCAAGACCATAAATGGATGAAAAAGATGTTTAGACTTAGAGAAATGTGGCTACCAGCTTATTTTATTGACTCTCCATTATTTGGATTGATGAGAACTACTTCAAGGTCCAAGAGTAAAAATGCATTCTTTAGACATTTCACAAATCATGGGTCAACATTGGTTAATTTCATGATGTGCTTTGAATCAGCAATGGAGAGGCAAAGGTATAGGCAAGAACAATTGGACTTCAACACATTTGACTCAACTCCAAAACTTTCTACAGAGTTAAAGATGGAACGCCATGCATATAAAGTATACATAAGATCAATATTTCTGCTTGTTCAAAGGGAAATAAAAGAAGCTTGTTGGTCTTGCACAATAGAAGAGTTTAAAACTGAAGATGGTTGTGAGATAGTTAGGGTTAAAGATAGGAATGCAGCTGCTTATAGGACACTTTCTAAAGAAAAAGAAGAATCTGAAAAGGTAGCAGAATACAAGGTAAATTTACTTCCAACTATTTTATATTCTTTAGCTGTTACCATTTGACATGAAATCATATATGATTCATCCATAATCATATATGATTTTACAAAGAATCATATATGATTTTATGTTGAATCATATATGATTTTATGTTGAATCATATATGATTCATCATATATGATTTTGCTTTGAATCATGTATGATTTTATGTAGAATCATATATGATTTTACATAGAATCACATATGATTTTACGTAGAATCATATATGATGCTCACAGAATCATATAGGTTTCAGTACTAAAAAAGTTCTAATTTTCTTTCCTTCCTGTTGCACAATTAGGTTGCGTTCTCTTGAAGACGGGTCAGTGGAATGTACTTGTAGGCATTTTCTTCGATTCGGGTTTTTATGTCGACATGCATTACTTGTTTTGAAGAACGTGATGTTCAAAGCATCCCTGAAAAGTACATTTTGAGGCGTTGGAGAAGGTATATAATACCACCTGGTTTGAGAAGAAATACAAACAGGTATGGGGAAAATAATGAACCAATTGAAAAATTAACAAATGAGGCTACTTTTGTGGTAGACGAGTGTTTATTTTTGTTGAGTAAAGATGAAGCCAATTTAGGAAAGTTTGTGGAACAATTGAAATCAATCAAGAAGAAAATTGAGGATGAAATGCCTAACCCTCCGTCACGCAAAACAAAAGATGTAATTAAGGATATATATGCAGTTGAAAAACCTGAAAAACATGTGGTCAAAAATCCAACCAATGCTTCAAACAAAGGTTGGTCGAAAGAAGATCGTAGAAAGAGTGGAAAAGAAATGGCACTTGAAGGAACATCTAAGAGGAAAAGGAAATGTGGATTCTGTGGTGAGAAGACTAATAATCACAGCAAGATGACATGTCCACTGAACCCAAAGTATATTGCAAAACTTGCGAGAATTGCTGCTGAAAAACAAGCTAGAACTGATGCGGGTGAACAAGCAACGACAAACCTCGAAACTGATGCGGGTGAACAAGCAACGACAAACCTCGCATCAAGCGACTAACGCTTCTTAAATGTCATACTTTCTTTATATTTGGTTATTATTTATTTTTTTGCACTGTCGGAAAAGTTACCTTTTGTTTAATTGAAAAGTTACATAGCGCAAATCATATGTGATCTGTTCCTTATTTCAGTATAATATGTTGCTTATTTCAAGACAGATCATATATGATTTTTCAAAATCATATGTGATCTGCCTTGAAACATATACGATCTTTTGACAATCATATATGATCTGCCTTGAAGCATATATGATCTTTTGACAATCATATATGATTTCAAAACTCATATATGATTCAAGACAGATCATATATGATTTTCACAAAAGTCAATCTCGATTACACAGAATCACATCAGATACTACCAATCAGATAATATAGCAAAATATAGCGGTAAGAAAAACATTTAAACTACCAATCAGATACTACCATCATCAGTATTACCAAAATGAGTACCCATCAGTTTTAAACTAACATCCGTACTACCATCAGACTACCCATCAGTTTTAAACTAACATCCGTACCATCGGACTACCCATCAAATACTAACATCAGTTTTAAACTACCATAACTACATAAACTAAACTACCATCACTTAGGAGCATGGACAACCTCATCCTTCTTAGGATCCTTTTCACGCTCCGCCCTGTTCTTAATAGCATTCACAATAATTGAAATCCTGTTCTCTTCAGGAATCTCAGCCTGGAACCTATATGCCAAATCGTACATTTTTTGTGAATGCTCATTCAAATCATGCAAGAGGATCTTGGTAGCAATCTTAAACCTCATCCGCCTTAACAATGCAACCTGCTGCTCTGATTCTGCACACAGACCAACTTCCCATTTTGCAACAGGATCACCAACATAAGACTCCATATGAATCATCGCGAAAACTCCACAGTCTACATGATTTCTCTTAGCGCCATTTCATCCTTGGAACTCGTCCTCTAACTTTAGAAACAGACATATCTTTGATGATTATGTTCTTGCAGAAACCGGAAAAAAACTTTTCTACAAAAAATAAAAACATGGTTAAAAAATGTACATAAATCACATATAAGTTGTATAAAAATCACATATGATTTTTAAAAGAATTGCCAGTTCACAAACGCCCTTGTAGGAATTGTAGGTTCCAGAATCAGAATTATCAAGGATGATCATCGATGTTGCACTCTTCTTAATGTTGAAAACAACAACATAAAAATGATTGGAGACACGAATCGGGAAAAACGCCTATTTCAACAAAATAAAGGAAAGTTAAAACTCAAATTCAAACTTCTACAAAATTAAATTTCTAATGGAATGAGAAGTTACCAATTCAATATCTGCAAGAGACCTAGAGGCATTGTCATCGTCATTTTTAAAATGAGCCAACATCTCCTCTGAAAACATATTCCACTGCTCATCTTAATCAATAAGTTTTTTAACCATAGCTTCTGCTGTATTAAACTAAATCATATGCTATTTTAGTACTTGAACTAAATCATGTTTATGTGTAAAATATCAGAATCATATATGATTCACTCAAAATCAGATATGAATTTGTGTGAATCATGTATGATTTTCGAGGATGATATGAATCTGTGTGAATCATATATGATTATTCTGATGAGAATCATATATGATTCTGAATAATCATATGTGGTTCACTCTGAATCATATATGACTATACAGAATCATATATGATTATACAGAATCATATATGATTATACAGAATCATATATGATTATACAGAATCATATATGATTCAACCAGAATCATATATGATTAATAAGAATCATATATGATTTTATCCAGAATCATATATGATTCTCAGCAAATATGATTCACTTAGATAACATACGAGTAAAAACTGATTGAAAAAGTTGAATTAAAATAAAATAAAATAAAATAAAATAACTTACAATACAATTCGTGGGAAAAAAAATGCCTTTTGGTGGATCCTTTTTAAGCGATCCTTCATAATTCAGCACTGCTCCCCAAGAGTCGACAACATTTGCATCTATCCACAAATTTGGTGCCAACGTCTCCATGTTTAAACGTATAGACGATACCTCATTGTTACAGCGAGTTTGAAAAACCGTTTCACTAAATAAAAAACAAAAAAAAAAAGAATTAGAAATGTTATTACAGAAATAAAATAAAACCAAAACAAATAAAAATAAAGTAAACTTACAACTTATTGCGCCGTTGAAAACAAGCTATTCCCCAACTCAAACTCAAGCCTCCTAAGAAGAGCGATAACGGCTTCTTCTTATTCTATATGGTGATGACAGGTAAGAAGATGGCTTAGGTACTCTTTTCTTAGGAGATGAACGAGTAACCACTCGTTCAGGAGTGTGAGGACACTCAATGTTAACCGTACGAACACCGAGGCCAGTTAATATCATCCGAATAAAAACAAATTTTTAGTTACAAAGATTAAAGAACAAATTATAAAAAGATTAAAAGATTTAAAGAATCATATGTGATTCAGAGAGAATCACATATGATTCAGAAACTCGGTATTATTGGTACATCCTCTTCATCTTCAGAGATAATCACATATGTGATTAAGAAGAGAATCATATGTGATTCAGAGTAAAGAATCATATGGTACTCGACTTGAAACTTGTAAGATCAAACTGCTAAGATAGAAGGGTTAAACAAAGTACATCATAATAGGCATCGCAAATACAGTCAATCACCTCTCCGACCCAATCAATATTTGTTTCAATCCACTGCGTATACGTTTCTTCAGTGATTATTGGTACTTCCTCTTCATCTTCAACAACAGCCTCCTCAACATCTTTATTGTTACCATCAACGTTCTCACCATCATCAGATCCTCCTCCATCTCCTGGATTAAAATCATCAACATGAACATTTTCAAATAATATAACATCTTTAAATACTCCTCCATATTTCTCGTATAATTCAAGAACTTCTTCGTCATTCGGAAACTCGGTATTAGCCTTTTCGAGAAGATCTTCAAGTTCATTATACCATGAGATATGTTTGAAAGCTTGTTTTTAATCATCTTGCAAAAACTCTGAAGATAAAAACAAAATCATATAAGACATGTCACATAAAACTGAAATGAAAATATTGAATAACATGTCAATTAGTCTTTAGTCATATGTGAGTGATTCTGTTTGAATCACATATGATTCAGTCAGAATCACATATGATTCAGTCAGAATCACATATGATTCGGTCAGAATCACATATGATTTTACTCTGAATCCCAAATGATTCTCTTTGAATCACATATGATTCTTTCTAAATCACTTATGATTCTATCAGAATCACATATGATTCTCTCTGAATCACATGTGATTTTGTTTGAATCATATGTGATTGTAGTTCAAACAAATAATTCAAAAAAGACGAGAAAAGAGTCGAACATGTTTATCATAGGAGGCACACGAAGTACGAGCCTTGCTCACATTCACCCACCATCATAAAAACCTTCCGTTTCATGTACTTGATTCACTCCAATGCATGCAAATCCAATTTGCCTATGACTTTTTCTTCAATTTCAAGCTTTTGCCGTAGATTCATTGAAGTTGTGCTCCAGTTTTGGATAGCAGGAAGGTAACGGATAACATTTAAACGCTCAAATTTTATGGAATCAAGATACAGGATCTGTTAAAAGTAAGAAAATTCACAATGAGATCATAAAAAAGCATACACAAAAACAGTAAACATAAAAAGTATAAACTTACAATCAAGAAGCACAATGGACCAATATAGTAGCCGCCAGAAGTCTTCGGGAGTTCACTATATTTGAGACAGTCGTAAATGTAACCACACCAATCAATTTGGGCAATGTTAGTATCTTCGCTTATACGTCTAACCACAGAAAAATTAACAACTTCCTTCATTGTATCAGCTTTACCCATCACATTTGCAAATAACATAAGGAAGTTGACTTTAAACATAAAGTCAACTCGCTCTGCGATGGCCAACTTTGAAGCAATACGACTAGCTCGGATATCCTTCAACTTCATTGGATAAAACTGATTCAACCACAACTTCACAAAAGGATCATCAAGAGATCTCTTGGGTAAATCAAATAAAGAAATTTCACCGAGAGGAATTCCTAAGATCTCGTGGATTTTCTCACGAGTGACAAGAATCGTCCCCTTCTCCAAAACAAACTCGCAAGTTTTGTTATTAAACTTTGATACCACAAACCTTGCCAAACGAGATGGAAGCGTGTCAATAGAAACCATGTGCAATGAAGAAAAACCAATATCCGACAAGAAAGATCCCATGTCAACTCTCGCATCACGGATTGTAGAAAACAAGCTAGAAGGAACTGTCCTAGATAAGAGAACATTAAATTTACTCAAATACTCATTCCTCTCATCGTTACGTAAGAGGTTTCTTCTTCTTCTCCTTATCTGAATCTGAATTCAATACACGCTCAATCTTCACTTTAACCTTCTCTTCTGCCTTTAACAAATGCTCCTTCTTAGGCTTCAATAAACCTACAGCCTTCTTCAAAGATTTCTTAGGCTTCGAGACATTTTATTCTTCTGACTTAGAAAAACGCTTCCTTTTCTTAGTCTCTGAAACATCCTTCATTTCCTTGACACGTTTCTTAGCCCTTTGATCTTTTGAGTCACTATCAGACTTAGAAATCTCTTTCTTAACCTTTGTACTCTTTCCCTTAACACTCTTTGATTTTAAATTCTTAACTAACTGCTCATCCTCTTTACTTTCCTCACCACTGTCCTCTTCACTTCCCTCTTCTTCATTAGACGCATCCCCTTCCTCGTCCTCACCCTCATCCTTGTCCTCATCACTATCACTACCTTCACGAGAACCACTATCATCTTCACTAGAACCACTGTCTTCATCCTCTTGCTCCTCAGACGCTAAATTTTTATCAGTGGCAGGTTTTGGTTTGACAGTAGGTTTGAATTTAGGTTTGACAGTAGGTTTAACAGTAGGTTTCACAGTAGGTTTGACAGTAGGTTTCACAGTAGGTTTAACAACGGTTGATTTAGAAGTCCTATTCTTCGTCACTACTCCTTTTGTCATCTTCACATTGCCAATTTTTGATTGACCTGCATCAAAATTTTAAATGTTAATAACCCGAAAATAATCTACTACAATATGATTGTTAATAACTCAAACATATGAGTCTAGTATGATTCTACTAGAATCATAGTAGAATCATGTATGATTCAAGTAGAATCATACATGATTCAAGTAGAATCATACATGATTCTAGCACTATAGATAAATCAGTACTAAAGAAATAAGCTACAATAACTAATTATATTGAACTTGTAACAAATAGGCTAAATAAAGTGGAAATGAAGGCTGTTAAGACAGCAGCTATAAATGAGGAAGGGCTTAATGAATCTAATTAAGCTAAATGATAAGTAGTCTAATTATACTATCAACTACCTAAATAATCATGAATCACACTAAAACAATATAAGAAGATAACTGATTAAAATGAAGCTTACTAGGAACTGAAACCATATCAGTGAAACTGACAGCAGACATCAAAATGGCTCGACCCACCAACTTTGAACCAACCGCAGCCCATCTAAATGATTTTTTGAAATTTTTTTATTTTGGGAAAAGTGAAACAAGCTAGTGAAATTGCATTTTTTTATTTTTACAAAATTTTGTAACAACTAGAAATGAGTTAAAAAGCTTTGAACTAAACTGAGTTTGGGACAGAAACAGGAAGTTGGACAGATTTGCTATTAAACTTGAAAACACCAAATTATCATTGAGAAACTTGAAATTTTGACTATGAAGGATCTAAATCTAACAAATAAAACTGGTTGACACAGATTCAACTCACAAAAATGACCACCTTATATCAAAACATGCTTGATCCAAACACATTAAAAACTTCAAAATGCAATTACACTACTAAAACTGAAAGGAAGTTGAATACACTGACTCTTAAAACTTCATTGTGCTTTGTTGTTCAACTACTAACAACGAGTCTTGTCTTACTGCTGTAATGCACAGACCTAACAATGTATGAGTTCATCTGTCTTATCACTAATCTTAATCGTACTATCCATTCCAGCAACATGAACAGCAAACTAAATAAGAACCAAACAAAACTATGAACTTTTGAATATATGCCAAATATAAGAAACACTGACCCAATATATCATAATACATTAATACCTACTTGCCATTACCCTTTCCCACGCTTCACATATCACATCATGTAGATATTGCACTCACTAGCTTCACATATAGATTATGTTGCACTCACTAGCTTCACATATAGATTATATTACACTCACTAGCTTCACATATCACATAAGCCCTTTTTAGAACAGATTGCCAAACACCTCTTAGCTGCAAACACTTTCAGAACCAGTAGGCTCTACACATTTAGAGTTTCTTATCACGTAAATATTGCAAACACATTGTAGACGCTTATGTGACGAGAGTAAACACAACTGCTACATTGTACTCATGGACGTTTGGTTTAAATAGCCTATTTAAGCTGTAAACCAGAACACTAAGGGACTAAACGGGTGTTTGGTTTAGCTTATTTTCTAAATGAGACTAATTATCTACACGCACAATTTTACTAAACATTATCTACCAGTAGTTTAGACGATAAAAAAAAAGTTATCATCCAATGGTTCTCTTTATCCAATGAGCGAAAAGTCATTTTTACTCGAATCAAAATCCGTCTAACACTCATAACAATGACTTATCACACTTATCACAATCGATTAATTATAACTATCCGCCAAACACTCAAAACACACTTATCACAACTTATAGTTAGATGATTCAGCTCTCAGTAACACTAAGAATCCAGAAAAATCACAAACACGCACGCGCGCACACGCACGCACACAAGCCAACAGGCACCACTCTTGTGGTGTCTTTTGTGAATCTGATCGAGATACCACTCAAACAACTACCAACGTACTCGATACAACACTTTTTCATTATCACATTTCACTTCTACAGCGTACTTGATCCAACACTTTTTCACTTCTACTTATTTCATTATCACATTTCACTACTTATTATCAACAAATAAGACAACAAAAGAACTGAAAACTACTTATTATCAAGACTCACGGCTAGTAACTCCAATAAGCAACAAATAAGCAACAAAACAACTACTTATTATCAAGACACTAAACCTAAAAATAAGCAACAAAATCTGAAAATCTACAAATTAAAGCAACGAAAACCTAAAATAATCAACAAAATAAGCTGAAAAAAAACTATTATTCAATATCTAATGCTTTTAATCATAATCAAGAAAAAATTACGAAACGGTGGTATTTCATTAACTAAATCCGTTTTAGTTATGATTCCGATTGGGTGATTGTTGGTGATGATTCCGATTGGGAAATTGATGGTGAGGCGGTTGATTTTGTGATGGTGATGGTAACTGTATGTGATGGTGACTATGTGTGATGGTGATGGTGAATCGGTCGTGATGGTGACTATGTGTGACTGTGTGTAATCGTACCAATTTACCCTAGATATTGTGGAATGGTAGAAAGACCAATTTACCCTTTTATTAAATGAAAAAGAAAAAAAAAAGAAAAAACAGATTAATCTTACATGTTGGATCAAAGTGGAATGGAAGGCTAGGATGACATGTTTGGATCTATGGTATTTTTTGGTTCTACAAAGAACTTTTGCCATTCACTATATATACACGACATATGACAAAAAGTAAAAGGTGTCGGGTGTAGTGAATATATTTACACGACACTGACAAAAATTAAGGGAATCTTAAAAGTTGTCAGGTGTAGAGGATATATATACACGACATTGAGTTAATTTAGGGTTTAGGGTTTCCCTAGTCGTCGATAGCATTGAGAAAGAGCAAAAATAAAAGCTTGATTTGATCATTCAATGGATGGGTAGATGAATTTGTTTTAAATGATCATTCAATGGACGGGTGTAGAGATATATATACACACGATAGCATATATCAATGTCGTGTTTGCAACTTCTTCATATAGTTATCTTCTTCATTATCAAACATTCTTCATTATCAAACATATTCATCATATATCAATGTCATGTTTGCAAGTTCACTATATTCAATAACATCTTAGTGAGTGTTTAATAGCTATCTTGAAACAATATACACGACATAGCTCATAAACTATCAAAACATCTTCTTCATCATCTTATGGTGGTGGTGACATTGTGGTGCGTGAGTTTGGTGGTTTCTTGGTGGCTTCTTGTGGTGGTCTTTGTGGCTACAGGTGTGGTTGTGGTGTTGGTTGTGGTTATAAAAAAAGTATTGGTGGTGCAGTGGTGGTGTTGTGGGGGTGGTGGTGGATACGGCTGTGAATATGGAAGATTACCGGGTATTTCGCAATTTTTTCCTTTACACTTGTAGTTTTTTTTTTATTTGTTATTATATGTGTATTAATATATGTTTATTTATTTTAGGATTATCCTGCCCAAGTAACATGTAGGAGTAGGTTATCCGTAATTAGTGATATTAAAAGTATGATTGGGAACACCGTAGAAACATTATTTAGAAAAACATGTTTTGGTTGGTTGTTAGATTTGCCAAAAATGCAAGAGAGTGGCATGTTAGTACATTATTTCATATGCCACCAAGTTCCATGTGTAGAGGGAGATACAAATATTGTTCCTCTGAGATATCGTGTACGTGATATGTCGGGTGGGTGAGGTTGAGGTTCAGTTTGGTAGGGAGGAATTCTGTCTAGTTACTGGTCTAAGATTTGGAACAGATTTTAGAAAGGATTATGAAAATGGACCTAATCCCTTTAGGAGACGAGTGTTCCCTTCGTCAACTGATTCTTCAAAAATAAAAGCTGGTAATGTGTTTCGTGCGCTAGACATCGAGTCGTTTAGGCGTTTAAGCGACGAAGATGCTGTTGGTCTTTGTTTGATAGCCGTGTTAGTGTTGGTGTTAAAAGGGACCGAGCTTAGGAATGTAGTCGACGATTTTGTATTTAGGTTAGTGGAGGATATACATGCATGGAATGTGTTCCCGTGGGGGTCGTACGTATGGCCAACTTTGTACAATTATCTTAAGGATGACAATTCAGCGAAGGGCAAAGCACTTTCGAGGGAGGATCCTACTAAACTTCCTAAGTACAATTTGAATGGCTTTATATGGGCCTTCTAGGTATGTCATATATAAATTTATAAAGTTCATGTATATGTATATCGTTAACAAATTTTCCTTTTGCAGACGTGGATATTGGAGAGTTTCCCTCATGGTGCGACCCCAACGTTTTTTTGTCATAAACAGTTGTATCCCGATCAATTGCGTGGAGCTATAGAAACATGGTATTTAGAGACCGTATAGACCGGTTTTTGGATGACCAATTGAATGTGAGTTTGAAATATGACCTTAATTTCTTAGAATATGATTATAATTTTTTGTTGGTTTTTATTAATGTTGTGTATATTGTCCATGTTCTTTAAAGGTATTTGTTGTCGTCATCTTTTGATGAACATTTCTTTAAAAAAAAAAAAAAAACAAAGGGGCTATATTGGAGCATATGCAAAGCGTATACACCTGAAGAATTTGATAGTCAGATGCAAATTCTGCGTGCTATTGAGCCTGAGGCGTCTGACAAGTTACTTGAAGGATGTGCAAAGATGGTCCAGGCGCGTGCCAGCGCTCTCGTTACAATTATTGTACATCATACAACGTTGAGTCTGTTAATGGTTGTACTGTAAAATCAAGGAAGCTTCCAATCACAATGTTGACCGAGCAATATCGATCAATGGTGAAAGATTGGTATTATAAACGGCGACAAGCTGCAGGTATTTATTTTCCAAAAGAAAATATATTTTTTAAATTGTTTTGTTTACTACAAAGTAACTTATTCACGTCTTTGTGTTCATGTAGCGAAAATGAAGTATGAAATCACAGATTGGGCTGCCCATAAGGTGGATAGGAGGAAAATAAAAAGCGCAACTTGGGTGTATATGGGGTTAATGAAAATCGGTTCCAAGTTTATGATGGGTGATACAATCGTGAAGTGAACTTAGAGAACATGTCATGTGACTGCCGCAAATGGCAGCTTTCCGGCATACCTTGTGGTCACGTTATTGCTGTTACTAGGTTTTTGAATCAAACGGATTGTGTGCAATTTGTTCAACATTGGTTTAAAAAACCAATATACCAGGTGTCACACCCCCAATTTAACTGTTTTGCAGCGGAATGGAATTCACGGGATTGACTGTCATAGCACCACATCACAGTTATATTGAACGACCTAAAGTGTCGTTTATAAAAACACATCGTTGGATATTTCATAAAAACATTCAGAGTACAACATCGGTCCCAAAAGGTTTAGAAGGTTTGCGGAAGTATATATTACAAATCCAAACGATGTTTTGAATAAAGTGCCATAAAGTACAAAAATGTAAGTCGACGCCGCGACTCAAAATGTAGGTCCCTAAACCATGTCAGGATGAATATGCCTCATTACCGAAAATACATTGCTAAAACGGTCAACAATAATGTTGGTGAGAAATCATAGGTTTATGTAAAGGTTTTATCTATCTACACAAAGTATAAATCGGGCATGACAATCGGTCACGTAAAAATGTTACAATTGCTTAAGCGCATGACAAGCTTGACTAATGTACGCCCCAAAAGAGTGTCTTGCCAAACAACTCTGGTAATGATTATGAATGAAATGCATCCGTATGACAATTGGGATTCACCAACCCGGATGGAGGAGTCACCCTCGATAGATCTATCCACTCCAGCGCTTTCCAAAATTAACGGCTCATGCATTTGAAATGGGGACTTTTAGCGGCAACTTTGTAACTCAAGCAATGTAAATGTAATTAACATACTTGGTATCGTAATAAAATGTTATGCAATGTATTCTCCCCCGTAGGTTTGAAATAATGTAAAAGCATGTAAAAGCGGGGCTATGAAAACTCACTTGGATAAAGCTGGAATAATGGCAAAGTGAGTACGAGGTTTAATGAAATCGCGTCAACGGGACCTATATCAATGATATGATATGTCATAATGCAATGTAATGTTATGCATGCACCACGTTATGTCATTTATACCATTTACGGGTTTTAAAAAGAATATTACTCGTCGACGAAAAATACTCTTTGGCGTCTTAACCCTTCAAAAATGACTTTACATGTTTTTACGTCAAAATGTCATCCTATAATGGTTTTATAATGATTTTTGGTGAAATTACTACTTTTAAATTCGCAAAACAATGTCGACGGAAATATCATGAAATTAACAAAAATGACTTCAGAAAAGTAGTCGTAAAATGGTGTACGTCGATCGTTAGAGAACGAACTTCGGCGGTTTGGAAAGTTTGCATCGATATCTAGAAGTTTCAGTTCGAGTTTTCGTCCAAAGGTCTCGATCATAAAGATATCAAGGGTTAAAGTTGGTGGTTTTTGCTAATTGTGTGCAGAAAATAAGTTTCGGCCAAGTTTGAACATCCGTAAATAATTCACTATAACTCGGCTTTTCAAGCGGCTTTTTTTTTTGAAAAATATGGCCGATGAACTTGATTTTACTAGAAGACATTTCGTTCCAAAAAGTTTCACATCATGGTTAAAAGCGCCACAAACATAGCCTTTACATTAATGAAATACTTTATAGCGTAAAAATAATATAGATTTTCGAGAAAATAATATTCGGCAACTTTATGAAAATGGCCATATCTTTGTCGTTTTAAATCCGTTTTCTACGTAATATATGTCCTTAGCTTCGTATCGAAGTAAACTATATATATTTTTGACAGTCGAAATAATTTGTGAAGCTTAAGGCTCGTTTTTGACCGAAACTAAAAACAACAAGCTGATTTTTAGAAAATAAATACGTTTCGTCGTCAAACTTTAAAAATTCACCGCGGCCCGTTATAAGTCCGTTTTTATCCGTTCAAAGCTGCCACGCGGATTCGTTTTAAAGTATATTTTCTAAAAATCAAGGCCAAAGTTTCGTACCAACAGTGGGTTTTTCCAGAAATTCGAATTAAGGACAGAACACAAAATATAGTTATCGAAAATAGTTTTTTTCGGACAAAACCTATTCTAATCCCTTCAAATCAACTCCAAAACTAATCTAATCCTACCATACACCTTCTTAAGGTGTCATGGGTTCCTAATCACCATCAAGACCAAAGAATACCATGGGAATAATTATAGGATGACCAATATGTATATATAACTTCTAAAATCATGAAATAAATGGTATAAATCACATATCATGCATATAAGCTCCAAAATGAAAAGAAACATATGAAAATGAAAAGGAAACATGAAAATGATAAAAACATGCTTACAAGTGATAGTGATGAGGTGAAAGTAACAAGGATTAAACTTAAATACCCTTGGTTTTTATTTCAAAACCATAAAAAGAGTATAAACTAGGTTGTAAAAACACTTGATTTTGCAAAACTTTTGATCCCTTGGTTGTTCTTGATGCTTGGCCGGTTCTTGAAGACCCAAAGAAAGGACTATTTTTCTTGCTAACACTTTGAAGTAAGAATGAAATGAATGTGAAATATTTTTGAGTGCAAGACTTTTTGTAGCTAGAATGAATTATTAGAACATGAACCATACTCAACAATTAATACACCCTCAAGGGGCCGGATTTTTGGGTATCTTGTCCTCAAAATATCTATATATATATTTTTTTTTTATAAAATGTATATACATTTACTTGTAACAAGTTGTAAGAAAAAGGTGCAAGTAGATATGTAGTTATATGTAACTTATAAAGTAAATGATAATTTTTAGGTAGAAAGTATTTTTAGTAGATCAAAATAGAATGTAATGAGATATTAAAAATTGTAAAGATACCTTCCTTGTGAAATTTGGTGATAATATAATTATCGTTATAATTTTTAAGAAACACATTAATAATTTAACTAACGATTTATGTACCAAATAAATTTGAAACACTAGGAAAGCTAAAAATATAGTTTTTATGAACTAAAAGTAAGTTTAAAAATACCTCGGGATCATTTTTGAAAGTAACGGGTTAAATATTAAAATAATAACTCACGCGATAAAGATTATTAAATATAAAAAATTACGCGTTGAAGGTGAAATGAAATGTCATGAATGAACTAATGTGATGCACATGATGTCAATGAAATGTAGACTAATCATAGTCCATATGAAATGTTCGTGATGATATGATCATGAATTCGCCGTTAAACCTTTAAGGTTGCTTGAATTTGAAACAAGTAAACCAAGTTTACTATAAATGTTGAAATAATGAGACATGAAATTTTAAATGACCGAAAGTACGGTTGTCACATTAAGCCCATCAAAATTAGGTCCACGAATTCATCGTTGTTAGGTCTATCGAATTTTTGAGTTTGTGATGAATATCGAAGGAAGAAAACATGGAGAAGTGTCGTTACGGTTGTCGATGATTGAGAGTGTACAAAACATCGTATTGGGTAAATCTCGCATGAGTAATACTTTGACCTTTGAACATGTGAAGATTTTGCTTGCACTAAGATTTATAAATAACCGCTCCCAACCTAACATATCCCTCCAGAATTAAACATAGTTAGCTAGGCTATGTATAATTAAGGAACGATGATGTGACGTTCGGTTTAGTTGTTATAACTCTCGATGCTTATAAAGATTTAAACCGTGTCGATTCAATGATCGATAAAGTAATAAGAAGTAAAATTATCGTAAGTGATATCGAATTGAAAGGAAATAAATACGACGATGAGAATATTTTACAACGAGTGGTTTATCACAAGTAATACGTCTTAGGTTATAAAGATTCGGATCTGATGAAAACATAAACTTAGTGCGACATTAGTACATAAGGAGAAATAAGACTAGTTTCCGATCTTCTTGATCTTTGCGTCGTTGGTACCTTGACAAGCTTCTCCTTTTCCTAATCCATGAGCACCTTCAACTTGCACCTTGGTTTTGAGGACATTGATTAGATAGTGTCCTTGCTCTCATCAGAAACATGTAATTATAGTTTTGCCTTTACAATCCCTGGGTAGATGTCCCGGGTTTTGGCATTCGCGGCACTTGGCGGGAAGGGACCGATGTGATGATACTTACATCGATTACATAGTGGTTTAGCCCCAACATATCCTTTTCCCTTGCAGTCCTTAGCAAGGTGTCCCATTGTTTGACAGATAAAGCATATACCACATGGACCATTATGATGTAGAGTGCATTGATGGCATCGTGGCAAGTTTCGATATAAGTTCTTTCCTTTGTTGGTGCAGCAACTTGAACCCTGGCGGCTTCTTGTCTTCTATTTTGTTGTTGGTGATGGTTAGCGTTACGGCTTTGGTTGTTGTCGTTATAACCTCCCTGGTCATTTTCCCATTTCCTTTTGTTGTTGTTAGTTTGGTTGTTGTGGTTGTTTTTGTCGATAAAGTTCTCTCTCCTCACAACTTGAGCCATGAGTAATTGAGTTACCTTGATGGTCATTTCAATGGTTTGCGAATCGAAAGAGGCTACCTCTCGCGAATGCATTTTGGAAGTCCTCGATGAAGCGTTCCGTGGTTTCTCATTGTCGAGAACCATATATGGACATAAAAGCGATAACTCTTGAAACCTCGATGTAGGTCTCAATGTCATAACCAACGGTCACTAGCCCAATAAATTCCATCTTCAATTTCTTCATCTCCTTGGGCGGACAATACTTCTTAGTCATCAACCTCTTGAATTGATCCCATGAGAGTTTATAAGCGTTTTCCATACCAATAGTACGTGCATAATGATTCCACCATAACATTGCCTCATCCAAGAGTGTACTAGTAGCAAATTTCACCTTAGGTCATCACGGGCAATCGCGTATAAGAAATAACAACTTCGATCCTTTCCAATAACGGATCATAATAATGGCTCATACGTGCCTCGAGCGTCGGGGTCAAGCTCTTAAAGTCCATGTATGTACCACGCGACTCTCGAATCTCGCAACTCTGTAGTAGTATGTCTAGTAGCCGGTAACAACCATGGTCTCGATAAGCGTAGCTATCGTTGCTGCGTTCTTTCTTTAGTTCCCTAGCTATACAATCCTCATATACTTTTGGATAGCTTGGTGGTGTCATTCTAGTGCGGCTTTCTTCGCCATAACTCTTCAAAATGAAAGGAAAATGAGGCGTATCAATTCCTATGTTAAGAATAGGCACTCTAAAGTGATAGAAGGTGGTAAGTTTGAGGTTACTAGAATTTCTAGAATCACAATGCCTTAGTGGAAGTTTATATCGATAACCTTAATTTAACCAAATTTTCCTTTAAGGGACACTCATTGTAGGAAAGTTCACGTATTGTTGAAGCTATGTTTAGTGAAATGTTACAGCCTCGCACCGAGAGACTTGGTATATCCCTATTGTGTTGCTTCATGGGTATATGCTTATTATTAAATCTAAGTAACTCGGTCTAGCTAGTACTTATGGAATGATAGAGTTTGGATTCTAACCCAAAATAGTGGTTCGGAAGGTCTCGTGATGTCTTAAGATTTTTGTTGAGTTTTGAATCATCCTACCACCTAGTTCTAGTCCTTGTTGGAAATTCCAAAATCTTTTCATTGTTTTCTTGTATCGAGGAATCCTCCTCACATATGGTATAGGAAGTCTTTCCTCAAAAAGGTCACTCGTCAAATCCTAACTTATTGGTTGAGTGAGAGATAAGCGGCGTAAGCATCTATAGAGTGTTAACAGAAGGAAATGTTTATGAAAAGGTTTGTAAAACCACTTTATTGAGTAACAAAGGAACATTTTTTTTATCATTTACTGTTTAATAATAAATCTTAGTTGTGGCTTGGTGTAAAAGTAACAACTTGTTAAGGTGATTTTAAAATAGCTTATATAGTGATAGAAAACGGCTTAACAATGGTAGTGAAATATTTTGGTAAGACACAATTCGGATTATAACATAACTCGTGAAATGATTTGTAAAATAGCTTACAAGAAAAACAATTTATCGTTTGTCGAATAATAGGAAATTTAAATATTCGATTAATATTAATATGGTTTAGAGGTTGGTAATATAATAGTCATTTAAAGTAAAGGCTCGAATAGTCCGGGAGGTAATGCGTACCAAGTTTTATGATTTTTAAATCGAACCGTTGGCTAAAATAGCTCACCAAAAGGGTAAAATAGTTTATAAGACCGCAAATATTACTTGCGGAAAAATTTGTAATATAGTTTGTAACTTGCTATTGCAATTGTTTGTTGTTTTATAAAATAATAGCAGATTAATCGGTTTATCATACTATGAGAAAATAGTTTGTAGGTATCAGTAAGGTCATTTGTTTATAAAGTATTATTAAAGTCGTAAATTTTTGGTTTAATGAATACGGGGAGTAAGATGAAATGGTGGTAAAATAATTAAAGCGGTTTGCGTTAGGTAACGATGAAGTTTATTATCTCAAAAGAGAGAATGTAGGACAAATAGTTGGTATTCAACATTTTGTTTTGTAAGATAATGGCTTGATGATTTTTCAGAGTAACATGAAAATCGTTTCGCATGAGGATATTAAATAGTTGATAAAATACCGAAACCATTTGATAAATTGATAATAAAACAACTTGCGTTAAAACTTTATGAAACAACGTTTCTAAGATGGTGATAAAATAGTTCGAGATAAAATCAAGTGAAATAATTTCATGAAATAGTAGCGGAGATAGTTTGGAATAAAATTTGTTGGATGGTTTGTAGGCGGTAAGAGAATCTTGCTCGAGTAATATGATCTACTAATTGGTGAGAATAAAGTTGACCTAACCCAGTAAGATAGTGATGTATTAGAGATAATAAATACAAGAGTTACATTAGCTAGAAAGGTACTTATTATGTCTACTTCATTGGTGGTCTAATCGTGTCTCAAGTGTAGGAGTAGTAGGCGGTCTAGCAACCTTAGCCCTAAAATTCTAAGTAGTCCTCCCGAGCCTATGAGATGGTGTAGTGTCTATAGTCTTAGTGGTAGATGGTAATGGTGTGTCAAATCATCTTCCCTCTGCCCATGAAGTCGGTGTATAGTATCAGTATGAGATGTGATAGATACGGATGGTGCTCGAAATGATAATGATGATCATGGAATCCTTGTGGTGAGTTAAGAAAATAGGTTCATTAGGACTAAGCCTAAAAATTCTACCATGGTATTCTGTCCCAACCGAGGTGATAATAAATTGTCTGATCTTACGGTGGATCG
>OU343224.1:200453096-200589363 GCA_910596185.1 Chrysanthemum makinoi | reverse complement strand
TCATGATGACGTCACCTTTCTTTAATACCATTTTTGTGAAGGGCAGAACCGACTTTTCGTGACATGAGCTCCACGTCAGCATAAGTGTATTCGCGACCGGTTGCACCGTCTATTATTAGGCATGGTTGGTGACTAAATTTTGTGAAAAGTTTTTCGAAACAATATCGATGTAGCGAAAGATGGTTAGGGATGTATATGTCCGGTAACCGTGACCGAAAAATAGTCTCCTTCTTAGCTTCCATCACAAACGATTAATTGAACAATTATTTTGAGACAGAAAAAAACCTGAAACTCTAAATATGTATGTATGTTATTATTGTTAATGTTAATGATAGAAAAATGTAATGTATATATGGGTGATGGTAGTTGGTGGTGTTTTGGTAGTTGGGGGGTATAATGGTAATTTAAGGTGTTAATTAAAAGGGTAAGTTAGGAAATATAATTGTGGTTGGTGAGATGATGTAGTAGGTGTTTGGTAAAATTGGGGTCCACTTGTTGGGTGATGATCGGATCAAGTTGACTCGAGTAGATGAGAATGAGACATTGGTGGCTAGAAACCAATGTTTGCTTTCATCTTTTTGCCTACCTACCACACTACTTTAAGATGGTTCATTTTGATACTCAATTTGTAATGTGAAATGTTTGATCTATATGTAACTTTATTTGTTAGTGAAAAGTATGTAAGATGCATTGACCAAAAGAATAGACTCAATAGAGCTATGTTAAATGGTTCGAAACGACTTAGTTTGACCGGTCGTTGTTTGATTCCGGCCATTTGTCTACCAATCAGCTTGGTTTAGATGATCGATATAGTAAAATGTCGATCAAAATATAAGTTTTGTTTTCTGAGTCCATAAATTGAACCGGCAAAACTAGTGAACTAAGCTAAATATGTCAAACGCAATTTTGATTGTGTATATGGCTGAGATTCAAAATGTTCAGAATCGAGAGGGCAGAGCCGACCGAAGGGCGGCCAAATTAGTCGATTTGGTCCGGTTTTTCTCTATTTCGGTTTTGATCCGGTCACGGTGAACAGGTCCTACGTAAAGCCCGTATTATCTATGCTTTGGGACCAATCGAGAAGGACCGATCTGAACATATTGGTCCGTCGACGATCTATAGTTTTAGTAGTTCGATCTCGGTCCGATCTGATTTTAACCGGTTCGGTCCAATTTTGAACCCATCATCACCCCTGGTGTAGATCTATTGTTTTGACAATTATTTAAAAGAAACAAAAAGAGAAAAGGAACTCAAGTGATTTAAATGTGCATCCATAAAAATAACTACTTGTGATAAATAAGCACTTATTAGCTAGTATTTTTTATTTCTACTTGATGTTTGGTTTCGCTTTTAATTCAAACATGTTACACCGGTCAATTAGGTATAACACAATCGGCCAAAAAGCTTAAGCTAGTTTAATAGAAATGTCAAAATACTTTTTCTTTGTTTACAGTCAAACTCGATGATTTTTTATAAAATTCCACGATGTTCTCATTTATCGTAGAGTCAATTGCATAGATGGTTCATTTTGGTATTTTCAAGTATTGCAGTATAATAATGTAATGCACAACTAATGGTGTGTGAATCAAAAAGTATGGTGTGAGTATCAATTCCCTAAAAATAATTGGATGAAACTAAAAATAGAGGATAAATGGATTTATATTTACGATTCTCGATTGATGGGTATGCAAGATGAGTGATCGTTCAGGGTCTCAAAATTTATCCCGTTAATAATTTATAAGTGTATGTAACATATTTTTCACGAAGAAAAAAATATTTAGATAAAAAAATATCTTAAATGATTAATATTTTAGAACGTTTAGATAATTAATTGCATTATATCTTATAAATAATGACGCTTTATATATAATATTGTTTAATGAAAAGCATCATTATATAATTTCATACAAAATTTTTAAAAATTTCGCTGATTCATGATAGGGCCTGATGATCCTATATACGAGTACTTAACATGTGAACATACGATTTGTTTACGTGGCACCACGAGACACGCACATATATCATTGAGATTATTAATTCACAGCATGTTATGGTAGCTGCATAAATAATGTCAATATAGTTTTTATTAATGTGTATGCATAATTAAAGTTAAATTGTATGAATAATGACATAGACCAAGGAACATTATATTTAGGGTCTGTGTTTGATTTAAAGGTTTAGAAATTAATGTATGTGAACGACAACCATAACAAGATTAAAATTAAATTGATAGATAAGAAAGTCAAAAAAAAGTTTGGTAAGATTAAATCAAAGTATAAAAAAAGAAGTTTGCTAAATATCATTTCCAGTCAACTTTTTTGTCTCTAATGAAAGTAAACAGAAAAACATAGAATATAGTTTAGAACTAAATTTGGGAAGCTTCGTAATTTTTTTTGTCATAGAAAATAGATATCCAAAAATTTAAATGACGTCCGATGTATTAGTCGGTAAAATAATCAGAAAATTCTAGCCATCTAAAAACCTCTAAGTTAAAGTGACATAAACTTTCAGAGATGATTAAGTGATAAAAATCAATGTTTTAAAAATCGATTTTTTAGTTGACCTGGTCGAGTATTCGGTTTATCGGGTCACCGGTTCGACCGTTTTATACAAATATATACTTTTTTTCCTATATTTAATATGTAGGGTTTTGTGATCCTATAATTTATCTTACCTTAAGATTGAGACTCCAATGGTGCTTTATTTTTAGGTTCTATTGTCTACAATGTTAAAGCCAAGATTTGAAAGAACAATCAATTTGTAATTCAAACTTATACCACCAGGTGGTGTTTTTTTCAAACATGTATGTTTAATGAACTATATATTTAAATGGATTTTTCTTATATATATCTTTACTAACTATCCTTTCAAATCAAGCAAATATACTTCCACAATAAGCTTATTACTCGATTACACTTACAAAAGGTTTTAAAAAAAGCGAAAATTACTGTGCTACCCATTATTGATGTGGTGTGTCTGCACAGACCCAGTTTTAGGCTCAATCTCAAAAATACCCATCAATGTCGGGTATTTATATACACTATATACACGACATTGACGTGTATGGCCAAGAATGACTTTGGCAATTAAATCCTAGACAATGTCGGGTAGGAAAGTACATGACACACACGACATGGTTTTTTTTATTATTACTCATGCCTCCTAAAGCAATATAGTGTATACATATTCACTATAGAGTTGAGATCCATGTAGAACCTTGAGTAACCATAGAACCAATCCATGAATCTCAACCATCAAATCAAATTACATCCAAGGGTTTAGATTAAATCCTGCATTTACACTTGGAGGGCAAAAACGTCAAATATATAAACTAAAAATAAAAACCTACCTCCATTATTTTCCTAATATATTAGGTGAAAAAAACACACAGCTCCTACATAACAAAGAACATCCACACTGCTCCACCATAACCATAACTGCTCCATCACTATAACCGCCGGTCAACCACCATAACCACCATCACTGCTCCACTACAATGACCGATCCACCACCATCACCGCTCCATCACCATGACCGATCCAACACCATCATCAATCCAGCACCGTCACTGCTCCACAACCATAACTGCTCCACCACCATCACCGCTCCACCACGATCACCGCTCCACCACCATCATCAATCCACCACCATCACCGCTCCACCATCCTCACCGTTGATAATGGAAAACAATGATGTTGTTGATGAAAATATATATGAAGATGAACTTATGGTGGATTATGAGGTTATGAATGTAGATGATACATTGGTGGATCTTTGAGATTATGGAAGAAGAAGATACACCTGTTATTCAAGGTAAAGAAGAAAAGCATCATATATGATTCAGATGGTTTATTTGTTATTTTGAATATTTTCTGGAATTACATATATGATACTAGTGGAATTACATATATGTGTTTGATGAAATGTGTCTGCGAAGAATCACATATGATTCGATAGAATCATATATGATTCTTCAGAGTCATATATTTTAGTTTTCTGAATCATATGTGATTCTGAAGAATCACATATGAAGTAAAATCACATATTTTAGTTTTTTGAATAAAGGAGAAATCATATATGATTCTAAGTGTTCATGATATAGAAGCACACCATGTGTTTGATGAAATGCGTCTGCGAAGAATCACATATGATTCGATAGAATCATATATTTTAGTTTTCAGAATCATATGTGATTCTGAAGAATCACATGTGAAGCAAAATCACATATTTTAGTTTGTCTACTGTTTATGTAATAAAGGAGAAATCATATATGATTCCTACTGAATCATATATGATTCAAATATCAATCGTATATGATTCTGTGTGAATCATACTTTGATTATGTTATGAAAATAAAATTTGTCTAATCCTTTCAATGTAACTCACTATACAGGACATGTGATGACACCAAGACCAACTTTATATGCACATGAAGAAACTCCTGGAGGATTAGTGTACTGGGAACCAGTTGTTGATCATATTTATTTACCTGTTGAGGGGAAAAAGTTTAAAACGATAGAGGAATGTATTGAAATGTACAACAAATACGCTGAAGTAGCAGGCTTTGAAGTTAAGAAATTGGCACAAAGAAATACAAGAAGTGGTTTGGTAAAAAGTAAGTACCTTATGTGTAATAGGGAAGGCGTTCCAAAAGACATAAATATCAACAAATTGGATCTTAAAAGCGGTGATAAACAAGTCGAAATACAAGACAACGGGTAACAGGTTGTATGGCTGAATATTCATAACTTTGGATCCTATTTCTGAGAATACAAATAACTAAATTTGTTGCTAAGCATAATCATTTAATGATTCCAAAAGAGTATGAGCATCTAACAAAGAAACAAAGGAAGATGACTCAAGCGGAAAAAATGTTCGTTGTGAAAGCTTCAAACTTCAGACTTGGTGCAACAAAGGCACACAATTTGTTATGTAGCATGAAAGGTGGTTCTCAATATGTTCATGGCACAAGTAGTGATTTCAAGAATCATCAAAGGAATATAAACGTATGCATAGGTGAAAGTGACGCGCAAATGTTGATAAACAAAATGGAAAACCGAAAGATATATGTTCCAAACTTTACATTTCATTATATGGTTGAAAAAAGTGAATTGGTTGCCATCTTTTGGGTGATGAAGTTCTTGCGAAATGCAACTATAAGGAATTCGGAGATATTGTGTCATTTGATGCAACATTGGAACCAACAAGTAAGTCTCTTCTCAATCTGATTCACATGTTATTTACATGAAGCACTTGTAATTCAATCTAAATCTCACATATGATTCTATCAGAATCACATATGATTCTCAGAATCATATATGATTCACAGAGTCATATATGATTCTCATAGAATCACATATGATTCTTCCGGAATCATATATGATTCTCAGAGTCATAAATGATTCACAGTCATATATGATTCTCATAGAATCACATATGATTCTCTCAGAATCATATATGACTCTCATAGAATCCCAAATGAATCTCACATAATCATATATGATTCTCACATACGATATGGTGTGAAAATTGTGATATTCAGATACGATATGGTGTTTGTTCCATTCACCGGGATAGATAATCACAAAAAGTGTGTGACATTGGGTGCGGGAATGCTTCTAAGAGAAGATAAAGAAGCTTACACATGGCTACTAAAATCATTCATGACTGCACACAAAAACAACCAAAAATGATTGTATGAGGATCAAGATGGAGCCATGAAGTTAGCAATTGAAGCAGTTTTTACTGAATCCAAACATAGACTATGTATGTGGCATATCACACAAAAAATTCCATCGAAGGTATTTTAATTCGTATACTATTTTAATATTGAGAAATATAATCTGCCACTTAGAATCACATATGATTCTATGTGAATCACATATGATTCTATGTAACATGAAATTTTCTTACATATTTGTAAAAAGATCTATAATGAAACCGATTTCAAAAAGCGCTTCAACAAGATTGTGTGGAACATGTTCATGGAACCATTGGAATTTGAAGAAAAATGGAAAAAATTGATTGAAGATTTTGGATTGCAAGACCATAAATGGATGAAAAAGATGTTTAGACTTAGAGAAATGTGGCTACCAGCTTATTTTATTGACTCTCCATTGTTTGGATTGATGAGAACTACTTCAAGGTCTGAGAGTGAAAATGCATTCTTTAGACATTTCACAAATCATGGGTCAACATTGGTTAATTTCATGATGTGCTTTGAATCAGCAATGGAGAGGCAAAGGTATAGGCAAGAACAATTGGACTTCAACACATTTGACTCAGCTCCAAAACTTTCTACAGAGTTAAAGATGGAACGCCATGCATATAAAGTATACACAAGATCAATATTTCTGCTTGTTCAAAGGGAAATAAAAGAAGCTTGTTGGTCTTGCACAATAGAAGAGTTTAAAACTGAAGATGGTTGTGAGATAGTTAGGGTTAAAGATAGGAATGCAGCTGCTTATAGGACACTTTCTAAAGAAAAAGAAGAATCTAAAAAGGTAGCAGAATACAAGGTAAATTTACTTCCAACTATTTTATATTCTTTAATTTGTTACCATCGACATGAAATCATATATGATTCATCCGAAATCATATATGATTTTACAAAGAATCATATATGATTTTATGTTGAATCATATATGATTTTATGTTGAATCATATATGATTCATCATATATGATTTTGCTTTGAATCATATATGATTTTATGTAGAATCATATATGATGCTCACAGAATCATATAGGTTTCAGTACTAAAAAAGTTCTAATTTTCTTTCCTTCCTGTTTCTGAATTAGGTTCTGCGTTCTCTTGAAGACGGGTCAGTGGAATGTACTTGTAGGCATTTTCTTCGATTCGGGTTTTTATGTCGACATGCATTCTGTGTTTTGAAGAACCGTGATGTTCAAAGCATCCCTGAAAAGTACATTTTGAGGCGTTGGAGAAGGTATATAATACCACCTGGTTTGAGAAGAAATACAAACAGGTATGGGGAAAAGAATGAACCAATTGAAAAATTAACAAATGAGGCTACTTTTGTGGTAGACGAGTGTTTATTTTGTTGAGTAAAGATGAAGCCAATTTAGGAAAGTTTGTGGAACAATTGAAATCAATCAAGAAGAAAATTGAGGATGAAATGCCTAACCCTCCATCACGCAAAACAAAAGATGTAATTAAGGATATATATGCAGTTGAAAAACCTGAAAAACATGTGGTCAAAAATCCAACCAATGCTTCAAACAAAGGTTGGTCGAAAGAAGATCGTAGAAAGAGTGGAAAAGAAATGGCACTTGAAGGAACATCTAAGAGGAAAAGGAAATGTGGATTATGTGGTGAGAAGACTAATAATCACAGCAAGATGACATGTCCACTGAACCCAAAGTATATTGCAAAACTTGCGAGAATTGCTGGCGAAAAACAAGCTAGAACCGATGCGGGTGAACAAGCAACGATAAACCTCAAAACTGATGCGCGGTGAACAAGCAACGACAAACCTCGCATCAAGCGACTAACGCTTCTTGAATGTCATACTTTCTTTATATTTGGTTATTATTTATTTTTTGCACTGCGGAAAAGTTACCTTTGTTTAATTGAAAAGTTACATAGCGCAAATCATATGTGATCTGTTCCTTATTTCAGTATAATATGTTGCTTATTTCAAGACAGATCATATATGATTTTTCAAAATCATATGTGATCTATTGCAACATATATCTGATCTTTTGACAATCATATATGATTCGCCTTGAAGCATATATGATCTTTTGACAATCATATATGATTTCAAAACTCATATATGATTCAAGACAGATCATATATGATTTGCACAAAAGTCATATCGATTCACACGAATCACATCGATACTACCAATCAGATAATATAGCAAAATAGCGGGTAAAGAAAACATGTAAACTACCAATCAGATACTACCATCATCAGTATTACCAAAATGAGTACCCATCAGTTTTAAACTAACATCCGTACTACCATCAGACTACCCATCTGTTTTAAACTAACATCCGTACTACCATCGGACTACCCATCGATACTAACATCAGTTTTAAACTACCATAACTACATAAACTAAACTACCATCACTTAGGAGCATGGACAACCTCATCCTTCTTAGGATCTTTTTCACGCTCCGCCCTGTTCTTAATAGCATTCACAATAATTGAAATCCTGTTCTCTTCAGGAATCTCAGCCTGGAACCTATATGCCAAATCGTACATTTTTTGTGAATGCTCATTCAAATCATGCAAGAGGATCTTGGTAGCAATCTTAAACCTCATCCGCCTTAACAATGCAACTTCTGCTCACGATTCTCGCACCACAGACCAACTTCCCATTTTGCAACAGGATCACCAACATAAGACTCCATATGAATCATCGCGAAAACTCCACAGTCTACATGATTGCTCTTAGTCTGCCATTTCATCCTTGGAACTCGTCCTCTAACTTTAGAAACAGCAGCATATCTTTGATGATTATGTTCTTGCAGAAACCTGGAAAAAAAAATTTTCTACAAAAAATAAAAACATGGTTAAAAATGTACATAAATCACATATAAGTTGTATAAAAATCACATATGATTTTTAAAGAACTTGCCAGTTCACAAACGCCCTTGTAGGAATTGTAGGTTCCAGAATCAGAATTATCAAAGATGATCATCGATGTTGCACTCTTCTTAATGTTGAAAACAACAACATAAAAATGATTGGAGACACGAATCGGGAAAAACGCCTATTTCAACAAAATAAAGGAAAGTTAAAACTCAAATTCAAACTTCTACAAAATTAAATTTCTAATGGAATGAGAAGTTACCAATTCAATATCTGCAAGAGACCTAGAGGCATTGTCATCGTCATTTTTAAAATGATCCAACATCTCCTCTGAAAACATATTCCACTGCTCATCTTCATCAATAAGTTTTTTAACCATAGCTTCTGTCTGTATTAAACAATAAATCATATGCTATTTTAGTATTTGAACTAAATCATGTTTATGTGTAAAATATCAGAATCATATCTGATTCACTCAAAATCAGATATGAATCTGTGTGAATCATGTATGATTACTCAGGATCAGATATGAATCTGTGTGAATCATATATGATTATTCTGATGAGAATCATATATGATTCTGAATAATCATATGTGGTTCACTCAGAATCATATATGACTATACAGAATCATATATGATTATACAGAATCATATATGATTATACAGAATCATATATGATTCAATCAGAATCATATATGATTAATAAGAATCATATATGATTTTATCCAGAATCATATATGATTCTCATCAGAATAACATATGATTCTCAGCAAATATGATTCACTTAGATAACATACGAGTAAAAACTGATTGAAAAAGTTGAATTAAAATAAAATAAAATAAAATAACTTACAATACAATTCGTGGGAAAAAATGCCTTTTTGGTGACGGATCCTTTTTAAGCGATTCTTCATAATTCAGCACTGCTCCCCAAGAGTTGACAACATTTGCATCTATCCACAAATTTGGTGCCAACGTCTCCATGTTTAAACGTATAGACGATACCTCATGGTTACCAGAACGAGTTTGAAAAACCGTTTCACTAAATTAAAAAACAAAAAAAAAAGTGAATTAGAAATGTTATTACAGAAATAAAAATAAAGACCAAAACAAATAAAAATAAAGTAAACTTACAACTTATCGCATGCATTGAAAACAAGCTATTCCCCAACTCAAACTCAAGCCTCCTAAGAAGAGCGATAACTGGCGTCTTCTTATTCATGTATGGTGATGACAGGTAAGAAGATGGTTTAGGAACTCTTTTCTTAGGAGATGAACGAGTAACCACTTCGTTCAAGTGTGAGGACACTCAATGTTAACCGGTGAACAACCCGAGGCCGTTAATATCATCCGAATAAAACAAATTTTTAGTTACAAAATATTAAAAGAACAAATTTTAAAAAGATTAAAAGATTAAAAGAATCATATGTGATTCAGAGAGAATCACATATGATTCAGAAACTCGGTATTATTGGTACATCCTCTTCATCTTCAGAGAGAATCACATATGTGATTAAGAGAGAATCACATATGTGATTCAGAGTAAAGAATCATATGGTACTAGACTTGAAACTTGTAAGATCAAACTGCTAAGATAGAAGGGTTAAACAAAGTACATCATAATAGGCATCGCAAATACAGTCAATCACCTCTCCGACCCAATCAATATTTGTTTCAATCCACTGCGTATACGTTTCTTCAGTGATTATTGGTACTTCCTCTTCATCTTCAACAACAGCCTCCTCAACATCTTTATTGTTACCATCAACGTTCTCACCATCATCAGATCCTCCTCCATCTCCTGGATTAAAATCATCAACATGAACATTTTCAAATAATATAACATCTTTAAATACTCCTCCATATTTCTCGTATAATTCAAGAACTTCTTGTAGGTCATTCGGGAACTCGGTATTAGCCTTTTCGAAGATCTTCAAGTTCAGCCTTCTCACGAGATATGTTTGAAAGCTTGTTTTTAATCATCTTGCAAAAACTCTGAAGATAAAAACAAAATCATATAAGACATGTCACATAAAACTGAAATGAAAATATTGAATAACATGTCAATTAGTCTTTAGTCATATGTGAGTGATTCTGTTTGAATCACATATGATTCAGTCAGAATCACATATGATTCAGTCAGAATCACATATGATTCAGTCAGAATCACATATGATTCAGTCAGAATCACATATGATTCGGTCAGAATCACATATGATTTTACTCTGAATCCCAAATGATTCTCTTTGAATCACATATGATTCTTTCTAAATCACTTATGATTCTCAGTCACATATGATTCTCTCTGAATCACATGTGATTTTGTTTGAATCATATGTGATTGTAGTTCAAACAAATAATTCAAAAAAGACGAGAAAAGAGTCGAACATGTTTATCAGTAGGAGGCACACAGGAAGTACGAGCCTTGCTCACATTCACCCCACCATCATAAAAACCTTCGGTTTCATGTACTTCAGATTCACTCCAATCTGCATGCAAATCCAATTTGCCTATGACTTGTTCTTCAATTTCAAGCTTTTGCGTAGATTCATTGAAGTTGTGCTCCATTTGAGATAGCAGGAAGGTAACGGATAACATTTAAACGCTCAAATTTTGTGGAATCTAGATACGAGTCTGTAAAAGTAAGAAAAATTCACAATGAGATCATAAAAAAGCATACACAAAAACAGTAAACATAAAAAGTACAAACTTACAATCAAGAAGCACAATGGACCAATATAGTAGCCGCCAGAAGTCTTCGGGAGTTCACTATATTTGAGACAGTCGTAAATGTAACCACACCAATCAATTTGGGCAATGTTAGTATCTTCGGTAATACGTCTAACCACAGACAAATTAACAACTGCCTTCATTGTATCAGCTTTACCCATCACATTTGCAAATAACATAAGGAAGTTGACTTTAAACATAAAGTCAACTCGCTCTGCGATGGCCAACTTTGAAGCAATACGACTAGCTCGGATATCCTTCAACTTCATTGGATAAAACTGATTCAACCACAACTTCACAAAAGGATCATCAAGAGATCTCTCGGGTAAATCAAATAAAGAAATTTCACCGAGAGGAATTCCTAAGATCTCGTGGATTTTCTCACGAGTGACAAGAATCGTCCCCTTCTCCAAAACAAACTCGCAAGTTTTGTTATTAAACTTTGATACCACAAACCTTGCCAAACGAGATGGAAGCGTGTCAATAGAAACCATGTGCAATGAAGAAAAACCAATATCCGACAAGAAAGATCCCATGTCAACTCTGCATCATCACGGATTGTATAAAACAAGCTAGAAAGGCTGTCCTAGATAAGAGAACATTAAATTTACTCAAATACTCATTCCTCTCAACTGTTCGGCATTAGAGGTTCTTCTTCTTCTCCTTATCTGAATCTGAATTCAATACACGCTCAATCTTCACTTTAACCTTCTCTTCTGCCTTTAACAAATGCTCCTTCTTAGGCTTCAATAAACCTACAGCCTTCTTCAAAGATTTCTTATGCTTGAGACATTTCTCTTCTTGACTTAGAAAAACACTTCCTTTTCTTAGTCTCTGAAACATCCTTCATTTCCTTGACACGTTTCTTAGCCCTTTGATCTTTTGAGTCACTATCAGACTTAGAAATCTCTTTCTTAACCTTTGTACTCTTTCCCTTAACACTCTTTGATTTTAAATTCTTAACTAACTGCTCATCCTCTTCACTTTCCTCACCACTGTCCTCTTCACTTCCCTCTTCTTCATTAGACGCATCTCCTTCCTCGTCCTCACCCTCATCCTTGTCCTCATCACTATCACTACCTTCACGAGAACCACTATCATCTTCACTAGAACCACTGTCTTCATCCTCTTGCTCCTCAGACGCTAAATTTTTATCAGTGGCAGGTTTTGGTTTGACAGTAGGTTTGACTTTAGGTTTGACAGTAGGTTTAACACTAGGTTTGACAGTAGGTTTCACAGTAGGTTTAACAACGGTTGATTTAGAAGTCCTATTCTTCGTCACTACTCCTTTTGTCATCTTCACATTGCCAATTTTTGATTGACCTGCATTAAAATTTTAAATGTTAATAACCCGCAAATAATCTACTACAATATGATTGTTAATAACTCAAACATATGATTCTAGTATGATTCTACTAGAATCATAGTAGAATCATGTATGATTCTACTTGAATCATGTATGATTCTTCTAGAATCATGTATGATTCAAGTAGAATCATACATGATTCAAGTAGAATCATACATGATTCTAGCACTATAGATAAATCAGTACTAAAGAAATAAGCTACAATAACTAATTATATTGAACTTGTAACAAATAGGCTAAATAAAGTGGAAATGAAGGCGGTTAAGACAGCAACTATAAATGAGGAAGGGCTTAATGAATCTAATTAAGCTAAATGATAAGTAGTCTAATTATACTATCAACTACCTAAATAATCATGAATCACACTAAAACATAAACAATATAAGAAGATAACTGATTAAAATGAAGCTTACTAGGAACTGAAACCATATCAGTGAAACTGACAGCAGACATCAAAATGGCTCGACCCACCAACTTTGAACCAACCGCAGCCCATCTAAATGATTTTTTGAATTTTTTTTATTTTGGGAAAAGTGAAACAAGCTAGTGAAATTGCATTTTTTAATTTTTACAAATTTTTGTAACAACTAGAAATGAGTTAAAAAGCTTTGAACAAAACTGAGTTTGGGACAGAAACAGGAAGTTGGACAGATTTGCTATTAAACTTGAAAACACCAAATTATCATTGAGAAACTTGAAATTTTGACTATGAAGGATCTAAATCTAACAAATAAAACTGGTTGACACAGATTCAACTCACAAAAATGACCACCTTATATCAAAACATGCTTGATCCAAACACACCCTTAAAACTTCAAAATGCAATTACACTACTAAAACTGAAAGGAAGTTGAATACACTGACTTTTACTCTTAAAACTTCATTGTGCTATGTTGTTCAACTACTAACAACGAGTTTTGTCTTACAGGTGTAATGCACAGACGTAACAATGTATGAGTTCATCTGTCTTATCACTAATCTTAATCGTACTATCCATTCCAGCAACATGAACAGTAAACTAAATAAGAACCAAACAAAACTATGAACTTTTGAATATATGCCAAATATAAGAAACACTGACCCAATATATCATAATACATTAATACCTACTTGCCATTACCCTTTCCCACGCTTCACATATCACATCATGTAGATATTGCACTCACTAGCTTCACATATAGATTATGTTGCACTCACTAGCTTCACATATAGATTATATTACACTCACTAGCTTCACATATCACATAAGCACTTTTTAGAACAGATTGCCAAACACCTCTTAGCTGCAAACACTTTCAGAACCAGTAGGCTCTACACATTTAGAGTTTCTTATCACGTAAATATTGCAAACACATTGTAGATGCTTATGTGACGAGAGTAAACACAACTGCTACATTGTACTCATGGACGTTTGGTTTAAATAGCCTATTTAAGCTGTAAACCAGAACACTAAGGGACTAAACGGGTGTTTGGTTTAGCTTATTTTCTAAATGAGACTAATTATCTACACGCACAATTTTACTAAACATTATCTACCAGTAATTTAGGCAATCAAAAAAATGTTATCAGCCAATGGTTCTCTTTATCCAATTAGCGAAAAGTCATTTTTACGTGAATCAAAATCCGTCTAACACTCATAACAATGACTTATCACACTTATCACAATCGATTAATTATAACTATCCGCCAAACACTCAAAACACACTTATCACAACTTATAGTTAGATGATTCAGCTCTCAGTAACACTAAGAATCCAGAAAAATCACAAACACGCACGCGCGCACACAAGCCAACAGGCACCACTCTTTTGGTGTCTTTTGTGAATCTGATTGAGATACCACTCAAACAACTACCAACGTACTCGATACAACACTTTTTCATTATCACATTTCACTTCTACAGCGTACTCGATCCAACACTTTTTCACTTCTACTTATTTCATTATCACATTTCACTACTTATTATCAACAAATAAGACAACAAAAGAACTGAAAACTACTTATTATCAAGACTCACGGCTAGTAACTCCAATAAGCAACAAATAAGCAACAAAACAACTACTTATTATCAAGACACTAAACCTAAAAATAAGCAACAAAATCTGAAAATCTACAAATTAAAGCAACCAAAACTGAAAACCTAAAATAATCAACAAAATAAGCTGAAAAAAAACTATTATTCAATATCTAATGCTTTTAATCATAATCAACTGAAAAAATTACCAGAAACAGGTGGTATTTCATTAACTAAATCCATTTTAGTTATGATTCCGATTGGGTGATTGTTGGTGATGATTCCGATTGGGCGATTGATGGTGAGAGGCAGTGATTTTGTGATGGTGATGGTAACTGTATGTGATGGTGACTATGTGTGATGGTGATGGTGAATCGGTGTGATGGTGACTATGTGTGACTGTGTGTAATCGTACCAATTTACCCTAGATATTGTGGAATGGTAGAAAGACCAATTTACCCTTTTTATTAAATGAAAAAAAAGAAAAAAAAGAAAAAACAGATTAATCTTACATGTTGGATCAAAGTGGAATGGAAGGCTAGGATGACATGTTTGGATCTATGGTATTTTTTGGTTCTACAAAGAACTTTTGCCATTCACTATATATACACGACATATGACAAAAAGTAAAAGGTGTCGGGTGTAGTGAATATATTTACACGACACTGACAAAAAGTAAGGGAATATTAAAAGTTGTCAGGTGTAGAGGATATATATACACGACATTGAGTTAATTTAGGGTTTAGGGTTTCCCTAGTCGTCGATAGGATTGAGAAAGAGCAAAAATAAGAGCTTGATTTGATCATTCAATGGATGGGTAGATGAATTTGTTTTAAATGATCATTCAATGGACGGGTGTAGAGAATATATATACACAACGATAGCATATATCAATGTCGTGTTTGCAACTTCTTCATATAGTTATCTTCTTCATTATCAAACATTCTTCATTATCAAACATATTCATCATATATCAATGTCATGTTTGCAAGTTCACTATATTCAATAACATCTTAGTGAGTGTTTAATAGCTATCTTGAAACAATATACACGACATAGCTCATAAACTATCAAAACATCTTCTTCATCATCTTATGGTGGTGGTGACATTGTGGTGCGTGAGTTTGGTGGTTTTGCTGGTGGCTTGCTGGTGGTGCTGTGGCTACAGGTGTGGTTGTGTGGTGTTGGTTGTGGCGGTTATAAAAAAAAGTATTGGTGGTGCAGTGGTGGTGTTGTGGGGGTGGTGGTGGATACGGCTGTGAATATGGAAGATTACCGGGTATTTCGCAATTTTTTCCTTTACACTTGTAGTGTTTTTTATTTGTTACGTATATGTGTATTAATATATGTTTATTTATTTTAGGATTATCCTACCCAAGTTACATGTAGGAGTAGGTTATCCGTAATTAGTGATATTAAAAGTATGATTGGGAACACCCGTAGGGAAACATTATTTAGAAAAACATGTTTTGGTTGGTTGTTAGATTTGCCAAAAATGCAAGAGAGTGGCATGTTAGTACATTATTTCATATGCCACCAAGTTCCATGTGTAGAGGGAGATACAAATATTGTTCCTCTGAGATATCGTGTACGTGATATTAATCGGGTGGGTGAGGTTGAGGTTCAGTTTGGTAGGGAGGAATTCTGTCTAGTTACTGGTCTAAAATTTGGAACAGATTTTAGAAAGGATTATGAAGATGGACCTAATCCCTTTAGGAGACGAGTGTTCCCTTCGTCAACTGATTCTTCAAAAATAAAAGCTGGTAATGTGTTTCGTGCGCTAGACATCGAGTCGTTTAGGCGTTTAAGCGACGAAGATGCTGTTGGTCTTTGTTTGATAGCCGTGTTAGTGTTGGTGTTAAAAGGGACCGAGCTTAGGAATGTAGTCGACGATTTTGTATTTAGGTTAGTGGAGGATATAGATGCATGGAATGTGTTCCCGTGGGGGTCGTACGTATGGCCAACCTTGTACGATTATCTTAAGGATGCAGCAATTCAGCGAAGGGCAAAGCACTTTGCCGAGGGGAGGGATCCTACTAAACTTCCTAAGTACAATTTGAATGGCTTTATATGGGCCTTCTAGGTATGTCATATATAAATTTATAAAGTTCATGTATATGTATATCGTTAACAAATTTTCCTTTTGCAAAAGTGGATATTGGAGAGTTTCCCTCATGGTGCGACCCCTACGTTTTTTTGCCATAAACAGTTGTATCCCCGATCAATTGCGTGGAGCTATAGAAACATGGTATTTAGAGACCGTATAGACCGGTTTTTGGATGACCAATTGAATGTGAGTTTGAAATATGACCTTAATTTCTTAGAATATGATTATAATTTTTTGTTGGTTTTTATTAATGTTGTGTATATTGTCCATGTTCTTTAAAGGTATTTGTTGTCGTCATCTTTTGATGAACATTTCTTTAAAAAAAAACAAAGGGGCTATATTGGAGCATATGCAAAGCGTATACACCTGAAGAATTTGATAGTCAGATGCAAATTCTGCAGGCTATTGAGCCTGAGGCGTACAACAAGTTACTTGAAGCAGATGTGCAAAGATGGTCCAGAGCGTATTGCCCACGCACTCGTTACAATTATTGTACATCAAACAACGTTGAGTCTGTTAATGGTTGTACTGTAAAATCAAGGAAGCTTCCAATCACAATGTTGACCGAGCAATATCGATCAATGGTGCAAGATTGGTATTATAAACGGCGACAAGCTGCAGGTATTTATCTTCCAAAAGAAAATATATTTTTTAAATGGTTTTGTTTACTACAAAGTAACTTATTCACGTCTTTGTGTTCATGTAGCTAAAATGAAGTATGAAATCACAGATTGGGCTGCCCATAAGGTGGATAGGAGGAAAATAAAAAGCGCAACTTGGAGTGTATATGGGGTTAATGAAAATCGGTTCCAAGTTTATGATGGGTGATACAATCGTGAAGTGAACTTAGAGAACATGTCATGTGACTGCCGCAAATGGCAGCTTTCCGGCATACCTTGTGGTCACGTTATTGCTGTTACTAGGTTTTTGAATCAAACGGATTGTGTGCAATTTGTTCAACATTGGTTTAAAAAACCAATATACCAGGCGACATACGCAGAGTCAGTTAATTTTGTAGGAGAGTTTCACGAATGGGATTATCCAGGGTATATACAACCCATCACTCCTCCACGAACGGACAACCCACAATCTGGTCGACCAAAAAATACTGATCGTATACGATCTCAGGGTGAGGAACCACGAGTTAAACATTGTGGTAGGTGTGGTGAATCGGGCCACCTACGTGGGCAATGCAAAAAACCATTTATCACTGAGCCACTAAAACGGAAAGAATACCCAAAGAAAAAAAAGTCAGTTAACGAGCAACCTGAAACTACACCTACGTTCGACTCATACCCGACTCAAACACTTGATCACAGCTTCCCTAATTATGACTCATACCCAACTCAACCGTTTGAACAAAACACATACTCACCACAACCATATGATCAAATGTTTTACACAACAGACCCATATGACCAAGGTCAACCAAGTCATGAACAAAATGATCATCAAAACCCGTCTCCAGGTTATGAGCAATACGACTACCAACCATACGCCTCTCAGCATTTAAATGATCAAAACACTCAGTCATCCAATAATAGTTGGTTTAATTTATTTGGTTTGTAAACTAAGTAGTACCCTTTTTTTGTTGTTTTCTTACATTGTATTTATTTTGTAACATATGTTATGTTTATGTTATGCATCAGATTTGTATGTTTGATTTTTTGTAATGCTAGTATGTATTTCCACAACCACCTTATTTCAAAAAGTACAAATTGCAAATCACAAAAACATAATCATTTACAATGTTGATTTGATAACACAATGTTTGACTTTTCAGCTTTAATCATAAAAAAAACCTGACGTGATTACTCATTCACCTATTCTGACAAAGAAATGACTCCCCACAAAGTAATCATATATATATAACCACTACTTTGTGGTGGTTTCAATTACTCAAATTCAGTTGTTACTTCTTTCATTCATCAAATGTCAACATCTAATACGCCTACATTCAACTTCACTATCAACTTCAACGGAAAGTTTACACTAAACCCAGTAACATATCAGGATGGTTCAAACACGAATATCAATGTTCCAGAAATTGATTTTCAGGATATGGTTACTTATCTAAAGAGAAAATTACCAACGAGGGTCAACAGTCTATATTACGCATTGCCACAAAACAAAACGTTAATCGGTCTGAAACCAATTGAAAATGATTATGATATTGATGTTATGTATGACATCGCAAAGGTTGCTGGGAAGCTCCAACTTTTCGTTTCTGAGCATCCAATAGATTTAAGCACAATTTTGATTCCAAATGATGGTTCTCTAGAAGAATCATTTGTTGGTGTAATTTCAGAAGAAACAAAACTAAAGCGTGAAGAACGTGTCAGGTATCTACATGAAATGGTTAAAAGAAAAAACAAACTTGAAGAGCGTGTCCGGTATAAAGCTTGGTACAAGAAAAAACTAAACCTACTACACCGTATACCCAAACCATTTTCAATTTTACTGTGCACAATAATGGTCAATTGGTTTGCAGTGGCGGAAAACCACAATATGTAAATGGTTGGAAGATGAACATCAATATTCCAAGAATGAAGCTAGAAGAGCTGAAGCAATATTTGTTTAACATCGTTGACAGGAAGATTCATGCTCTTTATTATGAAGTACCACACTTTGGCATTTCAAGCACCGTCAAACTAAGAAACAACTATGATATGCATGTAATGTTTGACATTTCAGCAACACAAGGCAACTTGGAAATTTACGTTGACCATGTGGGCGTCGATTTTGTTATTGCAAATTATATATGCCCAAATGCTACCTTGGCAGAAATAATGGATCATGTGATAACAGACTACACAAGTGACAAAGAAGACGGAAAAAAGCACGTAACACAATCAGATTACACTTTTGATCAAATGGTTGAATGGGCGGAACAAGAACACTTTCAGAATGAGGATGCTAAAGCAGCTGAATGTCATAAAGCCATATGGAAGAATCGTTCGTATTCATAATCATATCACTGAATATGTGTCATGTATGCTTTAAGATTGTCTTATTTATATGATTTTCGTTATCAATGTTGGAATGAATGTTAGCCTATATATTCAAATTACATTCATTCAAATAAAAGTACAAACGTTCATTACTGAAAGACAAACCACATAAGATAAAAAACATAAACACAATCGTCTTATTTGTTGGGTTGAACAACAAACATTTGTGCCACTCCATCATAAGCACTACAAGCACATTCAATGAAAAACATTACCTCGTCATCTTCAGTAATATCAATACGATAGTCAAATGAAGGCAACTTACAAGACAAATAAATCGGAACATTTGGATCTAACTTGAATTTCTTCACCACCAAACCAACTAACCCTGAGTACGTCATATCATTATACATAATTACACCTCGATGCTGATCATCAAAATGCAATACACACTTGAACTTCTTAATATTTGAATTCATGGCTACCCTAGAGAGAAGTAATAAATCTATGTTTATTTCAATTCTAAGGTAGGTTATAAATGACAATGTCGATATGACAACTCACTGACAATGTCGTATATGCTTAAAATTTTACACGAAATATGACATTTTTAAGAACTAACATTGATTTGACAAATCGCTGACAATGTCGTGTATGCTTAAAATTTTATACGAAATATGACATTTTTAAGTACGAACATTGATATGACAACTCACTGACAATGTCGTTGTCGCTTAAAATTTTACACGAAATATGACATTGAGATGACTAATCAATGACTTTCATATGAACTCTTTTTACAATTTTGTAGTTGCTTCCAGAATGTTTTCAAATTCAAAATTAATTCTACACACAAGATAAATTAAAAACCGTATATCTAACCATTCACATATATTTAAGTACCTAATTTTTTTCCATCATTTTAAAAAACTTTGAAAAAATGTAATGTTTAAAGGATTCGTATACTACAGAAGTGAAAATACATTAACCATTATATTGAAAATACGGATTACATAGCACATATACTAAACAATACAGAAATGAAAATGAAAATACAAATAAAAACGAATCATGGTGTGTTGTAACCATCACTGTAATCCGAATTATCAATGTCAAACCAGTTGTTCCTGAGATATTCTTCATACATTGCTTCATGCTCTCTCCGATCAGCTTCCTTACGTGCTTCATTTTCTTCAAATTATCTTCTTACTTGCTGATCCTGTCCAACATGGCATAGTTGGTCCTCAGTTAAAAATCCTGGATTATGTTGGCGTATCACACCCAGTGGAGTGTTCAACACGTGCACATACGGTGGGGGGTTCACGTTCACGGGTGGTGGAGTATTCACCACGTTCTCAGTCGGTGGGAATAACGGAACGATATCTACCGGTGGGGTGTTCACCAAGTACTCAGTCGGTGGAAATACCGGAACGATATCTACCGGTGGGGTGTTAACCAAGTTCTCCGGAAATTGTTGTGAAAAGTCTCTGACATCAGGAAATTGTTGCGAGAAATCTTTTTGTTGAGCCATTGAAGAGATTTTATGTGTGAGATATGTGTGTCTATACAAGTTTCTAGGTCTATATATATACACTTGAAAAAATCTTGGTTGTCATTTACCATAACAAACCCTAACCAAAACATTTTATGTCTCGTATTAAATAAATAAAACCATGTCGTGTATGTAGGGTATTAAATTACACGACATTGTCTAGGGCTTTAAATGAGGTTGAAAACTAAGTCAATGTCGTGTATATTTTTTCTCTATACCCGACATTAACATGTGCCTTTTACTTTTTGTCATATGTCATGTATATATAGTGAATATGTATACACTATATTGCTTTGGGAGGCGTGAGTAATAATAAAAAAACCATGTCGTGTGTGTCATGTACTTTTCTACCCGACATTGTCTAGGATTTAATTGCCAAAGTCATTCTTGGCCATACACGTCAATGTCGTGTATATAGTGTATATAAATACCCGATATTGATGAGTATTTTTGAGATTGAGCTTAAAACTGGGTCTGTGCAGACACACCACATCAATAATGGGTAGCACAGTAATTTTCGCTTAAAAGAAAAGGTTTTTGTTATTATTTTTTCAAACCTAATGACCCGGCCGGGTTTATTAATCCGGGTCGACCCGGGTCAACGAAAAACCGCCAGTTTAATCCGGTTCTTAAACAAGCAAAAACCTGATCACATCCGCTCCGATCTTCCAACCGATTCCCGGTTCAACCGGTTGAACCTGTCGGGTCAACCCGGGTTTTAAGACATTGATAAAAAGCATGTGATTATTATTATTAGAACTTGATTTTGGCCGTACCTACCTCTTTAAATAAAAGAGTTTTAACAGTTGTGTTTATTTTAGAGTAAACTTCAAAATACATCAATGTAGTTGATGAGTGTCTAAATACTCATCATTTTTATACTGTCTAGACTACAAAAACATCTGAAAACACTCAAAAATGCATCAAAATGATCAAAATATCACAAATCAGTGTTTTATGTGTTTTAAATGCAAAAAGATCAAAATCAGATGAAAAACGTATCAAGTTTGCAAAATTGGCAGTTTTAGTCCCTCAAGTTTTAAAAGTTGTCAAATCTAGTCCCTGGAATCCAAAAATGTAGAAAAATATCATTCAAGGTCCCTAAAATATTCTAAGTTGTTAAAATTGGTCCTTGAATGATTCTTTGGTCAAATGGCAGAAAAGGTCCTTAAACTTTGAAAAATTGCAAAAGTAGTCCTTGGATATTTTTAAATGGAATTATATGCAAAAGTTATCCTTGTACTATCAAAGTTGTCAAGTTTGGTCCTTGTAATAACATTGGAAAAAGTTCATGATCAATCCTTTATCTTTGGTTGAATTACAAATGTGGTCCTTGTGTTATCACTTAACCAAACCGGACCCTTATTATTATTACCCAAAGCCCAACCCAAGCCTGGCCCAACCTTAACTCCCAACCCGTCCAATAAACCAACCCGTCCAATATTTAACCCGACCCACCCACGTTAATAATAAAAACAAAACACCCCTTGGCGCGCTTTTCCTTCTTCCCAACTGCTTTCCCTGCCAAAGCCCTGCAACACACTATCCTCCTCACCTTATCCCTTCCTTGTTCCCCCCACTTCCACACAGCTACAAAACGCATTTAATGCAATCCTCTTCCCCTCACTCAACCTCCAACAGGTCAAAAACAGATTTCCCGCCAAAATGATCCAATGGCCATAACGAGCTCAAGTCATCCAACGGTTCTAAAAACAAGTGGGAATCATTCAGAGGAGTGAGAAAAAGCTTTTTGATGTATAAAAAGAGAGGAGAGGCAAGAGAAGACTTAACTTTGGTTTTAACCATTGTTCACGTAGTATAATTTTTACATGCTTTCTTTAAAATTAAATATCTTTTACAGTTTTTATGTTGTAATTTACCTTAAAATAGTGTAATGAAACTTTAATGTCAGTTTAATTCCAGTTTCCAAATTTTGCTTAAATTACTTTAATTTTCAAGTTATTTTAATTCCATGTTAACTAGTTGTTTAGTGGATTCTATAGCTCTCATAAGCTTCTGACAAAAGCTCATTAAGCTTTTAGATTCATTAAACAAGTTTAGATTTTTAATTTCAGAAAAGTCACAAAAAAAAATCAAGAAAAGTTTAATGGAAATCATCTCATGGTCCAATAAGCAGTTCTGGGGTATAGGAACTAAGCTGGATGGTTTTCTGGTTCCTAGCTTTTTGACAACAAGCTAGGAGTAGTTTCTGACCTTGGTATTCAGGTTTTGCCTTGATCATTTGTGAATTCCATTTTTACCATTTTTACCATTTTTAACAATTTACTGTTTTAGTCTTGTTCATGCTTTGAATCTTATGTTTTCCTGTTTCTTAGTAGTTGTTTAGTGTTATCATAGTTTAATATAAGCAGTTTGTTTGTTTAGAATCACTTGTGCTTAGAAATGAAACAAATCAGGTGAAATGCAAATTTGACAAATCTGTGTTTCTTGCTTGAGTTTTTGAAGTTTTATGCTTAGTTAGTCTTCTTATGTAGTAATAATACGTTTAGAATCAGGTTTGTGGTCGAATTCATTGAATACTTTGAATTTCATGTGACAAGTGAAGTTTAAAGGACTGTTTGGATTTGGCACGATTTAGGATCTTGAGGTTGTTTGTGTTGTTTATTTCTGTTTATACATGACCCATTAGGCCATTTGAGGAAGTGACAAGCCTTTAAGCTCAGTGGTAATGTGTAAATGGTCAGATTCATATTCAAATTCACATCAGTGTTCACTGTGGCAATTTTAGATTTCATAATTGAATTTGCTGTTTAAACTGTGTTTATGCCTGTGTGTGTTGTTGTTCTTATTTGATGTATGATACATAATGGTCATAAAGCTCAGTTCAACATTCAAACTCAGTCCTTATTTAGTTAATAGTCCAATTGCTTTAAATCTTTTCTCAATTCTTATCTGTTTAAGTTTTTCAATTCTATTCTCATAATTTTAGCTTAAAAGTTATTAAGTTTGCTTAATTTAGTTTTATTATAGCTTAATATAGCTTATTTAATCAGTAGTTTAATTTCTAAACTCACTTAAGTCAACTTTTCAGTTTTTAATAAAAAGTCAAAATTTCATTTGGTCGTTTTTGAATAAAACTTAGAATTTCATTGTGATCTTACTGTTAGGATCTAGGATTTGTGCTTTTAGGAAATTAAAATTTAGCTGCTCAAAAAAAAAAATTAGAAAAATACTGGTTCAGTCTTTATTAGCTTGTAAAGTGCTTATTTGTTAGCTTATTTTGGATACCCTTTCTGAAGAGTGCCCTGTGCACAGTTGTGGTACCCCATTTCACAAGCTCTCAGAGAGCTTATTAGTGGCTTTTAGCTTGTGCAAGTTAGCTTTTTGAATAGCTCACTTAGCTGTCTCTATAGTCCATAGCTTATTTTACCATTTGTAGCTTATTTACTAGGACTGCTCAGTGCTTTTTATTTTGTCCATTTCCTGTGTACATCAAGTAATCATGGTTTTTCAGTTTCTTAATAAGCTTCTCATAAGCTTATTAGAATAAGCCAATTCTTGTAAATTAGATTTTTGTAAAGCTCAATTGGTTAGCTAGTTAGTCTCAGTTTTTATTTTCATTTCCAAGTCTGTTTAAGTGCTTAAAAATAAGCTTAAAGCTGCCTAGTAAACCAACAGTACCCTGTGTAACTAGATAAGCTTGTGCTTATTTTGGCTTATTTTGTGCTTATTTTTTGGTAATTATGCTTTCTCAGTTGTCATTTTAGCTTTTTATAAGTTCTTTTGCTTATTTCCAGTTCCATTTTGCTTATTGAGTAGCTTATTAGCTTTTTAGCTTAAGCCTTTTGCTTACTTCTTTTTTCTTGCTTACTGTTGGTAAAAATAAGCTCAAACTGAGCTTATCAGTTGTTTTTGTTAAAAGTTTTAGTTGTAAAAAGTACTTATTCTCTTGTGTTTAATAGTTTGCAAAAAAAAAAAAATGTTTAACAAAAAGGGGGTAGGCAGGCTCGAACCTGAGACCTCCCCCTTATGAGGGTGATAGAAGTGTACCTGTAAACCAATTGCCCTTGGGACTTGTCTCGTCCATTTTGTGCACAATCAATTACTTATATACATATTGTCCAGTTTAGCTTATTTGGTGTATTTAGCTTATTTCGAGCTTATTTAAGCTAGCTTTTTCAAGTTTTGCAATTTTCATAAATTTGTATTAGTATTAAGTATTTTACAAAAAAGTTTCGGATTTTTATCATTAGTTTTAGTATTTTTAAACATTTAATTAATGTAAAATCTTAATTAATTCATAATAAAAAAATATAAAAGTCTAAAAAATATAATTCTTTTTTTAAAAATTTTCTTTCATCATATATTACGTAATAAAATTGTTTTTACACTTATAGGACTTTTATTTCATAAATTTTACGTTTTGTCTTGCGCACCTGCGTAATTTTTATACATAACGTGCGTTTTCATTTCAAGTCAAGTTTTTAGATAATTTAAGTTTACGTTTTAGTTAAGATAGTTTATTTAAGATATTTTGTTTTATAAAATCACAAAAACATCATTGTAAAAATAGTGATAGCGTTTATTTAATATATTTTATCTTTTTAATTTTCTTAATTTGTATTTAAGTCGCTTTAATTTATTATCTTTTTCCTTAGTTATAATTATTCATCCAAATCCTTTACAGATCACTATCCTTAGTGATCACTCCATCATCTGAATCAGTTTTGACACACCATTGAGTCTCCGTGGGACTAAACGACCCGGGAATTCATTGTATTCTCCAGGACTTCATTGTATTTGTGCTTAAGCTGTTTTAAGTCTGTTACGGTTGGCCATTCACAAGTGGCCGGCTTGTGTGATTAGACTTGACGGTTTTGCACAGATCAGTAGTTTACACAATGTCACATCATACGTCATATTTCTAGAAGTTTAGACATATTCATCCTTCCATTAATAAAAATTAACCAACATACATCCTTCGGTTAAAATGAGGACAAACGGTGCAAATTATTTCTCCGTTATCTATTAACGAGATAGAAAATATTTACACCGTTAGTCCTCGGGACTAGCGGTATTTGCAACATTAGTCCTCTTTTTTAAATAAACTAAAAATGGAGGCGGCTGAGATCGATACCGGGTCTGGTGGCTGATAACACAATGACCAAACCACTGGACTACGCGTCCGGTGGTGAAAGAATACTACCTTTTTTTAACTTTTCTTTTTCTCGAATTTATAAGTATTTAAATGTTTTTTGACGTTTTTATCTTTTTTTTGTACGTTCTATCCACTTTTTGAACGTTTTATTTGTTTTTGTACGTTTTTATTCATTTTGTACGTTTTTATCTTGTTTTTTCTGGGTTTGTACGTTTTTATCCGTTTTTGTACGCTTTTTATCCGTTTTTTGTACGTTTAATCCGTTCTTATCCATTTTTTTTTTTTTTTACTTTTTATACCTTTGTATCTGTTTTTTGTACATTTTATCCGTTGTTGTACGTTTTTGTGCGTTTTAGATCCGTTTTGTACGTTATTATCCCCTTTTTGTCCATTTTTATCCGGTTGTACGTTTTATCCGTTTTTGTATGTTTTTATCCGTTTTTATACGTTTTTATCTGTTTTGTACGTTTTTTATCTGTACAAAAACGAATAAAAACGTACCAAAATGGATAACTCATACAAAACCAGATAAAAACGGGATAAAAAAGTACAAAAACAGATAAAACGTACAAAAAACGGATACAACATACAAAAAACGGATAAAACGTACAAAAATGGATAAAACATACAAAAAACGAATAGAACGTACAAAACATGATAAAAACGTATTAATTCAAGAAAAAGGTTAAAAGAAATATATTAAAGTATTCTTTCACCACCGGATGCGTAGTCCAATGGCTGGGTGTGTGTTATCAGCCACCAGACCCGGGTTCGATCCCAACTGCCTCCCTTTTTGGTTTATTTAAAAAAGACGACTAACGGTGCAAATACCGCTAGTCATGAGGACTAACGGTGCAAATGCCGTTAGTCATGAGGACTAACGGTATAAATATATCTATCTCTTCAAGAGATAACAAAGAAATAATTTACACCGTTAGTCCTCATTTTAACCGAAGGATGTATGTTGGTTAACTTTTGTTAACGAAAAGATGTATATGTCTAAACTTTTGAGTAAAGATCAAATGAGAAATATCATTAAAATGAGAAGAATGAAAAGAAACCACAGAGATTACTCAATAGCAACAGAAAGAAATGAGGTAAACCACATAGATTACTCCATAGCAACAGAAAGAAATGACCAAAGTTAAGCTTTCCTAAATTACCACTAAGTCGGAAGGTCAAAAAGCCAAACTGAGTAGTGGTGTAAAGCATTGTAATCGTTACAATGGTGGACAATTTTTTAGCGAATTGAATATGAAACAGCCAAAACTACTAAAAAGTTTGTTTCTTACTAACCGGCCATTTTTGCAAGGAATTTTATTACCGGGTACATACAGAATAAAATAGACGAGTAAAATACAGTAGTGAAAATGAAACTATTTTTCTGACAGCAAATTTGGAAAATTGGCATATCTATCGACTATTTCTAACCAAACTTTTATAGTTATCGTGTTATAGACTTTTTCTTTTTGTAACATATCGTGTTATAGACTGACCCGTTTGAGTGTGGTTGAGATTTGTCGATTTGTACAACCGAACATTATTGTTTGTTCTTGGTTCGGTCCAGTCTTACACACAACCAAACATTATGCTTTGTTGGACCAGATCAAACCGACAAACCGGACCGGACCGACAGACCCGGACATGGACCGAACATTTTGATCCGGTGCTCAATCGGTTCGGTCCGGTTTTCGGACCGTGCTCAACCCTCTCAAATACATGTTTCATTTTTTTTTTCCTTGCAAGGGTAAACTTGTCGGTTAATGATTATTTTGTTGTACACGAATGACATACGCATTTTTTTCCTACGTAAAGAACATTGATTATCAGACATTTTAAACCACAAATGTAGATTTTTCGGTATCATATAAATGTAAACTTTACAACTTGTAATGTAAGCTCTTGGAGTCTTGGGTGTATTCAGAAATGGGCATAACAACACCATTGTCAGCCATATAACATTGTGACCCGATACCGTTTTATTTTCAAAAACTGGATTCGTCAGTCCACGGTCGCCTCAAAAAGTACCGTAAACTATTAGCGACAACCTGCCAAAACATTTTTATTAAACAAAATGAGGTCAACAAATACTATTTGTTGAAGTTTATAGTGCCGCGTTTTACCTGTTGAAGTGGTTTTATAAGAGATTTGCCCTTATAATTGACATGGAACTTTGCCTTGGCCAACAAACCCTGCGTTAGTTACACGATGATTCAACATTATAAGTAAAAAAGAAAAATCGTCAAATAGGTATAATAATACCAATCTAAAGTGTACAGTGTACTTAATAGTTTATGACTTTTTAAAGTGGTTTACTAATCAAGGTTATCTACATAAGATACTAATGTACTATTTAGTTTGTGTTGTTGTAGCCATCGTATTTATATTTGCATGTGATTCACTAAAAGATAAACGGTTAACATATGAGGTTTTCATGTTTAAGTTACCCGAGAAGGAAGAATATTTAACTCAAATGTTTGCGGCCTAACCAGGGGTATCCCCGTGATCGTTTTTGGCCTTAATCAATTCCTTTTGTAAACTATATTTTCATTGCTCAAACAATCAACAGATTTATCTTCTAAAGCTATAAAGGGAGACAAAGCCATATTATGATGGGCAAAGCATGTCAAATGAAAAAGTAAGATTATAATTCATGTAGAAATTCCCATTAATAATAGATGAAATCATTATTTTGATGATATTTATAAGCGAAAAAAAAAAAAAAAAAAAAAAGGCCAACGAAACGTGGGTCAAGTCAACCCATTTTATCACCGTATAGCAGTTTGAAACCAGATTTCCCACCAAAACCAAACTGTTAATTTACAAGTACAACAAGTAAATCGGGTATTAAAGATTTTAGAGAAAGGGATTCTTGTTACCTCGGTATCAAACTCTCCTGACTCTACTGCGACGTTTATATCAGTGACAATCTTCACAAGATCGACGAGTAATCCGGGCCGATCTGCTGTCTCCACATAGAGCAAACTGCAAAATATAATATTGAATATAAATATCCGTTCATCGTCAAAAAATAAAACTTTTCTAGTACAAAATTGAGTCACATTTGACTTGTAGAAGTCAAATAAGTTTGCTTTTGGAGGTGAATATCATTTACAAGGTGTGACAAAAATATTACCTTCGATCAGGGCCATCGTCATCTATACGGATGCGGGTTGAAATGTCGACATCGAGCTGAGGCAGTTCAACACATAGTAATAAAATTAACCAACCAATAATAGTAGCGACTATTAGCCAAATGGCCAAACTGCCCTTTTAAGAAAAGCTAGTGGACCAAAAACAATGCCAGTAATAATGTCTGATCATGAAAACGGGCATTAGTAATCATCATTAGGTATCCTAACGATGTAAATTACAAACGATAATGTACTGAATAGCTACATGACCAAATTGTCCGTTCTTAGGTCTAAAAAGATTAGTTAAATATGAAATAAGAATTATTCATGGATTTAAATTGTTCAGTCTTTGATTTAAATTCATGGATTAGTACCTTTGTTTTTGGTGCTTCGACTCCAAAGGCTTCTCCCATTGCTAATTGACCACTTGATTCCTGAACCATCATTCACATACAAGATAGCTAAAAAATAGCGACAAGGGCAATTATGACCTGTTAACAACAGAAACAGAATTGACTAATACCGGATGATATTCAAGAAGATTGCTAATAATTGTTAGACGAATCGCCTCAAGCAACTCTGGTTCTTCAACTTTACGTCCAGTTGAGCTGCAAACAAACCGAGTTTGTTAAATGTAATTTCTAGTAAAATCTAAAACCACAGTGGCACCAAAAATACAGCCAGCACTCCAGAAATTCAACACTAGAACTCTTATTTTCGAGAATTTGAGGGTAACTTAGGGGGTGTTTACGAGACAGAAAAAGAAAAAAGAGCTCTGCATATTTTGAGGCTTGCGCTATCGGTGCCTTGATCTCCTTTTATTCTTCATTGGACGGTTCGGGATTTTGTGTGTTTCAAAATCTAATTATTTTCATCTGAAAGTATCAAAACTAAAATAAAAATATTTTTTATTACAGTATAATATAAAATGTTTGAGTCATATCAACCGCTCGTAGGATACAATTAGACAAGTAGTTACATTCAAAAATATAAATGCAACAAGACAAGGCCAGAAGGGCAAGGCAACAACAACAACAACAACAACAAACCCAATCCCGCCGAGGCAGGGTATGGGGGAGGTAAAATGTAGACAGATCGTACCCCTATCCCAGGATCTACCCGGGAGTAGAGAGACTGCTTCCAACGAGACCTCCGGCAAGTGCAGGTGTGCGGGTGAGAAAAAGAAGAGAGAGCAAAAGGCAGAAAACAGCATGCAAGAAAGGTAAGATTAGGCAAGATTGTTTATATTTATTACTCGTGGTCCAAAAACATGAGTACTCATCAAAAACAAATTAAGCAAAAACATCACACATTTTAATCAAGAAAAAAAGACATTTTTTAGTTGAATACTTACGCTTTAGTGATTGAAAACGTGTTATGCTTCCCTGAAGAATCCAGAACAACGTTCGCTTTCACAACGTTCAGTCCAAGATTTTTAAGAGCATTCATCTGCATTTTCATTTCCCCATATTAAATACCATTAACGAAATAGAAAAAAATCTGTGAATGAGCAAAATCCAAAAAACTGATTCCAAACTTTTTGGGGGTTGAAAGATATTTAATTTATGATCTTAAACTAGAAAACTTTAAGCACTTCTATTTAAGGTTTTTAAATACAAAATAATCATGCAACTACTTTTTTAGTTTTTGATTGACTTATAAAAGATACATGTTATTAATGGGTAGATGCAATTTGATTAAAATTGTGAACCAAAGTTACAAAATAAGTGAACTGGTTTGCTTCTTACGCGTATATTTAGTTTCTCAATGGATCCTAGGCATAATGCAAACAATCGCACTGTTTTTGCTTTTCTGAGCATAATCAAGGCATTACCTACTTTCGAAAATAGAAATGGAAACATAGCTAGTGTGGGTCAACCCAACTTCATCTGTTTTGACCCATGATAAAACGACCCATTACTCACCCAGCCCAACCACCCATTTTGCCACATATTTCAGAAGATAAACTGAAAGGTGCATACCGTGTCGAGAAGAGCTCCAAGGCGATCTCCGAAGGTAACCTCTACCACAGTTGCATTCGGGTCGGAGTCCTGGTCGATTATTACCTTAGGGGTAGGGACCACATCGGTTTCCTGATAATTTCCATCCTAACCATCAGACAACCTAAATCCGATAAATATACAAATACACATCAAAAAATCTACAAGGAACAATATTAAATCCCTTGTTTGATACCTCAATAGCTGTGGCTGATGCTTTTGGAATCATAGTACTCAATGAATACGACAATCTGGGTGACAACCCAAATCAAGATTAGAATAAGAATCCTAATCTAGACACATATATGGTACTAATATCAAAATATATTATTCGATTTAAAAACACAATACCAATTTTGAATAAGCTATTAATCTAGTCTCAAACTGAATATTTTATACATCAAGATAACCACAAGATCAAAAATCATAGTGCTCCATATAAACACTCATCAATTAGTTTATAGAGAGGTGACTTGTTCACAACCATACTTATTTCGACTATTTTACCAGAGGGTAAAAAAAGTTGAAATAAACATGATCACTTACATATGAAAAATATTATGCACAAATCACCTCTTTTTTAGTTGGGGGGGGGAATCCATTAATCAAATAATCTACTTCAAATATTATGCACAAATCACCTCTTTTTTGACTAATCTAAACTCAAATCTTAATTGTAAGTTCATAACCAATATGACCAAAACATTAAAAACTTAAGAAACTAATAATTACATCATTTCCAAATTAGCTCAATAACTTCATATCAACAACTCATCAATCAATCAATTAATAACAATAACAACAAAAACTAATAATAACCAACTTGACACACATGCATGCAAATCACAAACACACAGCTCCATAAGTATTCTTAACAAATTCTAAAAAACACCCATATTAGATAAACCAATAAGAAGCATGGAAACAAAAGAATATACCTTGGTTTAGTAGAATTACAAAGATTTTTAACATGATCAGACCCAAAAGAAGAAGTACCAAAGAATGCAGTTTTGTTAATGGGTTGAACTAGTTTGGTGTAAACACCAAGAGTAGAACCACAAGAAGCCATTGAAACAGCCATGATAAGCGTAAGAAAAAACACAAATGGATTGGAAATATGAGGAAGAAGATGGTGGGAGTAAAAATGGGTTGGAAAGATATGGTGGGGACAAAAATGGAAGGGGAGTATGGATTGAAATTTAAGATAGATGTTAGTTTTATCCGCCAATTTGTAAAGGAGTCTGTTTTCATGGGATATAGATATTTTCTTTCTATCTTGGGTAAATAATTGCGAATTTCGTCCTATTCCAGATTCTACTCCATCCATTCACAATAATTATGCCCCGCTATGAATTCAGAATCAGAAATATATATAGTTATGACATGTTTATGAATTCGGAACCAAAATTATATATTATATTATATACCACAAGCAAGACGATTAAGGGGGCGTTTGGTTCGCTGTAATTCGTTGTAATTGTAATCTGAATTACATTCCAATCATGTTTATTGTGGCAATGGTTGAAATGAATTAATATATTCATTACATTGACTGTGTTTAGTTTGCATTGTAATTGTAATTCAGTCATTACAATTACATCAAGTGAGGAAATCTAAATTACATAGAAAGTTGGATGGAAGTTTTGAATTACGTCGTAATTCAGAATTTGTTTACTTTAATAATAATAATAAAACTAATAAATAATAATAATAATAATAATAATATAATCATAAAAATAATAATAATAATAAAATAATAATAATAATAATTAATATTAAAATAATTATAATAAAAAATAATAATAATATAATCATAAAAATAATAATAAAATAATAAAATAATAAAATTATAATATTAAAATAATTATAATAAAAATTAATAATAAAAAAAAAATAATAATAATAATAATAATAATAATAATAATAATAATAATAATAATAATAAAAATATAATAATAATAATAATAAATAAAATAATAATAATAATAACATAATAAATAGTAATAATAATAATAATAATAACAATAAATGATAATTAATAATTAATAATAATAATATTAAAAATAAATAATAAAATAATAATAAATAATAATACATTATTATTATTATTATTATTATTTTTATTATTATTATTGTTTATTATTTAATAACAATAATAATCATAATAATAAAAAATAAATAAAAATAATGATAATAATAATAATATTAATAATAGTATTATTATTTATTATTTAATAATAATAATAATAATAATAATGTATTATTATTATTTTATTTATTTATTTTTAATATTATTATTATTAATTATTATTTATCATTTTTTTATTATTATTATTTGTTATATTATTATTATTATTATTTTATTATTATAATAATAATAATTATTATATAATTATTATTTTATTATTATTACTAATATTATATTTTTATTATTATTATTATTATTATTATTATTATTATTATTATATTTTTATTATTAATATTTTTTTATTACAATTTTATTATTATTATTATTATTATTATTTATTTTTAATATTATTATTATTATTTTATTATTATTATTATTATTACTATTTATTATTATTATTATTATTTTATTATTATATTATTTTATTATTATTATTATTATTATTCTTATTTTTGTTATATTAACTTTTTAAGTTTTATAAAAAAAGTTGAATTACATTACGTTGCGAGTCAACCAAACACATTGACACATTTCATCAATTACAATTACAACACATTACAATTACAACACATTCCAATTCTTTAAATTACAATTACATCAAATTCCAATTTCTTCTAAAGATTACAATTCCTTCAAAAACATTATGTGAACCAAACGCCCCCTAAAATTCGTGCCATTTGCAACATATTATTTATTAACATGTTCATGATCAGAATTGGAAGTATTATTTAAGATTAGCTCCGTTTACTCACTACGTCGCAAGGACTTACCGTTCTCAGTTTATGTTTTGCAAGTTTGTAAGATGAGACTAAGTTATGTATTAAATGAGGCGCAATTGGTCAAAATGGTGTGCTCGCGAGTTAGGTAACGAGCTTCTTATTCTAATAATTTATTATCAGTTTGGAATGCTCCAAAAGCAAAAGTTTTTATGTAACAAGTTATGTAGTCAATGATAGGTATGTATAGTTGTTATTTGTTTTAATTATGAAATATAATTCAAAATTTACATGTTACCAGAAATGGGTTTAGTTAAGAATTTAGTTTTTTTCAGTTTTGCGTACTGCAGGTCGATACAGCGTATAGAGCAGGCCATATACACGTATTGGGTAATAAAAAAAAATTATGGGTGTTTCAAGTTGGAATGACCGTCCTAGTAAGCTTCTCGGGACATCACATGATCTCAACAACTTCATGTCATATCATGTAAATATTATTACATTGATCAAACTTAATAATAATCACGAGTAAAGATTTCAATACGAGTGCATGTACCCTTAATTAAACATGTTGATAATCTTAATCATTATACAGAGGCCAGAGGGTACTTAGACTTGAACCATGGCTTTATATTGACCTTAGAGTTTTATGCTTTAGGTGTAGAAATGAATTATAAATATGTTTAGCATGTTAAGAATGTCGTAAGAGTAGAAATGTATGATCGGAAATGCCATAATAACAAGAATATTGACGTATAGTATGAATCAGGAATCATAACTAGTTATAAAATATGCATTTATGCCATGACGAGTAGTAACATAGTCGCCCAGTAAGCGAAATAGGGTTATAATGCATGAAAATAAATGCATTATTAAACCGTGTTTGGTATCTTAGTACATAATAAGGATCAGAAATCACGAGTAGAAATGCATAGATAATTGAATGATAGAAACAAAGCAACGTGACCCATGAATAACAACAGAACTTAAGATATATATAATACCATGTTAATAGTGCAGAATGTCAGAGTTAGACTCAGCATGCATTTTATGCTATGATTAGCAGCCATTTTATCGCGCCAGTATGCGATGAGTAGCAGAATGCACGAATAGAAGTGCATAAATAACAACATATTAACATGATAGTAGTATATGTCTATAGATTGTAGTTATAAATCGAGATTAAATATGATAGCAACAAAGGCATGTCTATGTGATACAAGTATTATGACGTTTGGGCAACGTGATAGTAATTATATCATATGACATGGATTTATTGCGATCGTAGGATGTCTCCAGGAAATTTCTAGAACAGTAAGGGTAGATGAGACTGCATTTTAGAAAAATAGAAAGATATATTAGTCAAATATAAAATCAAAAAGTGTGCAACCATCAGTAGTGCACAAGTATAGAATTATTATAAGTTTTATCAGTCTCAATGTGCAAATTCATTAATTAGATCTTAAAACTCATATATCAGGAATAAAAGGACATTTAAGGTACCAGTAGAGTTCAGTGTAACATAGTAAGATAGATTAACAAGAACAATCCAGAGCCCAGTAGAAAACTAGTATATATTATAGTAGAGTCAGTAAGAAAATTCAGAATTGGTCCATGAAAAATGGACGACATGTGAACAGATAGAGATGCTTAGTACTTACTAGCAGAAACAGAAAGGTTATAAAACCTACCGAAACATATAATAGCCTAGTAATGCCTTACTTAGAATTAGGCATGTGATAAGTAGTAAATTCCAGAAGTTTCAGATTAGACCTCAGTAAGTATATCATGTAAGTTTAAAAAATATTGTGACAAGTCTTATGGCCAGATAGAGCAGTTAGAATCATAAATTAATTTCATAAGCACAATCTTGGTAGGGAAACTTAGTTAAACAAACAGAACAGAAAATTCAGAAATACAAATAAGAAAGATCAAAACGATGCAACAACACGGGGTCATACGCATATAGCTTCAATAGAAGCAGTTGAGACCGAAATTCGTGAAAGTTTAGGTATCGTAAATATATGTTTATAGTTATATTTGATAGAATTTAGAACTATCATAAATGAAACTAGTTCAAATATTAGAATAAGCTCAATGGGGGACACCTTGTGTAACACCCCCAAATCTCGGTACAGCGGAAGACTTAATCAAGTTTTCGGGGCGTTACAATTGAATTGGTATCTCACACAAGTATAGCAAACAAGATATTCATTTATCATTCAAATCAATCCCAAATTTAAATATTCAAAACATTAATCCCAAAATGTAAATATTAGGCCCAAACATGATTTAATAAAATAGGTCCCCATAAATTATCAGAGTTTGATTATGATCCTTGACCATGCCTCCTTGGCAAGCTTCCACCGAACACGCACTCCAAACATCACTTAAATACCTGAGAAAGCATGCTAAAAGGTCATCTAACGCTGGTGAGTTCATAGGTTTAAATTCAAGTAAAAAGTAGTGGACCTGTAGGAGTTAATTTGCTATGCGAGACCTAAGATAGATACACATCAATCACAAACAATATCATATCCGATATCACAACGGGCCCCCAGCGACTCTAGCCAGCACAGTCGTAGCAAAGTCTAGAACGATTGCTAACCCTGGACTAGGTCGAGGTAGAAGTCTACTCTTAGCTAGGCAACGTGTTATAGCAATTAGGATTGCTACCCTAGACTAAGGCAACATCTACCACATATCTATCTAAACATTCAAGCACATAAGCAAATCAAAATAGTTTTAAAGGTCCAAAAACAGTAGCATGATTCTCACCCCAATTTAGTTAAAAACATAGATAAAAGTGGGGCTATGAAACTCACCTCAAGCAAGCAACGCACAAATAAACACTAGCAGACGATAACAGCTAATCACGGCACAACAACTACCGACTCGGCACAACCTATTAATATAAACCAATTTTAATATATGTTTCCCAAAATCAACGTTATCTATCCCAATGTATTCCGTTTCTTTATCTCCAAAAATTGTCTTGTTTCACCGTTTAATCCTAGCGTTTGGTATCCTCATGTGGGTGTATTGACTCAATATGATATCATGAATGCACTCAAACAACCAATATGTGACTCAATGCAACACAATGAACATCTAAGCGATAAGCTCCATAGTCCAATAAGTTTTGGAATAAATAGTAGACCTTATCGAATTCGTCAACTCGATAAACTCAATTATTTATTCATGTCGCTTATTATCCCATAAACCGGTCGCATCCTAACGAGTCATAAGGATAATTTACCCATTAATAATGTTACCCAACGTACCTAGCGGGCTCTTATTAGATTCGTCAACCTAATAAGTCCGCTACCTACGTGAATCGACACTATTAATGTTAGGTTATCCGTAACCCATGCACACAACGTAAATAAATACTTGAAACTAGTATTAAATGCCCATAATTGGCATTTTTTGATAAACGTGCACTCGAAACATTAATTACTTATTGGAAAATGATATGCATGACTAAAACTTGTACCTAAATACATGCCTAACTTTAAGATCGTGACATGTGTCAAAATCAAAAGTGAAAATTATGAAAGAGAAAATGCATGTTCCATGTGTCACATGATGAATGTTTTAGGCATGAGTTTAGGCACATGAGTTAGTTCTCTTTATCACTACTCTTACTTATTTATTAGAAAACCCTTCCATTTTAGTCGTTAGCTTCCATTTAAAATAGTAAATAACAAGACAACTCTTGCTATCGATATTTTTTTGGTATAAAAGCCTTTTTATTATTTATGTTTCATAATTTATTAACATTTTCATATATATATATATATATATATATATATATATATATATATATATATATATATATATATATATATATATATATATATATATATATATATATATATATATATTTCGTCAATTTCAATATTAGTTTCATATCGTTATTCGTTTCAAGTCCACAAGCACGAGTCATGACTTCTCGGCTTTTAATCAATCAATAGTCCATACTATACTAAAGTCCATGTTACGGCGTTGTCGGGGTCAACTATTGAATAAAAAGTCAAAGTAACACCGACGTTGCTCAAAGTTGACAATTTATATATTAAGTCTAAATAAAAGTCATAATAGTGCAATTCAATCTCAAATCAACCCAAATCAATCTCGCCAACCAATCAAACTACCATATATATCCGAAACCAATGTTATGACCCTAATGGTCATGACACGGTCACGGTTAAGACCACGTGAACCAAACAAGCTCTAGAAGCTTTTCGGCTCCACGCGTCTCATCCAAACACCAACATCATCAACCCACAAGCTACCACAACAACCCGACCCGGACCGTTGGTCCAAGTGGGTCACGTACGCCACCACACCAAGACCATCGTGGGTCTTGGTGGCTTGTACGCCCCATCTACACACCCAAACACTCCCCAAATCACTTCCACTACAACCAAACACAATCAATCAACCTCCAATCATAATCTAAACATCAAACCCATAAACTATTCCTAATCAAAAACATGAATCATGACCTAAAATGCAAGAAACCCAACAATATGATACACCACATGATACCAAAACACTAGCTACATGTTTATTTAAGTGTAAATTAGTTTTAATCCCATGTTTAAACCAAAAGCCCTAAAATTCGTCCCATGTACGAGCCAACCATGACCCATACGTGGCTTGTCAAAGCTTAAACAAGCTTGACCCGTGTTCCATTTACCTTCTTACAACCCGATCTACAAGATTTAATGAAAACCCTAGAATCACGAATCTTATTTTTAAGATTTGGAGGTGTTAATGTAGGCTTTTGTGAGAGATTTTATATGGATGGAAAGATGAAAGAGAGATCTACAAAATGGTGGTGGTGGTGTAATTTCACTCGCCGGATTTTGGCCAGAATATGGCCAAAAAGTGGCGGCTAGTGGTGGTTTTAGGGTTAGGGTTTGTTTAGGTGGAAGAGAGAGAGAGAGTAGAGAGAGAAAGTAGGTTAGTGTGTGTGTTTTTAGCAAGAGAAAGTAGAAGTAGAAATAAGGGAGGATGGTAGTTTTTATACTTGGGAAAAGGACTAAATAAAAAATGTGGGGGAGGGGAGGGGCGCCGGCCTAGGTGAAAGTGGCAGGGCCGAAGCCGTAATTTTTCGTAAACTATCCCGTTTACCCATTCCCGAGCTCATATATTGTCCTACGAGTGTCCCACGACGTTCATTCGACTTTCTAATATGTTTATTTATGTTTTCCCATGAGTTTTGACTATTTATTTGCCAATTTTCGAGTTACGGTTTAAAAGTTACGTTATTTCTCGTTTTAGGCTTTTATAGTGCCGAATCGAATAGTGCCTATAAAAAAGAGTTAAAACTCACACGATAACTCATCCAATAATAAAATAAATCATAAAAACCAATAAACGATATCAAATCAAGTCGTGGTCGAAAAAAATAGTGATAAAGGCAAAAGCTCGGTTTAGTTTAACGTAATGCGGCTATCTAAAATAGACTCCCTAAATTGCCAGTGGTCACAGCCTCCCAGCCTCAGAAGAAACCCGTCCCGGGTTTCACTCCGAGTTGCTTGATGTCATGAAGAGTTTAGGATACTTCTTATGGAATACATCCTCACTTTCCCAAGTGAACTCCGGTCCATGTCGGGAGTTCCAACGGACTTTGATAATTGGAATACGGCTATGCTTCAGCCGTTTAATCTCACGATCCATGATCTCAATCGGTTCCTCAACGAAATTCAATTTCTCATCAATACGGATATCTCTTAAAGGCACAACTAGGTTTTCCTCTGAAAGACATTTCTTAAGATTACTAACATGAAAGACATTGTGTACACTGCTCAATTCCGATGGTAGCTCAAGGTGGTAAGCTACTGGTCCGATTATTTCCAGGATTGGAAAGGGACCAATATATCAGGGATTGAGTTTTCCACGCTTTCCAAAATGAATCACTCCTTTCCAACGAGAAACCTTTAACATAACACGATCTCCAACCTGAAATTCTAAAGGTTTACGCCTTCTATCGGCATAACTCTTTTGTCTATCTCAAGCGGTTTGCAAACGGTTACGAATCTGAACTATCTTCTAAGTGGTTTCTAGGACAAGTTCGGGACAAGTAAGTTGACTCTCGCCAACTTCAGCCCAACAAATAGGAGAACGGCATTTTCGGCCATACAATGCTTCAAATAGAGCGGCCTTAATGCTAGAATGATAACTATTTTTGTATGAGAATTCGGCCAAAGGGAGATGTCTCTCCCAGCCTTTGCTGAAATCAATGACACAGGCTCTAAGCATATCCTCTAAGGTCTGAATGGTTCTCTCGCTCTGACAATCGGTTTGAGGATGATATGCAGTGCTCATATCCAAGTTTGTCCCTAACGCTGACTGTAAGGATCTCCAAAAGTGGGATTTAAAACAGCTATCTCGATCGGAAATGATAGATACCGATACTCCATGACACGATACTATCTCCTTGATGTACAGCCGAGCGAGCTTGTCGAGACTATCGACCTCACTAATGGCTAAGAAGTGAGCAGACTTAGTCAAACGATCTACGATTACCCAGATAGTTTCATTGCCGCTAGCTGTTCTTGGTAATTTGGTGATAAAGTCCATGGTGATTCGCTCCCATTTCCATTCTGGGAGTTCGGGTTGAACTAAGAGTCCTGAGGGTTTCTGGTGTTCGGCCTTTACCTTAGAACAAGTCAAGCAACAACTGACATACTGAGCTATGTTGGCTTTCATGTTAGGCCACCAATAGAGTTTTTTCAAGTCCTGATACATCTTATCGGCTCCGGGATGAATAGAGTATTTTTACTTATGCGACTCGTGCATAATCAACTCACGGATTCCACCATGAAATGGTATCCAGCTTCTGTCTTTGAAGCATAAGGTTCCGTCGGAATGCTTCAAGAAGCCTGATGTGCTACGTGTGTACACATTTTAAATTTATAAAAGGTGAATTACCAATATTACCAATAACACATACGAGCAAGTATACTCGTCCGTTATAACAAGATTATGAAGGTAAGTCAGGATCGTTCGCAGGGATTTGAGTGAATCTAAACACAAGTTTGAATCAACAGCGTCTATCCAAAACATATAACAAAGCAAATAGATATAATGAAATTCAGATGATTAAAAACTACACTTGCTTAAAATAGTTTCATATCATAAATTAATGTGATTGTGTTAACCTCTTAACATGTTGGTTATGATAATTAGTCGGAGGACTAATCTATTGTTCTTACAAGTTAAACCTTCGTCAAGATTTTAGTTCATAAAAAAAAGCATTACGTTTAACCAATCAATTCAAGATCAATTTAAGTTTCATAAGTCTACATATATAAACTTAAACACAAAAACATTCACTTGTTTCATCAAATTGCTTAAGAAATGGTCAATACAAAAGGTAACCGATCATAGACAAAAGGCTACAATTGATTCTTAACAACTAATCTTACGACCTTTTAGATGTTTCCAACCAATCCAATTTGATAATCAAAAAGTGTTTCTATTACAACCACACCTTAGTTCCTTTGCATAATCAAGAATAATGGGTAAAAACAATCATCCATAGATAAAATGATTATGACTAGTTGAATAACAATAAGTTCTTTCGACCTCTACGATTACTATCAACTAGTCAAACTTGATTAACAATTGTCACTACGAAACTTTAGCATAATTGGATCTTAGAATCAACTTGAAATTGAATTAAAACATGTTAACACAATCACTAACTAATCATATGATAATCAACATCATTTAAGCAAGTGTATTAAGAAACTAGCCACTCATAGCAAACATGAACATAAACTCAGAACTTTGAACATTAGAAAACATGATTAAAAGTCTTACAATGCTTGGAATAAGATTACAAATGGTGAAGTAATGATTTCCAAAGTATTGGGGTAGACTTCTTGGTGATTTGGCCTCCAAATGTGGAACTTCTGGAACTCCAAACTTCCTTGGACTTCTAAGGACGAATTTGAGAGCTTAAAGCTTTGTTTGATGAGTAGAGAGATTTGTATTTGAAGTGTGTGTCTCATATGCTCACAATTGGCCTCTATTTATACTAATTCCAAAGCCTAGGGTATTAATTGCTGAACTTGGCCTCCAAGGAGTAAGGAAGGGACTAGAATACACCAAGAGAAGGACCTAGAATCGTTTGGATGCAAAGGGGAAACTTAGTGATGAAGATTTGGCAGATGCAGCTTCTCCAACCGGATCGGTTATATGACCAACCGATCTGGTTGGTCTTCTACAAGAGGGGCGATTTGGTTGTTGTGGAGTTGGCACCGTTTTTTCTGGTTGTGGGTGGCAACCGAACGGTTGGTGATGGCATTTTGGTGTTTCTGGTCATATTCCAACCGATCCGGTTGCACTTGCAACCGATCCGGTTGGATTTCCTGAGTTACGGAAACTTGGTCTTTACTTCCATTATCTTGTAGAACTTGGTTTTTCAATCACTATGGTCTTCAAAGGTCCTTGAGATATTGATTTATGCCTCACTGAAACGGGAATCTTCCATTTGCTGAACATTTCTTTAGTTTCCTTCCGTTTCCCTGCACTTGGTTATAAACACTAGACAAACATCTTTTGATGCGTTTAAGCACTATAATCACGCAAATATAACCAAATAACATATACAAAAGCACACATAACGCTACTAGAAACATGCATAATCTGAGCGTTATCAAATTCCCCCACACTTAAACTTTGCTTGCCCTCAAGCAAATCTAGGAAAAACATCCACTGGTACAAGATCGTGATTATGAAAAATGTGATGCAAATCAGCCAAGTATAAATACGAGAGGAGATTCATCAATTATGCTTTATAAAGGTGAAACATCAAGATGTTTGACAATATCCAATGATTTTCTTGCATGATTAACATTTCAAAACACCTCACGAAAAAGGGACGAAATATAATTCACTCTGTTAGGAATTAGAAAATTCCATGTTAAAGAGTCGGTCACCCCAATAATGGTCTAGCATATGTTAGCTCGTAGATTTGTCGTTGTTTACGTTATTTATCAGTTTATTAGTTAGTTTTTAGTTTAGTTTAGTTTAGTGTAACACCGTGGAGGAAGGATGGGTCTTTACCCACTGTATACCTGATCCACAGGCCGATAGGAGGTCGTATTGTTTGTACTATAAAACCCCTTCCATCCATGGAAGGGGTGGTGTTCTTCATTAATCTAATATTTCATACTTTGTGTAAACCTCTAGCAAGAACACCCTCTCTCTCTACTAACTCTCTAACTATGGCAAACATGTATTTTGATCATCCAAGACCACCCGAATCATCAACACAATATTATTTGGATCCTAACAATTGGTACCAGAGCCAAGGTTATGTGTTTTGATGATTTGTTTGGTTTTTGTACTTGTTGGTGTATGTGGTTTGCTCGTTTCTATGTGGCGGTTTGATATGTGTTGATATGCTTTCAAGGTTGATATGGTTGTATGTTTGTTGACATGGTCTTGTTTAAAATCCAAACTTGGTTAAAACTGTTTTTTCAAGCATTCTTTTATATGTGCTGGTCCTAACATTTTTTATGGTCAAAATGCTTGTGTGCTGCTTTCTATGATTTAAGTGTTAACCAGTTTGTGAGACAAGCTTTTTAATAGCGAATTGTGTCCTATGCTGTTTTATTGTCAAAAAGTGGGTTATTACTGGTCTTTCAAACTGCAGCGTTTGTTGTTCATGGTAGAGACTTGGTCGAGTTCTTCATAGCGAGTTGGTCACTGTCCAAATTCAGTGTAAGGTCAAAAAGTCAATAGCGAGTTGTACTGCAATTTTTTTTGTATATCGACTTGTTTTTACATGTCTTAGCGAGTTGCCTCTTAAATAGTCCAAATTCATTGATTCTACCTAGCGACTGGTTACAATCACTAATGGCGACTTGTCTTTACAAGTCGTCCTAGATTCATTGCATAAGTGTAGCGAGTTATGCTAGCGAATTGCTTAAAGAAATCTGTAGCGACTTTGTGATTTGTTGACTTTCTTTAAAGTCAATAGCGACTTGACTCATAAATCTGGCCAGCGACTTGTTTTTTAACAAGTCGTAGCGACTTGGTTTTTTTGAAAAAGTCATAACGACTTGGTTTGGAAAAAGTCATAGCGACTTGGTTTGAAAATTTGGCTAGCGACTTGGTTTGATAATTTGGCTAGCGACTTGTTTCGGCTATTGTTTTAAGCTAGCTACTTGGAGACAGAAATGAAGAATGAGATTACATGACCAATGACCACTACTAGATGCAACCATATACCAAAACTTATACAACATCAACAATACCTCTTCAATCCAACATCAACACATCTACATCGACCAACATAATACATGAAAAATAACGCTTGACTTCAACACGATCTCAGTCATTATTTCACTTTGTGTACGGTTCTCAAAAACAGACGACCATTCAAGATCTTTACACAAATGAAATTATTCATCATTGATCTTCACTAATTCATGTCTTGCCCATTTCTATGCGAATCTTTTAAAAAAAAAACGAAAAGCTAATATGGAGATTAGATTCGTTTATTGTATTCGTTCAAGACTCTATTTCAAAAACAACTACTCTTGATCTCAGTCGTGATTCTTTTGTGAGGTTCATTTAAACACATAGACCCTTATACGATCTACACACAAAAGAACCTATGCATCATAGATCTTAAACCCTTTGCTAATATCCGAAACAGAGAATGAAAAGAATATAACAATTATGTTACATCTTTTTCATTAGTTAGTTCTAAATGTAACTAATTCGGAAACTCAAACAAAAGGATATATGTAATACCTACCTGTGACCTCAAAGCCGACTCATGAATATTAAACCATCCCTGTGGCTATATTTTTTCCCTCGACTTCAATACCTTGAGCCATCTCTGTGGCTAAGATTTAAACGATTAGGGCTTGGTATGATTAGATGAGAAGACCAAGTATGTTGGGGGGGACAGATTTTTGATGAGAGGCGCAAATATTATTTTAGGGTTGGTATTTTTTCTGGTATGTGAAAGTGGGAGGCGGATGTTTTGAGTAATGTAAGATTAGGTTTAGTGGTATTGTGAGATAAATTAGGGTGTGACAATGTCTTATAACCGGTTGAGATATGTTTGTTTTGATCGGGTATGGTTAAGCCAATGGATCGTGTAGCTGTTTGCATTAGGATCGGGCCTCACTCTGTTCGGATATGGGCTGGTTATACTGCTAATTGGGATTGGGCTCGTGTAGCTTTCTTTTGGGCTGAAGTTAAGAAGAACTTGGCAGACATTGAGGTTGCACATAAATTTGGTTATCCGAAGTCTTTTTCAAAGAGTTTTTGATACAAATGTTATCTTTGACATAAATGTGGTAAGATGGCATGGTATTAATCTTCACGAAGGATACTTAATTCACGGCTTTGAGTACTTTGTGTTAAACGGAGTGGTGTGCTAATAGTCAAAACCGAACATGGGCCATGAGATTATGATCAGATGGATGTTTAGATCGGGTATTATTTGAGAATCAGGCCAAAATTATAATAAAAAAATTTATACCTAAGTCTCACTTTTGATAGTTAAGAGTCACTTGGACCGGGCTTGAATTTTTATGTGACGAAATGATTTGTGTAAATGAGATTTAATGTTATGAGATTTGATGATGAGATTGGTTGAGTTATGAGATTTAAGTTGTTGATATGAGCTGTAGTGTTGGGGTTTTGATACTTTGGTATTGCAAATTTAACGGAGGGATACAATATTCACGGCTTGAATTGTTTATTAGTGAAAAATGACTACGGGGTTTTTGTACGGTATTATTAACGAGAAATTGAAATGACGTTTCACCGGTGAACTTGTTTATCTTTGAGACGTTGGTTGGTTGGATGCATGTCTCAAGATAACTTGTTGGGACATAACTATCACTTTAAGTGATTATGAATTGACAATCTGGTTATAACTGATGTAAGGATTTGCGTCGTCATGCTCACAGTGTATAACTATCACCTTAAGGAAGTTGAAATACTTAGTGTCACACGGCGTTGTGGATTGTTCAAAAATATAGAACAAGCAGTAAGTCACTCAGTTGAGAATGTCAAGAGGTTTTGTACATCGGGTACACCGTCTCTTCTTCACAAGGATCAGTACATGTTTAAGTAACAAATCTGGGGAATTTACTTCATGATCAAGTTTAGCATATCGGGTTTACTTCTCCATGTGGTCACTACAATAGCCGATAGAATGTGTGAATGATGAGCTTACCAAAGATGATGTTGTTGATGTTGGATAATGAACCGCTGATGAACCGCTGCATGTTCGCCTAAAACAGATATTCACCGAAACCAAAGTTGTCATAACACATTCAAGCTGACATTGTTTACGATTTTGTCTTGATTTTTGTAAAATCCCGCGAAAGAACCTATTTCTCGGTTTAAATCATAGACTTGTAAAATCCCGTAACAATGGAAATATCCTGGTAATTGTAAAGTGCATATCCAGAACTATCATACGGTTTATTCTTGGTTTTTGTAAAATCCCGCGAAAGTACTATTTCTCGGTTTAAACTATAGAATTGTAAAATCCCGTGATGATGGAACCATCTTGGAGAAAGGAAAGCGTATCTCGGGGTCCTCTGATGCTGGTGTTACGGGTTCTGTTTCGAAGAAGGGATAAAAGGATGTATTTCATGAATTGGATGTGTGTTTGAATATTCGTCATGGCAGTTTGGTTATTACTTGGTTTTACGAGGTTATTTGCTTTTAACCATGGTCGGGATGAAAACCATTATCAGAGTTCACTTAAAACGTCAAAGGAGCCTAGATTTGAGCTTTTAACCAAGAAGATGTGACAACGGAGTTAATTCACTATTATTTATTTGAGGTTGAAGTAAAATGTCACGGGCAAGTGTACTTAGCATCTGAAGGTATCGGGGATGGTTGGATGAAGATTCTTCAAGATACTTGTTCAAGCTTATTATCAAAAATGAAGACTTGGAAATCTAGTTATTATTGGGTGACTTTTACCTTTTCTTTTACCACTTGGGGGAATTGGGCTCTTATCACCTCAAAATAACTATCACTTTAAGGAGTTACGTTGTAGTGCTCAGTGTCACATTGAATTGTGGATTTTCAAGAGGTAATGTACGTCTTATACTTGATGGTTGGTTGGTTGAAGAGTATAGAGTACTTAGAGATTCAAAGGGGCATGAATTCTCGACACCGCTCTTTGTTACATATGTGCAAGTTTAAGTCACGAGTTCGGATTAGTTTACTTCACGGTCAAATTTATCATATTGGGTTTTCTCCATCAGCTATCACGACAAATAGCTTACTGAATGATAATGGGGTAATTACATGTTTGGCTAAGAGAGCTGAAAAGAGAGAGATAATGACGTATGAACACAACAGTTCATGCCTCGTACTCTAAAGAAAAGAAAAGTGTACGGTTCAGTGCGCTTTATCTTCGAAAGAAGAGAAATCTTCTTATGACGTATGAACACATCAGTTCATGCCTCGTTCTCTAAAGAAAAGAAATGTGTACGCTTCAGTGCGCATTATCTTCAGAAGAAGAGAAATCTTCTCATTATGACCATTCTCATCAACATGCTTCATACTTTTTCCATGTGCTTTCTATTATCAAGTGAACCGGGCTACTGTTGATTGTTTTCTTATTCCACTTGCTCAACTATAATGACGATGGCGACATCCTATGCTAATTTTGCGGGGGAGAAGTGTGAATAGACTACATTGTTGAAGATAATCACTTGCTTAATCAAGAATGGCATCTCCGTATGCAATTCTTGAGGGGGAGAAGAAGTATGATAATTCTGCATGGTTGATCGATATCTGAGAATAAATGGTCAAACGGCTCTAAACTAATGTAAGAACCGAGCTTCTTCTTATCGGGTCATCTTTACATGGCGTTTCTTCTAAGAGCCGTTAGTTGACATCTTCACAAGCTGATATGAGTTTATTGACAAAGTGCTTCTGATTAATGCTTCACGTGTACATCAACATGATGATTCTGAACAACCTTCTGTTCTTGTTTGATGTGATTGTTTGCTTGGTGTTACCATTTCGTGTGTTCACTGCGGGCTGATTGCTGATTTCCTTGGTGAACATCTTTCTGTTCTTGTTTGATTGGGAGGGATCTTAATTAAGGGAATTTGCAAGATGTAAGTTAATTGGGATGCTTTTTGGTGATGTTCTTGTGTTTTGGTGAGTCGAAGATCTTAACTATCTAATCCCCAACGGACAATCTTGAAGAAGGTCGAGTCTACAGTTTGTTCTACATTTTCTGCTATATGTTAGAAGACTAAAGACGAGTTGCATTTGATTATCCAAAGACTTCTTCTTAATCTGGGCATCTATCAAACAGATTGTCGGTTTAGAGGAGAGCACTAATTGGGGGAGAGTGAAATGTCTGATTTAATCCCCAATTAGACTTGCTCACATTCTACTTAAGCATGTTGATTCCCACAAGATTACCAGTGTTCTTCTCAAAAGATTTCATGTATACGGCTTATATAGAGTTGCTGATTCTAAGTATCAAAACCAGCAAGGGGAAGGAGACACACATCTATACGCGAGTAATCTTGACGAGCTTAATACTTCTAAGTGATTGAAGATATCCCGGGAAGACTATTGTTATTACCGCAGAGAAACTCAAGATTTGACTCATGGCGTTCAGTGTTTTTTTATTCCAACTATGTGGGGGAAGAGATGGAAGAGTTAGTTTCTGATGATAAAAGAGGTACACAAGTGTGTGATGATGCTATCGCATTCATCAGAGGAGAGAGATTGTGTACATTGGGGACGCTCAGCTGTCTCACTTGAGGGATTAATCACTTATTCCGGAGTGGACATCCGCAGAGATTGTCATCCATAGAGATAATCAGTGATTGGCCTGTTCTTTAATGTTATCAGTTATTCTCTTTTGGGCATTCGGTGTACTTCGGGTTCTTGAGCTTCATACACTTTCTTTAGGGGGAGAGAAAAGTATACATCGGGGTTATTCTTTGGCTATCGGAATTAATCTGCTACTTCGATGGTATAAGTTTCTTTGTCTTCGGGTATGTGTATTCGGGTTCGTGAGCTCTAGTCTAAGAGACTGACTGCATCAATTCAACTACTCGGGGGAAGTGGTCTCTTGACACCTTTTGGAATGGATTGCTTCTGACTTCAGTGGAATGAAATTTGAGAAGAGTTATTTATTTTTGGGATGATACGTGGCTGTTCTTTTGGATGATATAACCTCGAACGAAGAATCACGGTGATTATTCTTAAAAGGAGCAGCAAGATCGATGATAATGGTGTGCTTCTTTGTGCACCTGGCTAATGGAAGCTTGAAAGAAAGCTTTGAATCTGCTCAACATAAGGATTTTTGGTTTGGGGGGAAGCTGCCAAAGTTTCTTTTTCTCAAAGGCTCATGTTCTATCTTCTATTCTGGAGCCTCGGAAGCTTTGGTGGTGGAAATTTAAGAGATGACGAATTCTATCTTATACGATGTGCTGCTCGATATCCTTATCTCGGTACTCGTATCATCATCCTCTTAAATTATATCATCTACTCTATCTTTGTAAATAGTTATCAAAAAGCAAAATACAAAAATATAAAACCAACAAAAAGAAAATAGAAAAATATAAAACCTTCAAAAACCCATAAAAATCAGAAATTTGAAAAAGACCAAAAATATGTTTTCAAAGACATGTCTTCTGGTATCGATAACATCTACGGTCTTAGAAATGTCATTCAATAATGGCACGGGACCATAGATGAAGTTCGAGCAGGAGGTGTAAATATTATTTTCTAAACATGTCAAAATATGGCTTACAGTTATTTCAGACTGTAACCCGTGCTTCAAACTATGGTTTGCTATTATTTCAGATAGCAACCCGCTCTTCATGAAAGGAAAGTGCTGCGCTAAACCATTTTTCAAAATTCGTGCACTTATCCTAAAACAATACAAGGAAAGCATGTCGTCAAAAGGACTGCTGTTCCTACTCAAATATTTTTCCTTCAAAAATTCTTCAGAAAAATATTTGTTTTAACTTAATGGTGGTAAATGAGTTGCTTGTAAAAACAATCAGTATCAGAATTTTCATAAATTTGCAAAACTCAATCAATGACTTCAGCGCTTTTAAACTTTTCAGAAAATGAGTCATTGATTGAGGGGGAGAATGTTTTTCAAATCTACATCTTCTAACGGGCTTTCTTAATTATCCTAATATGCTTAATTAAAAATGATGTTAACCTATGTTGAAGGACTAGGTGCCTAGGATATGATTGCTAGGATTAGATGATTAGAGTTTGATGAACACATTATTCCCATACATTTATATGATCTGATTGACATGTTGCATTGACTTTTATTAGTCGATTGTTGTTATGGGTGTTGTCGACCACCATGTATCTGTATGTGTGTTCACTAACGTATGCAGGTATATTGGTATATAAAAATGTTCCCGATCCGGATCCCACCATTGAAGATGATTGGATGCCAAAAGGAAAGGGTAACTATATCTTGGGTTGACAAATGAAGAAACGGAGCTTAATTGGACTTCAATGGAGAGTTGGCATAAATGCAACGTAAGAGGTCTCACTGCACCAGCAGATGGTTTTCTTCTAAGTGATTGAAGAAACGGAGCTTAATTTGACCTCAGTTGGCATTCAAAATGCAACGTAAGAAGAAGTCTCACTGCATCAGCAGACGGTTTTTCTTCCAAACCCTACAGCAACAACAACGGAAGCTTCTCAACCACTAATGTATCTTTGTGCAGGATACCATTTTTTTTAAACAATTTTGAATAATTTGACTAAATTGTTTTGAAAAAATGGAAAATATTGTTTTGAAAATATATTGGACTAATTTTTGAAAATCACCGGACTTCATGTTATCAAAACCTAAGTCACTCAATTATTGACTTCTGTCATGGATTGAGGGGGAGAGTGATTTAAAATAAAATATTTTCAAACGATATTTCTTCACAAAAGTTCCGCTTTGTACGTTAATAAGTGGTGATCTAAAGATTTAATGTTATGTCATGGTATGATTTTTCTTTTGAATCAAGGTCTTTCAAAATGAAATATTTTCTGTTCTTGTTTGATTGTGAAATTGTTTTATTTTACTTAAAGATCTCATAAAACAATCATACCTGATACTAACAATCTTTAATGTCTTAAAATGGTCCTTATCTGTCATTTTTTCAAAGTTAAATCAAGCCACGTCTTTCCCCAAATTTTTCTAAATGATTTAAATCAGTTGGGATCACAAATCTCAAATGGTTTGATATTTCTGATCGGGGTAGAGATCGTGTTTTAAATCTCAAATCTGTTTTAAATGGAATTGGTTTTAGTCCTTTAAAGGCACTCCTGCCTCCATGTGCCAAACGATTTCAATATACATAATGCACATGTTGAGGAGGAGGATTTATCCAAAAACCAGATGAGTATTTAAACAAGGCCACATTTTCTCCCATGTTTTCTAAACCTAATTAAATCACTTGGGATCCAAAATCTCAAAGGGTTTGATATTTTTGATCGGGGAGAATTTGTGATTTAATAATGAAATTTGATAAAAGGTGATCGTTATGATTTAATTGTGCACGCTGCTCGCTCATATGTGCTAAACGGTTTCAATCTTGAAGCACATATTGAGGGGGAGCAAATAACTCTATCGAGGTACGAAAGCCTTTTAAAGTGATTTATAAAGTACCTTGATTGAGTATTCAAATGGTTTTCTTAATGGCTTTTGTGATCGTGGATGTGCTTCAAAAGAACTCTTGCCTCTATGTGATAAAATGATTTCAAATATCCTATGCACATATTGAGGGGGAGAATTTTACCAAGAAATTCAAATGGCTTTTTCGTAGGAAATTGTGATCAAGAAATTATTTCAAAGAAATTATTTCAAAGAACTCTTGCCTCCATGTGCCAAACAATTTCAATATCATATGCACATGTTGAGGGGGAGCATTTCTAAATGATCAAAACTATTAAGGTACAAAATGCTTTGATTTTATATCACAAGTACCTTGATTGTTTTTCCAAATGATTTTTCAATTGGTTTCAAGGAAGAATGAACTATACTAAAAGACCGACCATTTACTTATATATGGAGTTATAAGGATGGTTAGGTTAGGTATTTGTTCCCCACGATCCGCCAGAGTTTGAGGGATCTACCCAGGACAATCCACTAGATAGTGTAGAGTCCTTAGGTATATTGAAAAAAAGGAGAAAAGTGATATATGGGAAGAGTGCGGAATGAGCAGAGCTAGTACTGGAAAAACCCAACAAGGTTCTAGTTATGAAGTCTCGGTAAGCACTGAAGGGGTTGAAGAATGAAAAAGAATGAATGTGAAAAAGGGTGAAATGAAATAGCCCTCCATCAATTCAACCTTAGGGCAGAAACCGGGTTCAATACATATGCTACTGGTTGTTACCAAGGTAACACTGGTATTGAAGACAAGACATCATGGACCCAGTGATGCACTGCACTACAACTTCCCAAACTACTCAAGTTCCTCTTAAAAGGACTTGTTTCATTCTCACGGGGAACCTACATAATCTATCGACTTTCTCTTAGAGATTGTTGATATTGAAGAAGGAGACCCTCTCCCTAGTCTCCGGCATAGGAACCAAATGTGCACAATTGAGTCTAGAGCCAAGAGATCATCCACAATATCTCATTAGGACACAAAATTAATGAAGACTTGCTGTTTCACACAATGTGGAAAGTAAGTATATATTTAGAGTCCTACGCATTATCCTTGTGGTATTGCCAGAACATCTGAGTGATATGCATACATATTCACAATGAAGATGGAAAGCCTTCTAGAGCCAACATCAAACAAGCTTCTGGTAGGTGGCATGTGAGATCTATTCTATAGATCAACCATGTGACAACTGGATAGAAACGATGGGACGATTCACTCGTGAATCAACCTTGGTCCAGGAAATGGATTGACGGATACTTTTGGAAAAACCGTTCGATGTGCAAACCTTCTTTTCTCTAGCACGTCGAATGTGTATTCATTTCAAATTCAAAAAGTATCTCTGATTGAAAAATACTTTTAGAAAAACCGTTCGATGTGCGAATCTCTTCTTTTCGCTAGCACGTCGAATGTGTACTCTTTTCAAATATAAAAAAGTATTTTGATTGAAAATTGATCTTTCTCATAAAACCTTCGTCGTATTGCAAAACTCTTTCTTCAAGCAATACGCGATTGTTTTTCAAATCATTTTTCATCAATCAGTGAATCTCAATTTGCTGGTTCACTCACTCCGTGTTGTCTACTTTGAGACGCTCCGGTTTGAGAACAGCGAGAACAGCTGCGAAACCCGTCAAGGAGATTCTTAGGAATCCTACCGATCACAGGAAGCTGTACTGATCAACGGGAACCGTGGGCCGTGTACCTAATTCAACGAAAGTGATCAAAGACACTTTCGTGTGTTTTATTGCTAACTGTTGTTTGCAGGTACATTTGGACGGTTGCAGCTGATCAGAATTGAGGAGTCAATCCAAAGCCGCATGCTCACAGCATCCACACTTTATTGAAGAAATCATGACTGGTGCATATCTACATAACCTGGTTCTGATATTTTTATACTATGCTTCTGCTACGCTGCTGCGAATATCATGAACCAGTAAAGCTTCCGCTACTCTGATGGAAAGATGCCATGATTCAAAAGTGTGAGCATGTCGGTCCAAAAGTCACAACTTCACATAATGGCAACACAATAAAGGGTGATCCAGAGATTTACTGTGGCTGATGATCTCAATGAAAGCTCGAAGATCATCAAAGATGTGGATCAGTTCAAAGGCCTCCACTTAAAGTACAATTCAATGCGGACTTTGAAGAATCGCTACAAAAGCACAAAGATTGCAGAAATTGAAGAATTCAAGTCTACGAGCTCCAGAACGAAGTCAAAGATAGAATGCTAGGAAGCAAAAATGTATTTCATGGGGTGACCTCCCTTAGGGGGAGATTGTTAGGAATTAGAAAATTCCATGTTAAAGAGTCGGTCACCCCAATAAGGGTCTAGCATATGTTAGCGTAGGATTTGTCGTTGTTTACGTTATTTATAGTTATTAGTTAGTTTTAGTTTAGTTTAGTTTAGTGTAACACCGTGGAGGAAGGACGGGTCTTACCCACTGTATACCTGATCCACAGGCCGATAGGAGGTCGTATTGTTTGTAATTATAAATACCCCTTCCATCCATGGAAGGGGTGGTGCTTCTTCATTAATCTAATATTTCATACTTTGTGTAAACCTCTAGCAAGAACACCCTCTCTCTCTACTAACTCTCTAACTATGGCAAACATGTATTTTGATCATCCAAGACCACCCAAATCATCAACACAATATTATTTGGATCCTAACACACTCAATCACTCACTTTTAGTGGAGTAACAAGATAAGTCACACTCATTGCTCAGTCATGATTAGATTATTACCATAAGCTTGTACAGGAAACAAAACTCCACCGACGTAGCGTGAGCACCAAGTAAAAACATCTAAAGAGGACTTTTATTCGGGTAATAATGATATGGCTTAGGGTTAAGGGTATGGATAAGGCATGGGAATGTTATGAAATTGGTGTTAAAATAAAAATAAAATCAAGTCTAATATCCGTGTTGCTATCTACCAAACATTCCACGAACCAATAAATGATTATAGCTTCAATTTCTTCTTTTCTATTTTCCACAACTTTTTGCTTTGCCATGACAATTGTTCTTCGATCATAGCACATTGGCTATTATTTCCATACTTTCAACACACATTTTTTTTGAACATAACATAATGCATGGCTCAATCAATCTCACAGGATGTGGTACTCATAATCATTTGAACAATCTTCTCTTTCCAGGCGACTAGCAACCAACCATTTAGACATTGATACGGGTTAGGCTAAGGTTTAAAGTGTAAAATCTTTTGTATTTTCCAGGTGAAGCAAAAATGAAAAGGATGGCTCAGAGGGTGTAACTAGGGGTATCTAGTGCTAAAAATGAGCACTACAAATGGGTCCATGTGGGTGGTTAACTAACCAATGTGGTTAGCTAATATATCATTAGATGTAAAATGGAAGGCCATTTGGGTAAAATCCTAAGGTGCCTCTTTATCACACGAATTCACTTATATCGCACGAATGCGATCTCACTGCGGTCTGGTAATGATTTACAAGTACAAGTTCTAGAATAAATAAAATCACCGGCACACTCATAGCAAAATATCCAAGCATAATAGATGTATGCTGTATATGAAATAGGCTCAAATCCTGACAATTTGGTGGAAAAGGGGTATAATATGTGCTAGCAAATGTTTATCGATCCTAGAATGGATTGCAATAGTAATCGGAACACATCTCGAAGTTTCAAATATCACCAGTTTTTACCAGTGGTTTGATCTAGTTATTCTAATAGATAATTTTAAAAGTGTGAAAACAACTAGATCACAAGGGCAAACAAAATTTAAAATTTAAGCATAAAAACTCTAATTTTTCCTATTCACCCCCCACACTTAAGTTAGACATTGTCCTCAATGTGAAAAACGAACTTCAAAGTATAGAAATAGAGAAAATAGAGATGAAACAGAATAGGTCAACGAAGTTTATCGCTTAAAATTCTTCTTCATTCCTAGCGTCCACTGGAGAAATCATTACCTGCACAAAATCTTATAAACAAACAAAAGGTTTTATTAAAAGGTGGCACCCCCCACACTTAAGTTCAACCAAAGGTTTAAACTTTGGGGAGTGACCACATAAAATCAAATCTGAAACAACCGGGTTGCCTCCCGAGAAGCGCTGTTTTTTATTACCGAGTCATCAGCCGACTCGAATCTTCCCCAAATTCACTTGGCCACAGAGCAGCCTTGAACATTTTGAAAAGTTCGGGATGTACATGAATCTTCACCAGTAGCTTCAATATCGTCCCCGATTTAACTTGTCGCAGATGGTTTCCAAGGAACAATTTGTGGGATTCTTCCTGGAAATGGTGCTACAAAGGTGATAGTTTCAAACTCATTTTCAGGGATAACTGTTGCAACTGAAATAAACTTCATTCGCTTGCTCCTTGTCATAATATAACTTGATTCGGTGCCCATTAACAATGAAACTTCCACCCTGTTTGTCATAGAGTTTGACATACCCGGATGGATATCCATGTTTAACGATATATGGTCCAAAACATTTTGGTTGTAATTTAGGAGCTTTGAATTTGAATTTCATGTTAAAAGAGCGAACTTTATCTCCGACTTTGAATTCTTTTCAAACTCGTAGCTTTTTGTCGTGATAAGCTTTTGTTCTAGCTTTATACAGTTTGGAATTTTCATAAGCTCGGAGTCTCAATTCATCGAGTTCGTGCAATTGCAGGAATCTCTTTTCTCCAGCTATTTTGAGATCGGTGTTACAGTTTCTGAGAGCCCAGTAAGCACGATGTTCAACTTCGAACGACAAATGACAAGTTTTTCCATACAAGAGTCTGTAAGGAGTTGTGCCAATTGGAGTTTTATAAGCCGTACGAAATACCCACAGAGCATCGTCAAGTTTCTTCCACAACAGAAGGATGTCCTTCACTGCTTTCTAGTATTCTTTGAGAGCTCTGTTGGTATTTTCAACTTGACCACTGGTTTGTGGATGATAGGCCGTCGCGAATCGGTGATGAACTCCATATCTTTTCATGGTTTTCTCCATTTGTTGGTTACAGAAATGGGTTCCTCTATCACTTATCAAGGCCTTGGGAATTCCATAACGAGCGAAAAGCTTTTTGAGGAAATTAAAGACGACACGAGCATCGTTTGTTGGTAAAGCTTCAGCTTCTGCCCATTTAGACACATAGTCTATAGCAACGAGAATGTATTCGAATTTGTGGGATTTAGGGAAAGGTCCCATGAAATCTATTCCCCAAATATCGAATATTTCACATACTTGAATGCTTGTCAATGGCATTTCATCTTTTCATGAAAGATTGGTGGATCTTTGGCAAGCATCACAATTTTGAACAAGTGTGTGTGCTTCTTTGAATATTGTTGGCCAATAGAATCCAACATCAAAAACCTTTTTAGCTGTGGTGGAAGGACCATAATGTCCCCCAGTTGGGCCATGATGACATTCGTCAAGAATCTTGCGAGTTTCGAAACTAGAAACACATCTTCGGATCATTCCGTCAGGACACATTTTGAAAAGATATGGCTCTTCCCAAAAATAGTATTTAAGTTCCGAAAAGAATTTGCTTCTTTGAGCATGAGTTAGACCTTTTCTGAGAATTCCTCCCGCGAGATAGTTCGCAAAGTCAGCAAACCAAGGGTCGCCGTCCATCGATGGTCATGAGAGTTTTATCGGGGAAATAATCATCGCGATTTCTCTCTTTTTTAACTCCTCAAGATCGGGGTTTTCAAGACGAGATAAATGATCAGCAGCAAGATTTTCTGCTCCTTTCTTATCTTTGATTTCAATGTCAAATTCTTGGAGTAGCAAAATCCATCGAATAAGATGTGGTTTAGCATCTTGCTTGGTGAACAGATACTTGAGTGCTGAATGATCGGGTGAAAACGAGTTTTGAGAGCACGAGGTAGGATCGGAATACGAATGCGAAACGATGGCTAATAAATCCTTTGGTGGCGAGTAAATTTTGCTGAGCACTATTCAGTGTCTTGCTAGAAAAATATATAGGCCGAAAGTGTTTTCCTTCACGTTGGCCTAAGACGGCTCCAACAGCAAAATCGCTTGCATCGCACATAAGTTCGAGGGTTAGTGACCAATTAGGGTGAAACCATGATCGAGCACTAGTTAGTTGCATTTCAATGTTTTGAAAGCTTTTATGCAATCGAGATTGAAGTCAAAGATAGATTCTTTCTCAAGAAGTTTTGTCATCGGACGAGATATTTTTGAAAAATCTTTGATAAATTGGCGGTAAAAACCAGCATGTCCTAAAAAACTTCTAACGGATTTGACGTTAGTTGGTGGTGGAAGTTTTAAGATGACATCGACCTTCGCTTTGTCTACTTCCATTCCTGCACTGGAGATTTTGTGGCCAAGCACAATTCCTTCGGTCACCATAAAGTGACATTTTTCCCAGTTAAGAACAAGATGCGCAACTTCGCATCTTTCGATCATTTTATCGAGATTAGAAAGACAAGCTTCAAACGGTCTCGAAGACTAAAAGTCATCCATGAAAACTTCCATGGAGGTTTCTAGCATGTCTTGGAATATGGCGATCATACCACCTTGAAAATTCGCAGGTGCATTGCAAAGACAAAAGGCACGCCGATATGAGAGGTTCCAAAGGACAAGTGAAAGTGGTCTTTTCTTGATCGTTAGGATCGATAGGAATTTGGAAATATCCTGAAAATCCGTCGAGGAAACTGTAACACCCCCAAAATCACAATGTGACAGCGGAAGACTATTTGGGGTATTACTTAGAGGATCATAGTCACAAGTTATAGAAAACGACTCTAAAGAGACGTTTTTAAATAAGAAGTTGTTACCATTTCATAAAACTCAGTGTTTTGGAAGCACAAAAGGTAATACCACATGTTTGAAATTACATAAAAGATAGTTTAAACGTTTACGAAATGATAACTTTAATTGAAATATAACACCACTTCAAGCGTCCCATGACGTCCACTCCACGCCTTCATGATATTCTAATTTGTACCTGAGATGAGCATGCTTAAAAAGATCAACAAAGATGTTGAGTGATATTCATAGGTTTAAATAATTAGTTGAACACAAGTAAGAGATGATAATTGCTTCGAATACAATCACCATGGAAAACGTAGATTATTATTATGCACTAAGCTCATGACACCAAACTAACTGCATACACCTAATTACTGGTGTAAGTAACAATATTGCCCTCAGAGATGGAATTGCCAATTCCATAGTTAACCAAATATAGTGCGCCCTGGTTATTTCCGATAACCGAGTCGGGGTCGTTAATTCCCATAGTACTATCCACAATATTCGCGTTCACTCGCAAGTGATTAATGGTTCATGATGTAAGGGACTTATGGCAGGAAACTTAGGCTATAATAATAATGATCAGGCAGCATACAGTTTAAGAAAAGACTTGTGTTCTAGTTTATAGCATGCATCTCCCTCGCGGGGTTTGAAATAAATAAGTAAAGGCGAGGCTATGAACTCACCTTAGTAGAGCAGTATCCGAGTAGTAAAGAAATCAAGTAAGTGGTGCACCGAGTACTGTCACGCGACCTATAATTGTATACCAATACTTTAATTAATACTTTTGTATTTTGACTCGATAATATTTATACACTCCAAAAGTTTAAGTTATTTATGTGTATCGTTTATTATTGAATATGATAAACTTTGGCTCATGGAAGTGCTTAGACACACACAAAAGTATTAAAACAAGTGGGTCGTGGGTTTGTCGTGGCACCGAAGATGATGTACGGAAGATATCGCAAACGAATAATGAACGTATTTAAATTATAAAAACGCCGCTTAAAATATATAATAGAAAAGTAATAGTTTTATTATAATTGTAAAAATAAAATAAATTCCGTTTTATATAATGGTCTTTAGAAAATGGGTATGGCTTGTTTATATATCTAAAATATATTGGGTGACGAAGTGTAGAAAAATTATTATTGGTTCAAACTATATTTCGTTTAATATGACCCATGAGTTTATGGTACCTCGTTAGTCGTTTATATTATAGGTTTATAAAATGAGACATCGTGAAAGTAATATTGGAAGAAGTAATGTCGAAAAGAGTTGAATATCTAGTTGTGAACGAGGCGCGGAAAGATCAAAAAGGCAAGTAATGAAATGACGATTTGTTTTACTCAATGTTATGCAATTTTTTTATATGTTTGTTCTTAACTTTGTAGAACCTTATGTTTCAAAGTTAACTTTGTATATATACATCAGTTTTCGGAATTTGGATGTACACTAAATGGGTTTTAGTCCCACTGTTACTTGAAGTGGATTTAGGCCCAAGATAGAAACCAGCCAAGCTGTGGCTTCGTGACCCAAATGGGGGCCAAAACCAAACGCACTCATAGGTGAAAGAAAATAAACAAAGTACATGTTTTAAAGATACTTGACACTGGAATTAGTATTGTAACCAAAACATTGGATGAGTAGCACCTAGTTCACCTAGCGCACCCTAATTGGTCAGTAGCAACACGCTCCTTTTTGCCACAGCGAACGCATATCTTGTGAGAAATAAAAAGAGAATAACATGTCTTTAGAAGGATCGACGTAGGAGCTGAAAAGAACACCCCTTTCTTTGTCTCGTTGCTGAACCAGGAGGACCAACCAAGCGCCCAAATGGGTGCTGAAAATCAGCAGCAACGCAGCCCGTTTGCTGTACCAAACGCACCCTAATTGCTGAACTAACGCACCCTTTTGATGGCCGTGTTGCAGCAGCTAAACACCCCTTTTGGGTGGCTGCATGGCAGCAGCTAAACACCCTTTGGGTGGCTTAACATAAGCCGAGACAAACACCCCGTTGGGGGCTGAACCGTAGCAAACAAACACACTTATTTGGGCAGAAAATAGTAAACAAAAGCACCACATTGGGGCTGTAGAATCTGTTTTCAAAACACAATCTTAACGAGGTCTCGTCGCAACAAACGATACATAATTAACCCACGGGGACAAGCAAAGAAGTAAGTCCGAAAGGTAAGCCAATACAAGCACGATATTTCCTTTTAGGTTCAATTCACAAAACAATTATAACGACGACACGGGTACATCAAGCCAACAAAAGACACATTGGGAGGAAGGAGTAAAGTTTGAAACTATCAAAAAAAAAGACTAACCACTGTGGTCGAACCACATTGGGTTCGACTCCACTCGAACTCAAGCATAATTCAATTCGAGCATACCTTAAATCCAAATCGATTTCCACCATTTTCTTTACCCATTTCAACCGTTTCAAGTAGTGTTACTTTATCAAAGTTTATATATATTTTCGACCTCATAACCATTTAAAAGCAGGACTTCATCAAACACTTTCGCAACTCGGAACAAAGGGTAACCTTACCAATAGCAAGGAGTCGCTAAGATGGGAAAGACACTTCAAGTTTCGACAAGGTGAGAAAAGAAAAGAAAACACCACAAGCACTCTATCCTAAACACCTCGATTTATTGAGCCAAGGCATTCCAACTCATAAGTACATATTTCTTTTACCAATCTCATATGACCATAACCCATTACTTTAAACGAATGACCAAATTCTTCGACCACAAAGTGATTCAAAAGCAGAAAAGTGTTCTTCCAAATCTTATTGTACAACACGATTTCCATATCTTTGTATACATGATTAATAGTAGAAACGAGTTAACTCACCAAAGCAAACATGGTTCGACATGTGTTTTATTCTTTTTAACCAACATCAAGATTTAAACCAAATCAAGAATACAAGGAATTAACATTCAAACTAAGTGAAGAAACATGGAAACCAAGAAAACCTTACAACAAAAGAGAGACGTCACGAAGATGATATCAAGAGAATATGAAACCCAAGCGATGAGACCCACTTCGTCTTCCAGCAACCCAAACAAGCTTACTTTAGTTTATGTGATAGTAGAATGAGTAAGTGTGAGGTGAGCTCTTGAGACTCATGGTTTAAATAGAAGTAAAAGGGGAAGGTTGTTGCTTGTCCTTCGAGGTGGGGAACCATTAAGGGCCTTCTTTGGGTAGCGATTTCAGGGTCTTCACGTGGTCTTCTTGATGGTATCCTCCAGCCGTGGTCCAAAGAGGACAAGAGGTCCTTGGTTTTGTCGATTTGCTTCCATGGGGAAAAGCCAAATGATAACTCTTCTTGGATTGAAGTTATTAGTGGTGTTGTGAAAGGTGTTTGGAGGTTAGCTATCTTTGGAGTGGGGAACCGGCAGCGTGTGCAGGGAGAGGGGGGAGGCGATTAGGGAGGAGGAGGTGAAACAGTTTTTGTGGGCGTTATCTGGGGAAGACAGAAAAATGAAAGAGGAGGGATAAGGGGAACGTGGGTTAGGCAGGGGTGGGGTAAGGTTTATATTTTATTTTTGTAAGTTTTAGTAGTGTATATTTATTTGTTTGAGTATTTTCTAGATAATAGATGTATTTTGATACTCCATTGTTACCCGTAAATGTATAACTTCAAACGGAAAGTTGTAATATTTATCTTTCTAGACGCGTATAAATAAACTTCCGATGATGACGTTTTAGATTTTTATTAGCTTGTTTTATTTTCTCGCATTTTCTTTTATTTTATTTTGGTACGCGCGCGGACTCATAAGACAAGAAAATCTTTCTTGTGAGACTGATTTAGAAATCATTAAAGATCAGGCATGGTTAAATAAGACTACTCGGATATGCATAATCTTTATGCAAGAAAAGATGAAATGTACATGCTAAAATGCTCAATTTAGATCAAATAAATTTGATAAACAGTCTAGTTCATAAATATGAAGATTTAAAATAGCGAAATTTTCCAGGTGACTACAGTACCAACCCCTTAAGAGAATCCCGTCCCGGAATTTTAGTTACTGATGGTTGTCGGAGTTGGATTAGCAAAATGTGGGTACTTAACACGCATGGTGTCTTGGCGCTCCCACGCGTACTCCGGTCCTCTCTTGGAGTTCCATCTAACCTTGACAATGGGGATGCGACTTTGCTTAAGTCGCTTGACTTCCCTATCCATGATTTCAATTGGTTCCTCGACAAAGTTGAGCTTGTCATCGAGCTTAATCTCTTTCAGTGAAACAACAAGAGTTTCATCCGACAAGCATTTCTTCAGATTTGAGACGTGAAAGGTAGGGTGAACTCTACTAAGTTCTTCCGGGAGGTCAAGTTTGTAAGAAACCGGGCCGATTCTTTCGAGAATCTTGAAAGGGCCAATGTATCGAGGATGTAGCTTTCCTCATTTTCCGAATCGAACCTTTCCTTTCCAAGGTGATACTTTCAACATAACTCGATCACCAATTTGAAATTCCATGGGTTTCCTTCTAACATCGGGTAACTCTTTGTCGATCTCTAGCACTTGAAGTCGTTGGACGAATTTGCACAATCTTTTCAGTTGTCTCTTGGACAAGTTCAGTCCGATGAGTTGGGCATCTCCAACTTCAGCCAACAAACGGTGTGATCGACACATTTCGACCATAAAGTGCCTCGAATGGAGCTGCCTTGATGCTCGCGTGATAACTATTGTTGTAGGAGAATTCCGCCAACGGTAAGTGTTTATCCCAACCTTTTCCAAAGTTGATCACGCATGCTCGAAGCATGTCTTCCAAGGTTTGGATAGTCCTTTCGCTTTGGCCATCGGTTTGGGGATGATATGCGGTACTCATATCCAACGAGTACCTAAGGCCTTTGAAGAGATTTCGAGTGTGAAGTAAAACGACTATCACGATCAGAAATGATGGAAATTGGCACTCCATGACGGGATACAATTTCCTTCAGGTATAGTTGAGCAAGGGTTTCCATTTCATCATTCTCCTTGATGGGTAGGAAATGAGGGATTGGTAAGGCGATCAATGATAACCCAAATAGAGTCGTAACCTCTAGCAGTCTTTGGTAGTTTGGTTATGAAATCCATAGTGATTCTCTCCCACTTCCAAACCGGGAGTTCAGGTTGAGTTAACAATCCGGAAGGTTTTTGACATTCGGCCTTGACTCGAGAACAGGTGAGACATTTCCCAACGTACGTTGCAATTTCGGCTTTCATGTTTGGCCACCAATAAAGCTTCTTGAGATCTTGGTACATTTTGTCGGATCCCGGGTGAATGGAATATTTAGACTTGTGAGACTCATGCATGATGAGTTCTCGTATTCCTCCATAAAGTGGTATCCAACTTCTATCGCCAAAACATAAAGTTCCATCCGATCTTTTGCAAAAGCCGTTTCGTTTTCCGGCATTCCAAAGATTCTTTTGTTGGGACGATTTTCAGGTTTGAGAGCTTGACTTGAGCTTCAAGGATTTTTGATGGAAGGGGTGACTTAATTGTCATTCCCAAGGATCTTACTCGAAGAGGTTTAGGTCGATCCTTTCGACTAAGAGCATCAGCTACGACGTTTGCTTTTCGGGTGATAACGGATTTCACAGTCGTAATCACTAAGCAATTCTAGCCATCGGCGTTGTCGCATGTTTAACTCCTTTTGATCGAGAATGTGTTGGAGACTTTTATGGTCGGTGAACACCGTACACTTAGTTCCATATAGGTAATGTCTCCATATTTTGAGAGCAAAACCACGGCTCCCAATTCCAAGTCATGTGTAGTGTAGTTCTTTTCGTGAGTTTTGAGTTGTCGCGAAGCATAAGTGATCACCTTGTTTCTTTGCATCAATACCGCACCTAACCCTAGGTGTGATGCATCACAGTAGACCATAAAATCTTCCACTCCATCGGGTAAGGCTAAGATAGGAGCTTCACAAAGCTTTTGTTTCAAGAGTTGAAAGGCTAACTCTTGTTTCTCTCCCTAGTCAAAGTTCTTCTTTTTCTGGGTTAGCTCTGTTAGAGGTTTAGCGATTTTCGAAAATCCTTCGATAAATCTTCGATAATAACCCGCAAGACCCAAGAATTGACGTATCTCGGTAGGGTAGTAGGGGATGACCAATCTTTGACAGCTTCGATTTTTGAAGGATCAACATGAAGACCATTACTATCTATCACGTGACCAAGGAATTGAACTTTTTGAATCCAGAAGTCACACTTGGAAAATTTAGCATCAGCTTCTTCTTTGCGGCGAGCTCTAGGATGGCTTTCAAGTGTTCCGCATGCTCTTCCTTGTTGCGGGAATAGATGAGAATGTCGTCAATGAATATAATCACAAATTTGTCTAAGTAGGGTTTACACACTCGGTTCATCAGGTCCATAAATACCGCCGGTGCATTTGTCAAACCAAATGGCATCACTTGGAACTCGTAGTGGCCGTATCGTGTTCGGAAAGCAGTTTTCGGGATATCCTCCTCTCTAACTCTTAGTTGATGATAGCCAGATCTTAGATCGATCTTCGAGTAGACGCTTGACCCTTGCAGTTGGTCAAACAGATCATCGATCCTAGGCAATGGATAGCGATTTTTCACCGTCAGTTTGTTCAACTCTCGGTAATCAATACACATACGGAAAGATCCGTCCTTTTTCTTGACAAATAAGACCGGAGCTCCCCAAGGCGAAGAACTCGGTCGAATAAATCCTTTTTCGGACAGTTCTTGAAGTTGGTCAGACGGTTCTTGTAGTTCGGAAGGTGCCGTCTATAGGGTGCTCAGGCCACGGGTGCCGCTCCCCACTAGCTCGATTTGGAATTCTACTTGCCGAATAGGAGGAAGGCGCAAGTTTTCGGGGAATACCGGGAAAGTCTCTAGCCATGGGGACGTCTTTGAGTTGCTTCTCGTCCGTTTTCTCCTTCTCCGTTACTTGTGCTAGAAAAATGTGGCATCCTTTTTCTATGTACTTCGCCGTTTTAACGCGCGAGATGATGTTCAATCGGGTCTTACTACGATTACCCCTGAATGATTAGAGTTTCGCCATCGAGAGAATGTGAACGACTTTCTCGTCACAGATGATTCTCGCACGATTCTTGGATAGCCAATCCATGCCAATGACAGCATCGAAGCTACCAAGTTGGATAGGCATAAGGTCTATATCGAACGGGTGATTTGATAAGGATAGGTTGCAACCTTGAAGGATAGTGTTAGTTCCTACTATTTTTCCATCGGCTAGTTCTACTTCATAAGTGGTATCTAGGGTAGTTGGGGTGACTTTTAACAAAGGTGCAAACTTAGAAGACACAAAGCTTTTGTCGGCTCCAGAATCAAATAACACTTTAGCTAAATGATGGTTGAGTGGAAAACGCACTGCGTAACGACATCCGGGTTCTCTTGTGCGTCTCCATCTCCTAGCACATAAGCTCTTGCTCTAGCAGGGTTGTTGTTGTTGTTATTGTTGTGTTGTTGTTCCGTACGCTTTGGGCATCTACTCTTAACATGTCCAGCTTCTCCACATCCAAAGCAAGTTATCCCATAGGTTGAAGGTTACTTCGAGCGGGGCTTCGGCAATCCTTGTGGGTATGACCCACCTTGTTACACTTTCCACACTTGATGGTACAACGTCCCACATGATGCAAGTTGCATCGAGTGCACAAAGGGTGTGGTCCAGCATAGCCTCTTCCAGTGTGGGGGGGGTAGCAGCATAAGCCCTCGCAACTTCTTGTCTACGGTTTTGTTGATTGTGGTGGTTGTTTCGGTTTTGTTGGTATGAGTTGGGATTGTTGTTGCGGTGTTGGTTGTGATTGTTGCGGCCTTGGTTGTTGTTGTTACGGTTATTGTTGTGATGGAAAGAGTTGTTGTGATGGAAGTTGTTTGAAGTGTTGCCTCGGCGGTCATCAAATTTCCTCTTGTTGTCATTGTTGCCTTGCACGGATCCATGTTTCAAGACTTGGTCCATGAGTTGATAGGAAATTGTGATCACTTCTTCCACGGTCTTGGGCTTTGATGCAGTAACATTGCCCTCAATGCTTCGGGGTAATCCCCCAATGAGATTTTCCAACAACTTAACCTCATCAGAAACCATGGAAGGGCATAGAGCTTTCAATTCTTGGAAGCGCTTGAAGTAGGTCTTGAGATCATTGCCCTTAGTAGTCAGATGGTAGAATTCATCTTCAAGTTTCTTGATCTCGGTCCTTGGACAATATTGCTTCATCATCAATTGCTTTAGTTCAGTCCAAGTGGTTTTGTAGGCTTCCTCCATGCCAATAGGTTGGGCATGAGCCTTCCACCAAGACAACGCATCTTCTAGCAGAGTACCGTGAGCGAACTTCACCTTTCAATCTTCCGAGCAATCACTTAGAAGAAACACAGTTTCAGATCTTTCAAACCAATGAATAAGGCCAACAGCGCTTCATTCCTTTGAAGAAAGTAGGTTTGTAGTTCATGAACTCCTTATATCCACACTTGCGATTTACCACGGCTTCATTTGGTTGGCTTGATTTGGTGCTTCATTTGTTCGAGTCGCCTCAGCAGGTCTTGCAGCAAAAGCAGCACCAATTTCATTTGTAACTAGCCTCCGAATTGCTTCCGGGGTCATCTCGGGAGTTTGAGTAGGAGTAGAGGTAGTTCTTGTTCTTGCCATTTTCTAAAACATACACTCAGATTTCAGAATCATTCAACATAATTGTGTATTATTATAAAAATGATTTCATAATAGTCAAAATCTTCACATTACATCAATAGAGTATAATCATCATAAGAAAGAATCACAACATGTAAGAACCACACAAGAGAATATATATAAATGATCACTTGATTCACACAACGATAAATAAGAAAGATCATCATACATAAGAATATAAGGAAACAACAACCATAATGTCATAGGCCTATCATCCATACATAGTGATATGATAACCACACAATGTCACATAAATAGCTTGTTCGATAGTTTACAAAACATGCGAATACAAAGCCTTTATTAGTGCCACATGCGGCAGGCTAAGGTACTAGGAAACTAAATAGATGAATCACCAATCTAGAGGCTGTCGGTGTGCCCTCAATCGGCCGCTGTAGGTCACAAACTAGCTCTCGCGGATCATCCACCTCTCTATCTCGTGCCTCCAATCTCGCTCCAAAGCAAGTAGCACGAGTCTCCATGATAATCATCCTCTCACTGTATCGTCGTCGCACAACTCCCTCCAACATCTCAGCTCTGTCCAACAATCCTAATCTATCGACTCCATCCTCTCTCCAACACTGTAATTGCTCCACTAGCTCTCTCGCTCTGGGCACCAATCCTGTCAAGCACTCCCTCCATCGTGGTCCTCCCGTTAAAGAGCTCTCCAACCTCATCCTCAATGTTCTCGATACGAACTAACGGAACCTCATCAACGAATGCCACAACATCCTCAACGTCATGATCCTCAGCTCGCGCAAAGACTCGGGCAGCCAACAATGGAATGGTATGATGAAGGGGTTCTCCCGTGACAGGGAGAGTCTCAGCAGAAGCAAACCGATGCTCTCCAAGCTCCATAGTGCTAGGTGCACCCTCCTCCGACCTCCATCGACTAATGAGCGGCATCATGTAAGACCAACGTCTAGCATCGACCCTCCTACGGGCTCTCAGCTCAGGGGTAGCAAACATAGCCTGGTATATGGGTCCGAATGGCGGGTGAGAGAGCGGGCTCTCTTCCTAAAGATGTCACCGGATCAGTATGCATCACCGGGGTGACGATGCACGGGAGTGGGGATGAAACGATCGGTTGACAGTGGTGGTCGATAAATGAATGTGGTAGGTGGTGGTAATGGTGAAACAGGTATGAGTGGTGGTGCAGGTGCAGCTGATGGTGGAAAAGCATAGGATGATGGTATGTCGATGGTGGTGGAATGAAAGTGATGGGTGCCCTTGCTCGTTTCCGAGCGGTATGCATGAAAGTAGCACCATCCTCACGGTAACGGAATGGTCGCACCAAATGGCGCGGCTCGTAGGGTTTGAGAACCCTAGCGCCTTCGCCGCTTCGGCGAACAGGCGAGTGCGATGTGATGGGCAAGCGGTACAGAAGACACGAAGCGGTGGATGAGTGTGTGCGGGACATAACGTCAGAGGGTGATAGCCACCTTCTGTGACTCCAAATATCTGTCATAAGTGGGGGGACCAAAGACGGGCAGGTGCTCGGGTGTGGTCAAAGCAGGTGGTGTGACAACGACTTCACCCTCCTCGAAGGGCTCGGTCTCAGAAGACATAGGTGTGATAAGAGCCGGTGCCAAGGGGGTAGGGGCAGAGGACATAGTATCCTCCATCTCAGTGCGGAGGTCAAGTCGATAGGGTGAGTAGCGGTCGACATGATGGTATGTAACAACCCAAAAGAAAATGTGCACTTATAAGTAAATAAAGTCATGCAGTAAATAAGTTTTAGTTAGTCGCGCATAATCTGCCACGCAAATCTAAATGCCTAACTAAATGAAAGCTAGCATTATAAGTTTTATCATGCAAAGTTTTACTAGTCATGTATTATCCGCCAAGCGAATCTCATACGTGCAATCGGACGAAGTAAGGCGCGGAGGACGTGAAGTGGTGGTGTAAAACGGTCCATTTGAAAACGTGGTTATAGTCCAATTTGTTTTGAAAACACAAGTTGGTTCTCTATAACCTAGGCTCTTGATACCAATCTGTAACACCCCCAAAATCACAATGTGACAGCGGAAGACTATTTGGGGTATTACTTAGAGGATCATAGTCACAAGTTATAGAAAACGACTCTAAAGAGACGTTTTTAAATAAGAAGTTGTTACCATTTCATAAAACTCAGTGTTTTGGAAGCACAAAAGGTAATACCACATGTTTGAAATTACATAAAAGATAGTTTAAACGTTTACGAAATGATAACTTTAATTGAAATATAACACCACTTCAAGCGTCCCATGACGTCCACTCCACGCCTTCATGATATTCTAATTTGTACCTGAGATGAGCATGCTTAAAAAGATCAACAAAGATGTTGAGTGATATTCATAGGTTTAAATAATTAGTTGAACACAAGTAAGAGATGATAATTGCTTCGAATACAATCACCATGGAAAACGTAGATTATTATTATGCACTAAGCTCATGACACCAAACTAAAGCGCATACACCTAATTACTGGTGTAAGTAACAATATTGCCCTCAGAGATGGAATTGCCAATTCCATAGTTAACCAAATATAGTGCGCCCCGGTTATTTCCGATAACTCGCAAGTGATTAATGGTTCATGATGTAAGGGACTTATGGCAGGCAACTTAGGCTATAATAATAATAATCAGGCAAGCATACATTTAAGAAAAGACTTGTGTTCTAGTTTATAGCATGCATCTCCCTCGCGGGGTTTGAAATAAATAAGTAAAGGCGAGGCTATGAACTCACCTTAGTAGAGCAGTATCCGAGTAGTAAAGAAATCAAGTAAGTGGTGCACCGAGTACCGTCACGCGACCTATAATTGTATACCAATACTTTAATTAATACTTTTGTATTTTGACTCGATAATATTTATACACTCCAAAAGTTTAAGTTATTTATGTGTATCGTTTATTATTGAATATGATAAACTTTGGCTCATGGAAGTGCTTAGACACACACAAAAGTATTAAAACAAATGAGTCGTGGGTTTGTCGTAACCGGAAGATGATGTACGGAAGATATCGCAAACGAATAATGAACGTATTTAAATTATAAAACGCGGCTTAAAATATATAATAGAAAAGTAATAGTTTTATTATAATTGTAAAAATAAAATAAATTCCGTTTTATATAATGGTCTTTTAGAAAAATGGGTATGGCTTGTTTATATATCTAAAATATATTGGGTGACGAAGTGTAGAAAAATTATTATTGGTTCAAACTATATTTCGTTTAATATGACCCATGAGTTTATGGTACCTCGTTAGTCGTTTATATTATAGGTTTATAAAATGAGACATCGTGAAAGTAATATTGGAAGAAGTAATGTCGAAAAGAGTTGAATATCTAGTTGTGAACGAGGCAGGCGAAAGATCAAAAAGGCAAGTAATGAAATGACGATTTGTTTTACTCAATGTTATGCAATTTTTTTTTTATATGTTTGTTCTTAACTTTGTAGAACCTTATGTTTCAAAGTTAACTTTGTATATATACATCAGTTTTCGGAATTTGGATGTACACTAAATGGGTTTTAGTCCCACTGTTACTTGAAGTGGATTTAGGCCCAAGATAGAAACCAGCCAAGTTGTGGCTTCGTGACCCACATGGAGGCCAAAACCAAACGCACTCATAGGTGAAAGAAAATAAACAAAGTACATGTTTTAAAGATACTTGACACTGGAATTAGTATTGTAACCAAAACATTGGATGAGTAGCACCTAGTTCACCTAGCGCACCCTAATTGGTCAGTAGCAACACGCTCCTTTTTGCCACAGCGAACGCATCTATTGTGAGAAATAAAAAGAGAATAACATGTCTTTAGAAGGATCGACGTAGGAGCTGAAAAGAACACCCCTTTCTTTGTCTCGTTGCTGAACCAGGAGGACCAACCAAAGCGCCAAATGGGTGCTGAAAATCAGCAGCAACGCAGCCCGTTTGCTGTACCAAACGCACCCTAATTGCTGAACTAACGCACCCTTTTGATGGCCGTGTTGCAGCAGCTAAACACCCCTTTTGGGTGGCTGCATGGCAGCAGCTAAACACCCTTTGGGTGGCTTAACATAAGCCGAGACAAACACCCCGTTGGGGGCTGAACCGTGAGCATTAACAAACAACACACTTATTTGGGCAGAAAATAGTAAACAAAAGCACCACATTGGGGCTGTAGAATCTGTTTTCAAAACACAATCTTAACGAGGTCTCGTTGCAACAAACGATACATAATTAACCCACGGGGACAAGCAAAGAAGTAAGTCGAAAAGGTAAGCCAATACAAGCACGATATTTCCTTTTAGGTTCAATTCACAAAACAATTATAACGACGACACGGGTACATCAAGCCAACAAAAAGACACATTGGGAGGAAGGAGTAAAGTTTGAAACTATCAAAAAAAAAAGACTAACCACTGTGGTCGAACCACAGTGGGTTCGACTCCACTCGAACTCAAGCATAATTCAATTCGAGCATACCTTAAATCCAAATCGATTTCCACCATTTTCTTTACCCATTTCAACCGTTTCAAGTAGTGTTACTTTATCAAAGTTTATATATATTTTCGACCTCATAACCATTTAAAAGCAGGACTTCATCAAACACTTTCGCAACTCGGAACAAAGGGTAACCTTACCAATAGCAAGGAGTCGCTAAGATGGGAAAGACACTTCAAGTTTCGACAAGGTGAGAAAAGAAAAGAAAACACCACAAGCACTCTATCCTAAACACCTCGATTTATTGAGCCAAGGCATTCCAACTCATAAGTACATATTTCTTTTACCAATCTCATATGACCATAACCCATTACTTTAAACGAATGACCAAATTCTTCGACCACAAAGTGATTCAAAAGCAGAAAAGTGTTTTTCCAAATCTTATTGTACAACACGATTTCCATATCTTTGTATACATGATTAATAGTAGAAACGAGTTAACTCACCAAAGCAAACATGGTTCGACATGTGTTTTATTCTTTTTAACCAACATCAAGATTTAAACCAAATCAAGAATACAAGGAATTAACATTCAAACTAAGTGAGGAAACATGGAAACCAAGAAACCTTACAACAAAAGAGAGATGTCACGAAGATGATATCAAGAGAATATGAAACCCAAGCGATGAGACCCACTTCGTCTTCCAGCAACCCAAACAAGCTTACTTTAGTTTATGTGATAGTAGAATGAGTAAGTGTGAGGTGAGCTCTTGAGACTCATGGTTTAAATAGAAGTAAAAGGGGAAGGTTGTTGCTTGTCCTTCGAGGTGGGGAACGATTAAGGGCCTTCTTTGGGTAGCGATTTTAGGGTCTTCACGTGGTCTTCTTGATGGTATCCTCCAGCCGTGGTCCAAAGAGGACAAGAGGTCCTTGGTTTTGTCGATTTGCTTCCATGGGGAAAAGCCAAATGATAACTCTTCTTGGATTGAAGTTATTAGTGGTGTTGTGAAAGGTGTTTGGAGGTTAGCTATCTTTGGAGTGGGGAACCGGCAGCGTGTGCAGGGGAGAAGGGGGGAGGCGATTAAGGAGGAGGTGAAATGTGTTTTGTGGGGCGTTATCTGGGGAAGACAGAAAAATGAAAGAGGAGGGATAAAGGAACGTGGGTTAGGCAGGGGTGGGGTAAGGTTTATATTTTATTTTTGTAAGTTTTAGTAGTGTATATTTATTTGTTTGAGTATTTTCTAGATAATAGATGTATTTTGATACTCCATTGTTACCCGTAAATGTATAACTTCAAACGGAAAGTTGTAATATTTATCTTTCTAGACGCGTTATAAATAAACTGTCCCGATGATGACGTTTTAGATTTTTATTAGCTTGTTTTATTTTCTCGCATTTTCTTTTATTTTATTTTGGTACGCGCGCGGACTCATAAGACAAGAAAATCTTTCTTGTGAGACTGATTTAGAAATCAGTAAAGATCAGGCATGGTTAAATAAGACTACTCGGATATGCATAATCTTTATGCAAGAAAAGATGAAATGTACATGCTAAAATGCTCAATTTAGATCAAATAAATTTGATAAACAGTCTAGTTCATAAATATGAAGATTTAAAATAGCGAAATTTTCCAGGTGACTACAGAAACAAAAGAATTTATTCTGCGGTCTGGGTTCAAGCATTTGATCCATGAACGGGAGTGGAAAGTGATCTTTTCTTGTGGCTTTGTTTAACTTACGATAGTCAATACAAACGCCGCGGTGACCATGGGGGACAGATGTTCTAGTTGGAACTAGTTCATTTCGTTCATTAGTCACAACCGTCATTCCTCCTTTCTTAGGAACCGCGATGAGGGAACAGGACTTACCCAAGGGCTATCCTCGTGGGTAAATGGTTCCGGCTTCGAGAAGTTTTATGATTTCCTTTTTAACAACTTCTTTCATGTTGGGATTGAGTAAGCGTTGATGTTCTACCACAAGTTTAATCCCTTCTTCAAAATTGATTTTGTGTTTGCGAGAGTGGGACTAATTCACGGGATGGATGTTTTCCAAGCAAAAGCTTGTTTGTGATTTTTGAGGGACCGAACTAAACTTTCTTTCTACTTGTCCTCGAGCAATGAAGAATGTGACTCTTGGAAGAAGTGAGTTTTCCTCCAAGTAAGAATATTCAAGATGATGGGAGAGGTTTGAGTTAGAGAGTGGGTGGTTCTTGATGATAGAGGATTTAATTCGCATCTCGTCATTGAAAGTTATTTCTTCAAAATTTTCTTGCTCTTCCTTCATTTCTTCTTCTTACGAGTTATCTCATTCGAATTCTACTTTCATGAAATCATCATACTCTTTATCAAAATTTGTTTCATTGATTGATTTTCGATAGTCATGAATGGATCGGATTAAGTTAAGTAATGTCAATTACGCATCGGCGACTTCATCAATAATATCGATGTTAAAACAAGTTTCATCCTTTGGAATGTGGGTAGCGCGCTCGCTTGCTCGATTAGAAAAGTGATTTGATCTTCCCCAACTCAAAGGTTGAGTTCTTTTCCTTTCACTTTGATGATTGCATCAGTATTATTTGAAAGGTCTTCCTAAGATGAGTGGAACTTTACTATCTTCTTCCTTTTCCAAGATTACAAAGTCCACGGGAAAAATGAATTTACCGACTTGAACAAGTATATTCTCGGCAATTCCCGCGGATATTGATAGGAATGATTTGCTAATCGAATGCTCATTTTGTTGGTTTGGTACATTTGTTGCACAACTTGGAATACAACGAATAAGGCATCAAATTGATACTAGCGCCAAGATCGGCCAAAGCATCACGCGTTTAACATTATTCGAAAGTACATGGAATAATAAAGCTCCCAGGATCTCCGAGCTTTTGTGGGATCTTGTTTTGGACAATAGTGAGAGCATTCTTGATTGGAAAGTAGGCGATATTTGCTCTAGCTTGCTTTTGTTGTTAAGAAGTTCTTTCAAAAAATTTCCGTAATTGGGCATTAGGCTAAGACATCAGCAGAGGAACATTAAGTCTAACCTCTTTGATTATTTCAATAAATTTCTTATAGCTTTCTTCCATCTTTTCTTTCTTTAGGCATTGAGGATAAGGAACTTTTGGTGTATATGCCTTGACGGATGGAATGTTTTTCTTTTTGGTGGTTTGAGTACGTGTTTGGTTCTCGGTTTCATCCTCACTATCATTGGTGCGGAGTATTTTCATTAGGATTTGGTGGTGGATCGTGCGAGGAGGCTTCTTGTGAACATATCATTGATATGTTTCATTTCTTGTTTGTGGTGGGCGATACGTCTTATCATTTGATGGTTTTGGGTTGGATTGGGTATTGCTTGCAATGAACAGGGCGGTCTAGAGGAATGTTGGTCGAGAAAGTACGCCAAACTTGTTTTCAAGATCTTGGATAGATGCTTGATGATTTTTCTGTCCTTGCTCAACTTTGGCTTTGAGATTGAAAATTGATTTTTGATAAAATCATTTGAAGATTTTTGAGGCGTACGAATTCTCTCATGGTTTTCTGAATTAGGTTTCTTCCATCTCTTTTGGGGTTTTGTGGTTGTGGATCGTCGAGTTCGTGGTTGAGAATCACGGTTGTCATCCCTTAGCGTGATGTTGCCAATTTCTAGAATTTCGACCGTAATAATTACTACGATATCCTTCTCCACGGTATCCTCCTTGGTAACTTCGCTTCTCCTTCGCCGGTCCACCCATGGAAACTTAGTCGCACTCGGACGATGGATGATTTCCTCCACAATTGTTGCATCCGTCTCGCATTTCCTTCATTTCATCTTTGTTAGGTCACTAGTTTTACAACACAAGCTTACAAGAAAGAGATAAAGGCGATTGAAAAATAAACCAAACACACCACGCGATATACTTAGCCCGATTCTGGCGTAGGGCATGAGTGAAAGAGAAATATTGAACAACCAACCTTAAAATGAAGGTTTACAAGAGTATTTATAGGAGGGAAGCTAGGGCAACACTCCTAGTTCCCTTCCTTTTCCTTATTGGGCTAGGCCTAGGCTTATGGGCCTTCTACATAAGCCTAAGGCTAATAACAAACATAAAGGCCATAATTAAGCTACCTATTACATATTAATTACTGACAATTGATTATGGTTTAGAGTGATTCAACAATCTCCCCTCAAGTGTTGGTGATGAAAAGCGGTGAAGCGTTGATGTAATAGCGACTTTGGCGTCTTGACATTCTTCTTTCTTGTGAGAAAATTGCCTTGGTCGAACAATCTCGGTCTAGAGATAGTTTACTTTGAACAACATTATGCTTTGGCGTCATCTTTAACTTTGTTCTTTGATCATTGTTCTTTGTGATGAAAAAGATAGTATGTTGATGTTGTGCGCATCAAATGCGCCTCAGTGCCTTCCTTTAGCGGTGTCTCCGTCTTTCTCCAACATGCTCGCACTCTTTAACGTTGGATTACGGATGCGATGAAGTTCTTTAAGTCTTTAACTTTGTAGATTCTTTGATTTGGCGAAGAATCATTCGACTTGTGTTGCTTTAAGATAGAACTTCTTTGATGATGTTGTTGGTGTGAACAAGTGGAGAATCACACCGATCATTCCGCTCGAGCTTCCATAAGAAGTAAACATTAAAGCGGTTAGTAATAAGCAGTTCGGCACTTACAAGTTTGAACTTGAGAGTGTTGTGACATAGTGTGAAAACACAACTCTAATTCTTACAAAGGCCGTTCACGAATGAGTCCAGACAAGTGAGATAACCACGATGTGCAAGTACACCCTCGATTGAGATGAGTAGCCGGTAGGTACGAAGTATCACCTCATATTTGTAGACCGTTTGAGACCACTAAAAAGCGAATCGGGGTTGCGGCGACTGGCACCGTCGGGGAGTTTCCATTCAATCACGAGGATCACAAATGAAGACCTCTCATAAATGTTCTCGACAGGTTGCTAAGATCTGTGAAGGACTCGATAATGTACCACTGAAATTCTTATTGTTGAATATCAAGTTATGAAATGTCAAGTGCCTAAAGAGATCTTTTGATGAATCTCGTGGCTCTAGACTCAATAGTGCATTTTGGTTTTCTGGCCGGAGACTAGGGAGAGTCTCCTTCTTCAATACGTAATCTACAGAAAGCCGATAATTCTGTAGGTTCCTGTGAGAATGAAACAAGCTTACGTTGAGAGAAACTTGAGTGGTTAAGAAAGGTTTAGTGCATGCGTCCTTTGGGTCCATGGCGACTTTTAATCTTCAATACGGTGTCATCTAGTGACAACGGGCATATGAATTGAACCCGGTACGCCTCTAAGTTGAATAATTTGGCGGGCTATTTCTTTTCACCCTTTTCTTTGCATTTCTTTTTAATTCTTCAACTCCTTCTTTCTGAGATTCTCAATTCTCCTTTTTATAATCATACCTAAGGACTTCTAAATTCTAACTATTTGTTGTGTCCTTGGGTAGATCCTCCTGCTCTAGCGGATCATGGAGGCGGTTATTCTAACCTTAGTCACCTTATAACTCCATGACTAACCTATGTTGCCATAAAACCATTTACTTGAAAAATCTCGCTCAGTGTTTATGAATAAAACATTTTTGAACCACTGTTGAGATGAGATTTTGCATAAATACTCCCCTCCACATATGTACGGTTAAATGCACAGTGAGGAAAGAGCGCGCACATTTTGAATTGATCAAGTCAAGATAGACATTCCCACGAGACACGGTTCGTGGCATAGTTAAAGAGTTGCATTGTCAGCTTTTAGGTGACAACTGGCTCTAATAACTACCTTGAAGGTGTAGACAATCCTCGAAAGGTTGTCAAACCCGTCCGAGTTCATGTCTACCAAGAGTTTCTCGAATGGTACATTCTACTCGGACAAGTCCTTTGTGAGACACATTTACATCACTAGCGAACTAGCTTGAAATTATTACCCGTCCAGGATAAGTCTTTTCGAGTTCTTGTGGTTAAGATCTAAGTCAATTCTTGGGTTAAGTCTATAGCACAAAGATTCATTTGAATGTACACAACATCTTTCTTATCACGTATTTTCTCCCCCTAAAAAATGGCATATAAAATGTTATTTTTTGAAAAGTTGAGAATAAATATGACCATTTAAGTGTTGGGAAGAATGACCACTGTGAACAATTAGTGAACAAAGTTTTAAGTCAGTACTCCCCTCAACGAAAGGTGATATAAACGGTTGAGGTTTTGAAAATCATAAGGAAAGTACTTGTTCTTTTGAGCAAAACCTTGAAAAGTGAAAGGTTTGATAGGTTTTACATAAAAGTAAGAAGCTTTAAGCTCCTTTATAAGAATTGTGAATACCGGCGTACCACGGGTCCTTTATTTACAAGTACGGGTTGTACAGCGTAATATGTGCACAAGCCATCGACATAATAGATCATACATCCAAATTTATAATGAAAGAAGCAGTTCAAGGGGTACGGGTAGTCCAGAGATGTCGCCGCGAGAATGTGAATCAGGGCGTTGAAAGCCGATGATGTTTCTCCAGGTCGACCACCAACATAGCTTCCAATCTTACGGCTCAATCCCCTTCTATACAACCGTTCATCAATCATCGTGATGATCCTCTTCACATCCCTTCGTTCCGAATTCCATCGCTTAGGAGACCCGATCTTTTGGTGTATATCCTTCAACCGGTAAGCCAATCCGTCCCTAACCATCTTCAAAGTGTGATCTCCAAACTTGTGAAGATCGTTGCACGTCATCAAGCAATTTCTTTGAAGTTCACTGATGCGGTAAACGACGAATGGTTTGCTTGATGAGTGTAAATTGTGAGAGCGGTTGATGTCGGAAGATCAAGTTGTGGTGGAATGAAGTTTACACGAGTCGATAAGATTCAAGCAAAGGCTGGAGATCTTCTACACGCGTTCTTTGATGACTATGCGTCCGATGAAGATGAGCAACGACTTTATGAATTCACGTTGTGCCGGTGGAGAATTGTCTAATACGACCCAATACTTTGGCAAGGTACATATCTTGATGTCGTTGATAGACAAATTCTCAAAGTCGGCTTCGAAAATGCATAATCCCTTTTATCTTGTCGTTTGACCACAATATTCTTTAGGAAGGTGTAGTCCCACTTAGATGAAAGATCGACGTGTTTGATGGCAGCGATATTTTTAGGCCCGAACTCAATACGCATGTTGAGACTTCAACTGGCACGACTTCGTAGTAGATTCTTCGGAGTTCCGGCCAATGATGAATCCTACAAGCATCTCGGTCATATGCTTCCACTTTGTTAGAGAACAAGTGATTGGCACGTTCCTCGATGGCTATGCAGTTCGAGTATATAGTTTCTGGGAATGGAAATGTCAAAGATGTAGCGTATTTCCTTGAACCATCGCCACCATGTAGAAGAAAATCCAAGTCTCTGTTGAAGAAATATCGGAATGGAATCCTTGGTTCATCTGGTTTGCCAATTGTTGGTAGAGGTTTTGACCAGTCGGTGTAGTATGGAGGGTTGTCCCGTTTGGTGAAGTCGATGTTTGCTTCGGGTTGAGCCAATCCATGTTGTTAGACATAGCTCGAGCAATGTTTTCAAGGTGATATTCGACTCGATGGCACTCGAGCTATCTTTCCACAGTTGAAAAGCTTCATTCTTGATTAGCCTCAACTCGGATTTCGTCATCTTCTTCACATGGAAATTTTCTTGCATAATCTTAGCATGCTCCAATGTATTACCGTCTACGGATCTTGACCTTCATCAGGGTAGGGAGTTGAGTTAACAAGTGTAGAGAACCATTCAAATTCCTCTGTTTAATCGTCATCTAGCCATGATGACGTCATCACGAGATGTCTTCTTCTTTTCAAGGCCTAGATGATGATTCGGTTTCGTACTTGTTTGGGAGAGGTGGGTTGTTGTAGGGGCTCACGGACTTCCTCATCGTCACCACCCGTATACTTAAAGTGATCACCGGTTTTTACGAGTTAGGGTGGCATTGAAAGAAGAATCACGAGGTTTATTGTAGAAGAGCGAGGAGGAGACCTTTGTTGAGCAGGAGGCCGTTGGGGAGGTGGTGGCATAGAAGATGATTCACCAAACTTCTTCTATCGTTTAGCTTCATCATTCTTATCCTGATCCTTATCTTCATCGTCTCTAGGACGTTTAGACATTTCACTTCGACTCGTCATCCGCGTATGCTTCTTGGAGGGTTGGTAGTCCGACCGCGCTTGAAAGCTTGACTCCTTCATCGGAAGTAAATGTCCTAGATCGTTTAGACATTTTTGTGACAAGCTTGGCCACCAATTCATTATCCGAGAAAACAGGATCATGGATGGATGAGTAGTGGCACGGTTAAGGGTGTTGATCTTATAGTTTGCTTGGCTATCTGCATAAGATTCGGATATAGTTGTCTGGTAAACATCTCCTTTGTGACTTTAGGAACGATATCCAATAGGTACTTGTGAGTGTAGCCTTCGATCATTACATCGTCCATTTTCCCTTGTAGATCATCCCGCATGAGCTTCGTATGTATTCCCTTTCATTACGCATCTTGTCATTCTCATAATGTAGATATCTTGTATTTGGTCGGAAAACCAATTAGCTTTTCTAAAGAGCATGTCCTTCTTTTGCGACTTGTTGGACGGCTTTGACAATTCTTTAATGAGTATGAGAAATCCAAGATCGAGGTGGCTTCTTCAACGATACGGATGCTGATTTGGTTGATTTCTTTGATGGTGGTGGTGAAGAGTGAGGCGAAGAATCGATGATGATGAGATGTGAGGAGATTCGGATCCTTTGGAGGGTGCAGAGGTTTTCTCCTCCGGCGCGGGACTGTCTAGAGAAACTTATCATAATCGGCATCATCTCCACTTATCTTTCTCTTCATTCTTTTCGTCTTAGTCTTTTCTTTGTCACCCTCATCTTTCTCGGACTTTTCTTTAAGAGGTTCCTCAAATTCATGCTCAATAGTTTCTTCCACGGGCTTTTGTTGTGGCTCCAAAGTGGTGGCACCAGATCCCTTATCGGGTTGATTAACGCATCGGGGATGCGAGTGAAGGTTGACACCACTGACCTCCCGGCCACCCATTTGTTCTTGAGCAAATTTTTGTGCAACGTGTTGAAGTCGAGCGAATTTGAACTTCTTCCTGTATGATTTATCCAGTTGCTCTTCATCACTTCGAGCTTTCATCATATGGCACAAGTCAATGAGAGTCTTTCCTTTGCCATGTTCACTATTGGACTAGGAGGTTTTGGTAATGCTTGATGGATTGTCATCCTTTGCGGTTTCAGAGTAGTGGACCTCCTCGATCACGATTGTGTATCTTCAGAGCTTTCGTCCAGTAGCTTTCTTTGTGGTTCAAGTGTAGGAATAGGAGCAGCTTCTTTGGAGGGAACTTTCTTCTTTGGATTAGGTTTCCTCTTTGGGACCTTCCTTTGACTCTCTGTGCTCACTGCACTTCAAGCCCTTCCTTTCGTTCTCCGAGTAGAGTTCGAGGAAGGCTTTTCATCGAGATGACCAACTTTACCTTCTGCTACTGATACGATACATTTATGCGTTTCAAGCTTTTAATTTCATTTGTCGAGGAGGTGATCGGTGACCACGACACCTTGTTTCTTTGTTGTCGATTCCTTGATTACGATAGAAAGGATAGGTTGGGACAACCGTAACGCCGCGTGATTCGGGTCATTGAGCCTCTTGGGAATATCGAGGATTAAGCCCAAGTGCTCTCGGATCAAAAGCTTAGTGTATCGACATAGGGAATCTTTGAGCCAAGCTTCTTGTGAAATGTCATCATGTCATCCCATATCAGTTGCTCGATTTCAATGTCCTTCTTATTGATCAATGACCGAAGACTTGCGATTCCATGAGCTTGGGATGCTCATAGCCACGGTCACGACCAGAGGCAGGGACTTAGTGATGATGATGTAGAGGGTTCTCCACGGTTGAGGAATGTTCTTAAGCTCCACGTGAGAATGCTTGTTAATAATTCACGAAGCTTCATCATAGCCAATATCAAGTAGAAATTGCGAAGCTGTCTCTTCAGAGGTGTGGCAAAAGAAGTCGGTTGGCACGATGTGCGGAATGATAAAATCTGCGTTCGTAAGTGCAGGAGTGATAGTGTAAGTGTCATGTACACATTTGCACTTGACCGGTGATCCTCTGCATTGAATTCCGAGTGCTGAATGTAGATTTCCGATGGCGAGTGTGAGAGCATGTTATGGTAGGGATGATTCCTTAGAATATCCACAGCAATGAGACAAGAAGATTATGAGCATGTGAGGGTTTCAAAGTCAACCCTAAGGTTGTTCTTTCCAATCTTTTTAGGATAGCCATTGGGAAGATGTCGAGCAATTGTGAGAACTCGGTGCATCCACATTCATTTGTGCGACCATGTAGGTGATGCGAAATAACATTAGCCAAAAGAACCAACATATCAAAAGACATAATGTTAGTCAACAGAAGGTTTTATTGTCTAATTATTGAATGTGCAGTGCTAATGATTGTTACGAGTCCTAAGTCACTTGTTTGTCCAATAGTCCAATGGCGTGGTGAAGCGTTTCGTGAGTTAGTTAACTTTAAGTTTTAAAGTTTATGTTATCACTTATAGTTCACAACATATCAAGCGTTTAAGTTTATTAGTGACATTATTGGTTTCCTTGCGATATGATTGGTTTATTTACAAGATTGTACATGTAACAATTCAAAATTTAGGTCAATCCAGGCTTAGGCGTAGAAATGATAAAGTTACTGGCGAAAGCGAGAGTTGTATACGCGGGCGAAAGCTTATTCGTAGGATCTAACTTACGCGTAAACGCATAGGAAAAGGAGACCTTATGCGTAGAGCTTACGCATGGCGTATAATAACCTACGCGTAAGGCTTACTCGTAAGAGTAGACCTTATCGCGTAAAGGTCCTTGTTTACGCATATCCTTCACGCGGATACGCGTAGTCCCATAGTAGAACCTTACGCGTAATAGTTGGCATAGGGATTTCTCTTACGCATAACTTTCTACGCGTAAGGTGATCCTTATGCATAGAGATTCAAATGACCTTGATTCTGAATTTTAAAGCTAGCAAGCACGAAATAAAATCATCAAATCAGCAATCTAATCATGCATAGTCATATTAAGCAGATTACGGCATGAAAACATGTTAAACATTTTCGTGAGAAACGCATAAGCGCGTAGAGTCAAAACCCAAGGGTTATGAATTAGATAAGATTTCTAACCATAGAAATTGCACCAAACTTTTTTCGTAGGTCTAAAGTGTTGTGAGATTCTATAAACCAAGTTATAACATCCAGTTCGAGATGAATCAAAAATACCCAAACTTAAGAAGTTTAAACCCTAATTCTAATTCAATTAATCGGTGTTTTACGGGTTGTTATAGGGCCTGGATATCATTAATTCAACATCATATTACCCTCACAAAACAATCTTTTAGACCAAAAACCTTCAAATTTGAAAACACCTAATTCGACTTAAGAACCCTAATTTTGAAAAACCTTCAATTCGTGTTTCTGGGTGGATTTAGAGGATAAGATTAGTATCATTGATGTTATAGACATGTTTTGACACAATCCTTTTAACCACAAACACCCATTCTTGATTATGAGTTCATACGCTTATGCGTAGAACACAAAAACAATCATAGACAAAAATTTGACCGTTGGATTCGTGTAAAAATCAAAACCTATGTTTATAAACATGTTAAGATCATGAAACAACTTACAAATTGATGATCGAAACTTTTGATTTGAAGAAGCGAATTTCGTGCGTTAGGATTGGTTAGGTTTATGAGTAATAAATGTGATGAATATGTTAGGTGGAGTGTTTTTATAAAAAATAACTTTAAACTTTGGCGGTTTTGGTCCCTCCACGCTTTCCATTTTCATACAAAGCCATTTAACTTCCGTTTGGTTACCAACAAAGATTTTAAGAAAGAAACTTGCGACACTCCCCTCCGACTTAAGAAAATAATGAAAGGTTATAAATTTTTAGTCGAGGAGTGTCATAAAACCAAAAAGTTTGCCACCATTGATAAAAAGCGGGGTAAAGAATAACATGCAAGTATTACGAATGTTTTGAAACAGATTTGGTATTAATTTTCTCCCCTCAACACTTGATCAGGAAAATACTAATTTTTTTGAAAGATTATAGTGTTGATGGAAAAATGTACTTGCCATGTTGAAAGAAAATTAGATTAGAAGAATATTTTTTGTTGTTTTATCAGGTTTTATATTTTTGTATTTTGTTTTTGAAAAAATATTTACAAAAGAGATTTTGGTGTTTGACAGTTTTTAAGACTGTTTTAGGAGGTCATCCAATTCCTCTTGAGTCAAACACCTCATACCAATCCGGTGGACCAACTCATTAAACCTAGCGGGAGGCAAGGCTTTGGTGAGAAGATATGCCAATTGGTATTCTGTAACAAAATATAATTCAACAGCGACGCCTGTTCCGCGTGATCCTTGATGAAATGATATCGAAGATCGATGTGCTTTGATTTTGAGTGCTTGGCCGAGTTGCGAGATCGCAATGGCACTCGATTGCCATGCAGTACATCGGGATTCAGCTATATCGTAACCATAGTCTTTGAGTTGTGTTCTCATCCAAATGACTTGAGGCACAACACCTGACATGGCTACATATTATGCTTCGGTTGAGGACAGGATGTACAATCACACTTCGATTGCCATGACACAGTTTATCACCAAGAAATTGTAAAGCTCCTGGAAGTACTTTTCCGTGCAAAAGTCAAGCATTAGTCGGCGTCACGAAAGAGCGATTAGTTCAAAACTGAATCCTTCGGATACCGGATCCCCAAGTTAATGGTTCCCTTTATGTAGCGGAGGATTCTTTTTAGCCTCCGAGAGGTGAGTTTAGGTTGTTAGTCGACCGATAACGAGCAAAGATATCACGGCAAAGACAATATCGCTCATCTGGTACATTAGATACATGAGGACCCGATGATACTACGGTATTTGGTAGGGTCAACCAATTTCCCATGTAAATCAGCGTCTAGCTTCTTGGTATGAGCCATTGGTGTGGCATAGGTGTCACAAGTATTCATTCCAAACTTGTTTAATAATTCAAGGGCATATTTGGACTGACTCAAGAAAATACCATGGGGTGATTGATGAACTTGTAGTCCTAGAAAGAACGTAAGTTCACCCATCATGGACATTTCAAAATGTTTCTTCATTAGTTTTGCAAAGCGATTGAGTACTTTTTATGAGTTGACCCAAAAATGATGTCATCCACATAAATTTGAGCAATTAAAATATGTTCCCCGTGATATTGTATGAAAAGAGTTGGGTCGACCAAACCTTTGGTAAAATTATTGGCAATGAGGAAAGATGATAACTTATCGTACCATGCCCGAGGAGCTTGTTTGAGACCATCTGAGCTTTGTTCAGTTTGTAGACATGGTTGGTGGGCGGGATCAACGAATCCTTCCACGGTTGGTGACATAAACCGTTTCTTTAAGTTGCCCATTCAGAAAAGCGGTTTTGGCGTCCATCGAAATACCGTTATATTCATATGAGCCGCTAACGCGAAATATCGAACGACCTCAAGGCGAACAGCAACAAAAGATTCTTCAAAGTCAATACCCTCTTCCACGGCGATAACCCTTAACCACAGAGGCGTGACTTATTTGGATAACATTCCCTTGACATCAATTTGTTTTTCCAAATCCATTTGAGACCAATGGCGTAGACCCATTTGGTCTTTCAACCGGTTCCCATACTTCAAGACGTTTGAATTGGTTGAGTTCTTCTTGCATGGATTCGATCCAGATGTCTTTTGTCATTGCGTCTTTGATGTTTTTAGGTTGGATTGGCGGGCGGATGTGAGTGCATAAATGCAATGTTCACCATTTGAGTGAAGCGTTGTCTTGTAACGGTAGGTTGATTCGGGTTGCCAATAATGTTTTCCCGAGGATGGTCTTTTGTCCATCTATGTGTGGAGGGTTGATGTTGGTATACATTGTTAAATGATTCGAGGATTCAAATGGTTTGTTGATGATTCCGAGCATGCAGTGCGGCGATCTCATTTGCAAACGGGTTGAAGAGCAGCATTTGGATCAAAATCTGCGGTGGGGGTACTTCATTGAACATCATCGACCGATTCATCATTGTTAGAAGCGGTTTGTTCAAGCTGTTGTGTGGAGTCAACGGTGGTGCTTCTTCAACCGTAGTTGTTGTAGCGGTGTATCGGTATAAGATTATTATCGGGTTGAGCACCAGAAACATCGGATACACACGAGCACGTTCATCAATATCGTCACTAAACAATGGAGCAAATAACCTTTCCATTTGTTGCCGAGTAATTTGGAGGCTTTGTTCAATTGATGATGGGGTTTGGGGAAAGTTTAGCGGTTGTGTCAAAGTTCAAAAGCTGTAGTTATACTTAGAAGCCATTTCCGTAAGTTCATCAAAATGAGCATGAATCGTTTCCATAACCTCCTTTGTTTGACAATTCCAGATTCGGAAGCCTTTAGAATGATCACAATATCCTATAAAGACTCCAATGTCAGCTTTGGCTTTGAGCTTTCCAAAGTCATCACGATCATTATTCGGATAGCAGAGAGATCCAAATACATGAAAGTGTTTGAGATTCGGTTTTCTGCTGTGGACAAGCTCAAAAGGTGTTTTGTTGTGGCGTTTTGTAATCATAGAACGGTTTTGAGTATAGCATGCATTAGATACAGCTTTTGCCCATAAGTAATCTGGAAGTTTAGCATTGATTAACATTGTTCTTGCAGCTTCCACTAACGTTTGGTTTCGTCTTTCAACAACTCCGTTTTGTTCTGGTGTACGTGCAATAGATGTCTGATGCTGAATTCCTACTTTCTCATAAAATTCATGAAGAGTTTGGTTAATGTCCGGTATGCAAACAGTCAAGCTAAATCACACAAGCCCGCCACTTGTGAATGGCGGACCGTAACCAGATTAAAGCTGCTAAGCACGAAATGCAATGAAGATCGAGGAGTATAGGGTCTCCCCGGGTCGTTATGTCCCAGCGAGCGAGGCATGCAATGGATTATCAGACGTATAGTGATCGGGAGATTTGAACGGAAAAGGAGATTGTGAATTAATTATAACTACAGAAAAGCCAACAAATTAAAACGGCTTAAATGCAAATTAAAGGAAATTAAAAAAATAAAAACTATTAAATAAACGCTATCACTATATTTAAAATCGATGAACGTTTAAAATTTAAAACTTACAACTTACGTTTAAATAAAAATTACGTAGACGTACAAAATAAAAAGTGATATCTAAGAAATAAAAGTCCTAAAAATATGAAAATGACATTTTTACAATCCTAATGATAAAAGAAACTTTTTAGAAAAAGAAAACTATTTTTATAACTAATTAATTAATTACTATTAATTAAAAACTAATTTTAACTATTTAATAATTATCTAAAATACAAGAAATTAGGAAATAAAGCTAGAAAAATAAAATTATGAATTGGAAAAGTCTAAAATAACAAACTAGAATTTTCAAAACTATTTTTGTATTTTTCTGATTATTTTTCTATTTTCTAGGAATATTAAACTATTAAAAACTAATTAAATTACTAAAAATTACAAAATAAACTATGAAAAATCTGGAAAATTACTTTTTTTACTACTTATATTTATCTGAACCTAAGAAAATTGAAATATTATTTTTTTGAACCTTTTCTTAATTTTTTGTATTAAAGGCTAATTAAAAAGGCTTAAAAACTAATTTAAAATAAGAAAAATAGCAAAACAGCTAGGAAAAATCTGAAAATTTCAGGAAAAGTCTACAATTATATTTGGAATCTAAGAAAATTGGAAAAACAAGTGGTTGTATGGAGAAAAATGCAACTGATGTGAAATGTGCTTAAAAACAAGCACTAGGATAAGCCAAATAAGCACAAACAAGCACCACACTGGAACAGAAGCTACAATATGCTAAATTAACCAAATTGCAACTAAAGACAACAAGCTAAACCCTCTGTATTGGCAGATTGCTCAGATTTGATATTTGAGCTATAAGCTAAAAACAGTGAGAGGTAGGCAACTTGCAGCTGATGAATAAGCAACTGAATAAGCTAGAAACTTGAAAACAGAAATTGGAACTTAAAGCATACCTGGGTGAGATCTTATAAACTAAAAATCAGACCTAGTTAAGCTAAAATGAAACACAATGCAGGGCCTTACAAAACACAAGACATGAAACCCAGTCTTGATTAGGTACTTACGCCGGGGCATTGACAGCATAATCACAAGCTCTTTTGGGTCTTAAAGAAAAATCACAAAAATATGTAAAAGTGGACATAAGAAACTAGACCAGGAGGGCTCTCTAAAACAACAAGTTTCATTGAAATTGGTTAAGAAATGAGCTTGTGAAAAATCAACCTATTTTGCCTAAAACTGAGTTTTTTTTAACTTTTGACTTTTTCACAAACATGGACAGTTGACCAATTTGAGTTTTGATCAAGATTTGTGAACTGAAAATGGACTTAATAGATTAAATAAGCCTGATGCTAGCTAGCTCTAAAGTTTCTAAGCACAAAGTAAGCTTATGTAATTGCAAAAACTCAACAGTGAACAGATGACAAAAGATGTGATAGGATTTTGACTTTGGTGGTTTGTATGCACAAGATTATGAATGCAGAGAGCTAAGTTGAGCTAACCAAGCATGAGACAACAGGTCCTAACCATGGAACAAATCTCTAGCACAGTTTGAGCACACAAACCAAACACCACTTATATCTACTGCTTTGCAAATTTAAATGAACTAGTATCTAATCCAACTTGTTCCAAGGATCAAACTGAGTTAACATGACCTAGTTAAAATTATTTAAACAGGTTTTAAGTATTGGTGATTCTGATTAACATTCAAGCACATTGCACAAATCGAAAATGACAAGAAACACTTACAAGTGTTGAGTGATTTGACTCTAAGGCTAAAACTAAGATCCAAGACCACTATTCTATTACCAAGAACTAATCTACTCTATTCCAACCCATATCAACATACATCACCCAAATTCCAAAACCAAGTCTCATTGAGTGAACTCGGTTGACTTTTGTTGACCAAGAACCATAATCATTTTAAACAAGTAATATGAAAAGCATACAAAGCTATAATAAGCTTAGATAAACCTTTTTTGAGCTTACAAATCAGCTATTGAAAGCTTGTAAACAAGATTTGGACTTAAGAATTGAAAAAAAGGAACATGAATATTGAATTGTGATCATAAACTGATTTGGATGCTTGAAAATAATTGAAATACACTTGAACACATAAGTTTGATACAATTTAACAAAATAATACAAGTTTAACACTGAATTAACAACTTGACATAAAAAACGACATAAGAAAGAAAATAAAAACTAGAAGACTATCTCTTGCTTCCTTTTTCCTTTCTTTTATATCCAAACTCCTTGTTTCTCTCCTAATGTGTTTCCCAACAAATCTTAGCCATGGATGGCTTAAAACCATCCCGCCGCTTAAACATCTTTTTGGCCCATTTTTCCTTTTGACATTGGAGAGTTGAGATGGTGGGCATTAAATGCTTTGGAGTTTGGTGGAGGTGGGGAACAAGGAGAAGATATTGTGAAATGGGTGGGTGGAATGGTGAGAGGATGGCAGCAGGGGGAGGAAAACAGGAGTGGGATGGCGGGGTTGGTATTTGTTTGACCGGTTTTGACCACAGGGGTTCAAGTAAGGTGGGGTCAAAAGGGTATTATGACAGGGGTCCAAGGGTTTTGATAGGGTCCAAAATAGGTTTAAAGTATTAAATAAACAAGGACCTATGTTGTACTTCTCAAAATAGAGGATCTATTCTGCCAATTCTGCCAAGATGTTTCAAGGGACCAAAAGTGACAATCTCAATAAGTACAAGGACCAAACTTGTCATTTTGCAATTTTCCAGGGCCATTTTTTGCCAAATTTCAAACTTGAAGGACCACTTTTGTAATTTTCTCAAACTTTTGACATTTTTCACCAAAGGACTAAATTTGACAACTTATGATTTTAAAAGGACCTTTGGTGATTTTTCTTTTGAAATTATGTGCTCGGGACCTGCTTTTGACAACTTTGAAACTTGGGGATGAAATCACAAATCTGCAAACTTTGCTCATTTTTCATCCGATTTTAAACATTTTGCATCCTAAACATATAAAATGCACTTTTGAGATATTTTCGTGATTTTGATGCATTTCGAGCATTTTAAACGTTTTGCAGTCAGATTTGACCAAAATGATGAGTATTTACACACTCATCAATCCCCACACTAAACTATTGCTAGTCCCTAGCAATCTTTTGAGAAAACTTAATGGATTTGCATCTCTTTACCAAAAGCCATTACTTCTGGAGTAGCCAAATGTTTCAGTTCAAGTAAGAACCATGATACACCGATAACCATCGATTTATGGCAAATCATAAACCATATAACGGATTTGAATGTGTCTTTACCGTACGCCTCTCGACTAGCCAACTCTTAGATAAATTATCGAATTATCTTTGGTGAGTGAATACCAATTATGGTTTTTCCATCGCCTTTACCACAAGCCATAACCTTAAGGCTAGCCAACTCTTTCACTTTTAGGATATGGTGAGGTGAATACCATACAATTTTGGGCAAATTGCAAGCCGTCAACGGATTTGAGATATCTTTACCAAGAGCCGTTTGCTCCTGGATTAGCCAATCCTTTTGTCTTACAGACATGGCGGACTGATAACCAATTGAGTAAGTGTAGAACACTTACTCCAAAAAATTTTGGCCAAAAATGGGGGAATTGGTATAATTATATGATAAAATTTGAGAATTTCCCCACACTAGAGATGAATATTGCCCTCAATATTCAAAGTACCGGTTATGCCAAACAAAGAACGTGAAAGGGAAATACTACGGCCATTATTTAGAAAGAAGATTTTTTTTTTTACATGCATATATACACAACATGGGCAACCCCCACACTAGGTGGTAGAAAATAGAAAGAAGTCGAAATATGGGTGAAAACCCATGGTGTGTGCAAGCTCGTTTTTGATTTCGAAGTCGCTAGCTTGACTCGACCCCCAATTCATTGGTTCATGGGGAAGCAAAGTGGAAGAAACAATCTCCATCGGACTTTCATTCAAGATGTTTGGATAAACATTTGAAGCACGTGAAAGTTCCACACCGATGAGATATAGATATAACCGGCTCACAAATGGTACATGAAAATGCCGGGATCAAAGATAGTGTCTTCATTCCCGAAGGAGTGAAGAACAGGAGAAGTGACAGAATATATGAAGAAAAGAAAGAAAATCATGACTAACTCTTCATCCTCAATAGGAGAATTCATAGTTTCATGAATCTCCTCAGTTAAGCTCAATTGGTCTAGACATATCTCGGGAGTGTCTAGATCAAAGTAGAAGTTATCATACTCGCCGGAGATATGATATGAGTGAGTTCATCCGAACTCCATAAAGGTGAATGAATCATATTCGAATTGATATGAGTGGGTTTATGGTGAACTCCTCAAAAGTAAATGATTCATGATCGAGGAGAGAATTATGAGAATGAAAAGTGGTAATGCCACTAATCTTCTCTCCCATATTATCAAAACAGAAGGCTTTCATTTCCGGAATAGGACCATCGGAAAGAATGTCACTATCCTTAATGGGGATAGGAGATGAAATAGGTTTTTCATTGAAAGCCTCGATTTTAGAAATGAGAAGACCGACATTCAAGAATGTTGCACTAAGTGCTTCATCTTTGATTCAGGTCGGTAACTTCATCATTCTCTTCTTCTAAGCTAACAAGCTCAAAAGGTGAATCTTCCACATAAATGATGTCTCCACAAGATAACGAATCATCATCATCAGAATCGGAGAACATCTCATCATGATCATTTTGGAAGATAAGAGGAGGAGGGATATCACACACATGATCAAGAATTCCCTGTGACTCTCTTGGGATTGGGACAAGGTCCTCAACACTAGACCTTATGAATTCGTCCGACTTTTCGTGAACAAGAAGATGCTCGTCCCCATAATAAGAGAGTGAGTGGGAGCTCGTGTGATAGCGTTGTTTGAGATGAAATCTCAATCTGCTGATATCAATGATCGAGGGGTTGAGAAATATTATTCTAAAAGGATAAAACCCTCCTCCATCATCATAAGAGCCGCCTTAAGAATTGGGAACGCTTTAGAGCTGCATGCTCTAGGGCTAATAATTCTTCCTCGACGGGCCTCTCGCTTCTTCTGGCTAACAATTCTCTATGGTCTTTTCACCACTCACTTGATTCTTAAAGTTACTCATCATATCCTCAAGTGTTTTTATTGCGGTTTCAAGATCCCGAGATTTCATGAGACAACGGCTCAGATGGAGTTTGAACCGATAAGCCGTGGAGGTTGGAAATTATCAAACATGTGAGAGTCATGATTGTTACAAGGAAATGGATTCCCTGTTTGACAATCAGAGCTGAAGTGGGGACCTCCACAGACTCACAACAAGAAAATTGTTTGAACTGACAGTGAACTATATGGATATTGGTCATAACCAAAACTCGAAAGCATCACGGAAAACGCTCATGACAAACGTGTTTCAATTGACACTCAAATCCGAGGACCTCCACAAAATTCACAACAAGAAAATTTGGTTATATGAAGATAAGTCGGCTGGTGGGTAATTGAAAAGCTTAAGGGGTCGCAATGAGTTCCGATAAGGATCATAATCAAATGAATTCCTCGAACCACAAAACAAACAACTCCTGTTATGAATATCATTACCACATTGTACACATGTACATTAATCAGGGGTGAACCATAAAGAGGCTCACCACAACCGACACAAGGAATAAACGATTGCATTTGAGAGTTATGAAGAGGAATCGGTTTATTCAAAGAATCATCAAAACCAACATGGTGATCTGAATGACTATCAAGTCTCAAGAACATTGAAAAAATCGAGGAGGTGGGACAAGTGGTGTGCGCTTAGAGCTAGCAAGTTCCACCACTTCCGTTATGGTCTCCGGTCTGGTTCTTGAGAACGTGAAGATTAGGCAAGTCATTCTTGCTAGTCACCGGTGTTTGAACGGGTTCATCGATTATTAGAACGGATTGTGGCGGGTGGTGAAATAACTTTGAAAAGAATTTATGATGGATAATTCGCACGAATTGCAAAATTCGCTTGAACTAGGCCCTCCACACCGCCACACACATTTTGACGATGAAGTTGACGAATGTCGACATAAGAATTAAACATATAGAGGATTAAGAAGAGAATAAAATGGTTGAGAGGATACTAAGAATAGAATTAAGCGGAAAAGAGGGTAAGAGAAATAGAATCATACGGATAAGAGGAATGAGAAGAGTATTTTGTATTTTTGATAAGAAAACATATACGATGGATGGTATGAACAAAGAGTGAATATCCAAATCACTAATCGCTAAGCGAAAGATAATCAAGACACTCCAAGAATGCGTGGCTAAAATTTGATCCAGCCAAAGGGTCAAGCTAAATCACACAAGCCCGCCACTTGTGAATGGCGGACAACCGACTTAAACCGCTAAGCACTAATGCAATGAAGATCTCGAGGAGTATAGGGTCTCCCTGGTCGTTATGTCCCAAATGAAATGCGTAAATGGATTATCGACGATATAGGATCGGAGATTTGAACGGAAAAGGAGATTGTGAATTAATTATAACTACAGAAAAGCCAACAAATTAAAACGGCTTAAATGCAAATTAAAGGAAATTAAAAAAATAAAAACTATTAAATAAACGCTATCACTATATTTAAAATCGATGAACGTTTAAAATTTAAAACTTACAACTTACGTTTAAATAAAAATTACGTAGACGTACAAAATAAAAAGTGATATCTAAGAAATAAAAGTCCTAAAAATATGAAAATGACATTTTTACAATCCTAATGATAAAAGAAACTTTTTAGAAAAAGAAAACTATTTTTATAACTAATTAATTAATTACTATTAATTAAAAACTAATTTTAACTATTTAATAATTATCTAAAATACAAGAAATTAGGAAATAAAGCTAGAAAAATAAAATTATGAATTGGAAAAGTCTAAAATAACAAACTAGAATTTTCAAAACTATTTTTGTATTTTTCTGATTATTTTTCTATTTTCTAGGAATTTTAAACTATTAAAACTAATTAAATTACTAAAAATTACAAAATAAACTATGAAAAATCTGGAAAATTACTTTTTTTACTACTTATATTTATCTGAACCTAAGAAAATTGAAATATTATTTTTTTGAACCTTTTCTTAATTTTTTGTATTAAAGGCTAATTAAAAAGGCTTAAAAACTAATTTAAAATAAGAAAATAGCAAAACAACTAGGAAAAAATCAAAATTTCTGTGAAAAGTCTACAATTATATTTGGAATCTAGGAAAATTGGAAAAACAAGTGGTTGTATGGAGAAAAATGCAACTGATGTGAAATGTGCTTAAAACAAGCACTAGATAAGCCAAATAAGCACAAACAAGCACCATGGACCGAAGCTACAATATGCTAAATTAACCAAATTGCAACTAAAGACAACAAGCTAAACCCTCTGACAAGTGATTGCTCAGATTTGATATTTGAGCTATAAGCTAAAAAATGGTGAGAGGTAGCAACTTGCAAGATGAATAAGCAATGAATAAGCTAGAAACTTGAAAACAGAAATTGGAACTTAAAGCATACCTGGGTGAGATCTTATAAACTAAAAATCAGACCTAGTTAAGCTAAAATGAAACTCGTGTTTACAAAACTGAGACAAACCCCGGTGCTATCACATTGCACAGGCATTTGACAAAGATAATCAAGCTCTTTTGGGTCTTAAAGAAAAATCACAAAAATATGTAAAAGTGGACATAAGAAACTAGACCAGGAGGGCTCTCTAAAACAACAAGTTTCATTGAAATTGGTTAAGAAATGAGCTTGTGAAAAATCAACCTATTTTGCCTAAAACTGAGTTTTTTTTAACTTTTGACTTTTTCACAAACATGGACAGTTGACCAATTTGAGTTTTGATCAAGATTTGTGAACTGAAAATGGACTTAATAGATTAAATAAGCCTGATGCTAGCTAGCTCTAAAGTTTCTAAGCACAAAGTAAGCTTATGTAATTGCAAAAACTCAACAAAGGAACAGATGACAAAAGATGTGATAGGATTTTGACTTTGGTGGTTTGTATGCACAAGATTATGAATGCAGAGAGCTAAGTTGAGCTAACCAAGCATGAGACAACATGTCCTAACCATGGAACAAATCTCTAGTTTGAGCTGAGCACACAAACCAAACACCACTTATATCTACTGCTTTGCAAATTTAAATGAACTAGTATCTAATCCAACTTGTTCCAAGGATCAAACTGAGTTAACATGACCTAGTTAAAATTATTTAAACAGGTTCTAAGTATTGGTGATTACAAATTAACATTCAAGCACATTGCACAAATCTGAAAATGACAAGAAACACTTACAAGTGTTGAGCTGATTTGCAGGCTAAAACTAAGATCTAAGACCACTATTCTATTCTAATCTACTCTATTCCAACCCATATCAACATCTGCATCACCCAAATTCCAAAACCAAGTCTCATTGAGTCTCAGGTTGACTTTTGTTGACCAAGAACCATAATCATTTAAACCTGTAATATAAGCTTATACAAAGCTATAATAAGCTTAGATAAACCTTTTTGAGCTTACAAATCAGCTATTGAAAGCTTGTAAACAAGATTTGGACTTAAGAATTTGAAACAAAGGAACATGAATATTGAATTGTGATCATAAACTGATTTGGATGCTTGAAAATAATTGAAATACACTTGAACACATAAGTTTGATACAATTTAACAAAATAATACAAGTTTAACACTGAATTAACAACTTGACATAAAAAACGACATAAGAAAGAAAATAAAAACTAGAAGACTATCTCTCTTCCTTTTTTCCTTTCTTTTATATCCAAACTCCTTGTTTCTCTCCTCTGAATGTTTCCCAACAAATCTTAGCCATTGGATGGCTTAAAACCATCCTGGCCGCTTTAAAACATCTTTTGGCCCATTTTTCCTTTTGGCAGTTGGAGAGTTGAGATGGTGGGCATTAAATGCTTTTGGAGTTTGGTGGAGGTGGGGGGAACAAGGAGAAGATATTGTGAAATGGGCGGGTGGAATGGTGAGAGGATTTGCAGTGGGGAGGGAAAAAGGGGAAAGGGGATGGCGGGGTTGGTATTTGTTTGATGTTTTGACCACAGGGTTCAAGTGGGCAGGGGTCAAAAGGGTATTATGACAGGGGTCCAAGGGTTTTGATAGGGTCCAAAATAGGTTTAAAGTATTAAATAAACAAGGACCTATGTTGTACTTTCTCGAAAATAGGGATCTATTCTCACACCGCCAAGATGTTTCAAGGGACCAAAAGTGACAATCTCAATAAGTACAAGGACCAAAATTGTCATTTTGCAATTTCCAGGGGGCCATTTTTGCCAAATTTCAAACTTGAAGGACCACTTTTGTAATTTTCTCAAACTTTTGACATTTTTCACCAAAGGACTAAATTTGACAACTTATGATTTTAAAAGGACCTTTGGTGATTTTACTTTTGAAATTATGTGCTGGGTGGACCTGTTTTGACAACTTTTGAAACTTGGGGATCGAAGCGCCAAATCTGCAAACTTTGCTCATTTTTCATCGATTTTAAACATTTTGCATCCTGAAACATATAAAATGCACTTTTGAGATATTTTCAAGATTTTGATGCATTTGAGCATTTTAAACGCTTTTAGTTCAGATTTGACCAAAAATGATGAGTATTTACACACTCATCATTAACAAATTCAGTGCCTCATAAAATTAAGAAAGCCCGTTAGAAGATATAGATTTGAAAACATTCTCCCCCTCAATCAATGACTCATTTTCTAAAAAGATTAAAAGCGCTGAAGTCATTGATTGAGTTTTCAATTTTTACGAAAACTCTGAAACTGATTGAATTAACAAGCAACTCATTTTCCACCATTTTGAAATACAACAAATATTTTTCTGAAGAATTTTAGACGGAAAAATATTTGTGTAGGAACAGCAGTCCTTCGACATACTTTCCTCAAATTAGTATTTAGGATAAGTGCACGATATTTTTGAAAATTTGTTTAGCGCAACACTTTCCTTCCTTGAAGAGCGGGTTGCTATCTGAAATAATAGAAAACCATGGTTTAAGCGCGGGTTACAGTCTGAAGTAACTGTAAGCCATATTTTTAGACATGTTATGAAAACGAATATTTACACCTCCTGTTCGAACTTCATCTATGGTCCCGTGCCATTATTGAATGACATTTCTAAGACCGTAGATGTTATTGATACCAGAAGACATGTCTTGAGAAAACAATATTTTTGGTATTTTTCAAATTTTCTGATTTTTATGGATTTTTGAAGATTTATATTTTTCTATTTTCTTTTTGTTGGTTTTATATTTTTGTATTTTGTTTTTAATGATTATTTAAAATGATAGAGAAGATGATATAGTTAAAGAGGATGATGATACGAGTACCTAGATAAGGATATCGATCAACCCCGTTGTAGAAGATAGAAGTCATCATCTCTTAAACATTCACCACCAAAGCTTCCAAGACTCTTGAATCGAAGAGAGAAATTGAGCCACTTGAAAGTGAGACTTTGGCAGCTTCCCCCTAAACCGAAAATCCTTTAGCTGAGCAGTTTCAAAAGCTTTCTTACAAGCTTCCCTTAGCCAGGTGCACAAAGAAGCACACCATTATCATCGAACTTGCTGCTCCTTTTAAGAATAATCATCGTGATTCATCGTTCGGAGTTATATCATCAACAAAAAAGCACCATCATCCCACTCATAAATAATCTTCTCAAATTTCATAACCACCAAGTCCGACGAATCCATTCCAAAAGGTGTCAAGAGACCACTTCCCAAGTAGTTGAATTGATGCATCATCTTCTTAGACTAGGCTCACGAACCCATACACATATACCCAAAGACAAAGAAACTTATACCATTGAAGTAGCAGATTAAGTCCAATAGCCAAAGAATAACCCCGATGTATACTTTTCTCTCCCCCTCAAGAAAGTGTATGAAGCTCAAGAACCCGAAGTACCCGAATGCCCAAAGAGAGAATAACCGATAACATTGAAGAAGCAGCCGAATCACATATCTCGGAGGACTATCTCTCGGATTTCAACTCCGAATAAGTGATTATATCTCTCAATCATTGTTTAAGCACTCAAGTGAAAACGCTGAGTCCCCAATGTACACACAATTCTCTCTCGATGATTGCGATAACATCGTAATCACACACTTGTGTACCTTTTTTATCTTCGAAACTTTCTATTACATCACTTCCCCCACGTCATTGGACTAATAACACTAAAAGCCTTGATGAGTAAAACCTTGAGTTTCTCTGCGGTCATGACATTTTTTTTCCCTGGATATCTTCAATCACTTAGAAGTATTAAGTTCATCAAGTTTACTCGCCATGAGTTTAACCTTGAGTTTCTCTCGTAATAACATATGTCTTCCGGGATATCTTCGTTACTTAGAAGTATTAAGCTCATCAAGTTTACTCGCGCTTTGTGTTTAGATGTGTGTCTCCTTCCTCACTGGTTTTGACACTCGAATCAAACAACATTTTAAGCCCAAATACTTGAAATCTTATTGAGAAGAACATCATTAGCTCAGATGTATCTGTGAGAATCAACTTGCTGAAGAATGTGAGCAAGTATAATTGGGGATTAAATTCGACATTTCACTCTCCCCAATTAGTGCTCTCCCCTAAACCGACAATATGTTTGATAAATGCCCGAGATAAGAAGAAGTCTTTAGATCTTTAAATGCAACTAGTCTTTAGTCTTCTAACACGTAGCAGAAAATGTAGAACTGACTGAAGACTCGACCTTCTTCAAGATTGTCCAGTTGGGGAATAAATAGTTAACATCTTCATCTCACCAAATGCATTCCAATTACCTTATATGTAGCAAATCTCCTTAACTAAAATCCCTCCCAATCAAACAAGAACAGAAAGATGTTCATCAAAGAAATCAACCCAGCAGCTAGAAGCACATTTTCATTAATCAAATCAGCCCGTGTGAAGATGTTAACCAACGACTCTTAGTAGAAAACTACATGTGAAGATGACCCGATAAGAAGAAGATCGGTTCTTACATGAGTTAGGAGCCGTTTGACCATTTATTCTCAGAAATCAATCAACCATGCAGTAAATTCACACTTCTTCTCCCCCTCAAGAATTGCATACGGAGTTGCCATTCTTGATTAAACAAGTGATTATCTTCATAAAATATTCTATTCACACTTCTCCCCCGCAAAATTAGCACATGATGTCACCATCATCATTATAGTTGAGCAAGTGGAATAAGAAAACAATCAACAGTAGCCCGGTTCACTTGATGACTGAAGCACATGGAAAAAGTATGAAGCATGTTGATGAGAATGGTCATAATAAGAAGATTTCTCTTCTTCCGAAGATAAAGCGCACTGAAGCGTATACTCTTCTTTTCTTTAGAGTACGAGGCTTGAACTGCTGTGTTCAAACGTCATAAGAAGATTTCTCTTCTTTCAAAGATAATGCGCACTGAAACGTACACATTTCTTTTCTTTAGAGTGTGAGGCATGAACTGATGTGTTCATACGTCATTGCCGAATGAATATCAAGATTGAGTTACTTGAACCCGTGAGTTATGAGATATCAATCCATTTGTAATCCATACTTTAAGCCAGTCCATGTATTGAGGGATCGAAGTATCTGAATCGTAAGGACTACCGCACTAATATTACAAACTTGATTGCATATATTTGTGTTAGTGACATTAGTATCCAAACCCTTTGGGGTTTCACAATCAACCTTGATTTTGTCATCGCGAACAGCTTTCCTGTAGGTATCCACCTAAGTCCAGCATCCTTAAAACTTCTACCAGATGGTATCCACTTATGGCAAGGTCTAGGATTGTTAGGCTTCTTATGCATAGTGGAAGACTTATCCTTATTCCTAGTTTCCAAAGATTTAGCAGTTGGTAACCATCTAGGCGAGGCTTTTGGTTTCATTTGCTTCATATGCACTGTGGATGACTTAGTGTAAATCCTAGACTTAACAGGTTGTACCATTGCATGAGCATTTACTTTCTTCAGGTATTTTATGAAACATTTATCATGATTAGCATTAAAGATACATTTCAGACACTTTGAGCAAACATCTTGTTTAGATTCATAAATAGATCTAGATTTCTTAGAGTGATCTGCTATGGGAATAGCTTTAATTGAAACGCAACTACTCTTAGAGGTAAGCCAATCCCTAGTCTTTAGATTAGTGTTCCTAGGTAATGGTTTAGAACTACTAGCAGTGCCTTGAAATCTCGAAGAATTCATCATCCTAGGTCTTGCACCTAAAATTCCGTCTTTGCGATTCCGTGCCTTCTTTCTAGCCATTTCTAGATAAGAGTTCTTATACAAGTCATTCATATCAATTTTCCTAGGCAAGTGAGGTGAAGTGACTGGTTTTGTCAAAACTTGTTTCGCATCAACTTGGGAGGCAAACAGCATTTTTGAAAATTTTGGTCGTTCAGATCTAAACGCATTCGGTTGTCTAATAACTGGTTTCCCAAGTTTGATGGTTTTGAAAACTTAGTGTTCACACTATTCCCTGTTGTTTTCTGAGCTCATTTTTTAAAGCAACAATGACTGAAACTCTTTTCACTGAAGTTGAGCTTTGAGTTCATCAATCTTTGCTATCAAAGGGTTTGTTTGTTCCATTGACTTAGTTCTAGCTTCTTTGACTGAGTCACTTAGTTCTATGTGATGCTTTCTCAAAGACTCATTTTCCTTTAGTAATTTAGCCACATAAATTGACAGTTCATTATTTGTTGTTATAGTAGCATCAATGTCTTGTGTATTCATGACTAAATTACTTTTCACATTTAAGACAGAAATATGTTTCTTCACATTGTAAATGGTTGAGTCTTTGTCTTGAAGCTGAGCTTTCAAAGTGTTAATTTTAAAAAGTTCACGGAATTCGGAAGTTTCGGATTTTACACGGTTTGTTAAGTTGAAAACTTTCTTTACTCAGTACGCAATTTCAAGTGAAATGCAATGTTTTTCAAGATTTGAGAATTTGTTTGAAAGTTCATCAAAAGCCTTTTATCAACCATATCTTTTGTTTTGAAACACTTAATCTCAAACTCAGCCTCGCATTACAGAAGATTTATCAAAGTCATGTTCAAGATCATGATCAGCTTGTTTAAGTACTTTAGCGATGCATTGTGTTGAACAGTAAAGGGTACCTCATTACATGACACCGCTCAATTTCTGGTCGATATCTGCATCCACATCATGTGTAACAAGAGTCACTGGACCGCTGGTCGTGTCAAGCTTATCTATCTCTCGAGCCTCGTATTCAGTGTCAATCGATCCATCATCTAGTGCTTTACCCGACTCATCATTATTTGTTGTCTCGACATTCTGCATTCAGAACACCCGATTCGTCACAGATACATTACCCAACTTATCAAACCAATCTCTCAATGCACCGGACACTCATCCACTTTTTCATCTGTCTGAGTTACTTCCTCAATGTACTTCTCCACATTATCCATGAGATGGATAAGTGTCTCTATGAACAAGCTAATTTCCATTCCGTGTGTTTTTGAAAGACACTTCAGTCATGTCTTGATCATAATCTGATGTAAATTCCCCACCGATGACTGACTGAAATTGTTTGTGGATCACCTGAAGCAGACCTGGAACTATCCTTTTGAACCTTTTCTTTATCAAGTTGTTGTTCCAATTGTTCTAAGTTCAACAGCAAGTTTCTAGTCAGTGTAGGTAAATCTTGACGGAAGATGGCACTACATGTTCGATCCCTAATTGTGGACAAAAGCTATACGAGGTGAGAGTGAAGTAGCTGATAAGGTTCAATGTTACTTTCCATTAGTATGGCATTTTGTAGCCTAAAGCAGGTGCAATCTTCTTTTTGATTCTGAACACGGAGATCTCACATCCTCATTGCTTAATTCAATCATCTTTAATCGATCAAGTAGCAAACATTATCATTGTTGTCCACAACATCATACAGTTTAAGCACTTCAAATCACCGGGTCAAAAGAGAGTAAGACATGATGTGGTAGAATGCACGGGATTTTACAAGTCTATGATTTAAACCGAGAAATAGAATCTTTCGCGGGATTTTACTAAAATCAAGACCAAACCGTTAAGCAATGACCAATGGAACGTGTTAAGATGACTGATGGATTGTCACAATGATAGACAATTGTGTGTTAGGACTTATGATTGTTTGTAGGATCAACAGAAATGTTGTTTGGTTGAGATTTGGATTGGTTTATGCTCGTTTTTACGGAGAAATTTAGGTCTAAAAACATAAAAACCTCAATAACTTCTGCTCGGAGCAGATTTAGGGCTCGAAGGTTGACCCAAATGATTCATTCGGCGTGCCATTCTCCTCGTTCTCATGGTCGTTTTGATGGGTAGAACGCTGAAAACGGAGTTAAGGTTCAAAAGTTATGGCCGTTTGAAGTTTTGTCGAGAAAAGTCAACAAGTCGCTAGTAAGACAAGTCGCTAGAGACACCAAGTCGCTAAGTAACAACTCGCTAAAGGCTCAAGTCACTAAGAATTCTTGAACCAAGTCGCTAAGACCCAAGTCGCTGGACACAAGTCGCTAAAGCACCAAGTCGCTACACAGTCAAGTCGCTAAAGAGCAACTCGCTAAGGTCCAAGTCGCTAACACCAAGTCGCTAAGAAACTTAAGTACAAGTCGCTAACAAAATTGAAAGCAAGTCGCTACCTTCACCAAGTCGCTACCCGTAGTGGAGAATCCACTAAGTGTACTGTTTGTCGGCTTGTCTCAAAAGACAAGTCGCTAGGACCAAGTCGCTACCAAAAAGCACTACAACTCGCTACTTTTTACTGAAGCAAGTCGCTAAGATGAAATTCACTACGAGAACCAAGTCGCTACCAAGAAAAACTTCAAAAACACACTTTTCAATCCAAAACAAGCTCAACCACAGTGATTCAAGCTTACCAAATCAAAACCCAAGCACTTACAATGATTTTAAACACAAAAGTACACCCAAAATTTAAACTTTAACACTAGAGATGATCCTAATGATGCAAAAACCACTAAACCTTTTCAAACTCAAAAACCATCTAAAAACCACTAGAAATCCAAGGATATGTAAGAGATGATCTAACCATGGCTCTTGATACCATTTGTTGCGTATTGGATTTCACATACACATCATAACATAATAATATTAGGCGTATGGTTTAAGAATTTAGAGAGAGAAAGTAGAAGGTGGGAGCCTTTCTAGAGAGAGAAAGTAAACAAAGAAAGAAAGGTTAGATTGAGTGAAAGGTCCAACCCTCTACCTTGGGAGGTAGAGGGTATTTATAGTTACATACTACACGTCCTCCTTCGGACTGTGGATCAGGCATACCGTGGGTAAAGACCCGTCCGTCCTCCACGGTGTTACACTACGCTAAACTAAACTAATAACTAACTAATAAACTGATAAATAACGTAACTAACGATATGTTTACGAGCTAACTTATGCTAGATAATATTTGGGGTGACCGACACTTTACTTATGGAATTTCCAATTCCTAAAAAATAACAATAAGTTCTTTCGACCTCTACGATTACTATCAACTAGTCAAACTTGATTAACAAATGTCACTACGAAACTTTAGCATAATTGGATCTTAGAATCAACTTGAAATTGAATTAAAACATGCTAACACAATCACTAACTAATCATATGATAATCAACATCATTTAAGCAAGTGTATTAAGAAACTAGCCACTCATAGTAAACATGAACATAAACTTAGAACTTTGAACATTAGAAAACATGATTAAAAGTCTTACAATGCTTAGAATAAGATTACAAATGGTGAAGTAATGATTCCCAAAGTATTGGGGTAGACTACTTGGTGATTTGGCCTCCAAATGTGGAACTTCTGGAACTCCAAACTTCCCTGGACTTCTAAGGATGAATTTGAAAATTTAAAGCTTTGTTTGATGAGTAGAGAGATTTGTATTTGAAGTGTGTGTCTCATATGCTCACAATTAGCCTCTATTTATACTAATTCCAAAGCCTAGGGTATTAATTGCTGAACTTGGCCTCCAAGGAGTAAGGAAGGGACTAGAATACACCAAGAGAAGGACCTAGAATCGTTTGGATGCAAAGGGAAACTTAGTGATGAAGATTTGGCAGATGCAGCTTCTCCAACCGGATCGGTTATATGACCAACCAATCCGGGTGGTCTTCTACAAGAGGGGCCAACCGTTCTGGTTGCGGGTGGCGACCGAACGGTTGGTGATGGCATTTTGGTGTTTCTGGTCATATTCCAACCGATCCGGTTGCACTTGCAACCGATCCGGTTGGATTTCCTGAGTTACGGAAACTTGGTATTTACTTCCATTATCTTGTAGAACTTGGTTTTTCAATCACTATGGTCTTCAAAGGTCCTTGAGATACTGATTTATGCCTCACTGAAATGGGAATCTTCCATTTGCTGAACATTTCATTAGTTTCCTTCCGTTTCCCTGCACTTGGTTATAAAACTAGACAAACATCTTTTGATGCGTTTAAGCACTATAATCACACAAATATAACCAAATAACATATACAAAAGCACACATAACGCTACTAGAAACATGCATAATCTGAGCGTTATCAAAGCCGTTTTCACTTTCTACCATTCCATGCAGATTCTCATAAGGACGGTTCTCTTCCGTCAATGCCGCAGCTTGGGCGGCTAAGATTTGAGATGGTAGAGGCGAACTAATGGTAATTCCTAGGGATCTAGTGAGTAAAGGTGGAATGTCCTCTTTACGAATAAGTGCATCAGCAACAACATTGGCCTTACCAGGATGATAACGAATCTCACAGTCATAATCACTGAGCAACTCTAACCAACGACGCTGTCTCATATTCAGCTCCTTCTGATTTAAGAAATGCTTCAAGCTCTTATGGTCGGTAAACACAACACACTTGGTTCCATACAGATAATGTCTCCAGATTCTAAGAGCAAACACTACAACACCTAACTCAAGATCATGGGTGGTGTAGTTTTTCTCATGCTTCTTAAGTTGTTGGGATGCATAAGCTATCACCTTCTCCCGTTGCATCAAAACAGCACCTAAGCCTTTATGAGAAGCGTCACAGTACACGACAAAGTCTTCGCTTCCTTCAGGCAAAGCTAGGATGGGTTCACTACACAACTTCTCCTTCAGAAGTTGGATTGCTTCTTCTTCCTTTTCTCCCCATTCATACTTAACGCCCTTCTCAGGCGTACGGTTTGGTCACGACTTAGCTATTTTGGAGAATTCCTCAATGAACCTCCGGTAATAGCCTGCTAAACCTAGAAACTGGCGGACTTCTGATGGGTTCTTAGGGGCTGCCCATTCCTTAATGGCCTCAATCTTAGCTGGGTCAACATGAACTCCTCGACTATCTATCACGTGACCTAAGAATTGCACGGACGGAATCCAAAGTTCACACTTAGGGAATTTGGCATATAGCTTTTCTTCTCGCAACAATTCTAAAATGAGCCTCAAATGCTCTTCGTGCTCCTCTATACTATTGGAGTATATCAAGATGTACTCTATGAATACTATCACAAACTTATCCAGATATGGCTTACACACTCGGTTCATGAGATTCGTGAAAACCGCTGGCTCGTTGGTCAAACCAAACGACATCACTTGGAATTCAAATTGCCCATAACGAGTCCTAAACGCCGTCTTAGGGATATCCTCCTCTCGAACTCTAAGCTGGTGATAACCAGACCGTAAATCGATCTTGGAAAAGACACTAGCTCCTTGGAGTTGGTCAAACAGATCATCTATTCTAGGTAGCGGGTATCGATTCTTCACTGTCAACTTATTCAACTCCCTGTAGTCAATACACATCCGAAACGATCCATCCTTCTTCTTCACAAACAACACCGGTGCTCCCCATAGTGACGAACTTGGTCGAATGAATCCCTTCTCTGATAATTCTGCCAACTGTTTAGACAGTTCCTCCAATTCTCTTGGAGCAAGTCGATAGGGTACTCGGGCTATGGGCGCAACACCGGGTATCAACTCGATTTGGAATTCCACTTGTCGGACAGGTGGGATCCCTGGCAGATCGTCGGGAAACACATCTGGAAACTATCTAATGACGGGTACATCATTAAGGTGTCTTTCACTCTTCTCCTCGATTTTCTTTTCAGAAATTCGAGCCAAGAAAAGACAACCTCCTCTATTGATGTACTTCTGGGCTTTAATGCAAGAGATGATGCTCAACCGGGAAGGACTTCCACAATCGCTCCGATCTCCTTGTATGCTCAGAACTTTTCCGCCATATGGTACACGCACGATCTTCTCATCGCAGATGACGTGTGCATCGTTCTTTGACAACCAATCCATTCTGATGATGACGTCAAAACTTCCTAGGGTAACTGGCAATAGGTCTATGCTAAACGGGTGGTCTAGGAAACATAAGGTACAGCATCGGACTACGGTTTCTATCTTCTCCCTATTCCCATTAGCTAATTCCACATCGTAACTGAACCCTAGAGGTGTTTGGGAGATTCCTAGCAATGGCATAAAGTTGGCGGATACGAAACTCATATCGGCACCAGTATCAAACAGTATGGAAGCATAGCGATTATTGAGAAGGAACGTCCCATAACTACGTTAGGGTCCTCACGAGCTTCCTTCCCAATATCATACACACGCGCTGTTCCCATGTCTCTCTGCTGATTCCTAGCACTCTGATTTCCCTGATTCTCCATAACCTCACGCTTCACAGGGTTTAAGCCATTACTTCCCACACCTCGGTTAACAAATTCTCCTCCATTACCGGGATTTCCTCTCCTCCACGGCTCTCGGCACTCATTCTTGTAGTGCCCTTTCTTTCCACATCAAAAACAGGTGACAGTGGCCTTACAGTCCGCTCCTTGTGCAGTTTGAGCTGCAGCAAGTGGTCGGGACCTACAGTCCTTGGCCACGTGTCCTACCTTAGAGCACTTCCTACACACAATCGGGCACGGTCCATGGTGGTGTCAATTGCAACGACCACACAAGGGCTTGCTACCTTCATAACCCTTATTCTCTCCACTTCTTATGGCGAACACCCTGGCTGTCTCTTGCCGTTTGTTGCCATTCCCTTTAACAAATTCATTCCTCTTCCTCTTATCACTCTTATCCTTGTCTCCTACTTCCATTATATAAGAGTCCATCAAACGCTGAGTCACAGTAATTGCCTCATGCAAGTTAACTGGCTTCGCAGCGATGACATCATTTCGAGTAGCTAAAGGCAATCTATTGGTATACCTCTCAATCTTAAGGGCTTCAGTGCGAACCATATTAGGGAAAAGCAGCGACAACTCTTGGAAACGACGATTGTAAGTCGTCGTGTCGGTACCCTTAACCTTATGGTTCCAGAACTCAATCTCTAGCTTCTTAACTTCATTCCTAGGACAGTAAGTCTTGATCAAGAGAGCCTTAAACTGTTCCAAGTCATGCTATAAGCTACATTACTTCCTACGGATCTGTGATAGTTGTTCCACCAGGTCAACGCTTCGTTCTTCAAGGTAAATGTTACATACTTAACCTTACAATCCTCTTCACAGTTGCTAACAAAGAAACACAGACTCAGTTTTCTCCATCCACCTAGTTAGGTAAACTACTCCTTCGGTTCCTCCAAACTCGATGGGACCACGAATCAACTCTTTGTAGGTACACCCTCGAGTTCGATTAAGCAGGGGTGGGTTCCACCGAGGTGTTAGAGAGATTAGACTCACTAGCGCCAGCTACACGCGCACAAGCTCGGTAGATGTGGCTTGGGTTCAAAGGCGGATGGTTTTGAGGAACAGGACCATTCTCAGCACAGTCATTCACATTCGGGTTCTCTACAACTGGGTTATCAGTGTTCAGGTTCTCAACAGGTAGAGTGGTCGGGGTCGGACGAGGACCTCGACGGACAGGGGCAACCACAACAGCAGGGGCTGCGCGGTTAGTCTTAGGCGGGTTTCGTCTAGGTTCCATCATTCTGAAGGCAAGAATAATAGTTTCATAAGTTCACAATTCACGCTCTAAAAGACCAAGTTGGGTTTCAAGGATCACCAAATAATGCTCGAATACATAATCAAGGTCAACAAGGATAACGTTATACCATAACAAGACGATCAGAGACCGAATCATAACCAAAAGGATGCACGTTCCAATAACCATAACTCATAGGTTTCAAAGTGGAATACATGAAAGGATACGGAGAAATCAAAAATGATCCTAACAACGATACTAAAAAGATAACTAGGATAGATCTACATCTCGAACTAGAGACTACTCAGTTTCAAGATGGTACAATGCCATAAATCTAACACAATCTAGTCACGACTACGAGCACTCCTAAATGATCTCCAAACATCGTCCATCACTCTCCATAGTTACAAAATCCCGAGACGTTGAGAGTTGCGATCTTTCTTAAGATTCACGACCTCTTCCTCCAACTCGTCGACCTTGCGCTGACCCTTGGTCTGCCTCCTTGGCTATCAAATACTCTGCTTGCCGGTTCCCTACCTGCTCATAGAGTTCTGACATACCCTCTCTCAAGGCCATCGACTTCTTCTCCATCTTAGTCATGTCTATCCTCAAATCCTCTACACCAGTCCTCGACACTCCATCTAATCAATCATAGCCGACTAAGGCTAATATTCTGGGATATAATCCTCTCCCACATCAGACCCGTCTCCCCATACTCCTCGGGCTCTGAAGCAATCTTCGATGGTATCTCTGAACCTAATGGGCTACCTATCTCAGGTGAATGTGGAGGTGAACCAAAATCAAAAGGCTATCCAGGAGAATCAGGCTCAGGCAAAGGTAAAAGAGAGCCTGGTCCTGGAGAATGTGCAGGACTCTGCAATGGAGGAGTACCCATATCTGGGATACCCTCATCATCCTCTTCATGAGGATCCTCATCCTCATCTACATATTGCTCCTCAATCTCATGCTCCTCCTCGATCTCATGCTCCTCCTCGCCCTCATCTTTAGAGAGAGAGTCCATGAGTCAGAGTCTCTGTGTGGGTGAATCCTGAGGTGGTATAGTCGGGGATCTAGGTCTTCTAATACATGGTGATGCTGGTGGTGATGACAGAAGAGAGTGGGCTGCTAGGCGAATAGGTGATGATGGTGGTCGCAAGGACATGCGGGCAGTACTACGAGCAAGTCTAGGAGTCTGGGCTCGTGCTAAGACCTGATGCAAAGTGAGCTGCCTAGATGAGCTAGGGCGATCTGATGATGATGATGATGAACTAGAGTGACGGGTAATCACATAGGGATCACCCTGCGCAACAGTTATGCGAGTCAATGCTGGGGAACTAGCAGCAACAAGGACATCCTCAGATACATCATAAGCTAGTGAAGGCATAGTCTGTGACAATGGCATAGGGTAGGTATAAGTGTTTGAAAACAACTAGTTCTAATAAGCGCATCTACTCAACCAAAACATATATCATATAATGAAAGCTTTAAAATAGAGGTACCGCATTACTCAAAATATGCCTTTAAATAAAACACATAAGTTCTGTTCTATCACATAATCCCAGATCAAATCAATCATGTAATCAAGCTCAAAATCCCAAAATCATAACATATCGATAATCCAAATCAAATCCATAATATCTCGACAATCGAATCACATTTACCCAACATCAATAATCATATCTCAAAACATAACATCTCAATAAACAATTCGCAATTCATAATATATCATAAATCAAATCGCAGTTCATACCATAATCAAATAAGAAGCTTCGGCTTGGCAGGCGAGCATGCGTCGGTCGAGGATCAATTTTCTTAAAAAGTGGTTATAGTTTAGGTTTTATTAAATACCTAGTTCTCTATAACCTTGAGCTCTGATACCAATCTGTAACACCCCCAAATCTCGGTACAGCAGAAGACTTTATCAAGTTTTCGGGGCGTTACAATTGGATTGGTATCTCACACAAGTATAGAAAACAAGATAGTCATTTATCATTCAAACCAATCCCAAATTTAAATATTCAAAACATTGATCCCAAAATGTAAGTATTAGGCCCAAACATGATTTAATAAAATAGGTCCCCATAAATTATCAGAGTTTGATTATGATCCTTGACCATGCCTCCTTGCCAATCTTCCACCGAACACGCACTCCAAACATCACTTAAATACCTGAGAAAGCATGCTAAAAGGTCAGCTAACGCCGGTGAGTTCATAGGTTTAAATTCAAGTAAAAAGTAGTGGACCTGTAGGAGTTAATTTGTTATGCGAGACCTAAGATAGATACACATCAATCACAAACAATATCATATCCGATATCACAACGGGCCCCTAGCGACACTAGCCAGCACAGACGTAGCAAAGTCTAGAACAATTGCTAACCCTATACTAGGTCGAGGTAGACGTCTACTCTTAGCTAGGCAACGTGTTATAGAAATTAGGATTGCTACCCTAGACTAAGGCAACAGCTACCACATGTCTATCTAAACAGTCATGCACATAAGCAAATCAAAATATTTTTAAAGGTCGAAAAACAGTAGCATGATTCTCACCCCAATTTAGTTAAAAACATAGATAAAAGTGGGGCTATGAAACTCACCTCAAGCAAGCAACGCACAAATAAACACTAGCAGACGATAACAGCTAATCACGGCACAACAACTACCAACTTGGCACAACCTATTAATATAAACCAATTTTAATATATGTTTCCCAAAATCAACGTTATCTACCCCAATGTATTCCGTTTCTTTATCTCCAAAAATTATCTTGTTTCACCGTTTAATCCTAGCATTTGGTATCCTCTTGTGGGTGTATCGACTCAATATGATATCATGAATGAACTCAAACAACCAATATGTGACTCAATGCAACACAATGAGACATCTAAGCGATAAGCTCCATAGTCCAATAAGTTTCGGAATGAATAATAGACCTTATCGAATTCGTCAACTCGATAAACTCAATTATTTATTCATGTCGCTTATTATCCCATAAACCGGTCGCATCCTAACGAGTCATAAGGATAATTTACCCATTAATAAAGTTACCCAACGTACCTAGCGGGATCTTATTAGACTCGTCAACCTAATAAGTCCGCTACCTACGTGAATCGACACTATTAATGTTAGGTTATCCATAACCCATGCACACAACGTAAATAAATACTTGAAACTAGTATTAAATGTCCATAATTGGCATATTTCGATAAACGTGCACTCAAACATTAATTACTTATTCATTAGAAAACCCTTCCATTTTAGTCGTTAGCTTCCATTTAAAATAGTAAATAACAAGACAAGTCTTGCTATCGGTATTTTTTTGGTATAAAAGCCTTTTTATTATTTATGTTTCATAGTTTATTAGCATTTTCATATATATATATATTTTGTCGATTTCAATATTGGTTTCATATCGTTATTCGTTTCGAGTTCACAACCACGAGTCATGACTTCTCGGCTTTTAATCAATCAATAGTCCATACTATACTAGAGTCCATGTTATGGCGTTGTCGGGGTCAACTATTGACTAAAAAGTCAAAGTAACACCGACGTTGCTCAAAGTTGACAATTTATATATTAAGTCTAAATAAAAGTCATAATAGCGCAATTCAATCTCAAATCAACCCAAATCAATCTCACCAACCAATCGAACTACCAAATATACCCGAAACCAATGTTATGACCCTAATGGTCATGACACGGTCACGGTTAAGACCACGTGAACCAAACAAGCCTAGAAGCTTTTCGGCTCCGCGCGTCTCATCCAAACACCAACAACATCAACCACAAGCTACCACAATGACCCGACCCAGACCCTTGGTCCAAGTGGGTCACGTACGCCACCACACCAAGCCCATCGTGGGTCTTGGTGGCTTGTACACCCCATCTACACATCCAAACACTTCCCAAATCACTTCCACTACAACCAAATACAATCAATCAACCTCCAATCATAATCTAAACATCAAACCCATCAACTATTCCTAATCAAAAACATGAAACATGACCTAAAATGCAAAAACCCAACAATATGATACACCACATGATACCAAATCACCAGCTACATATTTATTTAAGTGTAAATTAGTTTTAATCCCATGTTTAAACCAAAAGCCCTAAAATTCGTCCCATGTACGAGCCAACCACCCATACGTGGCTTGTCAAAGCTTAAACAAGCTTGACCCATGTTCCATTTACCTTTTTACAACCCGATGTACAAGATTTAATGAAAACACTAGAATCACAAATCTTATTTTTAAGATTTGGAGGGGTTAATGTAGGCTTTTGTGAGAGATTTTTATATGGATGGAAAGAGGAAAGAGAGATCAACAAAATGGTGGTGGTGGTGTAATTTCACTCGCCGGATTTTGGCCGGAATATGGCTGGAAAGTGGCGGCTAGTGGTGGTTTTAGGGTTAGGGTTTGTTTAGGTGGAAGAGAGAGAGACTAGAGAGAGAAAGTAGGTTAGTGTGTGTGTTTTTAGTGAAAGTAGAAGTATAAATGAGGGAGGATGGTAGTTTATATACTTGGGAAAAGGACTAAATAAAAATGTGGGGGAGAGGAGGGGCGCCGGCCTAGGTGAAAGTGGGAGGGCCGAAGCCGTAATTTTTCGTAAACTATCCCGTTTACCCATTCCCGAGCTCATATATTGTCCTACGAGTGTCCCACGACGTTCATTCGACTTTCTAATATGTTTATTTATGTTTTCCCACGAGTTGTGACTATTTATTTGCCAATTTTCAAGTTACGGTTTAAAAATTACGTTATTTCTCGTTTTAGGCTTTTATAGTGCCGAATCGAATAGTGCCTATCAAAAAGAGTTAAAACTTACACCATAACTCATCCAATAATAAAATAAATCATAAAAACCAATAAAAGATATCAAATCAAGTCATGGTCGATAAAAATACTGATAAAGGCAAAAGCTCGGTTTAGTTTAACGTAATGCGGTTACCTAAAATAAACTCCCTAAATTGCCAGTTGTCACACCTTGTGGATAGACATAAATTAAGCAGGATAGTTTTCGAAGGTGTTCGTGAGGACACGAACATTTCAAGTGGAGGACAGTTATACACCCTAACATTTATAGTTTTAGTTAGAAATATATTATAAAATTTTTGGAATATTAGAAAAGTCTTTTCGTTAGTTTTTATAAGAAATAAGGACTTTCAGTGCAAATAGTTAGCAAAAAAGAACTAATGGTGGAAATACTTAACGACAAAGACAAATGGTGCAAAGTATACTTTTTTTTGGCAGAACTACTGAATTGCCCTTATGGATTTATAACCTTAATTAATCCATATATCACCTCATAAACACACGTATCATGTGTGTGTTCTTGGAAGGGAGAAGCTAGAAAACCAAATGATGAAGTAATCATCCTTAAGATGATTCGAAGGTATTCTTGGTTTTTTAAGGCTACCACAAGATGTTATAAACTCTTTTAAGATATTTCCCATCAAAGGTATGAAGTACTTACAAGTCTTGATTTCATGATTCATGATAGAGATTAAAGATTTTAGAAGTATGTTAAGAATGATTTTAGACATGTTTATGAAGTTTTACATAAGTTATAGGATCATAAATGACCATACCATGAATTATGGATTATGTTGGTGATGCAGGTTTTACTGACCAGGTTTTAATATTTATAAGTTCTCGTTATACCTATGGTCTACCCTAATGCACTAGTGGGCAGTGTACCCGGTCGTGTGTAGTGTAGTATTTGGTAAAACCGAGGTCGTCCCAAGAGCTATGTGTGCAGATTTAAACTAAGTCTAGGTGTCACAGATTTTAATATGATTTAAGGTGGAAATGATTAATTACTACTAAGACAATAAAATATGAAAGCAAATAAAGGCGAGGGTTGTGGGAGAGGGTGCTAACCTAGCTATTCATCCTAACTAGTTATGTTTACGTTTAATTACTTCCAATTACTTCAGTGGGGTCATTCGCTAGATAGCATTTGGCCGCCTCCGCCCTAACCTATTAGCAAAGGGTCCCACTGGAGAAATTAGGTGACCCGTCATAAGTCCAGTTGTTCTTAGTCCCCTAAGCCAAGTCATTAAGTACCGCTACATGCAAGATTTGTAACAATGAGGGCCCGGGCGCTAGCATCTTAAACACTCATCCCCCTTATGTTCATCCAAACGGTAGGTGATCAGTTGGTCAAATTGCATAAGAAAAAAGGGTCGTCAGTTGGTCATATCTTACCCTTCCCACTCAGTCTACCTACTTAGGTCATTGGTCATATCTCTAAGTAACTAGCTACTACCGCCATTCAAAACTACCGAAACAAGGGTAGCTACCAACAAACTATGCATGCATACACTTAGAAATAATTATACGAAAGCAATGTAAACATAAACAAAACAATTTAGGAATCATAACTAGGCTAGCACTAGGGGTGCTTAGCCAATCATATAGTAAATTAATCCAACAATAATGAATAAAACATGAATAGAATTAAACATAATGTTTGATACAAATTACTTGATGAAAAGTTAATAATGATGATGATTGGCAGTGAATTCTTCATTGGAAATGGCTTTGCAACTGCAAAATTGCCCCGAGTGGTGCTCCTAATTGACCCCTAGGAGAGGGGTGAAGAGAGATGTTTAAAATGCAGATTTAGGGTTGTATTATAGGCCGAGACATGGTTACTACTAACCTTATAGTAAATTACGCCAGAACTAGTTAGGCGTAACTATTTTTAGAGTTATTCCGAACTATAGTTAGGCGAACTATTTTTATAGTTATCTGCATAACTATTATTAGGGCGGAACTAATTTTAGGTTATGCCTAACCTCTTCACCTTTCAAAATAGCAATATTGCAACTTAGGCTCTTGAGTTTCTTCATTCCATTGATGGAGACCAACATAAAAAGATGTTAATTGAGCACCAAACTTCGTATGTAGTAATATTTCGCTGAACCGCCACAACATTCACAGTGCCCTCGAGTGTTGGTTACGCCAGAGTAATAGTGCCATTACGCCGTAACCTTCAATATATTATGGCCTTTCTCATATCTTTTCCCTCCAACTCATTTATCCGAAATGTAAATATGAAGGAATATAAACGAATTAAGTACCATATTAATATAAATGAGGCAATAAACACGGGAATTTGATATGTAAAATATCAGGTAATTTGATGTTATCAAATTTCCCGCCACTTGAACTCTACTTGCCCTCAAGTAGACTTTTTAAATAATTCTTAAAAAGGTATCTCCCAAGATTTAATTGGAAGATATTAGTTTAAAAATCACCTAAGCTAGAAAATTCCAAACCGAGCACCTTACAAAAATGGAATTGAAATCACACTCTCTCTCATAATTCACGTGTTAATTTTTGGGTGATCACTAACCGCCACCATGCGAGTATTCTATCACGAGCTTGGCAAAGATACTAATCTCCACCACTAGAGTCTATAGATGCAACTATTCTAAAAGGCAATGGGTTGACACAACATAAAGGCTTTTGGAGTTATTTTGTCATTACTAACTGCTACGAAGGGGACAAAATCAATGATACATGACTAAATCCATGGCCAAGACACCAATGATTGCTCGCTTCCTCACCTAAGCTCGATTCATGACTAAGGGTAGGATAAGACATGGGAAAATTTTAATGGGTGTAAATAAAAAGACAAGAAACAAATAGATTCCTAAGTCCATAGTCGCTCCACCATTAGTTGCATTCAATCCCATAGCAAAAACCAAGGGTCAAGAGTCAAGGGGCCTTTAATACACGAGTCAATGCATATAAAATGTAGTGTAGTGACTCATAACCTGATAAACTAGGCAAATAAGATGCATTAACTCGGCCTTCATTAAAAAAAAGTATGTGCTATAAAAAAAATTAAAATTTTGGTAATTTTAGCACATATTTTTATAAAATCAACCATTTCTATCTCCCATCCCCCCACTTGGGATGTACAATGCCCTCATTGGACAAATATTGATTAAAATTTGAAAGGCGAGATAGAAATGTACATGTTTTAAATTTTATCCGTAAAACTGATTTGTAAAAATTTGCTTGAAACAAGGCGAAAACACTTATCACAATACGACACATAAGCTGATTTATATTACGATCAGCTATAAACAAACTAATAAACTCTTGCTTTCATTCTCATCATTTTTTTTAATGCAAGAAAAGGTATACATGAATGAATATAGAAACAATATGAACAAATACATCATCCTCCCACTTGAGATCAACTATCATCTAAACCCGATTTTCTTCCAAAACCCTTTGTTCAAAACCCGCGACTTTCACTAGTGGAACCAAAATTAACCAACAGCGCCCGGACCATGGGCATAAGGAAACTACAGTGGTGATAGGCTTATAGGTAACGAAACAAACATATATAGTGGTGAACAAAATGTAAGAAATGGCTCAGGGTGTATCTAGGGTATCTTGCACTAATGATGAGTGCAACAAAATGGTTTAATAGGGGGATTGATGATCGATATGAAAGCCAATATACACAAACATAACATGATGGGCTATCGGTTTAATCCTAAAATGCCTTAAACCTAGTTTCATCGATTACACCAAGTTACCTCAGTGTAACGCTCATGATAATGGTCTCGAAAAGATATACAAGGCCAAGTTCTAAAGTTTACTACAGCCACCGGCACACTCCTTTTTATGGTATTATCTATAAGAGGAAAACGTGGAGGCTTATCCTCACACAATGGAAATATAAGGTATGTATGCTCAGTCTAGATTAATCCAGTTAAGTAATGAAAAACATGTCAAAATTTTATTAATGAAACACTTTTCATCAAAAACTAGAAAAATAAGGGGAAATAAAATCAAGCGGGTGTCTATTTCTAATCCCTTCACCCCACTTGGGTCATACTAAGTATATAAATGAAAAATAAGAAGGGTTAGAAATGGAACGAAAACCCTTGGATTTGCCTGAATGATCGAAGATAACGAAAACGTGTCCCGCTTTGAGATCTATGAGCAAACTTTAATAACCTGAATTCACTTCAGACAACCAAATGCATCATACTAGAAACACAACAAGTAATAAAAGAAAATGAAAAACCTAACTCACTTTTGTAGGAATCACGGTTGCATTTAGTGTATGCAACAAGCCTTTTAAACCACTTGGTGTCCCAAGGACGCAGTAGTCTCGTGAGGGCTTACAGGGAACATACCTGATAACATCAAATAGTCCTGAATATTAAGTGTCAATTTCCCCCGATAATGCTCGTTATTTATATCATTTATATGGATTTACGCTTGTTTTCCATTTTTTTCCACTTTCAGGTTAATTACGAGCATTGGAGCCAAAGACGCCGGAAATGGAAACATTACTAAAGATTTATCACAAGATGCCTATTTTGTTACGCTGCAATTCTCCTCTCACATTACGTAACTATTCCGTGACCCGTATACCAACTTATCAAGAGGTTACGCGTATTCTTCCCAAAGGTTACGACGTAACTCCATTAGGTCAAATGTAGATTCACACGCTGATACTTACGCAATACATCATTACTTACGACGTGAACCGATTTATTGAAGACTATGCGTAACTACTTATAATGTTACGCATAACTAGCGATATAGTGCATTTACTTGGGAATAGAGGTTACGGCAGAACTCCTATTAGTTACGCCATAACCCGCACTGCCTATAAATACCCCATAATTCCAGATTTCTAATCATCCCATTCCACACACAACACTCGAGAACGGGAAAAAGCTCAAGGTGTCTAGGGGAGCATACGGAGTTGTTTCCAAGGGAGAAGTCACTCAATTACGATAAGCTTTAGCAATACATATTTCTTTTACTTTCAATTCATGTATTTCGTACCTTTGAATATTGAATTGATTTGCATGATTAATATGAGCGGCTAAGCACCCTTTAGTGCTAGCCTAGTTATGATTGCTTAATTGTTTTGTTTTCGTTTACCTTTACTTCCGTACAATTATTTCTAAGTGTATGCTTGCATAGTTCTTTGGTAGTCACCCTTGATTCGGTAGTTTTGAATGGCAGTAGAGGCCAATTGCCTAGGAGATAGGACCAACTGACCCTAGGTGAGCGAACTGAGATGGGAAGGGTAAGATATGACCAACTGACGACCCTTTCTACTTGTGCGATTTCACCAACTGATCACCTATCGTTTAGATGAACTTAAGAATTGGGGGGTGTAGTGTCTAAGTTCCTAACGGCCGGGAACTCACTATTTAGAATCTAGCATGTAGCTGTACTTAATGACTTGGCTTAGGTACAGTGAACAACCGAATTATGACGGTATACCATCTCCTGGTGGCATCTTTGTCGATAGGTTAGATAATTGACCAAATGCTATCCTCTAATTTGACCCCACCAAGTAATTGAAGTAGGTGGACGAGACATAACTAGCTAGGAGGATTGACTAGGTTAGCACCACTATTCCTCATTAATTTTTTATCCATTTATCCGCTTTTATTTTATTTTGCATTAGTAGTTTAATTAATTAAATCCCTATTGAAACCATTATTATTCTCTGAAAATTAGACTTAGTAATAATCCAACACACATAGCTCTTGGGACGACCTTGGTTTTACCATTTACTACACTACACGCCGACCGGTACACCGCCTGCTAAGTGCACTGTAGACCATAGGTATAGCGACACTATAAATATTAAGACCGGTCAAGAAACCTCGCATCAAGTTTTTCACGCCGAGCTATTTTAGGATTTCATATTAAGTCTTTTAATTTTCTTTCTTATAATGTCGATACAAGACTCGCAACCGAGGCCTTTTCTGGCTACCCAACGGTCAACCCGCAAGCAATTAAAAGGAAAATCTCTCCTCCTTTCTATTCACAACATCTTCTCATTTTACGAAGTCCGATTAGTTTGACGTTGAACCGGAGGTCATCAATGAAAATAATATCGATGACCTAACTATGGAGCAGATTTAGAGCGCCGAATGAGAATCCAATGAAGCTTTACTCAAGATTCTCACACTGAAAAATACTCTATTCCATATCATATTATTCGAGAGTTACATGAACTTGAGTTTTCTGGAAACGAAGATGAGGACGCTTAGAACCACGTAGAAGAAGTTCTCCACTTGTCCTCTCTTTTCAACGCCGAGGTACTCAAGCTATTCACCACCGCAAGATTTTTCCTATGACTCTTTCTCGGGACAAAAAGATGGTATAACAAACTCCCCACGTTAAAGGAGCATGGGATAAACTTAGAAAAGAATTCGCCTTGCAATTTTGCCTTCCTTTAAAATGGCCAAGCTTGGGAAAATCTATTAATTTGTTCAGGTTGGAGAAGAAACGCTTTACCAAGCAAGGGAAAGATTTAATGAGCTTCTCTATCGATGCCCTACTCATGATTTAAACAAACATCGATCGATACATCTTCTATCGTGGGATTAATGCTCAAACACGAGAGCTTCTCGATTCACCAAGACCTATTCCTAGCATGACTCTTGATCAGGCCTAGGAATGTATTCGCGGATTTCAACATTGCTACAAGTGGTACATGGATACAGGTAATGGACCGAGAGATAATTTCGATCATAAGGTAATGAAGACGATAACAAAGCAAGAATACAATTATGGGGAAATTTTCAAAAACAAAGGCTGGAAAGAGAAGTCGAAGCATGAAAGGTTGAAAAGGTTAAGACGTGATTGGGACTAAAACCGAGCATCTTGAAAGAAAATTTCTACCACATCGAGAATCTAGAGAACGAGATGATAGGATTGAAAAATTGATGAGGACATTCGTAGATAATACAATTCTACCTCAAATGCATCATGATAGGATTAAAAGATTGGAGAAGAGTGTTAGGTCATGTTCAGAAGCTATCTCTGATTATTTAGCGCCAGGAGGAGGAAGTTGTCCACACTGAAACTATCTGAAGAACCTTGACCTTTCGAAAAGTTAAACCGCAATCAGATGGAGAGACAATCACTTATGGACCAAACTTGTGGTAAACCCTCCTACTAATGATTTTGTTAATACTAATCGTCATGATTAAGCAGAATTAAGTTATGATGAGACTATTCCCCAACGAAGATGCTCAAATGGTTTTGAGGAACGAGCTACCACAAAAGGAAAAAGATCCAGATGCTTCACTCTCCCTGCTATATCGGGAGTCTAAAATGTGTAATGCCTAGCGATCTTGGAGCTAGTATTAGCATAATGCCTCATTCGATGTTTTTACGTAGGGAATTGGTAACTTAAAGCCTGCCAAGATGAAAATTGAAATGGCTGATCGATCTATGCAATCGCCATTAGGAATCGTTGAAAATGTGTTGGTGAAGATTAAGAAATTCCTTTACCAAGAGATTTTGTCATTCTTGACATTCCGAAGACAACAGATACCTGCCATTTTAGGAAGACCCATGCTTGCCACGCCACACTAAGGTAGATGTCTTTGCTGAAAATTGACTCTTGAAGCTAATGGAGAAATTGCCACTTTCAGACCTAATGAACATTTGTCTACCCAGAAGTAAGTAATGCAATTCCAGAGGCAATTTTGAAGGTTTTTAGAAAATTTCAAATAACCCCTAACCTCGAGAATTTGATTCGGGAAAGATTTGATGTTTTCGTGAATTTTGAGGAAGATGACTTAGGATTGAGTGCGGAAGACCTCTCAAGTGATGTTGAGATGACCCATTGGCAGGATAACTCTAAGACTTTTTCGAACCACTTCAACCTAAATTTCATGAGGTAGGAACCCGCATACATCACATAAACCCCTATTATCTTAAAATCTCATGCAAAATCGGGTTCATCGACTTCCGCCCATTTATTGACACGACTTCCCCAGTCAATATCATGTCAAAGGAATGCTACAAACAAGTTATGAAGAAAGAATTAGAATACAAGGAAATAATTTTCTGGTTTCAGACTAACATCCATGTCTTTGTTGGGACCCTTCACGGACTTTATGGTTCTAGACGACGTAGTGACTTTGTGGAGGATGGACTTACGGAGTAATTTAGGAAGGCATTTTCAGAAATGTCCGTTTAGATAAAATGAAAAAGAAGGATTAGTATGGTTGAAGATTAACGATGACAAGACTATTTTCAAGATGCCAAGAACGATCAAGAACTTTAGAAACTGGACCAAGAGGCGCTTAAGCCAAGCTCGACCTTTACTTGATATCGCTGAGGAAGACAAAGAAAAGGCATTGATTACCCCACTTAAAATCAAAAGTTTCTACTTAGGTCTTTAGAATTGGGAAATGACTACAAAAGGGATGAGATTTGGTAAGTTTGATCCAAAGATGGAGACGCCATGTCCACTTAAATGACCAACAAGCACCGGTAGCTCCCGCTGCTCAGTCTAACTTAAAGACTCGTTAATAAAGAAAAGTGCTCTTTCGGGAGACAACCCGAATTATCCCTTTTGTTTTTATTTCCTTTCTCTGGGTTTTGTGTTTTCTAACCATTTTTGCAGAAACGAGGAACTAATTGTCATTGCATTGCGATATGAATGAAGACGGCGTAACTCATCTGGTGATTATGCCGTAACCAACATTTTAGCAGCATTTTTGACGATTACCACCATCGCGGTAATATCATCTCTGCCGAACTACCGCTGACAAATTCTCATAATGTTTGCTAGTTACTACAGAACTCCTCATAGTAGTTACGACGTATCTTTCTCTCGCTTAATTCTTTCATTTTAAAACACAAGAACTTTGTATTAGCTTTTAAATGAACTTTGTGGGTGTGTTCCTCAGTAAACCCTCACGAGACTTCACTCTGTCTACTTAGGACACCAAGTGGTTTAAAGGCTTGTTGCATTCGCTAAATGCAACCGTGATTCCTACGAAAGTGAGTTAGGTTTGTTTTTCTTTCTTTCATTTTTTTCTTTTTAGAATTATGCTTTTCGGTATTGTGATTTCAAGGATTGAAGTTTGTTTATGACTGTGACAACCGTTAATTTAGGGAGTCTATTTTAGGTAACCGCATTACGTTAAATTAAACTGAGTTTTGCCTTTATCACTATTTTATAAACCGTGACTTGATTTTATATCGTCGATTGGTTTTTACGGTTTATTTCATCATTAAATGAGTTATCATATATGCTTTAACTCTATTTGGTAGGCACTATTCGATTCAGACTAGAAAAGCCTAAAACAAGAGTTATTGTAACTTTTAGACCGTAACTCTAAAATTGACAAATAAATAGTCAAAACTCGTGGAAAAACGTAAGTAACGATGTTGGAAAGTTAAATAAATGTAGTGGGACATTCGGGGGACGATATGTGAGCTCTGAATGGGTAAACGAGATAGATAACTAAAAGTTTCAACCCGAACCTCCCCTTTGCTTGGCCACCCTCCTAAATTATTTATTTTGAGGTCCCTAGCTCATGAATATAAATACCACCCATACACCTCATTCCCACCTTTCATTTCTCTCTCTAAAACACACACACTATCATTTACTCTCTCTAGTTTCTCTCTCTAAAAACCCTAAACCACCACTAGTGGCCTTTTTTCCGCCACCACCGCCAGCACGCTCTGGCCACAGACACCACCACCTCCACCACCAAAAGAAAGATCTCTTTCTCCTCTTTCCAACCATATATCATACATTCATTTGGACTTCATTAACACCTTCAAATTCAAGAATTAAGATTCGTACTTTTAGGGTTTCAAAGGGCTTTTGTTATTGGAGATTAGATAAGGTAAAGGGAACATGTTTTGAGTTTGATTGCAATAAAACCCACGAATTGGGAATTAGGGTTTACCCTATGAACTAATTTAGGATTTTGTGGAACATGAAATTAAACCTAATTAGTGAGTAAGTAAACAAGTAATTAGTGTTTGGTACATGTGTGATGCATTAATTTGATGGGTTTTGCATTTAGGGTTTAGTTGCATGTTCTTGATTAAGAATAGTTGATGGGTTTTGTGTTTGGTTAGTGTTTGAAGCTTGAATGATTAGATTTGAGTGTTGTGGATTGGATTTGGTTGTGTTTGGTTGGCAACATGGGGCGATTTAACCACCATGGTCACGCGTGATTCATGGGTTGTGTACATGGCCTATGTTGGTCAGGTTCGTTTCGGTCGATTTGGTAGCTTATTGATTGGTTTAGTTGGTTTGGATGAGACGCTGGGGACGAAAAGCTTTTAGAAGCTTGTTTGGTTCACGTGGTCTTGACCGCGACGCGTCATGACCATTAGGGTCTTAACATTGGTTTCAGTATAATTGGTTGATTGATTGGTTGGCGATTGTTTTGAGTTGGTTTGGGAATTAAATTGCACGCTATGACTATTAATTATGGACTTGATATATATATTGTGACTTTGAGCTACGTCGGCGTCACTTTGACTTTTTAGTCAATAGTTGACTCTAACAAAGCCGTAACATGGACTTTAGTATAATTTGGACAATTGATTGATTAAAAGCCGAGAAGTCATGACTCGTGCTTGTGACTCGAAATAACGTTATGAAACTAATAATGGGATTTGACGAAATATATATTATACATGAAAATGATAATAAAACTATGAAATGTAAATAATAATGGGCTTTTGTACCAAAATATCAATAACAAGATTTATCTTGTTATTTACTAGTTTTAAACGGAAACTAACGACTAAATTGGAAAAGTTTTGTAATAAATAAGTGATTATGGTTTCGAAGTACACGCTTATCAATAAATGTCAAATGTGGACATTTAATATTGGATAAGTAATTATTTATTTGCGCTATGTGTGCATGGGTTACGGATAACCTAGCATTAATAGTGTTGTTCCACGTGGGTAGCGGACTTATTAGGTTGACGAATCTAATAAGAGCCCGCTAGGTACGCTGGGTAACTATTAATGGGTGACTTATCCATATGACTCTTTAGGATACGATTGATTTATGGGATAATAAGTTTACACGAATAAATAAATGAGTTTATCGAGTTGACGAATTCGATAAGATCTACTATTTATTCTGAAACTTATTGAACTATGGAGCTTATCGCTTAGAGGTCTCATTGTGTCGCATTGAGTTATATATTGGTTGTTTGAGTGCATTCATGGCATCATATTGAGTCGATACACCCACATGAGGATACCAAACACTAGGATTAATGGTGAAACGAGACGCTTTTGGAAATAAAGAAATGGAATATATTGGGGTAGATAACGTTGATTTTGAGGAATATGTGTATTAAAGTTGGTCTACATTAATAGGTTGTGCCAAGTCGATAGTCAGTGGTCTTTGTGATTTCAAGTTATCTCTCGCTAGTGATATTTGTGCTGATTGCTTGAGGTGAGTTTCATAGCCCCACTTTTATATACGCTAACTACATTTTGAACTACTTTGGGGTGAGAATCATGTCGTTGTTTTGGACCGTGAAAACTATTTTGGATTTGCTTATATGCTTGACCGTTTAGATAGATGTGTGGTAGTTGTTGCCTTAGTTTAGGTTAGCCGTGCCTAACTAAGAGTAGACTTCTACATCGACTAGTCCCGGTTGGCAATTGTTCTAGATTTTGCCACGACAGGCTGGACTAGAGTCGCTGAGCTCGAGTTGTCCTGGATGGACGGTGTTATGATTGGTGATCCAAGATGGATCGGTGTGAAAACGGTGTTTATCTATCTTAGGTCTTGCATAGCAAATCAACTCTTATTGGTCCACTATGATTTTGTTGAACTTAAACCTATAAACTCACCAAATAAGTAGCTAACCTTTTAGCATGATTTATCAGGAAATTAAAAGACGTTTGGATTATGTGGATTGTGGAAGCTTGGCAAGAAGGCGGGGTTCAAGGATCATTTCGACTCGATAAACTATGGGGACCTATTTTACTAAACTATGTTTTGGGCCTAATATTCATATTTTGGATTAAATGTTTTGAATATCTAAATTTGGGATTGGTTTTGAATGGTTAAATGGTTATGTGTTATTATACTTGTGTCGATACCAACCAATAGTAACGCCAAAACTTGATTAAGTCTTCACTGTACGAGATTGGGGTGTTACATTGGTATCAGAGCTCAAGGTTATAGAGAACTAGGTATTTTATAAACCCTAAACTATAACCACTATTTAAGAAAATTGATCTCGACCGACGACGCTTTCGCTGCCGAGCTTCTTATTTGATTATGATATGAATTATGCATTTGAATTATGAGATGATATGTTAAGGGATAATGTGAACTGATTATGGAAACGTTATTGTTTTGAGATATGATTATTGATCTCGAAAATGAGATAAGATTATTGGTTTTGGGAAAATGAGATGTGATTATCGAGATATTGTGGAATTTGATTTGAGTAAATGATATATTATGATTTTGGGAGTTTAGAACTCGATTGATTTGATATGGGATTATGTGATGAAACTGAACTTATGTGTTTTATTAAAGGCATGTTTTGAGTAATGCAGTACCTCTACTTTTAAAGCTTTATTATGTTATATGTGTTTTGTTAAGTTGATGCTTTATTAAAATAGTTGTTCAACACTTATACCTACCGTATGCCGTTGTCACGCATATGCCTTCACTAGCTTATGATGTCCGAGGAGGTCCTGCCGTTGCTAGTTCAGCCAAGATTGACTCTCATGACGGCCTGACAGGTGATCCTTATGAGTCCGCCATACTAGTTCATCATCAGATCGCCCTAGCTCATCTAGGTAGCTCACTTTACATCGTTTTAGCGAGAGCAATGACTCCTAGGCTTGCTTATAGCACGCCGCATGTCCGTGAGACCACCATTATCACCGATCCGCTTAGCAAAGATCTTAGGAGGCCTAGATCTCCTAGCGTACCACCTCGTGATTTACCATTGAGACTCGACTCATGGACTCTCCCCATGGATGAGGCAAGGAGGAGCATGAGGTCGAGGAGGAGGATGAGGTTGAAGAGCAGTATGTTGATGAGGATGAGGATCCTCATGAGAGGATGATGAGGTATCCTGGGGTATCCTCCTTGCAGAGTCCTCACATTCTCCTGGACCGTGTTCTCCTTTGCTCGAGCCTCGAGTCCCCGACAACCTTTAGATATCGACTCACCACCTTACTCACCTTATATAGGTAGCCCGTTAGGATCTGAGATACTATCGGAGATTGTTTCGAGCCCTGGGAGTATGGTGAGACGGTCTGATGCGGAGAGAATTACCTCTCGTGGTACTAGACTTAGTCAGTTGACATATCGTTGGTTGGAGTGCTAGAGCTAGTATAGAAGATCTTAGAGCCGATATGGTACTGTGTCAGGAGGACTAGGGTTTTGCATGATGGTATGTGGAGCTCCGTGAGCAGTTGGGGACTCCGCGTAGAGGGTTCATGACAACCCTCGGATGCCGATAGAGCGATTTAGCGAGATTGGTGAAGTGGAGAGGTCAGAACTTAAGAGTGATCGCGACCGACGGTGAAGTTAGCATCGTTATGGAGAGAGGTTGATGATGTTAGGAGATCGTGAGTGATATTCGTAGACGTGGCTAGATAGTATTAGATCTATGGTTTTGTACCATCTTGAAACTAAGTAGTACTTGGTTCGAGATGTAGGATTATCCTAGTTGTTTATCATTATCGTTGTTAGGATCATTTTGATTTCTTCAGATAGCGTTGTCCTTGACCCTTGATTATGGTATTGAAGCGCTATTTAGTGATCATTGGAATCCCACCTATTTTAGAGTAGATTCCAACTTATGAAACTGTTCTTCGCTTATAGAATGATGGCAACAAGATGAAACTGCTGTAGAACAACCGAGCAGCTCCCCGCCGTTGTTGCCCCCTCGCCGGGATCGTCGTCAACCGGACTCGACGCACCACATGTTGAGAACCCTAACACCGATAACCCAAATGTAGAAAACCCGAATGAATGACTGCTGGAGAATGGTCCTGCTCCACAAAACCCTCCGCTAGTGAACCCAACCCACATTGACCACTACGACCCAAATGGTTAACTACTAGCCGACTAATCTTTCTAATACTCTAGTGGAACCCAATGCTGAATCGAACTCGAGGTTGTACCTATAAGGAGTTCCGATTCTGTGGTCCCATTGATTTTGGAGGGATTGAGGGAGTAGTTTACCTAACTAGGTGGTTGGAGAAAACTAATCTGTTTTGCCGAGTAACTGTGATGAGGATTGTAAGGTTAAGTATGCAACCTTCACTTTGAAGGACGAGGCGCTGACTGTGGAACAATTACCACTGCATCATAGTGGGATTGATGTAGCTTATGGTATGACTTGGACTCAATTTAAGGCTCTCCTGATTAAGACTTACTGTCCTAGGAATGAAGTAAAGAAGTTAGAGAGTGAGTTCGGAACCACAAAGTTAAGGGTACCGACACGACTTAATTATACCGCCGCTTCCAAGAGTTATCCTTGCTTTGACCGTGGTTCGTATCGAAGAACTTAAGATTGAAAGGTATACTGATGGATTACCTTTGGCTACTCGTAATGATGTCATCGCTAAACCAATTCTACAGAGGGCATTCATGTGGCTCAGAGTTTGATGGACTCATATGTGCTAGATGTAGGAAGCAAGAGTAAGAATGATAGAAGTGATAAGAGGAAGAGGAACGGTTGTTAAAGGAAATGGCAACAAACAAAAGCGAAGAGACAACTGAGTGTTCGCCATAGGAAATGGAGGTAGGAATGATTATGAGGGTAGTAAGCCTGTGGTGGTCATGTAACCGACACCACCATGGACCATGTCCTGTCGTGTTGGGTGTTTCAGGTAGGACATATGGCCAAAGAGTAGGTCCCGACCACTTGCTGCAGCTTAAACCGCACGGATCGGACCGAAGGCCACCGCATATGTTTTGGATGTGGAAAGAAGGGACACTTAAGGAATGAGTGCGAGAGCCGGGATGAGGAAATCCCGTAATGTAGGAGGATTTGCGAACCGAGTAGGAGGTAATGGCTTAAACCCGTGGAAGCGTGAGGTTGTGGGAAACCAGGTGCTAGGAATCGAGAGAGACATGGAACGCGCGTGTTTACGCTATTGGGAAGGAAGCGGTGAGGACCCTAACGAGTTACTGCACGTTCTTCTCAATAATCACTATGCTTCCATACTTTTGATACCGTGCGGATATGAGTTTCGTATCCACCAAATTTGTGCCATTACTAGGAATCTCCCAAACACCTCTAGGGTTTAGTTACGATGTGGAATTAGCAAATGGGAATAGAGAGAAGATAGACACCGTAGTTCGAGGTTGTACCTTAAGTTTCCTAGACCGCCCGCTTAGTATAGATTTGCCGGTTAGCATCCTTAGGAAGTTTTGTCGTCATTATCGGAATGGATTGGTTGTCGAAGAATGGTGCACACATCATTAGTGATGAGAAGATCGTATGTACCGTGATGGCGGAAAAGTTCTCATATACAAGGAGATAGAGCATCTGGAAGTCATTCCGGTTGAGCATCATCTCTTGCATTAAAGCCCGGTACATCGAGAGGAGGTTGTATTTTCTTGGCTCAAATTTCTGAAAGGAAAAGTGAGGTGAATAGTGAAAGAAACCTCAACGATGTACCCGTCGTTAGAGAATTTCCGGATGTGTTTCGACGATTCGCCAGTGATTCCACCTGCTGACAAGTGGAATTCCAAATAGAGTTGATACCGGCGGCACCCAGCCGGGCACCTTATCGACTTGCTCCAAGAGAATTGGAGGAATGTCCAAACAGTTATGAATTGTCGAGAAGGGATTCATTCGACCAAGTTCGTCAGCCGAGGGGAGCACCCGTTGTTTGTGAAGAAGAAGGATGGATTGTTTCGGATGTGTATCGATTATAGGGAGTTGAATAAGTTACAAAGTGAAGAACCGATATCCGTTACCTAGAATAAATGATCTATTCGACCAAATCCAAGGAGCTAGTGTCTTTCTAAGATCGATACGATCCGTTACCACCACTTTAGAGTTCGAGAAGAGGATATTCCTAAGATGCTAGGACTCGTTATGGACACTATGAATTCCAAGTGATGTCGCTGGTTTGACCAACGCACTAGCGGTTTTCATGGATCTCATGAACCGAGTGTGTAAGCCATATCTGGATAAGTTTGTGATAGTATTCATAGACGACATCTTGATATACTCTAAGAGTAGTGAGGAGCATGAAGAGCATTTGAGGCTCATTTTAGGATTGTTGAGAGAGAGAAGTCTGTATGCAAATTCTAAGTGTGAATTTTGGATTCCGTCCGGCAATTCTTAGGCCATGTGATGATAGTCGAGGTGTTCATGTTGACCTAAGATTAAAGCCATTAAGGAATGGGCGCTCCTAAGAACCCATCGAAATCCGACAGCTAGGTTTAGCGGGCTATTATAGGAGATTCATTGAGGGATTTTCTAAGATAGCTAAGACGCCAACCAAACTAACCGTAAGGATGTTAAGTATGAATGGGGAGAAAAGGAAGAAGAAGAATTCCAACTTCTAAAGGAGAAGTTGTGTAGTGCGCCATCCTAGCATTGCCTCAAGGAAGTGAAGATTTTGTCGTGTAACGCGACGCCTTGATAAAGGCTTAGGTGCCGTTTTGATGCAACGTGAGAAGGTGATTGCTTATGCATCCCGACAACTTAAGAAGCATGAGAAAACTACACCACCCATGACCTTGAGTTAGGTGTTTGTAGTGTTTGCTCTTAGGATTTGGAGACACACTGTATGGAACCAAGTGCGTAGTATTTACCACTATAAGAGTTTGAAGCATATCTTAGATCGTATGAACCTACATGAGACAACGTCGTTGGTTGGAACCGCTTAGTGATTATGATCGTGAGATTCCTTATCATCCTGGTAAGGCTAATGTTGTGGCCGATGCACTTAGTCGTAAGGAGGACATTCCACCCCTACTCGTTAGATCTTTAGGAGTGACCATGTTTCGCCTTTACCATCCAGCATTTTAGCGCCAAGCAGAGGCATTGACGGAAGAGAACCGCCCTATGAGAATCTTCATGGTATGATAGAAAGTGAAAACGCTTGAAGCGTTCGATGGAACATTATGCTCGTGAGACGTGGATACCATTTCATGGTGGAATCCGTGAGTTGATTATGCACGAGTCGCATAAATCAAAATACTCTATTTATCCCGGAGCCAATAAGATGTATCAGGATCTTAAGAAACTTTATTGGTGGCCCAATATGAAAGCCGATATAGCTCAAGATGTTAGTAGGTGCTTGACTTGTCTAAAGGGCCGAACATCGAAACCATCAGACTTTTAGTTCAACCCAACTCCCTAATGGAAATGGGAGCGAATAACCATGGACTTTATCACTAATTACCGAGAACGTAGAAGGCAATGACGCTATCCGGGTAATAGTTGATCGCTTAACTAAGTCTCCGCCACTTAGCCATTAGTGAAACCGATAGTCTTGATAAGCTTGCTCGATTGTATCTTAAGGAGATAGTATCGCTTCATGGAGTACCGATATCTATCATTGATGATGGGATAGTCGTTTTACATCTCACTTTTGGAAGTCGCTATGCATAACTTTAGGAACGAATTTAGATATGAGTACTGCTACCATCCATGCAGTCCATGGTCGAGAGAGAACCATTCGCACTTTAGAGGATATGCTTAGATCATGTGTTATTGATTTCGACAAAGGCTGGGAGAGACATCTCCCATTGGCCGAATTCTCCTATTAACAATAGTTATCACTCTAGTATTAAGGCCGCTCCATTGGAGGCACTATATGGCCGAAAATGTTGTTCTCCTGTTTGTTGGGCAGAAGTTGGCAAAAGTCAACTTATAGGTCCCGAACTTGTCTTAGAAACAACTGAGAAGATAGTGCATATTCAGAATCGGTTGCAAACCGCCGTGATGTAGACAAAAGAGTTATGCCGATAAGAGACGTAAACCTTTAGAATTTCAGGTTGGAGATCGTGTTATGTTGAAAGTTTCTCCTAGGAAAGGAGTGATTCGTTTTGGAAAGCGTGGAAAACTCAATCCCCGATATAGGTCCTTTCCAACTCCGAAAGAATCGGACCGGTAGTACCGCTTGGAGCTACCATCGAATCGAGTAGTGTACAATGTTTTTCATGTTAGTAATCTTAAGAAATGTCTTTCGAAGAAAACATAGTGTGCCCTTAAGAGTTATTCGTGTTGATGAGAAATTGAATTTTGTTGAGGAACCGATTGAGATTATGGATCGTGAGATTAAGAGGTGAAGAATATCCTATTCCGATTATTAAGGTTCGTGGAACTCCCGGCATGGATAGGAGTTCACTTGGGAACGTGAGGACGTTTTCCGTAGGAAGTATCCTAAACTATTCATGACATCAAGCGGCGTGTAACCCGGACGGGTTTCTTCGAGGTCGGGAGTGACAACCGGCAATTTAGGGAGTCTATTTTAGGTAACCGCATTACGTTAAATTAAACTGAGTTTTGCCTTTATCACTATTTTATAAACCGTGACTTGATTTTATATCGTTGATTGGTTTTTACGGTTTATTTTATTATTAAATGAGTTATCGTGATGCTTTTAACTCTATTTGGTAGGCACTATTCGATTCGCACTAAAAGCCTAAAACAAGAGTTATTGTAACTTTAATATCAGAATAAAATTGACAAATAAATAGTCAAAATTGTGTAAAATGTAAGTAACGATGTTGGAAAGTTAAATAAATGTAGTGGGACACTCGGGGGACGATATGTGAGCTCAGGAATGGGTAAACGATAGATAATGAAAAGTTTCAACCCGAACCCTCCCCTTTTAAGCTTGGCCTACCTACACTCCTAAATTATTTATTTTCAGGTCCCTAGCTCATGAATATAAATAACACCCATACACCTCATTCCCACCTTTCATTTCTCTCTCTAAAACACACACAATATCATTTCCTCTCTCTAGTTTTTCTCTCTAAAATCCCTAAACCACCACTAGTGGCGGCCGCCCCTTTTTCCGACCACCACCGCCGTACGCCGGCGCGTCCACCACCACCTCCACGACCAAAAGAAAGATCTCTTTCTCCTTTTTCCAACCATATATCAAACACTCAATTTGGACTTCATTAACACCTTCAAATTCAAGAATTAAGATTTGTACTTTTAGGGTTTCAAAGGGCTTTTGCAATGGGTGATTAGATAAGGTAAAGGGAATATGTTTTGAGCTTGATTGGGCAATAAAAACCCACGAATTGGGAATTAGGGTTTCGACCCTATGAACTAATTTGGGGCTTTTGGGTGGAACATGAAATTAAAGCTAATTAGTGACTAAGTAAACAAGTAATTAGTGTTTGGTACATGTGTGGTGCATTAATTTGATGGGTTTTGCATTTTAGGGTTTAGTTGCATGTTCTTGATTAAGAATAGTTGATGGGTTTTGTGTTTAGTTAGTGTTTGGAGCTTGAATGACTGGATTTGAGTGTTGTGGATTGGATTAGTTGAGGTTTGGATGAGACGCGTGGAGCCGAAAAGCTTTTAGAAGCTTGTTTGGTTCACGTGGTCTTGACCGTGACCGTGTCATGACCATTAGGGTCTTAACATTGGTTTCGAGTATAATTGGTTGATTGATTGGTTGGCGAGATTGTTTTGAGTTGGTTTGGGAATTAAATTGCGACGTTATGACTATTAATTATGGACTTGATATATATATTGTTGACTTTGAGCTACGCGGCGCCACTTTGACTTTTAGTCAATAGTTGACTCCGACAAAGCCGTAACATGGACTTTAGTATAATTTGGACAATTGATTGACTAAAAGCCGAGAAGACTGCTTGTGGACTCGAAACGAATAACGTTATGAAACTAATAATGGGATTTGAAGAAATATATATTATACATGAAAATGATAATAAAACTATGAAATGTAAATAATAATGGGCTTTTGTACCAAAAATATTAATAACAAGATTTATCTTGTTATTTACTAGTTTTAAACGGAAACTAACGACTAAATTGGAAAAGTTTTGTAATAAATAAGTAATTATGGTTTCGAGTACACGTTTATCAATAAATGTCAAATGTGGACATTTAGTATTGATAAGTAATTATTTATTTGCGTTATGTGACGGGTTAGGATAACCTAGCATTAATAGTGTTGATCCGACGTGGGTAGCGGACTTATTAGATTGACGATCTAATAAGAGCCCGCCAGGTACGTTGGGTAACCTTATTAAGTGAAGTATCCATATGACTCTTTAGGATACGATTGATTTATGGATAATGCGACACGAATAAATAAATGAGTTTATCGAGTTGACGAATTTGATAAGATCTACTATTTATTCCGAAACTTATTGAACTATGGAGTTTATCGTTGAGGTCTCATTGTGTCGCATTGAGTTATATATTGGTTGTTTGAGTGCATTCATGGCATCATATTGAGTCGATACACCCACATGAGGATACCAAACACTAGGATTAATGGTGAAACGAGACGCTTTTGGAAATAAAGAAATGGAATATATTGGGGTAGATAACGTTGATTTTGGGGAATATGTGTATTAAAGTTGGTCTACATTAATAGGTTGTGCCGAAGTGATAGTTGAAGTATTTCTGATTTATCTTCGCTAGTGATATTTAGGCGCTACTTAACTAAGAATAGACTTCTACCACCTAGTCCCGGTTGGAAATTGTTCTAGATTTTGCCACGCCAGTCTTTGACTATAGTCGAGCTCGAAGTTGTCCCTGGATGGATGTGTGTTATGATTGGTGATCCGCATGGATCGTGTGAAAAAAGGTTTATCTATCTTAGGTCTTGCATTGCAAATCAACTCTTATTGGTCCACTATGATTTTGTTGAACTTAAACCTATGAACTCACCACGTAAGTCGACCTTTTAGCATGATTTCTCGTGAAATTGAAAGACATTTGGATTATGTAGATTGTGGAAGCTTGGCAAGAAGGCGGGGTTCAAGGATCATTTCGACTGATAAACTATGGGACCTATTTTACTAAACTATGTTTTGGGCCTAATATTCATATTTTGGATTAAATGTTTTGAATATCTAAATTTGGGATTGGTTTTGAATGGTTAAATGGTCATGTTTTATTATACTTTGTGCACATACCAATCCAATAGTAATGCTCAAAAACTTGATTAAGTCTTTCCAATGTCGAGATTTGGGGGTGTTACAATGACGCTTAAACGAAGGCATGGTTCTTTTCTGGGCCTTCTTCTTTTGGATCAAATGTGGAAGTTCTCACCAATTCTACCTTCTCTTCACCTTTATTTTAATGCCTAGTACAAATGGGACTTTGTACAATTCTGTGGGACTCCGAGTAGAATTATCTCTTGAACTTTATTTCGCCCTCTTTTTTCTAGTTTATTTTGAAAAATTATGACATTTTAAAATTTTGACATGTTTTTCCCGAACCTAACTAGATTAGACTTAGCGGTGCCACATAAAACCCTTGACATTACATGGTGAGATTAGCCTTATCCGCTTCCAATATTTTACCCCAAATCCACCAAATTATGAGTGCAAGGTAGCTTGTAAACTTTAGAACTTGGCCTTTGCATTTTCGAGACCATAGACGAGGTATGTTGAGTTAGCTCGATGTATTTGGACTTTTTCGCTTTTAGAAGGCAATATTATAGGATTATCACCCAAACAACCTACCATTGTGAGTCTATCAATTAGTCACCTTGACTCTCACCCCCATGTGAAACTCTTTGGTTGCACACACCTTTAGTGCAAGATACCCCTAGATACACCCTTTCCGAGCCATTCCTTTCATTTTTCAACCCAATATATTGTTTCACATACCACACCTTAGCCTACCTTGTAGTTTTATTTGTGATGGAAGTCATCATTTGCCAAGTTCAAGGTTCGAGTGGAAAGGTTTGGAAATCACGCCATCGACAACCATTTATGAAGATCATTGAAGACCCTAAACCCATTGTTCATCTCAAGTGGGATGTTATGTTATGTTATGTTGAAAAAAATGATGATGATTCAAAAAAAAGTTGATTGAGTTATGATATTGTAAGCGCTGTTATAAGCACTATTGTATGAGCTTTATTGATTAGTATCGAGGAGGCCACCTCGGTCACATTTGAAGATTGGAGTTGGTAATTATGCCAACAGAAGAAGAAAAGGTAGTGTGCCCATCACGATGTCCTCTAATGATACATCGACCATGCATTTCATTATCCGGTTTCTAGACTTCTAAGCTGAACTTGGGGCGCATGTAAGTGGTGATGACTTGTTATATATTTAGACTACTCGCTTGTTTTTCATTTTACACCAATTATATATCCCATGTCTTATCCTACCCTTTAGTCATGAATCATGTCTAGGTGATGCAAATGAGCAATATTTGGTGTCTTGGCCATGGATTTGGTCATGTATCATTGATTTTGTCCACTTCACTGTGACATGTTAGTAATGACAAGTCACCCCTTAACCTTTTGTCGGCTCACCCATATTGCCTCGAGAATTGTTTAGCCCTTAACTCTAGTGGTGGAGATTTGTGTAACCTCCAAACTTATGATAGAATACATGCTATGATCAAGCAAGGATGATCACCCGAAATTGACACTTAGAATAGTAGAGAGATTTGAGTATTTGTTCCCCGCGGTGTTCGGGCTTTGTTTTATTCTAGCATAAGGGATTTGTAAACTCATATTTTCCAGGTTTTGGGAGATATCTTTTAGGAATCTATCTAATAAGGTCTACTTGAGGGCAAGTAGAGTTTAAGTTGGGGGATATTTGATAACATCAAATAGTCCCAATATTAAGTGTCAATTTTCCCCGATAATGCTCTCGTTATTTATATCATTTATATGGATTTACGCTTGTTTTCCATTGTTTTCCACTTGTAAATTACGAGCATTGGAGCTAAAGAGACGTGGAAATGGAAACATTACTAAAGATTTATCACAAGATGCCTATTTGGAAGTTAGTTACGGCCAACTCCACTCTTACACACGTCAGAATTCATTAAGTACACGATACCAACTTATCAAGAGGTTACGCGTAACTCTTCCCAAAGGTTACAACGTGAACTCCATTAGGTCAAATGTGGATCTACCGCCACATACTTACCGTGAATCACATCATCACTACTTACGAATCGAAGTTTATTGAAGACTACTTCACAGAACTAATTTACAGTTACTAGAACTAGCAGATCTAGTGCATTTACTTAAGGAATAGAAGGTTACAAAGATAACTCCCATATTGGTTACGCTCGTGAACTGTGGCTGGCCTATAAATACCCCACTAATTCCAAAGATTTAATCATCCCATTCCACACACAACACTGAGAACGCGGAAAATCTCAAGGTGGTCTAGGGAGCATATGGAGTCGCTTTCCAAAGGGAGTTTACCCATTACGATAAGCTTTAGCATTTTATATTTCTTTTACTTTCAATTCATGTATTTCGTACTTTTGAATATTGAATTGATTGCATGATGATATAGCGAGCTAAGCACCCTTTCGTACTAGCCTA